>OU342746.1:124024516-124624516 GCA_910589775.1 Avena eriantha
TTTCACAAACACATATGGAACCACCAGTGTCATTGGAATGTGTATTCTTTTCAAGACCACATCTGGAGTCATTACATGACTATTCTTTTCACATACCACATATGGATCCACCAGTGTCATTGCATGTGTGTTCCCTTCAAAGACTGACATATGGATCCACCAGTGTCATTCCATGTGTGTTCTTCTCATTAACACCAACTAGAGTCATTGCATCTGTGTTATTTTCATTAACCATAATGGATCCACTAGTGTAATTGCATGTGTGTGCTTCTCATTAACCACAGCTAGAGTCACTAGATTGTGATCTTTTCAGAGACCAGATATGGATCCACCAGTGTCATTAGATTGTGTGTTCTATTCAGAGACCACATCTGGAGTCATTTCATGACTATCTTTTCTCAAACCACATATGGAGCCACTAGTGTCATTGCATGTTTGTTCGCTTCATAGACCACATATGGATCCATTAGTGTCATTGCATGTGTGGTCTTTTTACTAACAACAACTAGAGTCATTGCATGTGTGTTATTTTCACAATCCACATATGGATCCACCAGTGTCTTACATGTGTGTTTCTTCTCATTAACCACAGCTAGAGTCATTGCATGTGTGTCTTTTCACAAACCACTATGGAACCACCATTGTCATTGAAATGCGTATTCTTTTTAGAGACCACATCTAGAGTCATTTATGACTATTCTTTTCACACACACATATGGATCCACCAGTGTCATTGCATGTGTTTCTCCCCATAGTGCACATATGGATCCACCAGTGTCCTTGCATGTGTGTCTTTTACTAACAACAACTAGAGTCATTGCATGTGTGTTTAGTTTCATTAACCACATATGGATCCACAAGTGTCATTGCATGTTGTTTCTTCTCATTAACCACCGCTAGAGTCACTAGTTTTAATGTTCTTTTCACAAACCACATATATCCACCAGTGTCATTGAAATGTGTGTTCTCTTTAGAGACCACACATGGATCCACCAGTGTCATTGCATATGGTTCCACACTCGAGTTCATTGCATGTGTGTTGTTTTCACAATCCACCTATGGATCCACCAGTGTCCTTGCCTTGCATGTGTTGTTCTTCTCACTACCACATCTAGAGTCATTACACGTGTGTTCTTTTCACAAACCACATATGGAACCACCATTTTCATTGAAATTTGTATTCTTTCATTAACCACATCTGGAGTCATTTCATGACTATTCTTTTCATAGACACATATTATCCACCATTGTCATTGCATGCGTGTTTATTTTAGAAATCACACATGGATCCACTAGTGTCATTGCATATGGTTCCACCAGACTTCATTGCATGTGTGTTCTTTTCACAATCCACCTATGGATCCACCAGTGTCATTGCATGTGTGTTCTTCTCATTAACCACAGCTGGAGTCATTGCATGTGTGTTCTTTTCACAAACCACATATGGAAACACCCATTGTCGTTGAAATGTGTATTCTTTCATTAACCACATCTGGAGTCATTTCATGTCTATTCTTTTCACATACCACATATGGATCCACCAGTCTCATTACATGTCTGTTCTCTTCATAGACCACATATGGATCGACTAGTGTCATTGTATGTGTGGCTTTTTACTAACAACAACTAGAGTCATTGCATGTGTGTTATTTTCACAATCCACATATGGATCCACCAGTGTCATTGCATGTGTGTGCTTCTCATTAACTACAGGTAAGTCATTGCATGTGTGCTCTTTTCACAAACCACATATGGAACCACCAGTGTCATTGGAATTGTATTCTTTTCAGAGACCACATCTGGAGTCATTTATGACTATTCATTTCACAGACCACATATGATCCACCAGTGTCATTGCATGTGTGTTCTCCCCATAGTGCACATATGGATCCACCAGTGTCCTTGCATGTGTGTCCTTTTACTAACAACAACTAGAGTCATTGCTGTGTGTTAGTTTCATTACCACATATGGATCCACAAGTGTCATTGCATGTGTGTTCTTCTCATACCACAGCTAGAGTCACTAGTTGTATGTTCTCTTTTCACAAACCACATATGGATCCACCAGTGTCATTGAAATGTGTGTTCTCTTTAGAGACCACACATGGATCCACCAGTGTCATTGCATATGGTTCCACTCGAGTTCATTGCATGTGTGTTTGTTTTCACAATCCACCTATGGATCCACCAGTGTCCTTGCATGTGTGTTTCTTCTCATTAACCACATCTAGAGACATTACACGTGTGTTCTTTGACAAACCACATATGGAACCACCATTTTCATTGAAATTTGTATTCTTTCATTAACCACATCTGGAGTCATTTCATGACTATCTTTTCACAGACACATATGGATCCACCATTGTCATTGCATGCGTGTTATCTTTAGAAATCACACAGGATCCACCAGTGTCATTGCATATGGTTCCACCAGACTTCATTGCATGTGTGTTCTTTTCACAATCCACCTATGGATCCACCAGTGTCATTGCATGTGTGTTCTTCTCATTAACCACAGCTGGAGTCATTGCATGTGTGTTCTTTTCACAAACCACATATGGAACCACCATTGTTGTTGAAATGTGTATTCTTTCATTAACCACATCTGGAGTCATTTCATGTCTATTCTTTTCACATACCACATATGGATCCACCAGTCTCATTACATGTCTGTTCTCTTCATAGACCACATATGGATCGACTAGTGTCATTGTATGTGTGTTCTTTTTACTAACAACAACTAGAGTCATTGCATGTGTGTTATTTCACAATCCACATATTGGATCCACCAGTGTCATGTGCATGTGTGTGCTTCTCATTAACTACAGGTAGAGTCATTGCATGTGTGCTCTTTTCACAAACCACATATGGAAACCACCAGTGTCATTGAATGTGTATTCTTTTCAGAGACCACATCTGGAGTCATTTGTATGACTATCGTTTCAAGACACATATGGATCCACCAGTGTCATTGCATGTGCGTTCTCTTCAGAGACCACATATGGATCCACCAGTGTTACTACATGTGTGTTCTTCTCATTAACAACAACTAGAGTCATTGCATGTGTGTTATTTTCATTAACTACATATGGATCCACTACTATCATTGCATGTGTGTTCTTCTCATTAACCACAGCTAGAGTCACTGGATGTGTGTTCTTTTCAGAGACCACATATGGATCCACAGTGTCCATTGAAAGTTGTGTTCTTTTTAGAGACCACATTTGGAAGTCATTTCATGACTATTCTTTTCACAGACCACATATGGATCCACCAGTGTCATTGCATGTGTGTTCCCCTTCACAGACCACATATGGATCCACCAGTGTCACATTGCATGTGTGTTCTTTTTACTAACAACAACTAGAGTCATTGCATGTGTGTTATTTGCACAATCCACCTATGGATCCACTAGTGTCATTGCATGTGTGTACTTCTCATTAACCATAGCTAGAGTCATTGCATGTGTGTTCTTTCTACAAACCACATTTGGGAACCGCCATTGTCATTAAAATGTGGTTTCTTCAATTAACCACATCTAGAGTCATTCATGTCTATTATTTTCATAAACCACATATGGATCCACTAGTGTACATTGCATGTGTGTTCTCTTCACAGACCACCCTATGGATCCACCAGTGGCATTGCAGTGGTGTTATTTTTACTAACAAACAACTAGAGTCATTGCATGTGTGTTATTTTCACAATCCACATATGGATCCACCAGTGTCATTGCATGTGGTGTTCTTCTCATTAACCAGAGCTAGAGTCATTGCATGTGTGTTCTTTGCACAAACCACAAAGAATCACTATGTCATGGGAATGTGTATTCTTTTTAGAGACCACATCTGGGAGTCATTTCATTATGTCGTCGGTTTTGAGGACAAGTACGCAATGAGGGGGGTCCTCGAGGCGTGCAGGAGAGAGGAGTGTGAGACGTACGGTGTTCCGGGACGGTGAGCACACAAGTTTACCCAGGGTTCGAATCGCCGGCTTTGGACGGACCCTACTCCTGCTAGCAATCCAGTAATACGGCAGAGCCGAATATGGGTTACAGCGTTTCGCCTGTGCGAGTTGAGATTGTAGACTATTGAGGTGTCTGGTGTTCTTGCCTAAAGGCTCTCCCTAGGACGGCTTATATAGATATCCGGCCTAGGGTTTACAGGAGAGATCAATCCGGCTACGACTAAGAGTTGGTTACAGAGTACATCTTGAACACAAGTAACATATGGGCCTAAGTCGTTAAGTCTTCTGGGCCTTCCCGTAGGTCGGACTAGACTCCGTCTTCTCTCCCTCACTGGCCGCCTGTGAAGCAAATCTCTAACCCGAAGTGGGCCACCCTGGTCAGTGAGGATCTGTGAGGATACCGGAAAGTATATCCCCAACAGTAGCCCCCGGAGGCCTCCAAGATCCAAAGTCAGATTTTATCATCGTCTAGCTTGATCTTCGGCTTGCAGAATCTTGAAGGGTTCCTGAAACTTCACAACAAAAAATACGATCCGGGTCTTAAAAGTAAGTCGGACCTTTCAATTAGTTATTCGGATTTTCCAGCTCGCTTTTAAAACTAACCGGAACTTGGTCTCTAATGCCACCTGACACAAGCATGGTGAAGTCATGTCATCTGACAAACATTCCGTCAGCACTACCGTTGGTGGGTCCGCGGTTCGCGGAACCGAGGCGCCGTTTCAATGCGTGCGTGGAGATCGAGGCGACACAATCATCGCGCGGGCCCTTCCCAGTTCTTTCCACGACGCGTGGCAATTAAACTGTAGCGTTTGCATGAATCTTGGCGCAGGTAGGTGGATATAAGGGGTTTTAGATTTCTTCTTCTCCTCTCCACCAGTCCTTCACTGTTCCTTTCTTCCCAAATCCTCCAGCGCGCCCAGAGCCTTTTCGTCCTCTTCCCACAGAGATCCTAGCGCTACCACTTTAAGGTCACCCTTTTCCAACCAAAGAGAAAATGGCTTCATCTTCCTCTTCCTCTCTGGCGGCGGCGGCGTCAGCGGAAGCAGCTGCGGAGAAAGAGAGCTTCCGGGGAATCTGGATCCCCTGCGCCCTCGACGACGACGGCCTCAAAATGTGGAGAAGAAGGGGCTTCTCGCCACCGGCGACTAGCGGAGCGGTTTCGGTGAAACTGTCCCCAATCCACGCAAGGGCGAGCGCGTCCACTTCGGCACCCATCTAGACCGAGGTTTGTCCTTTCCTCCCTCGGAGTTCTTCTCCGAGGTGATTGACCTCTATGGAGTTCAACTCCATAATCTTCCTCCCAATTCTCTTCTAGAGATGAGCGCATATGCTGCGCTTTGCGAGGGCTTTCTCGGCATTAGGCCGAGTTTGCTTCTCTTCTTCCGGTACTATTTCCATGTCTGGAGAAATTCCATTACTGCCGGTGTTCCTTATATCACCGCTACCATTAGTTTTTCTGTTAGAAGAGACCGGGCATATCCCAAAATTTCTGCCAGTGACTCGGTCAAACAGTGGCCAGCCACTTTTTTCTATCATAGGGATATTCTGGCTCCCGGCAAAGCCACTGCTTTGCCGGCTTTTGTCGATGGAGCCGCCACAGCCCAGCCTTCCTGGGATGAGGCCGCTCTGGCTCTCACCGACGATCTGATCCTCGCTAAGAGGCGGATCGAATATCTTATCAAGCACAAGGGTCTGAGAGGATCTGACCTTAGTCCAGTGCTGGGGTCGCACGTCAGCTCCAGCCACTTCAGTACCACGGGGATAGACTGATGCACTCCATCACGTCTTCCAAAAAGACTCTCTCCACATCAGCCCCAAAGCCTACACCATCCAAGGTTACATAAGCCAGATCAAATGGCTGATCAAGGAGCGGATCGAGAGGAAAATTCCGGAGATTTCTCTAGACATGCACACGGCGGAAAACCCCGTGGTAGCGGTAAGCTTCCATCAGTACACCTTTTGTGTGTTCAATCTTTTGAGTTATATACTGCAATGCTGATATGTTTTCTTGTTTTCAGCTTGCTGATCTCCCCGAGTCGGAGCTTGCTCCACTCGAAGGATATGCTCCTGAGTTTTCTCAGGAGACTGAAGTGGTCCCATTGCCGGACCTTGCGCTCAAGATGCGCAAAGCTCCGACAGTGGTTGTTGGCACAAAGGAAGTGCCCGTTGTGAAGAGGTAACTTTCATTCACAATTTCCGCCTTTGTACCTTTCTCGAATTTCTTTCTGAGATGTAATATTTCCGACTTTACTACATTCTCAGAGCAAAGCCTCTCATCAAGGGTAAGGGGAAGGGGATTCCTGCAAAGCCCCGACGACAGCCGAAGCTTACCATAGCTTCCCCTGCCACGGCTCCTCCGACTCCTGCCCCTCAACCTTCTGCAACACTGGCGATTACTCCTTCTCCGGTTGTTGCAGAAGATCCGGCTCCTCCAACGGCGCATGTGATCCTTGGATCGCACACTGACGTCACCGTGGGAGCGTCAGCTCAAGATAAGGGTGAACCCTCTGCGGGTAATGATCCCTCGGCTGAAGTCTTCGCCTACAACCTCCTCAGCAATCACGGACTTGCCAAGTTTGGCTTATCCCGGAAGTCTGCAGAGGAGATCCAGCGGCTGGCCAGGCAAGTCCTGGAAAAAAGCCATCTATCCCCCGAAGAGGAAGCGCAAGAAGCAGAGGACGTCAAGTTCTCTGACCTTCTCGCCCAAGTCTGCCTTCGCGACGAGAGGATCAGGACTGGCGAGCTTCCAACAGCCCTAGTAATTCCTCTTACTCTCGCCGAGAAGGTGGCAGCTGAGGTGAACGCAGGATTAGACAAACTCACCCGCGAACAATATGTAAGTCGGAATTCCAACTTTTGTTTTTTACCTTATGTTATATCATATCCTCTAGCCCCCAAGCATGAAGTAGGATATAGAAATCCGGGTTTATGCTTTCATTAGGATGCCAAAGAACGAACTAGTGTAGCCCCCAAGGCTCGTGCTGATATTTAGCAAAAATATTAGCCTGAGTCTTAAGTAGCTTTCTGACTTTGGGTATTCTGACTTACAGAAAGTGTATTCCTATAACCAGGAATTGTTAAAAAATGTCTGTGATAAGCGGAGAGAAATCAAAGCTCTCCGGCTTAAAAATGCTGAGCTCAAGTTAGCCAAGGATGAAGCCGCAGGTAAACATTTCGAGATTCAAACCTTGTCTTTTACTTTTTTCAATGTCGAATTTTTCTGAACTTTTGTTCTTTTTGTCTTACAGCGTTGGTGAAACAATCCATCGCTATGATTGAAGAGGCCGAGAACCTCAAGACCTTGGTGGTGGAGAACAAGGGACTTCGCCAAGAGCTGGATAAGCTCAAGGCGGATGATGAAAGGATCATAGCTCAAGTCCTCGAGTCCTCCTCCATGGCCACTGAAGAGCGCGATCTCAAGATTGCCGCTCAAGATAAGGTTATCTCGGACCTCAAGAATGAGGTTGGCAGAGAAAAGGATATCTCCCAGGCGCTCCGGGCTGAACTCCAGAGTCTCCGGGAGGAGAAAGCCAAGATTGACGACGTCATTCTTGGTATGTTCCATTTATCTGACTTATCATTTCTTAGACTTTCATCAATGTCGGTTTTTTCATAACCTTGTTTTGTGTATAGATCCTATGAACTTGACGGACTCCTCCTCGTCCGAACCCCGCACTCACCGGCTTACCCAAATCGGTGATCTTCTTCATGACTACCGCCAGTCTCTTGAGGACATTGGCGAGTCTCTCAGGATTCCGGACATGCCAAGCATGTCGGACTTCCAGGTGCGGGAGAAGGCTAAGGAGATGCCGCAGCTCGTTCGGGACTGGAACATGTCCTACGCGCGGACTGCTGCGCAGAACGCTCTCACCATGGTCATGATCCACCATGGGAACATGGAGATATGGCAAGTGACTAGAGGGTACTGCAAAGTAGATGAAGACGGCCAGGAGCAAGACCTTGAAGCCATCATGCATTCTTGTGCCGGATATGGGTGCCACGTAGCTGATCTGACCAGCTATGAGACGCCCTTCTTCACCCGCGTGGATACTCCGCCACCACCTCCAGAAGACGCCGAAGAAGTTTCCGACGATGAACGGACCAACTCGGATCCGGACATCTCGGCATGATAGCAAGGCGAAGTAACCAGTGATCTGACGGTTCCTTCATCTCCTCCTGCATCATAGATCAGAAAACTATGTATTATTCTGGAAAGACATGATGCGTTTTGTAAATATTAAGTACTATGACTTTTGCTAGTGCTAAGTTTTTTATCTATTCAGCACTTTTTTGTCTTAGACTATTTTGCGTGCCTGAAATGTTTTCATAAGCACTTAGAATTTTCCGTCTCTACTTATCGTTTATCTGGCTTTCCGCCTCATCCCTTTCGTGAGCCGGCTAAACCTTCAGCCAGAAACTTTGCCGAGCAACGGAGCTCAATTGCTAAACCAGTTTAAACTCGGAAACAAAGCCGGCTTCCAGTACCAACAATTCACTACTCGGAAGATACCCGCATCCAGCAATCAGACTAATAACCCAAGTAAAGACTAGAAATTTTTTAGAGTTATACCCGAAGGTAGCAGTTTTAGAATCAGAAATCTAAACCAGAACGAACATGAGCATAAAGTACTTTCAAGCATTCTGGGATTTTTGACTATGACATGATCATTAGGAAATAAGATGGTAAAAACTTCTCAGGAAAACTTTGAGATAACCAAATATTCTATTTCTCACAGAGCATGTACATATGTATGATTACAAAGAAAGATAAACTAAGAATAAAGGGACGTAGCTGAGCAATATTCCACGGTCTGTCTAACTCATCCGGATTTGTACTGCCACCAGCTCTCTTTCTTTTCTTAGTAGCAGGTCTTTCTTTGACTGGCCTCATGTCAGTTAAGTAGTACGAACCATTGTGCAATACTCGACTAACTAAAAAGGGCCCTTCCCATATTGGGGAAAGTTTGTGCTTTCTTTGTTGCACAAGCCAGAGAACCAAATCACCTTTATTGAAGGATCTAGTTCGGACTCTCTGGCTATGATACTTGCGTAACTTCTGCTGATAGGCTGTAGATCTCATTTCAGCAATGATGCGAACTTCTTCGACTAAGTCGAGCTCATTTTGTCGAGAAATCTCGGCATCCTCTTCGATATACGCGGCCACTCTAGGAGAATTATGAATCAAATCACTAGGAAGAACAGGTTCTGCGCCATAGACCAAGAAGAAAGGTGTATATCCTGTTGACCTGTTCGGAGTTGTTCGCAAACTCCAAATTACAGAGGTTAGTTCCTCTGCCCACGCCCCCGCAGCACGTCTCAGTGGTGCTTCGAGTCTTGGTTTCAAGCCTTGTAGAATTAAACCATTTGCTCTTTCGACTTCTCCGTTAGCCTGTGGATGTGTGACTGACGCAATGTCAAGCCGGATATTTTGCTTGTCGCAGAATTCAGCCAACTCTCCCATGGAAAAGTTACTCCCGTTGTCCGTGATAATGCTATGCGGATAACCATACCGGATTAAAACATTCTCGACAAATCTTTTGGCTGTTGCTCCATCACAACTAGTGAGAGGTTTAGCCTCGATCCATTTCGTGAATTTATCCATCATCACTAAGAGGTGAGTAAATCCACTTGGAGCTCGTTTAAAATGTCCTACCATATCAAGCCCCCAGACTGCAAAAGGCCATGTTATAGGTATTGTTCGCAGTTGATCAGCCGGAACATGAGCTTGCTTGGCGTACGTTTGGCAGCCTTTGCATGTCTTGACTAATCGTTCGGCATCTGCCTGAGCTCTAAGCCAGAAAAAACCATGTCGAAAAGCTTTTGCCACTAAAGATTTGGCTGCAGCGTGGTGACCACACTCGCCTTCGTGGATTTCTCTTAAGATTTCCACGCCTTCTTCCGGAGATACACAGCGCTGAAAAACCCCAGAAACACTCTGTTTATGGAGCTTACCTTTAACAATAGTATAGGCTTTTGCTCGTCGGATAATCTGCCGGCTCAGCACCTCGTCTTCGGGTAATTTGCCATCTCCCAAGTAATCAAGGTAGGGTCGAGTCCAGCTGGGAATTACAGCCAGAACTGCTTTTAACGGTGAGTCGGATTTGGTCGGATAATCCTCATCTACTCCCTTTATCGAGGGAATTTTGAGGTGCTCTAAAAATGCGCCATCCGGAACCTCTTTCCGCACAGAGCCTATTCGAGATAGTGCATCTGCTTCCTTGTTTCTGCTCGAGGGATGTGTTGAACTTCAAACCCCTCGAACGATTTAGATAGATCATCCACGACAGCTTTATATGCTGCCATGTGCTTATTTGCATTACAAATATCCGAGACTTGCTGAGCAACAAGATCCGAATCTCCGTAACACATCAAATGTTGGATGCCAATATCCTTAGCAATCCGGATTCCATGCAGCAGTGCTTCATACTCGGCAATGTTGTTTGTCGATGTGAAGTGGATCTGCAATACGTATAAAAGTTTATCTCCTTGGGGTGATTTTTGCACCACACCAGCCCCTGAGCCCCCCCCCCCCCCAAGCCTTGGACCCGTCGAAAAAGAGGGTCCAATATTCCGACTCAGGGAGGACCATATTCTCCTTGGTCTCTGTCCAATCAGCGACAAAGTCGGCAAGGATCTGGGATTTCATTGCTGTTCGGGGTCGGTACTCAATATCGAAAGCTGCAAGCTCTATGCCCCATTTGGCGACGCATCCTGTGGCATCGCTATTGTTGATTATATCTCTCATGGGAGCTTTGCTCACGACGGTAACTGGGTGCTCCTGAAAATAGTGTCGTAACTTATGAGATGCTAGAAAAACACCGTAAGCCAGCTTTTGATAGTGCGGATACCGCTGTTTTGATTCTGTCAGGACCTCGCTGACAAAGTACGTCGGACGCTGCACCAGGTGTTCCTGATTTTCTTCTGGTCTCTCCACCACCATAACTATACTGACAACCCTATTTGTCGCAGCAATGTAAAGCAACATCGGTTCCTGAGGTTCCGGCGCTGCAAGGATAGGAGCAGATGAGAGTACATTCTTCAGGTCTTATAGTGCAGCTTCAGCTTCGTCGGTCCAGACAAAATCCTTGGTTTTCTTTAGGAGTTTGTATAATGGTGCGGCTCTTTCACCAAGCCGGCTTACAAATCGACTGACCGCAGCAATGCAACCAGTTAATCTTTGTACGTCCTTCAGGCGAGTTGGCCTGGAAATATTGAGAATAGCCTTGATCTTGTCACGGTTCACCTCTGTGCCTTGTTGAGACACGATAAAACCTAACAATTTTCCGGCTGGTATTCCAAAGAAGCATTTCTTCGGGTTAAGCGTGATGTTGTATTTTCGTAAATTGGCGAACGTCTCCTCTAAGTCGGAAATCAATGTTTCCTTCTTTTTGGACATGACCGCGATATCATCCACGTATGCATGTACATTGCGCCCGAGTTGATCATGGAGGCAACGCTGCATCGTGCACTGGTACGTAGCTCCTGCGTTCTTCAGCCCAAAGGGCATCGTAACATAACAGAAGGTTCCGAAAGGGGTTATGCATGAAGTCTTGATTTTGTCAGATTCCTTCATCCGGATTTGGTGATAACCGGAATATGCATCGAGAAAACAGAGGAGTTCCGAGCCTGCCGTAGAATCGATAACTTGATCAATTCTAGGCAGAGCGAACGGATCTTTTGGACAAGCCTTGTTCAAGGCAGTATAATCAACACACATCCTTAAATCAGTGGTGTCCTTTTTAGGGACCATTACAGGGTTGGCCAACCAATCAGTATGGATGACCTCTTCTATGAATCCGGCTAACTCGAGCCGCACTAGTTCCTTAGCTATTTCCTTACGCTTTTCATCGCCAAACCATCGTAAGGACTGTTTGACGGGTTTAGCGTTCAGGTTTACATTTAGAGAGTGCTCGGCAAGTTCCCTAGGTACTCCGGTCATGTCAGATGGCTGCCATGCGAAGATATCTTGATTTGCTCGGAGGAACTTGACGAGCGCGCTTTCCTATGCGCTACTTAGGCCTACGCCTATCTGGGTCACCTTGGAGGGGTCATCATCCTTCAATGGCGTCGTCTTCGTCTCTTCTGATGCCTTGAACTCTGGATTTGGCTTTGTCACCTCCTTCTTCGTCACGGGCATCTCGGACGGATCTATGCTCTTCTTGATCTCCTGGTACTCCTGGGCATGCAGCACGGCTGCAGCAAAGGCGGCATTTCCATCCTCGCACTCTTGCGCTTTCTTCGGGTCTCCCCTGATGGTGATCACGCCGTTGGGACCTGGAATTTTCATCATATTGTAAATGTAACACGGACGAGCCATAAAAGCCCAGTAAGCCGGACGTCCGTGTGGTATGCGCTCTTGAATGGGACCACTTCGAAGGAAAGTGCCTCCGTTCGATAATTTTTTGGTGTTCCAAAAGTAACATCCAAAGTGATCTCTCCCAGGGAGTTAGTTTGTCTTCCTGGGACAACTCCGTGAAAAATCACAGAGCTATGGTTAAGCTGTGTTTCCGAGATCTTCATCCGGCGTAGCATTTCTACATAGAGAATATTGATGCTGCTACCACCATCCATGAGGGTCTTGGAGAAACCATAACCGTCAATAAGTGGATTGATGATTAAGGCGTATTTTCCTTGCCTGTGTAGTTTAGGCGGATGATTAGCGCGGTCAAACGTTATTGCCACTTCCGACCAGTCCAAATATTGAGGGACAGCCGGAACTGTTGCGTTGAGCTCGTGGAGAACTGCTTTCTTGACCTTTGCTGGTTGAGATCCGAGGAAGGTGACGTAAGTGTCCTTCTTGGTAGGAAAAGTTTTCCCTTCTGACTTGGGATTTGAAGCGTCGGCTTCCTCCATGTCGGAATCTTCCTTGGTCTCTTTGTCCTTTTCGGGATTTTTCTTTCCCTTCTTCCGCTTAGCTTTGTAGCCCGCGGTATCATCTCTCTTGATGTCGTCGTTAAAACGACATTCAGCGTTGGTGTGGGACGAGCCCCCATTGGCGTCCAAGTGATGCACACATGGGTTATTGGCAATGTTGGCCCAAGTGTAGGTTTTACCTGGTTGTTGCTCTCCTCTACCTTGGACCCTTGATGTCCCACGGCCACGCCCGCGGCCTCTGCCGCGCCCTCCTCGTCCTCCAGACACGGAAACAGTAGTGACTATTGCCGTCTCCGCGTTGGGTTTTTCTTCCGAGGTGTTTTTACGCTTCTGAGCCTGTTGCTTTGTTTTTGCTGACTGAGGTACAGCCAGGACGTTGAGTAATCCCTCTGCATCGTCGTCAGCATATGCATACTTGCTCGCCGTTTCTATCATCTCTCCCAGATCAGTAACCTTGTCACACTTCAAGAGATGGCGCAGTAAACCGATTGGGAGACCTGAAATGAAAGCTTCAATCGCAGTTTGATCATTTACTCCCTCGCAGGAGTTTTTGGTGTCAATCCATCGTCTGAGATAATCTCGGCAAGTTTCTCCGGCTTTATGGGTGCAACGCTGTAGGTCTCCAACCGTACAGGGCCTCCGATATGTGCCTTCGAAATTTAAAAAGAACACACTTTGTAAGTCATACCAGTTGTGGATGGTGTTCGCCAGAAGTTCATTGAGCCATGATCTGTCGTCTTCCGCAACATAAGTGGGAGATATCGGGTTGCGACCAGGCTGTTTCCGCCTTTGGCGATGCAGCAAGCTTGGAAGAAGTCCTGTAACCAGGTGTCTGGCCGAGGAATGTCGTCGTAGGCTTGAATATGTCTTGAGATTGCAAATCCTTCCAGGAATTTTGTAGCTCTGATGCGTGGTCCGAAGCACTTTGGGCCCACGTACACGTCATCGTTTTTGTAGCGCCGAGCCTCTATGTTGGAGTTGATCATGTGCCTTGCGTCATTCGGAGATAGGGATCGTCCCGAATATCGGATGTGGCTGCGGTGCCTTGGAGCCGGACTTCAGCTTCTGCCACCACCTCCTCCACCATGTCGTCCTCCTTGACCTCCTTGGGGGCCATTGTGATAACTGTGCTATGGAGAGGGTGGTGCAGCTGGGTTGTTTCCGGCTGATCGCCGGCCTCTGTTCGGAGCGTCATTATTCCGGTTCCGGGGAGGTTCTTGACTGTGACGAGCCCCCTGCCGGTTTGTGCCGGCGTGGTTTCCGTCGTTCCTTCGTCTGTTGTTCCCACCATGGTAAGGCTCAGCCGGACGGTTTTCATGTCTAGGAGGTGGCATTTTCTGACGATCCTCCTCCCGACGTTTCTCTTTATCTTCTCCCCTTCGATCATTGGATTCTCGTCGGGGAGGGTTCTTCGGATTCAGTGCAGCAATGGCATCTTTCTCAGCCTCTGGAGCGACATTGCTCCAGTTACGGGTAGTTCTGTGATGCTGTCCTGATGATCCGGTTCTTGAATAATTATCTTCCCGTCGTTCGGGGTTATGATACTGCGCCCAAACGTAATGGGATCTTACGCCAGCCCATGCCGGATCTGTGCGACATTGGTCGGAATCCGAGACCAGCTTTTGGCTTCCAGACAGGGCGACCTTTTGCTGCTCCAGTCCCTTATTGAGTAGCCTGATACCTAAATGTATCTCCTCTGGTCCTGGATTAGCCGATAAAATTTCGCGAGCTGCCACGGTATTTTGCACCGGTGTTGGGTAAACCCAATCTCCATTGTTGTCCTTCCGTGGCTTTCCCATCTCATCTCCAGAAAGGACGGCGCGGACACGTGGGAATTGGTTGTCATCTATGTGACGCTTCCGTGTCTTCTGATGTAGACGGGACATATACTCCTTGTTTGACATGCGCTTTTTCTCCACCTCGATGTTTTTGGCTTCATCGAGGAGTTGTTGACGGCGCGCTTCTAGGGCTTGCGCCCTTTCGTCCAGCTCATCCGCAGTAAGTTCTGCAGCTGTAGGGATAGGTGTGGTTAATGCAGCATCGATGAGTTTACGCGCACCTTCAGTGATCACGTGTCCATCCACCGATGCTTCTTTTTTCGGCTCGTCTGGGATAAGTGCTCCATTCGAGTCTTCCTCGTATTCCTCGGCGATCACCTCCTCTGTCAGAGGGTCTTTTGTCGGGGTCTTGTTCTACTTGTTCCTCTTCTTTGCCTTCTTGGCAGCGCCGGTAGCAAAGCCGGCTTTTGGTCTGTTTCTCGGAGTCAAGCTCTGTTCGGTACTTTCGGACATCTGGACTTCGGGATTGTCTCCGACTTCCATATCATCATGTGCTTTGGGAGAGTGTTCCCCGGATCCTTCGTCCATGGCTTCTCCCTCTTCTGCAGCTTTGGAGTTGTACTCCTCGTCATATTTCGCGGAGAACTTTTGGAAATCTGCCGATGTCATGGATTCATCCGAGGATGCGGGAACATCGGCATTTGTTCCAATTGCCTCCAGCACCGAGTCGGTGTTTTCTCCAGCATCGGCAGAGCCGGATCCGGATACAACATATCCGATGAAGTGCGATGCGTGCTTCCTGAGGTACCTGCGGCTTTCGCGATCAGCCATATCGAAACTTTTAATGGTTTCGAGGATTGCTTCTGCGCTAGCGCCTTGCAGTATCATACATCTTAGTGTGTACCTGAGGAAAGGCCTGTCTGTCCCGACATCATCAGAGTCGGAATCAGTGTTGCTGAAGTGCTCCTCTAGGATTTCGACTTCCACGGGTGGGTCGATCTGGGATCCGGCTTCCCCAGGGAAATCCACTCTAGATTCGACTTGGACCGTGAGGTCTTCTTCAGGCTCGGATTTCTCCACCATCTCCGCAACTGATGCGGGCTGGGTGGGCTTAGGGTTTTTTGAGATCCGGAACTCTGCCGCCTCCATGGACAACGGGGACCCCGAAGATTCTTTTGCCTCTATCATCACCGCTGGGGTGGGTTGGGCAGGTTCAGCCAAACCGATGTAAACATCGATCTCGCCAAAAGACATGATTGTATAGGCAGTCACGGCCTCCCTAGCCGGAATCCAAGTCTCATCGAGAATGATGAGAGGGACGTCGCTGGCGTAGAGGATGCGACCGGCGGCGATGGTCTCGCCGATTCCGATTCTTGCAGATTCCGCTCGGAACGCAGATCCGAAGCTCACTTGCCCCACGGTGGGCGCCAACTGTCGTCGGTTTGAGAACAAGTACGCCATGAGGGGGTCCTCGAGGCGTGCGGGAGAGAGGGGTGTGAGACGTACGGTGTTCCGGGATGGTGAGCACACAAGTTTACCCAGGTTCAAATCCGCTGGCTTTGGACGGACCCTACTCCTGCTAGCAATCCAGTAATACGGCAGAGCCGGAATATGGGTTATAAGGGTTTCGCCTGTGCGAGTTGAGATTGTAGACTATTGAGGTGTCTGGTGTTCTTGCCCTAAAGGCTCTCCCTAGGACGGCTTATATAGATATCCGGCCTAGGGTTTACAGGAGAGATCAATCCGGCTATGACTAAGACTTGGTTACAGAGTACATCTTGAACTACAAGTAACATTATGGGCCTAAGTCGGTAAGTCTTCTGGGCCTTCCCGTAGTCGTACTGGACTCCGTCTTCTCTCCCTAACTGGGCTGCCCGTGAAGCAAAGATCTAACCTGAAGTGGGCCACCCTGGTCAGTGAGGATCTGTGAGGATACCCGAAAAGTATATCCCCAACACGTGACTATTCTTTTTACAGACCACATATGGATCCACCAGTGTCATTGCATGTGTGTTCTCTTCAAAGACCACATTTGGATCCACCAGTGTCATTGCATGTGTGTTCTTCTCATAGACAACAACTAGAGTCATTGCATGTGTGTTATTTTCATTAACCACATATGGATCCACTAGTGTAATTGCTTGTGTGTTCTTCTCATTAACCACAGCTGGAGTCACTAGATGTGTGTTCTTTTCAGAGACCACATATGGATCCACCAGTTTCATTGAACTCTGTGTTCTTTTCAGAGACCACACCTGGAGTCATTTCATGACTATTCTTTTCACAGACCACATATGGATCCACCAGTGTCACTGCATGTGTAATCGCTTCACAGACCACATATGGATACATCAGTGTCATTACATGTGTGTTCTTTTCTATACCTAATAATAAAGGAAGGACTGTTTCTGTCCTTCGTCCATCTAAAAAAGACTCTTTTACCCCTAAAGTTGATAGAAAATTACCCACCTATGCCACTCTTAATTAAAAAAACTGTTTGGTGAAAAAAGTCCCAGCGGGCTAGGAAGCAGAGGCGGCTTTTCCCCTCGCGCACGAGAACAGAGTTCATACGAACTCGATTGCAAGGAAGCAGAGGGCTTCTCCCCTTGCGCACAAGAACCATAGTTCATCTCGAATCTCGATTCCTACCGAATCGAACCTAGATTTCTTGCACCCTCTCTACAAAATATCTCCCATATATAGTGCCTCTGCTTGCACATAAATCCTAGAGAAAATCCAACTAAATCAACTGCCACCAGGAAGTCCTCCCACCAGCAGCCAGGCCCACTACCGCCGGCGCCCCTCCAATTAGCCGCCTAACTAGGATATGCCTACCACTGCCTATCAGGCTGCCCGGAATCCCCAGATGCGTGCTTGTATGTGATTGGCCGGAGGTGGAGGTCCTGGGGGTGTCGGAGTCACGGATGACCCACTTCCTATCAGGCTTCCTGGAATGCGTGCCTGCCTATGCGCCAGCCAGCCATGGAGGAGGTGGGGAGCATAGGTCATGAGGGCAGGGCATGAGGAGGAGGAGAAGAGCTGGGGAGGTGCGTCCACGACCCAGGACCCCCTAGCCGCCGCCATCATTCTTACGCGCCTTCCGCCACCGTCCTTCACGCGCCACCCTGCTGGGATTATTTTGGTCCCCTCTCAACAAATCCCCATGACAAAGGTTGTTTCCCATTCTCTACGACTTGCAGTTTTTATTTCCAGATCTATCTGTTAATTTGGTGTTCATCTGGAATTACCACTGCGACCTGGCTCTCCCCACTGCCACTGCCGGTAATGGCATGTAACATGTGGATAACAAGTCATTTTTATCATTGGAGCTCTGATGCATCAGTTCGTCAACTACAGTGCGTGTAACTTATAATTGGAGCTCTAATGCATCAGTTCGTCAACTGCAGTGCGTGTTATGCTCTCCTATGTATCTTGGCTTTGAAATAATATACGGACAACAAAATAGACAAACTAATGTTGGGGTGTCTATACTGTGGTCTGTAGGGGACATCTTCACGCTCACGTTCACAAATCACTTTTGATGAGATTGAAACTAGCGATGTTAACGATTGTTGCATCTGTAAACAAGTGGACTAATGATTTATTCAAATCCAACATATTTCTAATTTTGTGCCATCAAAATAAGGGCAAAACCTAACATGTTTGTATGGCACAAATGATACAGTTATTTAGAACAATATGTGCCTACTTGACTGGCGTTTCATTACAAGCTGCCATACATGAACTCCCAGACGGCCATGGAGGTGGATGCCATCTTTAGGGAGAACAACATCGTCCTTACCACTATAGACATTTTGGATGGCAGGTCGCACATTGGTAAATTCTTCAAATTTCAAGGTGGCACCATCACGATTGCTCACTCGATCTGAAGAGTATTAACCTCTAATATGCTTCACACAAAAGCAGGGCTGAGTAGTGAATACCCGAAGTCGGTTTCAGAAGACAGCTTGAAGGGATATTGCATAAATTGTGACTACCTTGCATAGTTGCACGCTCCGTCGTTCCTAATTTTGATAGTCCGGTATCATGTTCTTTTTATCGTTTAGCACCACCACAATAGAATCAGCATGCCATAATTCAGGCAATGCATATGTATTATGCCATGTTATATATGGGATTAGGTCCTGTCGAGATTATAGTGACTCGGTTTGACATTTATTTATGTCCCACACGATTATGTTTGGTTATTGACCTTTTTGATTTTTACCATTTTCTAGGTTGCCTCTAGTGGCAGCCCTACGGCAGTTTCTATCACTATGTTCTTTGCTCATAAGATTCTTCCATATAACACTGCTTCTTATTGGTCTTATATCTTGGCTTCATTTGGTAGCAATTTTGGCGTTAATACCTATTACATGTAGTAAGAACCAATGTTTTGTCTTTGTATACTAATGATGTTCCAATTGATTTTTTCCAAGTTATGAAAGGACCAAAATTGTAGCACTGTCACTATTATCATGAATAAAGCAAGGTTAGACAAACTAATTCAGGCACGTTGCTCAGCATCTCTTAGAAAGCAAATGAGCTTATATGTTTCAGGATAGCATAAAATACACAATCTCACATTTCTGATCCTTCTATAATACTAGAAGTCAATTTATCATTGCGTCGATGTTGTGACCACGACACTAACAGCAGCAGCAGCACTCCTGCGGACGTCCAGAGTCGCCTCTTCCGCTGTGTTGTCGACGAGGAAACCGATAGAGAGAAACCATTGGGCCTTTCAGCCAAGCTTGTGAGTGTTTCTCCTGTCTACTACTGCAATGCGGTCATAGATGGAGTTGAGTGCTTTAAGCTGAAGCTTTTGAGGCGTACATTTTGTGAAAGAACGAGCTAGCTAATGAAAATAGATAGACTGCTATACTTAAATAAAATATTTTAAAATTAAAATTGAGTAAAATAGTAGATTAAGTAAATAATAATTGTTAAAAAGTATAAGAGAGAAGATAAAATAATAAAAAAGGTTAAAACGGAAGAGTGAGCCCGAGGCTAGGAAAACGCGGTTGAGCGATTTTCTAGCACAATTTGGACAGCATCAATGATTCTTTATTAGGAAACTCGAATTTAGAGTGTTCAGTGACACTCGTGGCTATCGACCCGTAGCAACGCACGGGCAATTGTGTTAGTTACTAACAATAACTAGAGTCATTGCATGTGTGTTATTTTCATTAACCACATATGGAACCACCAGTGTCATTGCATGTGTGTTCTTCTCATTAACCACAGCTGGAGTCATTGCATGTGTGTTATTTTCACAAACCACATTTGGAACCACCATTGTCATTGAAATGTGTATTCTTTCATTAACCACATCTCAAGTCATTTCATGTCTATTATTTTCACAGACCACATATAGATCCACCAGTGTCATTGCATGTGTGTTCTCTTCACATACCACATATGGATCCACCAGTGTCATTGCATGTGTGTTTTTTTACTAACAACAACTAGAGTCATTGCATGTGTGTTATTTTCACAATCCACATATGGATCCACCAGTGTCATTACATGTGTGTTCTTCTCATTAACCACAGCTAGAGTCACTGCATGTGTGTTCTTTTCACAAACCACATATGGAACCACCAGTGTCATTGGAATGTGTATTATTTTCAGAGACCACATCTGGAGTCACTTCATGACTATTCTTTTCACAGACCACATATGGATCCACTAGTGTCATTGCATG
The DNA here is from genome assembly GCA_910589775.1 of Avena eriantha. Lineage (NCBI taxonomy): Eukaryota > Viridiplantae > Streptophyta > Magnoliopsida > Poales > Poaceae > Avena > Avena eriantha. The sequence continues at coordinate 124,044,842 of OU342746.1, forward strand.
TGTGTTCTCTTCACAGACCACATATGGATACACCTGTGTCATTGCATGTGTGTTCTTTTTAGTAACAACAACTAGAATCATTACATGTGTGTTATTTTCATTAACCACATATGGATCCACCGGTGTCATTACATGTGTATTCTTCTCATTAACCACATCTAGAGTCACTGGATGTGTGTTCTTTTTAGAGACCACATATGGATCTACAGTGTCATTGAAATGTGTGTTCTTTTCAAAGACCACATCTGGAGTCATTTCATGAATATTCTTTTCATAGACTACATATGGATCCACCAGTGTCATTGCATGTGTGTTCCCTTCACAGACCACATATGGATCCACTAGTGTCATTGCATGTGTGTTCTTTTTACTAACACCAACTAGAGTCATTGCTTGTGTGTTCTTTTCACAATCCACCTATGGATCCACTAGTGTCATTGCATGTGTGTTCTTCTCATTAACCACAACTAGAGTCATTCCATGTGTGTTCTTTTCACAAACCACATTTGGAACCACCATTGTCATTGAAATGTGTATTTTTTCATTAACCACATCTAGAGTCATTTCATGTCTATTATTTCCACAAACCATATATGGATCCACCAGTGTCATTTCATGTGCGTTCTCTTCACTGACCACATATGGATCCACCAGTGTCATTGCATGTGTGTTCTTTTTACTAACAACAACTAGAGTCATTGCATGTGTGTTATTTTCACAATCCACATATGGATCCACCAGTGTCATTGCATGTGTGTTCTTCTCCTTAACCAGAGCTAGAGTCATTTCATGTGTGTTCTTTTCACAAACCACATATGGAACCACCAGTGTCATTGGAATGTGTATTCTTTTTAGAGACCACATCTCGAGTCATTTTATGACTATTCTTTTCACATACCACATATGGATCCACCAGTGTCATTGCATGTGTGTTCTCTTCAAAGACCACATATGGATCTACCAGTGTCATTGCATGTGTGTTCTTCTCATTAACAACAACTAGAGTCATTGCATGTGTGTTATTTTCATTAACCACATATGTATCCACTAGTGTAATTGCATGTGTGTTCTTCTCATTAACCACAGCTAGAGTCACTGGATGTGTGTTCTTTTCAGAGACCACATATGGATCCACCAGTTTCATTGAACTGTGTGTTCTTTTCAGAGACCACATCTGGATTCATTTCATGACTATTCTTTTCACAAACCACATATGGATCCACCAGTGTCATTCCATGTGTGTTCGCTTCACAGACCACATATGATAGATCAGTGTCATTCCATGTGTGTTCTTTTTACTAACAATAACTAGAGTCATTGCATGTATGTTATTTTCATTAACCACATATGGATCTATCAGTGTCATTTCATTTGTGTTCTTCTCATTAACCAGAGCTGGAGTCATTGCATGTGTGTTCTTTTCACAAACCACATTTGGAACCACCATTGCCATTGAAATGTGTATTCTTTCATTAACCACATCTCGAGTTATTTCATGTCTATTATTTTCACAGACCACATATGGATCCACTAGAATCATTGCATGTGTGTTCTCTTCACATACCACATATGGAACCACCAGTGTCATTGCATGTGTGTTCTTTTTACTAACAACAACTAGAGTCATTGCATGTGTGTTATTTTCACAATCCACATATGGATCCACCAATGTCATTGCATGTGTGTTCTTCTCATTAACCACAGCTAGAGTCGATGCATGTGTGTTCTTTTCACAAACCACATATGGAACCACCAGTGTCATTGGAATGTGTATTCTTTTTAGAGACCACATCTGGAGTCATTTCATGACTATTCTTTTCAAGGACCACATATGGATCCACCAGTGTCATTGCATGTGCGTTCTCTTCAGAGACCACATATGGATCCACCAGTGTTACTACATGTGTGTTCTTCTCATTAACAACAACTAGAGTCATTACATGTGTGTTATTTTCATTAACCACATATGGATCCACCAGTGTAATTGCATGTGTGTTCTTCTCATTAACCATAGCTAGATTCACTGGATGTGTGTTCTTTTTAGATCTGCGCAACCCCGAAGGGAGGCAGAGCTTCTGGGCAGTGCCTAGGCGTATGACCTCCACCGTTATCGATGTGGCGTGCCGTGAAGAATCCATGAGGAGGAGGAACGTTGTCGGGAACGTTGGCATCAATTCCGACTTGGAGGAGGCTGGCGGCGACGCGGATAACGTCGTCGATGATGGAGACTGCGGGACCGTCATAGTCGATTAGGGCCACTTAGCCTTAAATTAAATCTATGTGCGGTATCTTAATTCCCTCTTTGGATCTGGGTCACTTGAGTCATAGTCGATTATCGTCATAATCTATATATGTTGGCCATGTTTTAGTTGTCTTTGTCTTTGAAACTAGTCGAAACTCGTCCGATCCTGAAAATAAAGTTCGCACGTTCCTGCCATATCGAATGGGACAATACGTTGACTCTGCTCCCAGAACTTGATGGCACAGCCATAATTTGGAGTGAGCCAGAGGAGAAGGGATCGAGCGTGTTGTAATAGTGTACTACTCCTGTCGAGATATAACTGACTTAGTTTTTTAGATATTTAATAAATGTATCTATATCCAAAACATGTCTAGATACATGTTTTAGGTTTATCTGTCTTTCAAACTAATCAAAAGTCGTCAAATTCTAAACAAACAAAGTCATTGCGTTCACATCTAATGGGACAATACGTGACTCTGCTACTTGATGGCACAGCCATAATTCTGGAGTGCGCTAGAGGAGATGGGAATATAAGGGAGATGGGAACTAGTAGCTGTATCCATACGCAGGTAAAAAATTAATGTAATAATATTTAAAAAATTGTAATCTGGTCCACATGACCCCATCATAGACATGTTGCACGCGCTATATATAAATAAAGACGACACGACTAATTTAGTTTCAATGATATAATTCAACATACGATGTTACTGTGCCCGCATCTTTATGGTCCTCTTATCAGTTTGCTAGCCCACGCTGCATTAAGCAACAGTTGATGAGGATTAAAAAAATGATAAAATGGCAAATAAAACAATTTTTAAGCTTACCTTTCATCTAGAGAATCGTACAAAGATGAAATTGGCAGGGATTTATTATTTCTTCTGCAGTTAGCCGAAAGATCCTCAAGAACATCCTCAATCACCCCTGCAACCTCTTCATATTCTAATACACCTCCATTATTTTGCCCTTTCCTCCCTGTTCCGCTTACCCTTTTGTTTCTTTTCACACCCTTTTCTCGCCGGTACCTCCACTTCTTCATAAATTGGCTGCTTACGTATGTTTTCCTCCGAGTGCTCATCACCGTTTTTCTCCACCTGCTGCACTTCCTCAAGTTCTTCGTCTTCGCGCTGCTATTCCTCCAGTTCTAGCTAAGAAGTCTCATTTTCTGCCACCGAGGTGTGAACAGGGACAATATCATGTATAACTGGGTTTTTGCACCACCTCTTGATATGGCCAAAGCCGCCACAACGTTTGCATTTCCTTTTCCTAGCTCCTAGCCTTGAACCTTTATCGCTGGAGGCTTCGATCCTTAGATTTCTAGGCCCCCTAGGTGGCCTCCTAAGAACTGGTGGTTGAAGTTTGAACCATGGATCGACAATCTCCTAATCATTTTCATCGGCCATAGGTGGTACGTTTTCTACACAAGTTGCAGCAAACTTGTCCACAGAGAAATAGGTGTCGACATAGTTCTCTATTTCAGCTCTGCTACCTTTAAGCTTTAAGATGAAGTAAATTGCATGGTGACATGGCAGACCAGTAATCTGCCACTGCCTGCATGAACAAGTCTTGTTTCCAATGTCTACAGTGTACCTCCGTTCACTTCCATGCTTGTTGCGACAAAACATGGAAAATTGCACAATAATGTGTTGGTGGGCAGCACCAGCCCTCGAACCTGGGATGCGCGCCGTCGAAGGTGGAGGAGGTGGGCCCGCCACTCAGAAAACATGCCACCTGTCAGCGCACTATGTACGGTAGCACTTCATGAAATTTTTTAGCCGGTCCCACATGTCAGTCTGTTTGATCAAAACTTGCATGTAGTGCATGGCTAGTTCACGCGCTAGTTCCGAATAAAGCCCGTTGATCCAAACTTGAAGTGGCAGTTCCGCTTCTTCTCCCTCGTCTCCTTGCAGTGGCAGTTCCGCTTCGTTTCCCTGTCTGTTCTCCTCTTCTTCTTCTCCTTGCAGTGGTAGTTCTTCTTTCTTCCTCGATCAAAATATTCCCGCACGTAAGCCATGGCCAGTAGTCGGATGAAGAGGAACTGGTTCGATCTTTCGACCGACCCACTTCGCAAGATCGCCGACTACTTGCTGGAGAAAGAGGAGTACGTCGACATATATGCTGCTTGTCGGGAAGTCTGCACCGATTGTCGCCGCACTTTAAAGGTGCCCAGATTCCATCTCAACAACTGGATCATGATAGATCACACACTTCCAGACGTTGGCGACTTCACCTTTCTCAACCTCGTCACTGGTCGTTGCTTCAGGACGAATCTAATGGACGTCCATCGCAGGTTCACATTCACATCCGATATATATATAACATTCATTTATTTGTATTTTCCATTGTAAACATCTTAGTGCTAACTGATGGCCTCTTCTTCCAAAAGATTCTACTTCATCGGTGTTTCTTGTGGCGTCATCGTTCTTGCTCAGAGGGTGGAGCCATACCAGATTCAGCTTCTGAACCCAATCACTCATAAGTCTCACACTGAGTTTCAAGCACACATACCATCCGATCTTCTGCAATCTGTCATCGTGACGAAATCCCGATGATGGTGTTCGTTTGCACTGATTATCCAGATCATATTGCATAGGCCGATGAGAGCACCTCAACAGGGCAAATCAATGAATCATTTGGAGAAGGATTGTATTCGCCACCTCCTGATACGCTTCTGGCCTGCATGACAGCATTCCAAGGGAAAGTATATGCATTACTTGAGAATGGAGACATCATGTCGACCAACATCTAGTTAGACCAGCACGCGAGCACTATCATGATGGCCAAAATAATTTCAGCCAGAGTCTTTGAACAAGTACGTGGAGGCTACAGATTTTACCTAGTTGAGTCAGATGGTGATCTACTTCTTGTGTTGAACGGGGATTTCGCCAAAGGGCAACCGGTGTTGTACCGGGTGGACATGGCGAACCGCTCTCTCGAGGCCGTCGGTGACATTGGAAGTCGTTCCCTCTTTGTTGATCACCATCGGTCTATCTCCATTGACACCAGGTTACACCCCACAGTCAAATCCGGTTGCATATACTACAGGAATTATATCAGACTATACGATCATGTGGTTCAAGCCTTGGAAGAGGAACCAACAATGACGTATGTCTTAAGTCTAGAACATACACCGAGGCCTTACCCTCTGGACGAGATACTAGCAGCACGTTGCAGACGGAGAGAGTTTTCTGAACATGTGTTGTAGCACGTGGGAGTCGACGACGATGAAAAATATAGGGGAGAATGAATCCTATATTCATCCTAGGTTATTTTCTAGCATTTTTAGGTCTATTTTTCAAATTAGAAATTTGTACTGCATTTATATTATTTCGATCAGCAGTATGCGTATTACCTTTCAGAAAAAATTTAATGTATTTAATTTTAGTACCTTCAGAATTCAAAGTATTTATTTTTAGTAGCTTCTTGAAGAATTCTCTGTGTTCGACAGCCGGAGCCGGCGGCGGGCATCAGCTCAGCGCCGGAATTCAGGTTCCACATGGAAAATTGCACAATAATGTGTTGGTGGGCGGCAACAGCCCTCGAACCTGGGATGTGTGTCGTGGAAGGTGGAGGAGGCGGGCTCGCCAGTCAGAAAACATGCCACGTCAGCATCCCCTGTTTCTGATGCCCTTTAAAAAAGAAAACACGCCACATCGTCATCCCCTAGTTTTGATGGTGTTGCTACAATCGACGCTACATAGTGGTATAGAAATAATATCGTATAAACATAAGGGAACAATCATCAACATTTCTAAAATGAAACCCGGTCTCCTACCTGTCCTGGTACATTGCCCGATGAGTGGATAGCCACGACCGATCTTTTTAATACGTTCGCACTCTTATGCTGAAAGGGAAATAAAGATTGAGCGGTTAATGCAACGAGTATCGAATTATTACCCTCTAAGGAGATGGTAGATGGTTATTTTCATGCGTGCCCAAAGTCCAAACCTACTGTCAGTCTTTCTCTCTCCTTCTCCGATAAACCACAATTCACCTTGCGCAGCTCCTCCGTGTCGCATCACCTAGGATAACATGGCCCTGCCTAAGCAGTCACCGCCACCGCGACAGCCGCTGAAACTGGGGTATTTAGCCCCTCTAAGGCATGCCATGAAGCTCTACTTCAAGGCCGGTCTCTCATTGCCCTGCTAGGCGGATGATTTCGCCGAATATGCCGAGTCTGCCGCGGCAGCAGCAGCGTCGCCGGCGCCAGATGCGGCAAGCAGGGCCAAGAGAGCGATGTGGAGAAATCGCGCGGTGGCATTACGACATGCTCTAGGCAGTGGAAACAAGGTACATATCAAATCATTCACGAGAGCATGCCGCCGAGGGTACACACCCTCGAACAGGGCAGCGCCAAGGTCTAGGAAGTCTCGTGTCCACGCTTCGGCGCGGGCTACCTTACCTCAGTGGGGGAGGCTGAGAACACGCCGTCTGCGGCAAAGACGCTCCATCCAACACACCGCCGGAGGCCCTACCGTGGCGGCGACCAAGCGTCTACACTCAGCATGCTGGATTGTTCGACAGCCGGAGCTGGCGGCGGGCATCACCTTAGCGCTGGAATTCAGGTTCCAGTTCACACGGACCTACGATCCCAAGAAGAAGATGCTGAATTTCAGTTTCGAAGAAATCGTTGCGGTGGCGTGGATGGTCCAACTGAACCAGGACTGGCGCACGCAAATTGGTCGTGCATGAACGATGTAGATTTCTTGTAGTTTGGCGGGAAGGCAATAGATCAGTTTGGGTTAAATGATCAAAGAACTTATGTCCTCTCAAGGCAATTGGCCAGCCAACTTTTCTGGTGGAGATCTGTAGTTTCTTCAGTGTAAAATAGTTAAGTTCAGACTGAAGAATGGCTTTTGTAGATGAAATGCTGACGAATTATTATATAAACTAGTAGGAAGTTTAGCCCACTTTTGTGCAGGTATAAGACCCTTTTGTATGGAAGTAATACTGTTGTAAGAAAATATTATCAAGTATCTATTTTCTTCAATTACTAGTCGTGGTTAAATCCAGTTAATTGGCATTTTTTATCCCAGACTACAGATTTTGCATCTAATGTCTGTGTTGTAAACCATTTTTCCTTTGTCTTGTGTTGTCTGCAAAATGGTCCTGCAGTTGAACGTGTTACAAATATAGCTACCTTGTACTTGAAGAGGAGATGGACTACATTTTCCTGGCATCCACAGAATTGGCATTGCTCATTTCTATACCACCATCTTTTCATGAGGTTGTCCTTGGTTATTCACAGAAATTATAAAGCACGGTGTTCAACTACATCGATTCAAACTATTACACACACGCACTACATCAAATTCATTACCCACACATACTACATCGATTCAAACTATTACACACACATACTACTTTAAATTCATTACCCACACATACTACATTGATTCAAACAATTACACATTTTTAGTCGATGCTAACATCCTGCTACGCTCTCCATACTACAAATTCATTAGCCACACATACCACAGCAATTAACTAGAGCTCTGTCTTCACTCGAGGGAAATCAGAACCACCATCTTGTCCAAGCCTAGTTCCCCCACCGAAATTGTGTGCACCGTCGCGAAACGGTGGTGGTCATGTGCCATCGATCCTTCCAGGCCAACACTGCAGGCGACGAGGACGCTTTCTGGCAGCCTCTTCAGGGCCCTGAATGCCATGTACCGATTCTAGAACCTCCTCCAGGTGGATGATGACCGGGTGCTTCCAGCAAAGTTGTCACCCTGCCCTGCTTGGAATCTGCACCTCGTACATCTTAGGAACAGCGTCAGGATCTTTCAACCATGCGTTTACCTCAAGGACCCATCTGTCGCTCGGTGGCACGATTTCCACCAGCTCGCCGCCAAGGCTACTGACGACCTGCTTGAGGGCCTCTGGCTCCCAAGCATCCAATGGGAGGCCATCAAAGCCGAGTTTGGAGAAGAAACGAACCTGCCCCAAGTGATCGTCCCACCCACAGGCGCAATGCCAACACATGAAGCTCATTTTCACCCCGCAGCACTCGAAAGAACGGGAAGAATGCATAATGCGCTCGGTGTCTGAGCTATGCTCGAAGTGGACAAAAAAATCGAATGGCGGCGCGCATACCTCAATCTTGACCTCATTTTGTCTGATCCCAAAACAAGACCTGAAAGCCGACATCAACTCTACCGGCGACAAGGTGGTATAGACACCCATCACGGTGGCCATGAGAGCGTGATCGTCGAGCTGTTGTGCCAGGGCAACCATGCCTGGGGTGCGCGGCAGCACGCAACTGCCCGAGGCCGGTCGCTGGCCAGGATCGCCCGACGGGACGCGCTCCGCCATGCGAGAAGGACTAGCCAGAGGCAAGATATTAGTCTGGGGACGCGAAGCTCCGATACGGCGTACGATGCGACGGCGACGGCTGCGAGCTTTGATTAGAGGCGTGGGAGGTTGACCGTACATGGCGGGGATGCAAATTAGAGCAAGTGCAAGCTCCGATCTGAGACGAGCAGCCGGAGCTGAGCAAATGTTATGGGGAGGGGAGCAGGGGAGAAGACCAGAGCAGAGCAAAGAAATAGATCCGGTCCACTCAGGTATCTCGTCCACGCAGGGGTAAGCTAGTCCACGACCGCAAAAGATAACGGGGAATACTGACAGGGCGGGACAAGAAGAGTTGACCTAATGGTGGTATTTGAGTTGAACCGTTTTTTGTCTGGTTCAAACGACCGTTTGGCCGTTAGATTTGTATTCACCCCCATTTGGCCCTTCTGGACAATTGGCGATTCTACTACGGCCCCTCTGCGTGATTGATGACAACTATGGTACCGGGATGCACTCACCCGGGAAGTTTGGTACCGCAAACAAACAATCCCCCAAAAAAGTCCATCGTGCGCACGTTTCATTTACAGAGAGGCTGATATGTGGGACCCAGCAGCGCGACCTTATAATGATGCTGCATCGAGCAACGTTGCTAGTTCGAAACAGGGAGGCGTGAGCGAGAAAAAAGTTCAGCATGCACACGATTCTTGTAATGAGAGGCTGAAATGAGGGACCCAGTAGCGTGATAAAACGGCAGATTCGTCGAGCAACGCTATCTAGTTCGCAATAGGATAGCACTAGACAAGAAAAAAATCCCATCATATCAACGATTCTTCTAATGTGAGGCTGATATAGGGGACCCACTAGCCTGAATAAACGGTTGATGCAGCGAACAACGTTATCAAGTTCGGAACATGAAGTCACGACCGAGGGCAAAAAATCCATCATACACATGTTTATTCTAATGAGTGGATGCCATGTGGGGTCTAGGAGGTTGATTAAACAGTAGATGCATCGAGCAATGCTTCAACTTTGGAACAGGGTAGCGCGAGTGAAGGAAAAATTCCATCATACACATGTTTCTTCTAATGAGAGGATGCCATGTGGGTCCTAGCAGCCTGATTAAATGATAGATGTATTGAGTAATGCCATCAACTTTGGAAAAGGGTAGCGCGAGCGAAGGAAAAAAATTCCATCATACACACGATTCTTCTAATGAGAGGCTGGCATGTGGGACCTAGCAACCTAACTAAAAGGCAGACGCCTAGAGCAACTTTATCGAGTTCAAATCAGGGAGGCGCGATCGAAAAGTATGGTCCGCTAAAGACACTAACGTATGGGACCCACACGCTTCAAAAGACTTCGGTGAGTCAACATCGTGAGAGGAATGAAAAATATTGCTTCTGCCACGCGCCAGCCGAGCTTCCTCTAGGTTTTTAGCGGTTCCATCGTAGTACAGGGTCACGAAATCAGAAAAAAAAAGTTTTCCATCGGCCACGGCCGAGCTGAGAAATTCGTCGCCGAAGACGCGCCTTCTACGACAATCGTCGGCCAAGTCATTGCGGAAGAAAACTTTTCTTGTAGTGTTTGTGTGCATTCCTGGATGAATTGTAGCGTTTTGTCTTGGTGGGCCAGGCGTGCATACTCCTGATGTGTCTCCTGGTAGAGTTTTGTGGTCCCCGTGTGTCATTATCTTGAAAAAACTGTCGGCTCCCCTTGGTATATTTTGGTGTGCCCTTACCACTGAGATGTCTTGGAGCTGCCAAGGCTATTGTCATCACATGTATCATTGCCTTTTTGTTTTTTCCTCACAATGATTAATTAACTTGGTTCTATGCATCATTTGTTTTCTTGGTCCTATTTGATAGAACAAACATTCTTTGCTTCCCCTCTTCATCATGGCTCTTCATTATGGCATTTCTTGTCTTGTGTATCATTGCTCTCTTGTTTCTATCTTTTGCTTTGGTTGTATGCGTCGGGTCCATCCTGTCCTCTCTTCATCATGGCTCTTCACCATGGCATTTCTTGTCTTGTGTATCATTGCTCTTTTGTTTATATGTTGACCAGCGCGTGTATCATTGTCTTGTATATCACTTCTCTTGGCTATGTCGGTTGTCATGGTCTATTCTTTTCACGCCCTGGGTGTGAGGCCATGAGAGCTCGGGAGCAATCATGAGACGTGGCCAGTTCATCGATTGCTGCATGCTGAGCTATGCACCGCGTTGACCGATTTTGTATTTTCTCCACGTGTCCATCCTGAACAATCTAGCTGCCCTCGGGTCTATCCCGCTAGTGTGTTCCGGAGGATCCCGCCCCTGTATAAATAAGTTGCTTCTAATTTTGTTCCCTCCATTCAGTCCTACGTCGCTCATATCTCGTTGCTCGGTGCCGTCCAACACCAACCGGCCGAGGCCACCATGCATAGGAGGGGCAAGAGGAGGCGACAACCTCTCCACCTCATGTCCATTCCCTCCTCCAAATGCGTCTTCCCGGCTCGCGTCCCTCCTCCGCCTTGCGGCCACCGCTCCTCCGCTCGCTGCCCCACTATCCTTGTGGATCTTGGCTCCTGTAGCGCATGGGTACCCAATTCCTGGCCCGAGAGAGCTCCTCACTGCTCTCGGTCTCGCTCTCCTTTACAACTCTTGCCACTGGAGTAAAGGGAGCCGTACCATATGAGCAGAGCAGTAGGGGAGGATCACTCCCGCGGGGATGGCCTTCACCTTCCATGACGTAGATCGGTCTGTTAGACCATATATTTCCTATATATGTACTCCGTAACCTGTACGTACCTCTTGGTACTCCTATATAATGAGATAGGCCACGCCCCACAGCGTTGAGCCATTTCCACCCAAACATTCTGTGTATATTGTTTAACACGGCCCAGATAGTTCAATTAGCATGTGTCGGCAGGGTGTAAGAGGAACGGATCCGTGGAGAGCGGGGTGCAGTACCCCACGAGTAGTTGCTCCATGGAGTGAGTTGACTTCACCTTCTAGGGAACAAGCGGAGCCAATCCGTCACAATCTGTCCTCTCTCTTCCTTCTTTTTTTATCGCACCCCACTTGGCCATGTGGACCTAAGAAGGCACCGGCTGCTTTGCTCCCTCACCCTGATCTTGTGGTACTATAGCAATGTTGATTTCGTTATTGACTAGCACAATTTCCCGTGCACGTTGCTATGGGTCAATAGCCACGAGTGTCACTGGACACTCTAAATTCGAGTTTCCTAATAAAAAATCATTGATGCTATCCAAATTGTGCTAGAAAATCACTCAACCGCGTTTTCCTAGCCTCGGGCTCACTCTTCCGTTTTAACTTTTATTATTATTTTATATTCTCTCTTGTACTTTTTAACAATTCTTATTTACTTAATCTACTATTTTACTCTATTTTAATTTTAAAATATTTTATTTAAGTATAGCAGTCTATCTATTTTCATCAGCTAGCTCGTTCTTCCACAAAGTGTAGGCCTCAAAAGCTTCAGCTTAAAGCACTCAACTCCATATATGACCACATTGCAGTAGTAGACAGGAGCAACACTCACAAGCTTGGCTGAAAGGCCCAGCGGTTTCTCTCTATCGGTTTCCTTGTCGACAACACAGCGGAAGAGGCGACTCTAGACGTCCGCACGAGTGTTGCTGCTGCTGTTAGTGTCATGGTCACAACATCGACGCAATGATAAATTGACTTCTAGTATTATAGAAGGATCAGAAATGTGAGATTGTGTATTTTATGCTATCCTGAAACATATAAGCTCATTTGCTTTCTAAGAGATGCTGAGCAACGTGCCTGAATTAGTTTGTCTAACCTTGCTTTATTCATGATAATAGTGACAGTGCTACAATTATGGTCCTTTCATAACTTGAAAAAAATCAATTGGAACATCATTAGTATACAAAGACAAAACATTGGTTCTTACTACATGTAATAGGTATTAACACCAAAATTGCTACCAAATGAAGCCAAGACATAAGACTAATAAGAAGCAGAGTTATATGGAAAAATCTTATGACCAAAGAACATAGTGACAGAAACTGCTGTAGGGCTGCCACCAGAAGCAACCTAGAAAATGGTAAAAATCAAAAAGGTCTATAACCAAACATAATCATGTGGGACATAAATAAATGTCAAACTGAGTCACTATAATCTCGACAGGACCTAATCCCATATATAACATGACATAATACATATGCGTTGCCTAAATTACGGCATGCTGATTCTATTGTGGTGGTGCTAAACGATAAAAAGAACAAACTATGCAAGGTAGTCACAATTTATGCAATATCCCTTCAAGCTGTCTTCTGGAACCGACTTCGGGTATTCACTACTCAGCCCTGTTTTTGTGTGAAGCATATTAGAGGTTAATACTCTTCAGATCGAGTGAGCAATCGTGATGGTGCCACCTTGAAATTTGAAGAACTTACCAATGTGCGACCTGCCATCCAAAATGTCTATAGTGGTAAGGACGATGTTGTTCTCCCTAAAGATGGCATCCACCTCCATGGCCGTCTGGAAGTTCAGGTATGGCAGCCTGCAATGAAACGCCAGTCAAGTAGGCACATATTGTTCTAAATAACTGTATCATTTGTGCCATACAAACGTGTTAGGTTTTGCCCTTATTTTGATGGCATAAAATTAGAAATATGTTGGATTTGAATAAATCATTAGTCCACTTGTTTACAGATGCAACAATCATCAACATCGCTAGTTTCAATCTCATCAAAAGTGATTTGTGAACGTGAGCGTGAACATGTCCCCTACAGACCACAGTATAGACACCCCAACATTAGTTTGTCTATTTTGTTGTCCGTATATTCTTTCAAAGCCAAGATACAGAGGAGAGCATGACACGCACTGCAGTTGACGACCTGATGCATCAGAGCTCCAATTATAAGTTACACGCACTGCAGTTGACGAACTGATTACATGCCATGACCGGCAGTGGCAGTGGGGAGAGCCAGGTCGCAGTGGTAATACCAGACGACCACCAAATTAACAGATAGATCTGGAAATAAAAACTGCAAGTTGTAGAGAATGGGAAACAACCTTTGTCATGGGGATTTGTTGAGAGGGGACCAAAATAATCCCAGCAGGGTGGCGCGTGAAGGACGGTGGCGGCAGGCGCGTAAGAATGATGGCGACGGCTAGGGGGGTCCTGGGTCGTGGACGCACCTCGCCAGCTCTTCTCCTCCTCCTCATGCCCCGCCCGCATGACCTATGCTCCCCACCTCCTCCATGGCTGGCCGGCTCACAGGCAGGCACGCATTTCGGGGATTCCAGGAAGCCTGATAGGAAGTGGGTCGTCTGCGACTCCGACACCCCCAGGACCTCCGCCTCCGGCCAGTGCACATACAAGCACGCATCCGGGGATTCCGGGCAACCTGACAGGCAGTGGTAGGCATATCCTAGTCAGGCGGCGCTAATTGGAGGGGCGTCGGCGGCAGTGGGCCTGGCCGCTGGTGGGAGGACTTCCTGGCGGCGGTTGATTTAGTTGGATTTTCTCTAGGATTTATGTGCAAGCAGAGGCACTATATATGGGAGATATTTTGTAGAGAGGGGGCAAGAAATCTAGGTTCGATTCGGTAGGAATCGAGATTCGAGATGAACTATGGTTCTTGTGCGCAAGGGGAGAAGCCCTCTGCTTCCTTGCAATCGAGTTCGTATGAACTCTGTTCTCGTGCGCGAGGGGAAAAGCCGCCTCTGCTTCCTAGCCTGCAGGAACTTTTTTCGCCGAACAGTTTTTTTTACTTAAGAGTGGCATAGGTGGGTAATTTTCTGTCAACTTTAGGGTAAAAGAGTTTTTTTTAGATGGACGAAGGACAGAAACAATGCTTCCTTTATTATTAGGGGTACAGATATAGATAGATATTGGATTCCCTAACATGCAGGTATTGTTTTTTGTTGATAAGCACAAGGCGATTGCCAGCTCTTCTCTGTGATGCAAAGATAATGATATTACGGAAGAAAACTAAAGCATGATTGTTGTTGCTAGCCACCAAATTGGCAGACGCACTTGATTATTTACTCACTTAGTGGTAATTAGTTTGTGATGATTTCGGTTAGATCTAAGAAGCAGAACCTATGCAGCTTCAGTTTTTTCTCTTATTTTGCTAGCTCAGTGCTCTGCGTTTTTTGTTTCTGGTTTTTGGGCGTTCACACTAAGTGTGCAGGTTAGTCCATCGTGTTTCAATGCTGCTCGTGTCTTCCTGTGTTCTTGCTTCAGTGGGGTGAAGCTTTGATCTATAACTGAAAGCTACAGTGGAAAAGTCCCGTCAATTTTAGAATTTGAGTAAAGTTATCCTCTTGCAAGACTAACTGTTGTTAACAGAGAACTAACTGTTGTTAACAGAGAACTAACTGTTGTTAACAGAGAATGCTTCCTCTGAAATCTATTTTCAGGCAAAGCTAATGGTTATGGTCCTAAGTCAAAACTCTACACGTAAAACTACTAGTACTTCTATCAAGCTTCTTCTAAAAACAGGATATTGAGATTTTTTATATAATACATGTATTTTTTTTGTACTTACCAGGTTAATTTTGTAACTTGCTAGGTGATCTGCATTTGAAGTTTCAATAACCGGACCAGAGCCAATCAACCAACAAGTGACAGAGTTGTTATTATGGTAAACATAAGTATTATGAAATCTTTCGTATTGAATAAACACTTGGTGGATCAAATAATTATTGCGCTATATATGAATTGTGAAGATATTTATGATTTCATATAGGGTTGATCCGAAATAATCCACCAACTAGCTGAATGTCCGTGCGTTGCTACGGCCTCTTATTTTTTCTGTTATCGCACCTGTCTCACGTGTAAATATAAAACACACACGGATATTTATGTATATTAATCTCCTCCTATTGCTTTACCGTATTTTTAAAGTATTTGCATTTGTTTGCCTTTGTTATGCCATTACTGTAGCTGAACTTCTATTGATTGTTTATTCGCTTCTTCGTAAAGAGAATTTGCTGCCTCGGAAATGTAAAACGCGAACTTGGAACAAGAGCGATCAAGGACAGATTTATACACAAAGCGGTTGAAAACACCACCGTTTTTTCATCAGCAGTTCGGCACTATGTTTCGAGTTTTAAAATCAGCTCACAATGTATCTCCCGACGAATAAGACCCATACTGCTCGGACAAAAACATCTTTCTCTAGATTGGCTAAAATAACTTCTATAATGGCATTTCAATCTTGCTGCATGTATTCTAGACTCATAGGGGCATCCTTTCATAATCAGCAACCTCACTAACCTTCAAATATCTAGACTCATAGGGGCATCCTTTCATAATCGGCAACCTCACTAACCTTCAAATATCTAGACTCATAGGGGCATCCTTTCATAATCGTCAACCTCATTAACCTTCAAATATCTAGAAGTTCTAGAAAAATTATTGATTCTGAGTCTGACACATCGATTTCCCATTGCATCGTATGGGTTGTATGGGTTGACGAGCAACCCAAACTGCAAAATCAAACACCATCTCACTGCACATTTACTAAGAAAGTCATTTCATGCTCTTTCTTATTGTCTCATGTTGAACCGGAAGGTTGCCAAGTCAACTCTTTTTTAACAAATATGGGTTGAATGCAAATACACTTAACCGAATAGGTCAGAAACTGAACAAAATCTTCAATTCTCAGTGCTAATGTACCGCTGAAACAAATACATGCGAACTCTAACTACATTACCCAGCTATGCCCAGAGATACACTACCAGTTCATCGCTCTTATACCCACAGTTATATATTCATTCACGGACTACAAAATAGGACAGTCAATTGAGTGGCTTCATTTGGGGTCACAATAGGAATATAAACTCAGAAATAAACATGGTCTCGCAATTCTAGACCATGTGATTAAGTCAGAAAAAGACAATCAAACCAATATTAAACATCTTTTTTTTCAATTCAGAGTGTTCCATTCAATGTTTAGAGAAAACGAATACAGTACTAAGCTTAGCCCGCTACAACAGACTTTAGTGTTGTGCGTCAGGCTCACAGTGGGGCAAATATTTACAAGCATCTCACCGTCGGTTTCTTAACTCCATTAAAGAAATTCAGACATGACCTTTCTTTAACATATTCCAAAAACATGTTCTAATATTTACTCTGAACTACAGCCCGTAGAGGCATTTGGTCAGACATCTGGGAAGAAGATGGCCTCGCCGCCGCTAGCAGTTGCTCGGTGGTCTAGCTTTTCCCCTTGGCTACACTTAGATGGTCCACAACAAGCTGCTGCTTCGTCTGCGGCACAATATCTCTAGAAACAGAGAATTACTCGTAATTTATTTATCTACCACAAAAGCTGAACCAAATTCCGGTTTATGACCACACACACCTACTCCCTCCGTTCAGAAATATAAGACGTTTTAGTTTTGTGGAATGAATATATCTAGACGCTTTTAGTGTATAGGTTCACTCCAAACTCTACGAACCTATACACTAAAAGATGTCTATATACATTCAATTTATAAAACTAAAACGTGCTATATTTCCGAACGGATGGAGTAGATCAGGAGCAGCACTCTTACAGCTGCACCATCGTGCCATTGGCCAGGGAGGCAGCTGAGGTTGGGAGCATGTGATCCGCCTCCGGATACACCTGTATGGTGGTAACAGAGCCCATCTCTTCAGTACGGCCGGCGAAGGGGCGACCGAGTCGGCACGGCAGGTAGCTGTTTCCATATTCAATCAGGTATTATCCGGGGTCAAGCAACTTCTCCCGCTCGACCTCATGGTGGGACAGCTCCGGCCGCCGCCAGGACTCGACCTTCTCCGGTTGTCGCGCGCCCACCCCGAACCTCGCGGCCTCGCTCCCGCTTGATCCCCTCCGCTCGAGCACAACGCCGCCGCTTCGTCTATCCCGCGCGAGCGCCCTACCCCGCGTCTCCAGCAAGCGCCGGTCTTCCCCGCGTCTCCCGGTTGCACTCGCCGAGCGGCCCCGTTATAACCTCGCCGCGAGCTCTAGTTCCCCCGCCTCAATTCCTGATGCTCCAACCATTCGTAGGCGAGGGGTGCTTCTAGTGCTTCCAGCGCAGTGCTAATTTCTCCAGGGGAAGCAGACTTGCTAATTTCTCTAGGGGAAGCAGAGTTGCTATATTCAGAGAGGACATGCGAAGCTCAGCCTGAACCTGTGCGCATCCAGCACTACGTGGATCTAGCAACCCTCCCATACCAGCATCTTGTAGGTTCCGGTGTTGCTACCACCATGGGAGGGCGTCCGAGAAGAAGGCCGGGACGGTGCTGGCAGCGAAGAAGGAGATCAGGGACGGTGCCGGCTGCCGTCGGGGAGGCGAGCAGGGCGCGGATGGGGGTGGGCCGCGTCGGCGAGTAGGTTGGCAAGCAGGGAGCGCCGACGAGCAGGATGGGCCGGAGCCGGGACACGCCGACGAGCAGGATGGGGCGGACCAGTGGGGCGGAGGCACGGAGTGGAGGAAGTGGGGCGGGGGCGCGCAGGGAACCGGCCTTCTGCACGCGTGGATCGTGCGCTCAAGAGTAGGGGTCAACTCAGGTGGACGTGAGGGGATAGGATCATGGTACTTGACGGTGGCAGTGTCTATTATTTCTCCAAATTTGTAGAGGCAAAACCGTCCAAAGTGGGCAGACGGAAATTTTTAGGCAGACGGACAACGGGAAAACGATACTACTCCCCGGGGATCGCTCGTTACGATCCCCCGCCTCCTCTCCGGGTGTAGCGACGCAAGCAACGGACACGTATGTCACGGGGCCCACCGTAATCACCGCCTAAAATAACTGCGAACGACACGCCGTGTGCCAGCCCAACCTTATCACCTCGTCCTCTTCGTCTCGCCCATCCTCATCTCACCGAGAACAAATTGTGCCTACCTCTGCCGCCGCAGCCTCCAATCCCGCCGCCTCGCGTAGCTGCACAGTCTCCTTCGGCCGCAGCCTCGAACCCCGCCACCTCGCGCAACTCCTCCGGCCGCCATACCTGGTGAGTTGCTGCCACGCCACAAACCCTCTGCCGCCGCCTCCCGTTGCTGCTACGGGCGGTGCCCCGCGCACGAGCTTGCCGGCTCCTGCCGCCTCATCCTTTTTTCCAACCATAGCCCCTGACGCCTGCATCACCTCAAGCTCAAGGCCCTTGCTCTTTACTCGCTCGGCCCGACGATACAAGATGGCGGTGCTCTGCTACAGAGACGCAGTCTGCTACATCGGCGGTCGCGCTCTGCTACATCGCGGTGAAGGTCTGCTACAAGCGGCGGCCGCGCTCTGCTACAAGCTTCAAGCGGCTGCGACGCTTGCTACATCAGCGACGGCGCTCGCAGCGGCCACGCCCTGCTACATCGGCGGTCGTGCTCTGCTAGAAGCCGCTGCGGTGCTTGCTACATCGGCGGCGTCTGCTACAGCGGCGGCGAGGGTCTTGCTACAGCGACGGCCGCGCTCTGCTACAGCAGTGACAGTGCTCTACTACAAGCGACGGCAGCGAGGGTCTTGCTACAGCAGCGGCCGTGCTCTGCTACAAGCGGCTGCAGCGAGGTGGGGGTCTGCTACATCGGCGGCGGGGTCTTGCTACAATGTGGTCGTGCTCTGCTACAAGGAGCTGCCGCGCTTGCTACATCCGTGGCGGGGGTCTGCTACATCGGCGGCGGGGGTCTTGCTACAACGGCGGCCGTACCCTGCTATAGAGGTGGCCGGGCTCTGCTACAAGTGGCTGCGGCGCTTGCTACATCGGCGGTGATGCTTGTTACAGCGGCGGCGGGGGCTGGACGTGCTCCGGCGGTGCTGCTGCTGTGAAGGAAGATATTTGGCGATGTAGTTGTGCGAAAAACCAAAACCACATAGCTATAGACATCTCCGGCTTATCCTGGTGGTCCAGTCTAGCATCGTGATGCGTGCATCTCCTTTCAGACATTACAGCAAACACCTTATGCTTTGTCTATTTCAAGTTTGTAAGCCCCTCAGCTTTGATATTACAAACTCTCTGCTATGTCCATTTCAAGTTTGCAGGATGCAGGATAGATTTGGGACATGAACAAATAAATCAGGGATGCTTTCATACACAAATTAAGGGAATAAAATCAGAAAGAAAAAACCTACAATCTCGCAGACAAAACTTACAAAGCAAACAAACCATGGAAGATCTGAACTCCCTCCAACTAGAAAGCTCCAATTTGTATCACAGAACCGAGAACAAAAATTCATCAAGAGCAAGAAAAAAATCAGGAAAGGTAGGAGAAATAAATCAGATGGATATGCATATCAGAAGGCTCAAGAACGGATCAACATCATCCTAGAGTTCCGCATCCTCGGCACAGACACGTATGCCTAGAATCTGCACGCGTTGTCCTGATGCCATCGGCGATGTTGGCCATGCAACACTCGAGGTCGAGGTGCTTTCCAAGGATGGGTGGAGGCTGGCTGGGAGGAGGAGATCGATGGCGACGCACTCGAGCTCTCCTCATGCGCTCCCGCTGTCTCCTGCTACCCCGACGGTGCTAGCATGAAGGAACTAAGCGGGGAGGACATGGAGGATAAGGAGGAGAGAGAAGATGAACATGTCCACTTCGGTGCCTATAAGAGTGGGAAGGTGAACTTGTATAGGTTGTTTTGGTCAAATGAATAGCACGGATCTCAAACAAGTTGAACAACGGTGGAGATAAGCCCGAGACGTCCAACAGTGTGTGGAATCGCTGTGTCCTGTAGTTGTGTTGGTACTCGCTGGGAAACAGGAGAAAATAGGAAGAGGACAAATGGGTGGAATCCAATGCGTACTCGTCTGTTTCCTTTTTTCACTAAAAGGGACACGTGTCAGCACCTCAACCCGGGGGATCAGGGGATTTGATCCCCGAGGGACGCGTAGTACTGCCCCGAACAACGTGATTTTTTTAATAGTATAGATTGTACGTATTTTCGGAAGTGTGTCTCAAAAGTTGCTTGGGCGTGTGCGCTTTCCTATCCATCGTGCTTGGTGTTCTCAAAAGGTTTTTTACTTCAGTTCATGATGATAGAGAGAGGGCGATGGCGACCATGGACCATGGTGATGAGGATTGAGAACGTGGCATCGCGTATAGCTTGTCGACGGAAGAGGACATAGCAGCGCCACCAGTCGCTCCGTGGATATGCTATGTGGTTCTGGGGCTCCTTTTGCTTGAGTTCGAGCCGCTGCGCCAAGGCACTCCAGCTTCCCTTGGTGACTGGTAACAGTGTGAGTGACCATGGGGCGGGATCGAAACAGGTAGCTAGGTGTTTGACAGATCTTGTTGGGGAGCTGGTGATACGGTTATCGTTTTTGCTCGGTGTTTTATTTTGATGGTTCCGGTTTGTATGAACTTTGTAATGACCTTTGTCAAATAATATGGTTCTAATAATAAATAAAGGTTGTGTGCATCGCTTGATGCAGAGGCCGGGGCTCCGCTCCCCATTTCGAAAAAAAAACAGCGCCACCAGTCTGCTAGGTTTTGTGTATTATTTTGGCTACTGTCAGGTGGATATTATCTCCATCGGTAAGATATCTTTGTCCATTCGAATCAGATCGAACAAAACACTTGCTGGTTGTGTGCTCGTGGAAGTGATGTCGTAACTGGGTTGTGCCAGATGCTTGATGGACATGATATATAACTTAAATGATTGTTTGTGTGCCTCCTTTTTTGTCCTGGGTACGAGTTATTAGTTCCGAAAATCAGCTGCTTACTCGCGTAGAGGCTAATACGAGGTACAGTTACTCAAGATCACATTATTGTTTTGTTTAACAGGTTGCTCTGTTTAAGTTTCCCTTGGATGCAAAATTCAGCTTGCTAATTATAATTTTGGATTACTTTTATTTTGATGCTTAAATTTCTTGCATCCAAGAAGACAAAACATAAATATTTTGGCTTACATGGAGTCATCGTATGCCTATCAAAAAGTTGCTGGCCTTTCTCTTCAGGTCCATGGTTGTGTTTTGGGGACGACCACCTCATACTAAAATTTAGGATACCTGATTGATGCTCCTTTTGTCTCTAGCATCAATCTAGAATTCTTGATTATGGCTACTAACGATTACTCAACTATCACTTGCAAAAGGGATATTGACTGATCGAGACTACAACTGGGTTTTGCCGTAACATTGGAGTAGAAGAAAGTCGACGATTTGGATCAGTTGGGCGTCTTTCGTGGGGCACTGAGCGGAGATCATAGATCCTAAAACAGGGGCCACTCTGCCACCTGGTGTGCCGGGCAAGCTTTTGGTCTTCGAGGGCCTTTCGTGATGAAAGGTACGGCAAGACAAACTATCTCATTCTCACCTGAAAATTGACGATTTATATTACATTAACAATCCGTCATTTGTATTATTGCATATATCAGCAATCATGCTACTTTTCTTCAATATTTGAAGCAATTTGTATGGTAAAGTTAGCAGTCTGGCGTCCTAATCTAGTCTGGTAGTCATGGTGGATGTCGCTTTCTGCCGATTCAGCATCTTCTTTTGTCAATGCAACAGTTCAGCACATTTTTAGCTTTATGTTCCTATAACCTAGTAGTGGATATAAAGAGAGTTCACTGGGACTCCATTTTTTTTATACATTGATCTAGGCTACCTTGGTGACAAGGAATCCACCTCAGACGTTCTGGAATCTCAAGGATGGTTGAGAACCGGGGATGTATGGTTGGAAAAGATGGATTCCTCTTGTGGTTGACCAGATGAAAGAGTTAATCAAGTACAACGGCTACCAGGTATCTACTATTATTTCAAATATGTGGATAACCACTTAAGGATCCAGAGAAGGAGTCAGATTTCCAATGTAAACTCTGCATTTTTTCCCTTTGTTTAATGCAGATTGCTCCTGCAGAACTGGAGGACCTGCTTCAAACACACCAATATATCAATGAAGCCGCAGTTGTTTGGTAAGTATATATATAGAATCAACGGTGGATAGCCTATGCACGGCTATGCCTGTGTGTAGCTGGCTATTTTGCATATAGCACATATTTTCATATCCAAAACGGTGGATCCTTTAGTTAGGTTGTTAGCTCCGTTAGTTGATGGACCACAGATACCCTAGTTGAGTAGCTGGCCATTTTAAACGCAAACCCTAATATCCTATGTGCAATGGCATGCACAAAATCCTAATCAAACTAGGGTTCCATTCCTTGTCTGACCGCAAACCTCTAATGTACTATATGCACAAAACCCTAATCAAACTAAACTTCTCAGGTTATCCCTTTTTAACGCAAATCCTAATGTACTATAGATAAAGAGATGCACAAAATCCTAATCAAACTAAGCTTATCAGTTTATGCTATGTGTTTTCTTTGCTCTAGGTATAGTAGACAAAACCCTAGCCGCAGAAAAAGCCACCATAATCAAAACAAGCGTTGTTTTGCTCCCATAGCTAGGGTTGCCGCAATAAACAAAACAACGATTTGTTTCGTTTTCTTCGTATTCTCATGAATGCATGCGGCCACCAAGCACATACCAAAACAACCTTTTGTTAGGATACTCTTTTGCATGGCACATAGTCTAAAGCTTTTGCATGTAAAACCTGTTTTAATCCTTGTTCTCAATCCCTTCTCATTTTTAGATGCTAAAACTTTTGTAGTAAAATAGTGTGCTAAATTGGAACCCATGCCAAACCCTAGATTCTTGCATGCATGCACAAAACTCACACTGTTATCTCAGTCATGTTCCACCCCACTTCCATCTAGAGGTTGCATGCATTTGATCACTAAATCCAACAATGCTCTGCCTATGCACAGCTACGCCTGTGAGTAGCAAATCCGCGTCGATATATATATATATATATATATATATATATATATATATATATATATATGATACTTTATGAGTTGGATTATGTTCATATACTATATCTAAGATACTTCCAATCAAGTTACGCGAAAAAATTACAGGTTGACTCATAGTTTACACTATATATTCAAAATATCTTTGTGTTTGTACCTAAAAAGGAGGTATGTGAAAAAATCATACATACTACCAAAAAAGTAATATGTATATACCTAATTAATATTATATACTCCATTATACGCGTATATACCATCCGGTATGGTAGATACTGCCTAAATAGTGTGAAATACACGTGGGTGTAACAACACCCGGGTATATATATGCTTGCCTCTCTCTAAAGATGTGGATCGGAAGAATCCATGTGGGGGCTCTCCGGATCCATTGAGAAGGAAATGGTCGGTGGCGCGGCGTGGAGTCGTCTATTGCTGGGCCTAGCTTCCACACGGGCGCAACACGGGTCACCTGCTTTGGTGGGCGGTGGTGCTGCGGCGGTGCAGTGGAGTTGTGGCTCAAGGTCTCGATGAGCGGCGTCGGTTGCTCGACTGGATGGGGGTATGCCACGCCCACGATCATAGGATGAGTTGGGGCTCATGAGTCACCGTTGGGTTCAGGGTGCTGCAGCGGCTTGCTACCCTGATACTTCTTCGCTTTCGCCCAACTATATTAATATAGCAACCACACGATAGAAAGAGGTACACCACGAACAAATGCTAGGGCGACAACAAACACAATCCCAAAAGAAAAAAGAAAAAGAAGCAAAGGAGACAACAGCGGATCGACAAAACGAAGAAGATCCACAACCGTTGCGCCCACCGAAGATATACCACTATGCTCCTAACATCGGATCGACAGGTACCAAGCAACACCTTCAAGAAGGGAGCGACGACACTGCTGCCCAGGCCAGCGGACTGGTCCTAGAGTTTCCCCTGGTACATAGAGGGAAGTGGATGCGGTAGCCACGATGCCCTCTAGGAAGGAATGGTGCCACCCACAGGCGGCACCGCGTCGGTGTCGAGCGTGCCGACAAGGATTTCTCCCCAAAAAACCTATCTACTACCCTAGGACAATCCGATGCCCAGGAGACCCGCGAGGCCGAAGCCTCAACCACCAAAATCGTCGCCCACCAGCTTGCGCCCCTACGGTCATGAAGCCGTCAACGTCGTCTCACCGGATCTAGAACACGAGGCTAGAAAACGAAGGTGGAAGGTCGCCTAAAATGGGGTCGGTAGTACCGCGGCCGCGCGGGAGGGAACTGTCTCCACAGCCAAAGGCGGTAGTCGATCGGACACGGCAGCAAGACAAACTAGTCTTAGTAGGGTCCGGCCAGGTCCAGAATACCTGTAAAGCCCCCGCAGAGGCACACCGGTCCCAATAAGGTCCGGTCGGGCCTAGCGGGCCCGTAAAGTCCGCCGCCATGCTGCAACAGGCCGGCCGCCGATGCACCAACCCTAGCCTCAAGAAACCGTCAACACCACCGCCTGGAAAAGGCACAGACAAAGCCTAGGCAGCCCGCCGTCGGCCTAGATGGGCCTAGGGCCCCGGCCAGATGGGCCTCGCAGGGCCCTAGATCTGGGAGCTCCGGCCGCCACCCAGCCAGGGCCCAGATCTCGGATTGCCAGCCGCCGCCCAACCATGTACTGTGCCTCACCGCCGTTCGCCACGCCAGAATCCCGGCGCCGTCGTGCGTTCTCCTCGGCCGGAACCGCGCCAAAGCTTCCGAGATGCACCACCTGAAGCAAGCCGCCCCGCGCGTGCCCACAGACCAGGCGGGTAGAGGAAGAGGGTGCCGCCGCCGGCAGCGGAGGGGAAGGAAAGAGGGGGAGGAGGGAGGCGGCGGCGATGCGTGCTCCTGCTCGCTCGCGGGGAGGGGGGGAGGGGGAGACAGGAGCGGGTGTTTTTTTGTCCTCGGCCAAGGAAATATCGCTACCCTGATACTAGATACCTTATGCTGCAGTATGTTCATCATCTCTGCGTGTGTGGATGGCCGTAACCGCATGCTATCACGGCCGACGCTCCATGCCATCTAAGAGGTTTGGGATGGGGAAATAGTCGGAACTTCTTTGTTGTCTAGGTAGTGTGACGGAGGTGAGGAGCCATGTCTTGGCCGGGGTCATACACATGCAAGTGCACGCGGTAAAAATTAGCAGTCGAGCTGTGAGCTTGAGCTTATCTCTCGGTATGTAATTTGCAACGGTGAGCAACAGTGACTTAATTAAGTCTATAAGTATCACACAATAGGCATGTTTGCTTGATGTATGTATTCTACTTATTTTAGGCATGTTCACTTCTAATTTGTTTTAGATTAAATGTTGTTGCTACTTTAAAGAAAATTTGTATTCATTTACATTTTTTCTTAAGATTTAATGCATTGCCTTTGGTATCTAGCATTCAATGGCAAGACTACCAGCCTGAAAGAAGATCACCTCTTCCATCTATTCATGTAATGATGTAAATGTCGTCCTTTCTTTTTTATTTCGTTCTAGCTACATTTATCTTGTTGTAAGCAATATTTTTTGTTCGGCTTATAATTGACATCACTTTATGAGGTTATGATATTATATTGTATTTCTCTTTATAAGCTCCGATTGTATACAACTTTTCAGACTTTAGCCAATACATCGAAGAAGGAATCAGTAATGGATGGTCCTACTAGAAAGCTAAGCAGAAATATCTTGACCTTCTGAATCCTGAGTCATAAATGGTCTGCCTTAGTTCACGATTATGTACCATCTTCGTTTATTTACACACTTACTTCGTGTGCTGGTGCTTACGTAGTGCTTAGGACTTGAGCTTGCGTAACCTTACTAACTGAGTTTGTTTCTTGATGTTTACTTTGTGGGACCAAAAAATGAACTTCTACTTGCTTCATCAATTGAACTTTTTTATTTGCCTGCACCCAATGATTACGCATGTACACGATGAATGGTATCGTGACACTAGTAGAAACATGGCCTTTTGTTCCGGTTTGTAAGGGGCTTTAGTCCCGGTTGCCCAACCAAGACGGGGTAATTGGGACTAAAGCCCCAACCACGTGGCCGCTGGCTGTCGCTAGGGGGAGGGGCATTTGTCCCGGTTCGTAATACAAACCGAGATCTATGCGTCTCTGCCGCGGCAGCATTTTGGGCACTTTTTGTGCCGCGACAGAGATTTTTTTGTATATTTTTCATTTATTTTGTTTCCCCTTTATCTATTTTCTTTTTGTGTCTTGGGCAACATTTATTTTGTGACACTTACCCCGGCACTATGTTGTGAGGAATGCTCGTTCTCATAGTAGATGGTGCGAGGTTGATGTTACCGAAAGTGGATTTGCATGTGCGAATCCACTAACAATAACATCAACCTCGCACCACTACTATGAGGACGAGCATTCCTCACAACATAGTGCTGGTGTAAGTGTCATCTACCTTAACGGAACCATTATATTACAAAACATCTCCCGATTATATTACACAGAAAGTATCGAATATATTACATTCATGCATATATACAATATAAAATGTTTTATGATCCCTATTACATTATCATAATCTTCTGATAGTATTCTCCTTTTGGATCTAGGACCTCTGCATCTAAGAATCCCGCAATTTCCTCTTGGATCGCTTGTATGTGATCCTTTGGTAGAATATTGTCATGCATATTTTTCTGTAAACCGAGCTGGGGAACTGAATTCCCGCTTGCACTAGTGCTCTTCGACCGCACCATTGACTTATGTGACTTGAAAATAGAGCGGTCATAGTCTGATAAAGGCCTTGGCTCGGGTTGATGAAGGGTCTTCAACATTTTTTGCACTTTGGATTTTTCTTCCTTAGTGCTGGGGAACTATGGCTCTTTTGTTCGCTTGAGGCTATCAAACCACTGTTGCGTTTGGGCCTTTGCGATCACCGCATTCTCCTCATTAGTATAGTCGTAAGCTCTCTTGGGAGGAACCTTTGGTACTTTTGGGAGGAGATCTGGTAGATGCTTCGGTGATCGGTTACTCTTTCGCTTTTGGCCCTGACCCTTTTGTACTTTTGGGAGGGGATGAGACGGCTGACGCGGCGGCGAAGAAAGCCGTGTTGGAGACGGCTGACGCGGCGGTGAAGACGACCATGCTGGAGACGGCTGACGCGGTGGCAGAGACGGCGCCTGTCGCGGCAACGGCAAAGACGGCTGATGCGCTGGAGACGGGTGAGGTAGCGACGGAGATGGAGTTGTGCTCTGAGGAGTGGATGGCCTTGGCGTCCGATTTGAAAGCATGATGTGTTCCTTTCGCCATAGAATGGTCATATTTTTTGCTTCTCCCAGCTCAGTCACATCCCCTTCATCTGCAGGGTAGTCAAGCTTGAGCTGCGCGAATCCGTCCATAACTCCATCCACCTCGGCAATAGTGTAGCCCTGTGGAACCGGACAACAATGGTAAGTTGGTACCGGTCCAACTAATGGTAAGGCATAGCCGACCACCACCTTCATGGTTATGTTGACAACTTTCACATGCAGCTCACAATGTGTCATCTCCATGATATCATCCATTGGGTAGCAAAGAGGAGACATCGCCAGTGCATCATCAGCATCATCATTGGGGAGCTCCGTGGAAGCCATGCTGCTTTTTCGGTTAGTGATTGGGACGGTAGCATCGAAGGCAGCTTCGTCTTCCATGTGCCGCTGAGATGGGCCGGTAGCTTGCTGGCTAAGTTTGTCAAGTTGATTCCGATGCTACTTTAATTATTGTTCTATTTAGCGCATCCGGTCTTTCTGCTTCATTACTTCAAGTTCCTCCCTTTCCTTTCTCCTTTGATGGCTTCTATCGGGATATTTCTTCCTATGGTCGGCAAAACCAAGGTTCCATGGTTTGGAGCCTTCTGTGCCTCGTGTTTGTCCCTCGTGTTCCTTGTTCCCAAGGGCAAGTGTGAGCTCGTTATTCTCTCTATCGGGAATGAACTCCCCATCTTCAATAGCCTTTACTGCATTTCTAATGTCTTTGATGGGTATGGGAGTTTCTTTATGTCTTATGTTATATATGCACTTCCCTTCTGAGTCCAACGTGCCCCCATGCCCGTAAAACCAATTCCTTACTCGTTCGATCCAATTGTATGGCTCTGGGGTGATCCCTTTAGCCATCAGGTCGGACTCGAGTTTCTCCCACTTAGGCTTGCTAGCCTTGTAGCCACCTTGCCCCATAGTATGGTGATACTGCTTTTTAGCAGCATTTTTCTTATTCGTTTCAAACCTTTTCTTAGCTGGTGCCGATGTCTTATATGCCAAAAAATCAGCCCAGCAGTCTTTTATCTTCTCATACGCTCTACTAGTGAAATCCGGAGTCTTCTCTTTCACGACAAAGTCAAGGTGCAATCTTTTCTTCCAGTTATTGAATTGCCGGGCCATCTTCTTAAGAGCGTACTCCTTGACAGCTTGCTCCATGTGTTTCTATAGTTCCTCCTGAGCTGGAATCTCCTCATCTGGAGCGTAGTCATCTGGATACACCTCTAACGTCGGTAGGGTAAAATTAACCATGAGCTTTTTCCAAAGAGTGTCTTTGGCTAAGTCACTGACATATAGAGACTCTGGATCCTTTGACGACCTATTCCATTCTCTGACGGTGATCGGGATGTAGTCCTAACAATAACTCTGCATTGCCTTATAAATTTATTTGCAGCATCAATGGGAGCCTTCGGTTCGCCGTCTATAGCGACTCCTTCAATCCTGTACCTTTCATGGTCTCCCAACTTTTTAGCTGGGCCTCGTTTATTCTTTTTAGAAGATTTGCTCGATCTAGAGTGCTAAAAGAAGAAAAGGCATTAATATATATGTATATAGACAATAAAGGCTTAATTTATTAATATATATGCACCTCGATGGCTTCTCCCTCGTCGGCTTCTCCCTTGCCGGCTTCTCTCTCACCGAAGCCGTCTGTTCGGTCGAAACCCAAATCTCCCTCACCGGAGTTGTTCAGATATAGAGAGGTGACATCGTTATCGATATGTCCTCCCTCGTTGATCATATCCTCAAGCGCCATTTCCTTTTCTTCGTCTCTGGGTTCCATATTTCTGCAAAAGGAGAAAACAGGATGAGTCGAAGCGGCCAAGCGAGGAGGTTCGGTAGGCGTGGTTTGATAGGCTAGGGATGTAAACCGTAATTCGAAGAAACCCTAATATATGGCGCACGTTGATACGTCCGTCCATCGTCCCTATATGGTGCGCATTGCCGCACCCGTCCCTAACCTCAAATGCTGTCTGCGCCATCTCTTCCTAGTAATCTAATAAGAAGTTAGACCCACCAAGTCTACATCAACATGCGCATGCGCTAGCGTCGCTCCCGTCTCACGTGCTGGCGGGTACCCGTTGGGGCCCTGAGCCCGTCCGGGTCATGGGTCTGGTAAAATATGAGACCTGACTAATTAAAAAGGATGGGTATGGGGGGCCGGACCCGGCCCCGAAACCAGCGGGTGCCATCCCTACTACTACTACTACTACTACTACTACTACTACTACTAACTAACCCTAATTCTCTAACTAATTACCCTAGAAAACCCTAATACTCTAACTATTAATTACCCTAGCTAATAACTAATTAAACTAAACTAATTACCCTAGCTAATAACTACTTAATAACTAATTAACCTAGCTAATAACTACTTAATAACTAATTACCCTAGCTAATAACTAATTAACAACTAATAGCTAATTACCCTAACTAATTAATAGCTAATAACTAATTAATAGCCTAACACTAGTACTAGTACTAATACTAGTACTAGCTAATGGAGGCGGGCGGCCCCGGCCGACAATGGCAATGGAGGCGGCGGCATACCTCCCTGGCAGCACGGCGTGGGGACGGCGCGGGGGGTCTGCGGCGTGGCGCGGGGACAACACGAGGTCGGCGGCGCAGGGATGGCGCGGGGGTGTGTGCGGCGCGGGGACGGTGACGAGCTCCCTGGCGGCACGGGCAGCGGCTCTTCGTGGCAATCGGCGGCGGAGAAGCGGCAGCGCATGGAGGCCGGCAGCGGGACGGCGGTTAGGCAGCCTGATGGCATCGGAGCAGCTCCTCGTGGCGGCGGCGACGACGATCTCTGCGTAGTTGGCGATGTGAGAGTGAAAGAGATGGGGAAGGAGAAAGGAAAAAATGCGTGAGGTTATAAAGGGGAGGGCCATACGTCCCGGTTGGAGCCACCAACCGGGACGTATGGTGGCCACCGTAGGGGCACGTGCAGAGGACCTTTAGTTCCAGTTGGAGCCACCAACCGGGACTAAAAGTCCTTTTTCAAAAGTTTTTTAAACTTTTTAGATGTTCCCGTCTTATTTCTTATTTCTTATTTAGGTGTTCACATTTGAAATGATTTGAATTTGAAAAAACTTTCTGTCTTATAAAATAATTATTCAAACAATTAAATTTGAAATGGTTTAAATTTGAATTTGAAAACACTTTCAACATAAAAAGTGTTTGAATTTGAATAACTAATGCAGAACCATTTTCTGTTTCCTAAAATAATTGTTCAAACTATTTTCCATTTAGCCATTTTCAAATAAAAATGCATTACAGAATGAAAATAGTGGATCTCTCGACAATCTTGGGTACACAAACGAACCATTCGTCCTAGCCAATAGATTTAGTCATAATCATATCTAGCCCTATAGTAGACAGCTTCAGGGTCATCTTCCGAATCATCTTTGTTGTTGTCGCTATAGCATATTCTGGTGATCCTCAGCCCTTCCCCGGCTTGTGTTGGGGGAACCGGGGACCGTGAACCATGACATATTTCGGGGGCACCTGCCACTCTAGCCTCGGATGCACGACGCAGGGGGGCACCCAGATGACGATGCTGCTATGCCCATGGCCTTCACCACAGCTACCCTTATTGTGGCTTTGTGGCGGCTGCAAGTGTGGGTACCACAGGCGAGGATGATCTCCCTCAGCGATGTAGCGCATCACACCGGCGATAGTCCAGTGTGCCCACCAAAGGCGACGACCGGTTTCATTGTGGTTCACCGGGGGCGGTCCGTCACCCTCATACCTAGTGAGCTCCCTTTCCCGCCGGTTAGTGAAGAAGGCATTCCAGGTGTCGTAGTTGTCGGGATCACAATGGGGATCCATCCACTGCTCCAGCGTGAGCTCTAGGTAGAATTGGTTCGTGATGGCCGCCTAGCGGGCGGAACCTTGAGGCACTGGAGGGACAGGAACTCCTCCAACATTCAACATACAGTCAGTGGGCACCCGGTAGCTTGGCGGGCATGGGTAGCTGGAGGCGCACCGCGCCTCGGTCTCTTCGAGTGTGAGAATGGCCCAGTATGTGGTGTCCATTGTTGAGAGATGAAGGTGTGGATGTGTGGATAGCCATTGCATGGTCGGCCTAGATATAGAGGTAAAGGGCGGGAAAACAAAGTGGGAAGCGATGGGAAATGGCGGGAAATATCTTTAGTCCCAGTTAGTGGCTCCAATTGGGACTAAAAGACCCGGTTAGAGGAAAAGGGCAGGAAATCATAGTGGGAAATGGTGGGAAATGGCGGGAAATATCTTTAGTCCTGGTTAGTGCCTCCAACTAGGACTAAAAGACCCGGTTAGATGAAAAGGGCGGGAAAGCATAGCGGGAAGCGGTAGGAAATGGTGGGAAATATCTTTAGTCCCGGTTAGTGCCTCCGACCGGGACTATTGACAAGAGTGTCGACATTATGTCGTGAGTG
The DNA here is from genome assembly GCA_910589775.1 of Avena eriantha. Classification (NCBI taxonomy): domain Eukaryota; kingdom Viridiplantae; phylum Streptophyta; class Magnoliopsida; order Poales; family Poaceae; genus Avena; species Avena eriantha. The sequence goes on from OU342746.1 coordinate 124,076,784, forward strand.
TAGACACTATGTTGTGCTGCTTAATCTATAAATAGGCATCCTTGTGAAGGTATCAAACACAAACATGATGTTGTGTGAGAGCAGAGACACCACTACGGCCAATTTGAGGGAGATGCCGACGGAGCCCAGTCCTCCGGCATCTCCAACAAACTGGCCATAGAGGCACTCTCTAATATGTGAAATTAGTTAGCTACTTGGCATATTGATCTAGCTACAGAAGTTATAAACTCCAAGATTTTGTGCGAGAGCAGGAAAATACTACGGCCAGCTTCAGGGAGATGCCGAAGGATCTAGTCCTCAGGCATCTCCCTTAAGCTGGCCTTAGGGGATGGATCTCTGAAGAAACCAAAAGCATTAGATCATGTACATGTAGGTCAAAATTTACCCGTTTCTAACTATGGTCATAACGGTGGGCATGAAGATAGGGGATGAGCCTCGTTAAAACTTGCATTAGATCTCTGAAGAAACATCACATTATGAGTCTAAAAATGATTTTTTCAAAAAATCACGAGCATTAGATCATGTACCTGTAGGTCAGACTGGACCCACTTCCTACCGATTTGGTAGACATTTGTCTTTTTCTCTAGGGGTGGATGGAAAGGTTTTAAAATCCCTAGTTAGGAAATTGTTCATGTAAGGTGGTCTAGTATTTTTGAGAAATGGGGTGGTACCATTTTTTTATTTAACGTTTGGTGTTGCTTCACAAAATGCCCCGATTTTGGCACTCGGAAAATAGAAAATGGCTTTTCCATGCGACGAAAAATAAAATTTCCTCCTGCAACATTGTTAGCCATCCCAAGATGCACATGCATGCACAATATGGGCACAGTATCACAAACTATGCCTCGATGATGCACATAACATCGGTCATTTGGACCGAAAGCCATGAAACCTCGAACATGATAGGTCATTTTGTGAAGGTTTCTTCGAGACATAATCAATATACCAAGTTTGGTATTTTTCATTGCAACTATGTCATATAATATGACACCACACGAAGGATTTACATTGTTTGGACCGTTTTTGAATTTCTTATGCCCGTTCATGGTCGCTTCGACCATAACCATGGAGCATCTTTTTTGCTTGACGGGATGCTTGGGTCAGTTTTCACTATGAAGGGCGGAATTTCATCAAACTTATTATAATGATTTGACATGTCTGTCTTGTCCTCGACTCTCACGATATTTCTTTTCCCTGAAATAACTATGTGATGCTTTGGCTCATCGTGTGATGTATTCGTTTGCTTATTTTTTCTTTTTTCGGTATGGAGGACATGTCCTTCACATAGAAAACTTATGCCACATCATTGGCTAGGACAAATGGTTCGTCTCTGTAACCAAGATTGTTGAGATCTACTATTGTCATTCCGTACAACTAGTCTACCTTTACCCCTTCTCCATTCAAGTTGATCCATTTGCACCAAAACAAAGGGACCTGAAAAGAAACTCCATAGTCAAGTTCCCATATCTCCTCTATGTAACCATAGTATGTGTCCTTTTTTCCATTATCGACGGTTGCATCAAAGTGGACACCACTATTCTGGTTGGTGCTCTTTTTATCTAGGGCGGTCGTGTAAAATGTATTCCCATTTATCTCGTACCCTTGGTAATTCAGTATAGTAGAAGATGGTGACCCAGCCAACAAGTAGAGATGATCTCCAATAGTGGTGTCATTCATTAGATGTGTTCGCAACCAACTGTTGAAAGTCTTCATGTGTTCATCTCTAATCGAGGAGTCTGGCTTTCCCGGGTTGTTGGAGCGTACAACATTCTTGTGTTCCATGATATACGGAGTTGCCAAGGTGGAATTCTGTAGAACCGTGTAGTGTGCTTGAGTGAAAGATTGTCCATCCCTACATATCATTGCTTTCTTTCCCAACGTGCCTTTTCCACTCAGTCTCCCCTCATGCTGTGATTTAGGAACACCAATCGGCTTAAGGTCAGGAATAAAGTCAACACAGAACTCAATGACCTCCTCTGTTCCATAGCCCTTGGAGATGCTTCTTTCTGGCCTAGCACGGTTATGAACATATTTCTTTAACACTCCCATGAACCTCTCAAAGGGGAACATATTGTGTAGAAATACAGGACCGAGAATGGAAATCTCTTCGACTAGGTGAACCAGGAGATGCGTCATAATATTGAAGAAGGATGGTGGGAACACCAACTCAAAACTAACAAGACATTGGACCACATCCTTCTGTAACCTTGTCAGAATATCTCGATTGATCACCTTCTGAGATATTGCATTGAGGAATGCACACAGCTTCACAATGGGTACTCGAATATTTTCCGGTAGAAGCCCCCTCAATGCAATCGGAAGCAACTGCATCATAATCACGTGACAGTCATGAGACTTCAGGTTTTGGAATTTTTTCTCTGCCATATTTATTATCCCCTTTATGTTAGATGAGAATCCATATGACACCTTTATACTGTAAAGGACTTCAAAAATATTTCCTTCTGTGCTTTCGTAAGAGCTTAGCTAGCAGGACTTAAGTGACGCCCTTTATCCGTGTTGTTCTGTGGATGCATATTTTGTGGGTCTTTCATACGTTGTTGGTCCTCCCGTGCTTCTGGTGTATCTTTTGTCTTCCATACACGCCCAGGAAGCCTAGCAGGTTCACGCAAAGATTCTTCGTCATGTGCATCACGTCGATTGAAGAGCGAACATGTAGGACTTTCCAATAGGGTAGCTCCCAAAATATAGATTACTTCTTCCACATGGGCGCGTGTCCAGTAGTGGTGTCGTTCGGAATAGGTTGACCGCCAGGAACCTTTCCAAAGATTACTTCTATGTCCTTGACCATACCAAATACATCATCACCAGTAGGGAGGCCAGGCTTCTTCCGGTAATCTGCCTCACCTTTGAAATGTTTGACTTTCTTTCTCACTTGATGATTGATCGGAAGAAATCAACGATTCCCCAGGTACACAATCCTTCTTACATTTATGCAAATATATAGCTTCAGTATCATCTAAACAGTATGTGCATGCCTTGTATCCCTTGTTTGTTTGTCTTGAAAGGTTACTAAGAGCATGCCAATCATTGATGGTTACGAAAAGAAGCGCTCGTAGGTCAAATGGCTCATGTTTGTGCTCATCCCACACACGTACACTTGGTTTTCCCTACAACTGTAAGTGTTCTTCAACTAACGGCCTTAGGTACACATCAATTTCATTGTCGGGTTGCTTCGGGCCTTGGATAAGCACTGGCATCATAATGAACTTACGCTTCATGCACAACCAAGGAGGAAGGTTGTAGATACATAGAGTCACATGCCAGGTTCTACGACTGCAGCTCTGCTTCCCAAAAGGATTCATGCCCTCTGTACTTAGACCAAACCATATGTTCTTCGTGTCAGCTACAAAGTCCGGGAACTCTCTCTCGATTTTTCTCCACTACGACCCATCAGGGGGGTGTCTCAACTTCCCGTCTTTCTTACGGTCTTCATTGTGCCATCGCAATAACCTGGCATTCTCTTTGTTTCTAAACAGACGTTTCAACCTTGGTATTATAGGAGCATACCACATAACCTTAGCAGGAACCCTCTTCCTGGGGGACTCGTCATCACCAGGGTCATCTCGTCTGATTTTATACCGCAGTGCAGTGCATACCGGGCATTTATCTAAATTCTCGTACTCCTCACCGTGGTAGAGGATGCAGTCATTTATGCATGCATGTACCTTCTACACATCTAATCCTAGAGGGCAGAGAATCTTCTTTTCTTCGTAAATACTCTCGGGAAATTCATTATCCTTTGGAAGCTTCAACTTCATTATTTTTAGTAACTTCTTAGATCCCTTGTCATATAAACCAGTCTCTGCCTTCCATTTCAGCAATTCCAGTGTGGTACCGAGCTTTGTGTTACCATCTTCGCAATTTGGGTACAACAATTTTTGTGATCCTCTAACATGCCCTCCAACTTCAACTTCTCCTTCTCTGTTTCACAGTCTCGCTTTGCATCAGAAATGACCCGGCCAAGATCATCAACGGGCTCATCTGATGCCCGTTCTTCACTTCCTTCTTCTTCATTCTCTTCCATTGTAGTATCATCGTATTCAGGGAACATATGACAATAGTCATCCTCTTCTTCTTCAGTGTCTTCCATCATAACCCCTCTTTCTCCGTGCTTGGTCCAGCAATTATAGCTGGGTGATGTCTACGCACTTCTATTCTTATAGACAGTTGTTGGGCCTCCAAGTGCAGAGGTTTGAAGAACAACAACAAGTTTCCCTTAAGTGGATTACCCAAGGTTTATCGAACTCAGGGAGGAAGTGGTCAAAGGTATCCCTCTCAAGCAACCCTGCAATCAAGATACAAGAAGTCTCTTGTGTCCCCAACACACCCAATACACTTGTCAGGTGTATAGGTGCACTAGTTCGGCGGAGAGATAGTGAAATACAAGTGGTATGGATATAAGACAACGGTGTTAGAAAAGAGCTTGACGGGAGGAAAAGACTAAAGGCAAAAAGATGGAAGCAAGCAAACATGTAACAGATCTAGTTGCAAACGGTGTTTCAATGTTTAGAAACAAGGCCTAGGGATCATACTTTCGCTAGTGAACACTCTCATATAAATATCTTCTCTTCATGATACTACTCTAAACTACTCTCTAGTTGGACACTCTAATCCATGGTAGGGCTATAACAGCACTCCTCAAGGTCCGCCTTCCCCATCTATATAACCCCACACTATCACCTTGAGCGCTAGATGGTTCCAACAAACACCACAATTTCATAGAGACATCCAACTCCAAATATAACTCATAACAAGTATTTGTAATCGCTAGCCTAAGTGCCACCACGGTGTGCACGCTATCACTTTCACACACATGGGGAGAGTAGAGATCTATTAAAGCACTTGAGTAGTAAGGTAGATCTACTTGATTACAAAGCTCATGATCGCAATATGATCATGCATAGAGAGAGATGAACACATAGCTAGTGGTAGATCCCTTAGCCTCGAGGAAGAACTACTCCCTCATCATCATGGGAATCAGCAACGGCGATGGAGATGGTGGTGGAGATCGATGGAGAGGCTTCGAGGGCACTTCCCCGTCTCGGTAGGGTGCCGAAACAGAGACTTCTATCCCCCAAATATCCCCTTTGGTGGCGGCGGCATTGCGGAACTTTTCACAGAATTCTGATCTGGTACTTAGGGTTTCTGTATTGGAGGCTTCTTATAGGCGAAAGGGGAGGCCGCGGGGGTGCCCGAGGCGGCTGCACCACACCCAGGCGTGGGTCAGGCCTGGCCGCACGGCCAGGTGGTGTGGCCGGCCCCTGGCCCCTATCCGTCTCGTCTTCTGGCTCCGTGTTCCCCTTGATGAAATATTGACTTTGGCTTTTGTCCCGTCCAATTCCAAGAATATTCATTTTCTAGCTTTTCTAGAACCAAAAATAGCAGAAAAACTGGCACTGTGCAATCTTGTTAATAGGTTAGTCCCAGAGAGTGTATAGAAATACTCCAAAGTGTGGACGAAACATAAGAAAGTAGATATAAAACAAGCATGGAACATCAAAAATTATAGATATGTTTGCAACGTATCAGTGAACAACTGTTTTTGTTCTGTACTGAGTTTTGGTGGGAGTATCGCCTCCCTATGGATATTTTCCTCGTGCTTTGTATCTGCACTTTCTGTTTTGCACTTGTCGTATGCTTGTTTCTGTGTGGGGGCGCGCGAGCGGACCCACATGGTGAAGTCCCCGAGGTTCGGGCTGGCTGGAGAATACATTCGGGTCGAAGCTCCTTTATGTTGTTGTTTGTTGCGGGTTTCTATGTGGGGGCGCACGAGCGCACCCACAGGGTGTAGTCCCTGAGGTTCGAGCCGGCTAGAGAATACAGTCGGGTCGAAGCTCCTTGACATGCTCTCCTGCCGTCTGGGAAGCGACTAGCCTCCGGCTCGGGTGTTCGTCATGGAACTTTGGCTCATGCAAAGATGAAAAAACAAACAAGTTGTTTTCCTGGTTAAACATACGTAAATGGAATTGTAATCTGAGGTTCACTAGTCTTGAAATTGTGGTGTTTTGCACGAAGCTGATGATTTTGCCCTTTTCTCAGTGAGCATTGGCCAATTTGATGTTGTGCCCTTGCCGGCTGCGAGCCGGAGTCGAAGGGGTAGCTAGTAGGCGTACTTCACGATACTTTGGGTTTGGGTCATTGGCCTTGGGCAAGCGAGCGCAACCAGAACGTCTAGACATTTTTGTTTTCCTCGTGGCCTTTTCGTGTAAGGGTCATCGAGCGTTCTGCTCTTGCCAGATCTGTCAGCCGGCTTGCGGTCTGCAGCCAGAACCGAAGAGGAAGCTCTAGGAGCCGCGTACAGTACCCTGCCGTGTGGATTGCGCAGCCGTCTGGGCCAACCGGTGATTCCCCGATGGAGATCGTCGGCTCTAGGGTTAGAATAATGCAGCCGGAAAAGCCAAATTGTGCAGCATGACTTGCTAATTTATTGCGGAGTCCCCGAGACTGCGTCGAGGCTCCCATGCTTGTTCATTACATAAAGGTAAGATACATACACTTCTTGTTCAAGTGTAACAGGGGCGAAGCAGGTTCGTGTTCCATAGGCGCTCAGTTTCTTCGCCTGAACGGTCCATCCTGTTCTTTTACGGCTGGCGGGCATCGATGAGGTAGTATGAGTTGTTCTGAAGTGCCTGGCTAATCATGAATGGGCCCTCCCAAGGTGGAGATAACTTGTGCATACCCTTGGTGTCCTGTACCAGCCTCAGTACTAGGTCACCTTCGCGGAACGAGACACTGCGAATCCGGCTGGCGTGGTAACGGCGCAAGTTTTGCTGGTAGATGGCAGATCTAGATAAGGCCAGCTTGCGTGCTTCTTCGAGGAGGTCAACACTGTCCTCACGTGCTTCCTTGGCTTGCTGCTCTGTGTATAGCAGCTTGCGGGGTGCATCAAACTCGATGTCTATTGGTAAGACCGCCTCCGCTCCGTAGACGAGGAAGAAAGGGGTGTAGCCGATGGACCGGTTTGACATGGTGCAGAGGCTCCAAAGCATAGCCGGTAGCTCCTCTATCCAGCAGTCGGGGGATCATATCAGTGGTTCGATTAGCCGGGGCTTGATTCCAGCTAGGACTAGACCATTTGCTCGCTGTAACATCCCAAAACTTTAATCCAAGGTTATTAAGATCGAAATCATCAAATCAGGGTTAACAAAAACTTTTCCAATTAAAATTATTAAAGCATTGATATGTGTGTGCATTTAAAATAGGATTTGATTTGAATTGCCTTGTTTAAGTGATACATTGCTTGTAAAATGATTCTTAGGTGAAATAAACATCATCTAGATCATTCCCAAACAAATCCCAAAGAAAAACAAATCAAAATGAATAAAAGAAGAGAATGGTCATTTGTGCCATTTTAATCAACATGCCTACTTTGGCTATTCCTAGGACTCAATTCTTAACAGAGACAAATGTGGATCTTTGCACCACTTGCTAGTACATGTAATGATGTACCAAGGCCCACTTTATGATCTGCCAAAATATTTCAAACACTAATTTTAATTGACATTTGAAAATTGAATCTAGTGTAGGTATCAAGATCACCCTAATTCAAAAACCACTCAAATGAGCTTCATTTTCAAAACACAAGCAACCACAGGTGATCAAGCTTATGACTAACACACCCACCAAAAATCTTTTCAAAATTCAAAACTAAATTTCTTTCGGCCATTTTCACAAACACTTGGTAGGCAGGATTCACACCTAGTATTAGCTCACTGTTATCTACAGGGTTTTGCCACCCATTTGACCTCAAATTACTCCATCTGTCTCCATTTGATCTAACCAAGCCATAATCACCCCATTCCCTAGTCCCTAGCACTAGTGCCGCGCCACCCCGAGCACCATGCTCGTCGGTCGAGCATGGATGGCTCGCAGCCGACCGCCCCTCTCTCTCGCCATGTCCAGGAGCTAGACCAGACCACACCGCCGCCCTCTGTCCCTCCCCGAGAAGAGCCAAGCCATGGACCACACGCAGAGCACCCTGCCCAGGACGTCTGCACCATGCCGAGGACGCGCCAGAGCGCCACGCCCGACAAGCATGCACACGCCTCGCTGATACTTTGCAAATGTATCTATAATTTTTGATGTTCCATGCTTGGTTTTATCTACTTTCTTATGTTTTGTCCACACTTTGGAGTACTTTTCATATGATTTCCTGGACTAACCTATTAACAAGAGCCATAGTGCCAGTTGCCTGTTTTCTGCTATTTTTGGTTCTAGGAAAGTCAGAAAATCAATATTCTAGGAATTGGACGGGACAAAAGCCAAAGTTCCTATTTTACCGGAAGACTCACGGAGCCCGAAGCAGAGACGGAGGAGGGCCAGGGCCTGGCCACACCATATGGTGGCGCGGGCTAGCCCAGGTCACGGCACCAGGTGGTGTGGTCTCCCTGGCACTCCACCGACCTTGCATCTTCGCCTATAAGAAGCCTCCCGATGCATAAACCCTAAATCGTCAATCAGAAGTCCACGAAAAGTTCTGTAGCGCCACCGCGACCAAAGGAGAGATTCGGGGGACAGAAAGTCTCTGTTTCTGAACCCTGCCGAGACGGGGAAGTTCCCCCGGAGCCATCTCCATCGATCCCCACCACCATCTCCATCACCGTTGCTGATTCCCATGATGAGGAGGGAGTAGTTCTCTCTCGAGGCTAAGGGTTCTACCGGTAGCTATGTGTTCATCTCTCTCTCTATGCATGATCTTATTGGGATCATGAGCTTGTAATCTATAGATCTATTCTGCTACTCAAGTGCTTTAATGAATCTCTGCTCTCCCCATGTGTGCGAAAGTGACAGCGTGCACACCATGGTGGCACTTAGGCTAGAGATTACAAATACTTGTTATGAGTTATATTTGGAGTTGGATGTCTTTATGAATTTGTGGTGTTTGTTGGACTCATCTAGTACTAAAGGTGACAGTGTGGGGTTTTCTAGATGGGAAAGGCTTACTTTGAGGTGTGCTGTTATAGCCCTACCATCGATTAGAGTGTTCAACCGGAGAGTAGTTAAGAGTAGTATCATGAAGAGAAGATATTTATATGAGAGTGTTCACTAGTGAAAGTATGATCCCTAGAGCTTGTTTCTAAGCATTGAAACACCGTTTGCAACTAGATCTGTTACATGTTTGCTTGCTTCTATCTTTATTTCAGTTTTACTTTAGTCTTTTCCACGCCATCAAGTTATCTTCTATCACCGTTACCACTTATAATTATCTATACCACTTGTATTTCACTATCTCTTCGCCGAACTAGTGCACCTATACACCTGACAAGTGTATTGGGTGTGTTGGGGACACAAGAGACTTCTTGTATCTTGATTGCAGGGTTGCTTGAGAGGGGATACCTTTGACCACTTCCTCCCTGAGTTCGATAAACCTTGGGTGATCCACTTAAGGGAAAACTTGTTGCTGTTCTACAAACCTCTGCACTTAGAGGCCCAACAACTGTCTACAAGAATAGAAGTGCGTAGACATCAAGCTATTTTCGGGCGCCGTTGCCGGGGAGGTAAGGTAAAAGGTATTCACACTAGAGTATTAAAGAAGAAGAATCTCCCACGGCAAACGCCTATTTTCGGGCGCCGTTGCCGGGGAGGTGAGGTAAAAGGTACTCACATCCTCCGGTGTGAGTGCTCAATTTGTCTTTTTGTTTCTTGTTTTCACTAGTTAGGCTTAATGGAAAACAACAACAAAATTAGAGAGCTTTATAGTATTTATCTTGAGTTAGGACATGAAGTGTTTGAAGAGGAAATTAAAAAACCAATGGAACTTTATTTTCATGCTAATAGCAATGTTGTTAGTATGAATTCTTTGGACACCATTATTTCTAATGCTATGGAAAAGTCTAAGCGTGGGGAAGCTGGTTTTGATGAGCATGATATTTTTAGTCCCCCTAGCATGGAGGAGAAAATTTACTTTGATGATACTATGCCTCCAATATATGATGATTACAATGATGAGTATGATATTTTCAGTCCATCTACTATTGAGGAGAGAATTAATTATGATTACAATATGCCTCCTATATTTGATGATTATGGTGATGAGAATAATAATGATAGCTATTTTGTTGAATTTGCTCCCACTACAATTAATAAGAATGACTATGCTTATGTGGAGAGTAATAATTATTATGTGCATGTGGATCATGATAAGAATGTTTTATGTGATAGTTATATTGTTAATTTTATTCATGATGCTACTAAAAGTTATTATGAGAGAGGGAAACATGGTTTTATGTATCTCAATAATATTAAGTTTCCCCTCTTTATGTTGAAAGTCTTGAAGTTGCACTTGTTTTGCTTTCCTATGCTTATTGCTTTGTGCTTTCATGACATGTTTCTTTAAAATATTCCTATGAATATGAAGTGGGTTAGAATTAAATGTGTTTTGACTTTGCTTCCTGATGCTCTGTTTTACTTCAAGAAATATTTCTTATGTGAGCATCTTCTCAAACTATCATGCCTAACTTAAAGGCGTTAAAGAAAAGTACTTATTGGGAGATAACCCAAAAGTTTTAGATGAGTCTTGGAAGTTATTACCTCTGTAATAACCTCTCCTTATCGTTTTTATTTGCTTTTTGTGCCAAGAGTAACCTCTAATAAGAGAGAAGTAATGATTGGGAAAGTTGCTGTCCCGAAACAGATTTTTGTGCTTCACCGTAAAAATTCGTGAGAGAGCTCTGTTTGTCGGAGTGAGCTGTATTTTTTTGTGCTTCTGCCCCAGGTTGTTATCTAACTTTCGCTAGTTAAACACCTTTTGATTTGAGCAACATAAGGTCTTCGAAAAAATTCGTCTTTACCTGCTGGTCTGTTTTGACAGATTTCTGCCATTTTCTGTATTTGCTTCTTGTTGGTTCCTTCTTGAGTTCTTTTGAGGAATTGAGCTTTTTGAGGGAAGTGCTTCAGTAGATAGTTTTCTAAGGGAAGTTTATTTGGTGTTATAACTGAACCCAAAGACTTATTATCTTGAGTGCACTAATGTTGCTAATAAAGATTGTGTGAAGTTTTGTATGAAGGAAAAATTTCAGGTGTATGGAAGGAATGAGTAATGAGATGAAGAATGGACTAAAGCTCAAGCTTGGGGATGCCACGCGTGTCACCCCAAGAAATATCCAAGAAGTACAAGCATCAAAGCTTGGGGATGCCAAAGGCATCCCCTCTTCATCAATAAAAATCCCAGGTTTCTTCCAAACACTTCATTTTTATTGTTTCATGCACAATTGTGTTGTTCTTGGAGCGTCTTATTTTTCGTTTTAGTTTTGGTTTTTCGTTTGCTTAGTTTGCTTAGTTTTCTGAATAAATTGGTTGGACCCCCTCTTTCATACATTGGTTTGCAAATAGTTTGGTTTGGTTTGGAAAAGAGTAGGAAAGTTTATGCTTAAGTGGTAAAGAGAGTTTGTTTTTGACTGTGGCCTATTCTTTGTCATGCCATGCTTGATATTGTTTTGGCTTTATTCTTAGTATTCTTTGATGTAGCATGACATGTTATGAACAATTGAGATTGCTTAATGTGCCTTGGATGAATCATACGTTGTTTTAGCATATTAAAGCATAGTATAGTGGTATTCTCCTTTGATGCTTTATTTGGGTTGACTTGGCACATGCTCACACCATGTTATGACTATCCCAAGTCACCATAGCCTTGATGATACTTTAGTTTTCAACTTGTAGTATCACTTTATGCTTTGATCAATGATGTTTTGTCGCTCTGCATGATTATGGCCATTATTGCTTTCTTAGTTTGTCGCTCCCAGTCTTTTGTTAGCCTCCACAACCAAGTATGAGTTCCACTCATGCATCCAACTCCTTAAACCATGTTTTTCCAAAGAGTCCACCATACCTACCTACTAGCATATGCTATTCCAAGTATATTCATGCTTTTGTTTACCTTCCAAATTAAACTTGTTATGAGAAAACTAGTGATTAAAGCTCTCAGGAACTTTATGGCACACTTTACCTTTTTTGCATCTAATAAACTTGAACCATTGTGTCTCTTATGTTGTATATGCTTGCACTTATTTGTTGGGAATTAGCAGAACCACGCTTTCATGGGGAACGCTTTCAAGATTGCACTTGGTACTTGTACCTAGTTGATATCATGCTCTTTTGTATATGGATGTCGTCAGTGTGAAATGAAAGGGGATCTTGTAAGTCCATGGAGTTATGTATATGTGTTAGAGAAATGCCTGGGCCGCTGGTCTAATCCATGCTGACATGGTGGAAACCTGCAGCGTAACCATAATGAGCTGTCTATGAAGCATTCTTCTTATAAAAAAAGAGTCCTATATTGAGAAAAAGAGAAAAAAGCACCATATTCCCATGGTAAATAAGAAGATTGTTGAGATGCTCGTTGTCTGCTTGCCTTGTCATTTTGATATGGGGATTCTTCCTTATCATCGGGCAAGGGGTACCCCGTTGGCGGTTCTCTATGATACACATGTACTTACGATGACAAGAACTTACCAGTGACTAAACTTGAGTAGCATGAGGAGCGGCCCTTGTATTCAAGGGACATGAGATTTCTAACTTATACTTCGTCAAGCATGTACACCATAGTTTGTTCACTTTAACCTTAATCACTTCAAGATGCTTATGATAGGGGCAATGAGAGCTGAAAGCTATAAGTACCATAATTTTTGGAAGCTCTTTATGCGACTTGAATCCCTACTTCCTTTTTACAAAGGCCTTTCTTCCACCATTATATTGAGTCTCCACCTTCTACCTTTATGGACGTACTTTGAGAGCATAGTGGCCATTCTTAGTTCTATGTGCATTGTCCCAAGACTAGTTGATTGATGCATACTTTGATATTGCTTGTTTTAAACTATTGTATCTAGTCACTCTTATGAACTTTGAAGGTGTCCTATGCATTTATATTTGCTACTCTATTGAGGGACAAGATGAATACTATTATGCTATGTTTTCTTTATGTGAAACAAACAAACGTCTTGCAAAGCATTATTATTCATGAATCTTTTGTTTGTGCCTTTTGATGTTGCATCATAGTTTCTTTGTCTAATTGCTAGAACTTTGTCTTTCATGTTATGATTGAAGTACTATGATCCCAGCTTTGAATGTTTTACAAATACTTTGATCAAGTCTTTGATGGTGAATGTCACCTCCAAAATTATTCTTTCTTTTTATCACTTACCTACTCAAGGACGAGCAGGAGTTAAGCTTGGGGATGTTGATACATTGCAAATGTATCTATAATTTTTGATGTTCCATGCTTGGTTTTATCTATTTTCTTATGTTTTATCCACACTTTGGAGTACTTTTCATATGATTTCTTGGACTAACCTATTAACAAGAGCCATAGTGCCAGTTACCTGTTTTCTGCTGTTTTTGGTTCCAGGAAAGTCAGAAAATCAATATTCTAGGAATTGGATGGGACAAAAGCCAAAGTTCCTATTTTACCGGAAGACTCACGGAGCCCGAAGCAAAGACGAAGGAGGGCCAGGGCCTGGCCACAACATATGGTGGCGCGGGCTAGCCCTGGTCGCGCCACCAGGTGGTGTGGGCCCTCTGGCACTCCACCGACCTTGCCTCTTCGCCTATAAGAAGCCTCCCGATGCATAAACCCTAAATCATCAATTGTAAATCCACAAAAAGTTCCGCAGCGCCGCCGCCACCGAAGGGGAGATTCGGGGGATAGAAAGTCTCTGTTCCGGAACCCTGCCGGGACGGAGAAGTGCCCCCGGAGCCATCTCCATCGATCCCCACCAGCATCTCCATCACCGTTGTTGATTCCCATGATGAGGAGGGAGTAGTTCTCTCTCGAGGCTAAGGGTTCTACGGTAGCTGTGTGTTCATCTCTCTCTCTATGCATGATCTTATTGGGATCATGAGCTTGTAATCTATAGATCTATTCTGCTACTCAAGTGCTTTAATGAATCTCTGCTCTCCCCATGTGTGTGAAAGTGACAGCGTGCACACCATGGTTGCAGTTAGGCTAGAGATTACAAATACTTGTTATGAATTATATTTGGAGTTGGATGTCTTTATGAAATTGTGGTGTTTGTTGGACTCATCTAGTACTCAAGGTGACAGTGTGGGATTTTCTAGATGGGAAAGGCTTACTTTGAGGTGTGCTATTATAGCCCTACCATCGATTAGAGTGTTCAACCGTAGAGTAGTTAAGAGTAGTATCATGAAGAGAAGATATTTATATGAGAGTGTTCACTAGTGAAAGTATGACCCCTAGGCCTTGTTTCTAAGCATTGAAACACCATTTGCAACTAGATCTGTTACATGTTTGCTTGCTTCTATCTTTATTTCATTTTTACTTTAGTCTTTTCCACGACATCAAGTTATCTTCTATCACCGTTACCACTTATAATTATCTATACCACTTGTATTTCACTATCTCTTCGCCGAACTAGTGCACCTATACACCTGACAAGTGTATTGGGTGTGTTGGGGACACAAGAGACTTCTTGTATCTTGATTGCAGGGTTGCTTGAGAGGGGATACCTTTGACCACTTCCTCCCTGAGTTCTATAAACCTTGGGTGATCCACTTAAGGGAAAACTTGCTGATGTTCTACAAACCTCTGCACTTGGAGGCCCAATAACTGTCTACAAGAATAGAAGTGCGTAGACATCACTCGCCTCGACCGCAGCCCACGCTCACCGCGTTGCCACGACCCCAGGAACCACCCAGACATGCCCGTTCGCCGCCGTTTGACCCGCAGCCACCGCACACCGTGTCAAACGCCACCTCTGCCGCTCAGAGCGTGAGCACCGCCCGACCGTTTTCCACCACCCATTGCCACGCATTTAAGCCGTAGAGCACCGCCAGGAGGCAGGCCACCGTCCCCTACCTCAAGCCACGCCGCGAGCCAGCTGTGCAGCCCTCGCCGGAGTCGCCCTCCCATCCCTTTCGGTCGCCTTGTCGAGCTATAATTAGAGGCCACCCCAGCACAAACCACTCACACCATTCCACTCCCCTCTCCTCACTTGTCCTTCCCCACCTCTAGCCGGAGCAGCTCGAGCACTTGTTCGCCGGAATTTGGCCAGAGAAGCCCGTTGTAGAGGAGGAGAAGGCACCGTCGATTTCGTCCACCCTAGGAGCTGCCGCGACCACCCTTGGGTTCGCCGTCGTCCACCAGTTTGTTTTCCTGCCTCGCCGTCGTCGCTAGAGCCCTGGTATGCCCCCTTAGCACCCCCACGGAGCCGCTAGTGTTAGACCTCGCCGGCGATCTGTCCGTCGTCGACGACAAGCCCCAGCCGTAGATCCTAGTTCTAATCTAACGGCCCACATCGCCTAGTACCGCTTCGCCTGTAAAGAGCCGCTGACCAGTGGCCCCCCTGTCAGCTATGCCCCGCGCCGCGGAGTGCCACTAGGCCGGCCCGTTAGCTTTCCCGCTCGACCCATTTAATTCAAACTTAGGTTTCTCTATTTAGGTTTGAACTTAGTTCTGTCCCCTAGTTTGAAAATCAATTCAGAGAGATCTACAAATCCAAATGGAGTGATTACAATTTTTTTAGAAAGCTACTGAAAAGATCTACCCAAGCCCGTTGGATTTAATTCAATTAGAGTTAGAGATCTCTCCTAGTAAAAATAACAAGACATAAGATTTTGCACATTCAAACATTTTTATAAAATCAACCATGATAGCTTTGGAGTTGATTCTAACTCTCAAAAATCACATTTAACTATACCTATCTGAATATGTAATCATATTAGGGTTTACATGCAGTTACTTGGACTAGTACCAAAATAATGCTATATAGGCATTTCTAGTCACTTTAAATCATTAAATAATGATCCTAAACCAAAGTAATTGTGATCCAACCCTTAAATCACATTCCCACATGTTAGAATATGTGGTGATGACATGTGTCCACATGATCCCATATTTTAAGTGGTGAATATTAAATCTTAGTTAATTTTTCAATGAGTAGAAATTACTTTTCTTAAATAAAAAGAATGAAACTAGTGAATAAAACTTGTGATGCTTGTGATGATAATAGATCATCAAATGTGTGCCTTAGAGTGCTAATTAGACTAGTTAAGTATTGTTTGGTGATTGTGTACTCCGTATGTATTTATAGGCGTTAGTACCGACCAAGCTTTCGAGGAGGAGGAGTTCTATCAAGAGGAGGAAGAAAACTTCAACCACTGCACTGCACAAGGCAAGCCACCATTAACAATGCAAGCTAACACTTTCAAGTATAATGCTTAGCAAGCTAGAGTTAAGCTAGATGGTTGAGAAAAGATGCTTTAGGCATGCTTTGGTTATACCACTTTGACTCTTATTTACCCCAAGTATTATTTTCAAGCTTTACTTCCTTTACTTTATCCAAAGTCCTTTACTTATTTTGAAGGTAGCATAAAGAGTATAAAACTTGACCTATATAGATAACTTTAGATGTCATTCTATGGCATGAGATTGATCCCATCTTTCCACCTTAGTGAACATTCTTAACTTAGTAGTTTAGAGTAGATAAAAACTTGAGTCACTTTAGATGGGAATACTTGGTGAAAATGAATTATGAAAACCTTGGAATGATGAGTCATTCTATTGAGATGTTTTGACATGTGTTGAGAAACACAAATGGTTTATGATGATGAAAATGTCGAGGCATGAGCCTTAACCCTTTTACAAAACTGATGGTTGGATTCGGATGCGATACCATTCCAAATTTACCGTACAACCACAATACCTGAATTGGGTAAGGCTTAGCTGGAAATTTATATGCATTAGTATTAGTTCCCTCGCGGGAGAGGCTTGAGCTGAGGCTACCTCTCAATGTTGTCCACCTATGCAGTGCCCAAGATGACAGATGGTCATGGTTGGGAGGCCATGCTCATAGGGGAGGTGCTTATACTAGGGTGTGTAAAGGAAAGGTTATGTTTGATTATCTACATACTAAGTATGATAATTCAGGGTTATCCCTGACAGATGTATCGAATCTTGTGGTGAAAGTGTACCACCTCTGTAGAGTGTCAAACTATTCGAATAGCCGCGTCCATAGTTATGGACATTTGGAATGGCCATACTGTTTCGTTGTCAGATGTTTTCAAAATGACTTATGAAAGGAATGATGAATCTTGACTTGACCACAACATGGTTGTGTTTATGACACTAGCTTCGCAGCTTAAGTGATTCTAGAACTTTATTCTATCTTTCTTTGCTTCTGAACTCAGCTTAGATTTCAAACTTAACCTTATAGTTAAACTTAGAGTTAGCACTTTACTTTAGAACTATCCTACTTGTTAGTGGTAGTTTGCGAGTACTTAAAGAGTACTCATGGCTTTTGTCTCTGGCTATTATCATGGACAGACTATGAAGGAGGCTCCCAAGATGATGGCCAGCAGGACGGCTATGATAACTAGGACTATCTGCCTTCGTCAACATTGCATGTGCCCCTAAAGATGGACCCCACTGCTACGCTTATCTTTTATTCCGCTGCTTGTTGTATTAAGACTGGATCATGAGATCCTGAATTGTGTAAGACCTTATGTATGGTTTGTAATGGATGATGTACTGTGATATCCAATCTGTTATGTCTCGCAAAAATGGTAATCCTGGGATTGCGATGAATGACATAACAGGCATCTGGGATTAAAAATCCGGGTGTTGACAAGTTGGTATCAGAGCCATCCTGACCATAGGAGACCCTAGTTAGAATGGACGTCCAAACAAAAACTTAGTTTCAAAACCAAAGTAAGTATTTATGAAAAACTATTTCCTCTCTTATCCTTGGGTATTCATTATTTCTCAAAACAATTCATGTTCCTCAAAATTCTTACATTACTACTTAAAATTTGACACACTTGATCACCTCACTAACTTCCTCATCCTAAACACTTGATCTACCAGTTGGGAAACGGAGGTCAACTGATCTTCGAGAGGGATCTGGATTCACTATCGGAGTTACTAGGACGCCCACATCTGGAGTTTCTTGGAGCTCAACTTCCAGGACCCCCAGGAGGAGATTTACAGTGGCTAGTCACTGCTGATCTTAGAGGAAGCATCGAAGCACCAATGTCCGGGAGAATCCAGTTCTCCGTGAGAGAGAACAACATGCTAGATGGATTAGCCAGGGCAATGCATGAAGCTCTCGCACGTCTATGTGCCCTTAGCGTCAACCAAATCCAAGGAACCCGTTTTGCTCACTATGCACTTCATGGGAATGCCAATGGAGATGCCAAGTCACCGGGAGCTGAAGCGTCAGGTGGAGAACCTTGACTTCCTGCTGTACGATCGTCAGAAGGAGTTGGAAAATGCTAGGGAGCTAGCCAACCACAACCATGCCATTGCCGACTAGAAGGCCCAGACTTTCTCACTGCTAGTCAAGGACCATCAGTCTCTTCGCCTCCAGCGCGAGAAGAAGGATCGCACCATCACCCGTCTTCGTAAGAAGGTGGCTGACCTCGAGAAGACCATCAAGGAGCAGGAAGCTCAGCTTGCAGCAAAGGAGGAAGAAGAAGAGGGTGAAGACATCTAGGGAGACATGGATTCTTACCTCAGCAATGATGATGACTTTCTGGAGGAGGATGCCGTGGACTTCTACACTAACGATGAGGACTCCGAGCTCATCGACGATGAGTAGATGCACTAGAGCACTGTTGTAACATGAGATGTATCAGTCCCACTGTATCGTAGCTTGCAGAATGGTTCTTCAAACCATATGTTTTCCTTTGTTGTTGTGGTGTGTGTTTGTACCGTGTGCTTGTTTGAGTGAATGAAATAGAGTTAGTTGCAAAACCTGAGTCAAACTCAAAGTTTTAGCTTGAAACCAAAACCATGAACCTTAGATCTTTCCCTCTTATCCCTTTATCTAGCTCAATCTTCAGATGACTCATGGAAACCAAGGAGGGAGCAGCTCGTCACAAGACCCAATGCTGCAGATTATGCAGATGTTAGTTGCAGACCATGAAGCAAGCAGGGCAGAGCACCAAGCCAACTTAGCAACATTACAACATATAGCTCATATGGTTCAAAACAACCAAGGGCATGGAAATCAAGATCACCATGGATCCAAATTCAAAAACTTTTAGAATACCAATCCCCCAATCTTTAACCAAGCTGAGAACCCACTAGATGCTGATGACTGGTTACAGACAATGGAAAACAACTTAGAAGTTGCAAGAGTTGATGACAACGAGAAAGTTCTCTTCGCCACCCACTACCTAGCAGGAGATGCAAGAGCTTGGTGGACCAATATCCGTAACATGAACCATGGTCAAGTGATGACATGGGAAGCCTTCAAAATCATGTTCAGCCGCACCCACGTGTCGCAGGGCTTAGTCACCAGAATGAGGGATGAATTCAGAGAGTTGAAGCAAGGCAGAATGACGGTGGTAGAGTACCGTGATATATTCCTGTCACTTGCCAGATCTGCACCTGATGAGATCAACATGGAGGCCAATAAGAAGGAGAGATTCTTGAACGGACTGCATGATGAGATGCAGACTGTCCTCGTCAACATCCGCTTCGAGGATCTCGAAGAGCTAGTCGACTCTGCCATTCAGATGGAAGGGAAGATTAACCAAGCAAACGACAACCCGAAACATCGTATGATGCAGCAATCTGGATCCAGCAGTCACCAGAAGTACCATCCCAACCCCTCACCAGGATATGCACCAAGGAACAATCGACCCCCAATGTCTCGCCCAAGCTACCCCAACCGTAGCGGAGGCAATGTGAAGTCCGGAGGAAACAATCACAACCCCGGCAATGCCAACAACTTCAACCGTGCCCCTCCCAAGAACAACAACAACAACACTGCACCCAGAACTGGCAGCAATGCTGTGCATGTCGTAGCAAAGGACAAGTCACAGATGACTTGTTTCGAGTGTGGAGTGAAGGACCACTATTCCAATGAGTGTCCCAAGAAGACTGCCGCCACTGCCAATGTGAATGCCCCAGCTTAACAGCAGCGTCGTGTTCAACCAGGAAGAAGATTTTCCCCAGGGAACCCTCACAACCGCAACGGCCGTCTCTTCCACATGAACGCCGAAGAAGCCTAAGAAGCGCCAGATGTAGTGCTGGGTATGTTTTCTGTCAACTCAGTTTTAGCAAGAGTGTTATTGGATTCGGGAGCATCGCATTCATTTGTCACTGAAGAATTTGCATGCACTAGTAAGATTCACCCAACCAACTTGAAGCATGTCATGATAGTTCAAATCCCCGGCTCAACAACCAAAGCTAGAAAAATTTGCAAAGGTGTGCCTATCAGAATACATGTGATAGATTTTTATGCCAACCTAATTGTACTTGGAACCATAGGATTGGAAGTAGTACTAGGTATGGACTGGATTTAAGGCATAAAGGAATGATGGACTGTGCTAAGAAAGCCATCACCATGACCAGTAGCTCTGGAGTAATAGTAGAGCATATCTCTGAAACCTTACCTGGCCAATTCAAGTGCAACAAGAGTCTATCCCTACCCACCATAGAACAAGTCAGAGTAGTCTGTGAATACCCCGACGTATTCCCAGATGAATTGCCAGGTATGCCCCCGAATAGGGATATTGAGTTCATTATCGAACTAAACCCCGGAACCGGACCCATAGCCCAGAGACCCTATAGCATGAACCCCTCAGAGTTAGTGGAACTGAAGAAGCAGATGGATGCCATGTTAGCACTAGGCTTGATTCAACCAAGCGCATCACCATGGAGATCACCAGTGTTATTCGTCGACAAGAAAGATGGAGGCAACCGTTTGTGCACAGATTACAGAAAGTTGAATGATGTCACCATCAAGAACAAGTACCCCTTGCCAAAGATAGAGGATCTATTTGATCATTTGACTGGAGCCTAGGTATTCTCAAAGATTGATCTTAGGACTGGTTATCACCAGCTTAAGATTCGTGCAACGGATATTCCGAAGGCCGCCTTTACTACTCGCTATAGTTTATACGAGTATACGGTTATGTCTTTTGGATTAACCAATGCCCCTGCTTATTTCATGAATCTCATGAATAAGATCTTTATGAATTTCCTAGATAAGTTTGGAGTTGTGTTTATCGACGACATCCTTATCTACTCCAAGTCAGAAGAAGAGCATGAGCAACATCTGAGAATCATCCTAGAAACCCTGAGAGAGCATGGTTATATGCCAAGTTCAGCAAGTGTGAGTTTTGGCTGAAAGAAGTAGGATTCCTAGGACATATTGTGTCTGCCGGAGGAGTCTCTGTTGATCCCGCCAAGATCAAAGATGTCGAAGAATGGGAAGCCCCAACCACTCAAACCCAAGTCCGTGCATTTCTCGGATTAGCGGGATATTAACGCAAGTTCATCGAAGGATTCTTGAGCATCGCCAGACCCATGACCCAATTGTTGAAGAAGGACAAGAAGTTTGAATGGACCAATAAATGTGAAGCCAGTTTTCAAGAACTGAAGAAGAGATTGATATCATCCCCAATATTGATCATGCTAGACATCAAGAAGCCGTTTGATGTATATTGTGATGCATCCAAGATTGGTCTCGGATGTGTGTTGATGCAAGAAGGTAAAGTCATCACGTACCTGGCTCGACAATTGAAGCAGCATGAGCAGAACTACCCGACCCATGATCTTGAGCTAGCAGCCGTAGTTTTGGCATTGAAGACATGGCGTCATTATCTGATGGGTAATCGCTGTGAATTTACTCAGATCACAAAAGCTTGAAGTATATTTTCACTCAGAAGGAGCTGAATATGAGGCAAAGGAGATGGATAGAGTTAATCAAGGATTATGACCTTGATATTCACTATCACCCCGGCAAAGCCAATGTGGTAGCGGATGCTCTTAGCAGATTGCCATGTGGCTAAACACCATGATCAAGGAGAAGCAGCCAAGTTTGTATGAGGAGTTGGAGCAGTTCAGAACTGAATTAGTTAGCAAGGGATTTTTAGCTAGCATTGAACTTCAACCCGCTTTGATTAGCCAAATCAAGGAAGCCCAGAAGGGAAATGAAAGTATCGACGGAATTAAATGTCGTATTAGTACAGGAAAGGTACCTGGATTCACTGAAGACGAAGAAGGTGTGATGTGGTACAAAGGACATATCTGTGTGTCAGCAGATTCGGAGATGAAGCAGGTTATCTTGCAGGAAGCTCATGATACTCTTTATTCTATCCACCCCGGAGGAACGAAGATGTATCAAGATTTGAAAGAGCAATTTTGGTGGCACAAGATGAAGAGAGAAATCAGAAGCTACATCGCCAAGTGTGACATCTGTCAATGAGTCAAACCAGAGCATCAGAGACCTGCAGGACTGTTGCAACCATTGCAGATTCTGGAATGGAAATGGGATTCCGTCAGAATAGACTTTATCATCGGTTTGCCTACTTCCAGTAGTGGAAATGACTCAATATGGGTCATAGTTGATAGACTGTCCAAGGTAGCTCACTTTATCCCTGTCAAGACTTCCTACCAGAGTTCGAAGCTAGCAGAACTGTATATTTCTAGGATTGTTAGTCTGCATGGAACCCCCAAGACCATAGTATCCGATTGAGGAACCAAGTTTACCTCGAGATTTTGGCAGAAAGTTGAGGAAGGATTGGGAACCAAGTTGAACTTCAGCACAGCTTATCACCCGCAAACTGATGGACAGACTGAGAGAGTCAACCAGATCCTAGAGGATATGTTAAGACCTTGTGTGTTGGAATACAGATCAAAATGGGAAGACTGCCTGCCTTTCGCGGAATTCTCATATAACAACAGTTATCAAGCTAGTTTGCAAATGGCACCATTTGAATTCTTATACGGAAGAAAGTGCCGCACCCCTTTGAATTGGTCGTAAGTAGGAGAGAGTCAGATCTCTGGACCCGACATTCTCCGAGAAGCCGAAGAGAAGGTTCACAAAGTCCGTGAGCACCTCAAGACCGCCCAATCTAGACAGAAGAGTTATGCTGACAAGAGAAGGAGAGACCTGACTTTCAATGTCGGAGATTTTGTATATCTCAAGGTTTCACCATTGAAGGGAACGCAACGCTTTAGTCTAAAAGGAAAGTTAGCCCCAGATATATCGGGCCCTTCAAGATTCTGAATCGTCGAGGAGAAGTATCGTATCAACTGGAACTACCAGAAGAGATGTCAGCCATCCACAATGTGTTCCATATCTCGTTACTTCGCAAATGCCTGGAAGTGTCAGAGAAGACTGAAGTTTTCAAGAACATCGATCACCAAGCTGTGGAGATCAACAATGACCTGACATATCGTGAAGTGCCCATCCGTATCCTAGAAGAAGCTTACAGAACCACCAGAACCCAGAGTATCAAGTTTCTCAAGATTCAATGGAGCAACCATACCAAAGACGAAGCCACTTGGGAGGGAGAAGATTACATTAGGACAGAGTTCCCATATCTCTTTAGTTCCTAGTTTTCTTTGTAAATCTTGGGAAGAGATTTTGTTTAAGGGGGGAAGGTTTGTAACATCCCAAAACTTTAATCCAAGGTTATTAAGATCCAAATCATCAAAATCAGGGTTAACAAAAACTTTTCCAATTAAAATTATTAAAGCATTCATATGTGTGTGCATTTAAAATAGGAGTTGATTTGAATTGCCTTGTTTAAGTGATCCATTGCTTGTAAAATGATTCTTAGGTGAAATAAACATCATCTAGATCATTCCCAAACAAATCCCAAAGAAAAACAAATCAAAATGAATAAAAGAAGAGAATGGTCATTTGTGCCATTTTAATCAACATGCCTACTTTGGCTAATCCTAGGACTCAATTCTTAACAGAGACAAATGTGGATCTTTGCATCCATTGCTAGTAAATGTAATGATGTACCAAGGCCCACTTTATGATCTGCCAAAATCTTTCAAACACTAATTTTAAATGACATTTGAAAATTGAATCTAGTGTAGGTATCAAGATCACCCTAATTTAAAAACCACTCAAATGAGATTCATTTTCAAAACCCAAGCAACCACAGGTGATCAAGCTTATGACTAACACACCCACCAAAAATCTTTTCAAAATTCAAAACTAAATTTCTTTCGGCCATTTTCACAAACACTTGGCAGGCAGGATTCACACCTAGTATTAGCTCACTATTTTCTACAGGGTTTTGCCACCCATTTGAACTCAAATTACTCCCTCTGTCTCCATTTGATCTAACCAAGCCATAATCACCCCATCACCTAGTCCCTAGCAGCAGTGCCGCGCCACCCCGAGCACCATGCTCGCCGGTCGAGCATGGATAGCTCGCAGCCGACCACCCCTCTCTCTCTCGCCATGTCTAGGAGCTAGACCAGACCACACTGCCGCCCTCTGTCCCCTCCCCGAGCAGAGCCAAGCCATGGACTACCCGCAAAGCACCGTGCCCAGGACGTCTGCACCATGCCGAGCACGTGGCAGAGCGCCGCGCCCGACAAGCGTGCACACGCCTCGCGTCGACCGCAGCCCACGCTCACCGCGTCGCCACGACCCCAGGAACCTCCCGGACATGCCCGTTTGCCGCTGTTTGACCCGCAGCCACCGCATGCCATGTCGAACGCCGCCTCTACCGCTTAGAGCGTGATCACCGCCCGACCGTTTGCCGCCGACCCTAGCCACGCATTTAAGCCGTAGAGCACCGCTAGGAGGCAGGCCACCGTCCCCTACCTCAAGCCATGCCGCTAGCCTGTTGTACAGCCCTTGCCGGAGTCGCCCGCCCATCCCTTTCGGTCGCCTCGTCGAGCTATAAATAGAGGCCACCCCAGCACAAACCACTCACACCATTCCACTCCCCTCTCCTCACTGGTCCTTGAAGGAAATATGCCCTAGAGGCAATCATAGAGATGATTGTATTTCATGTGTATCCATGAGTTATTATAATGTTCCTTGAATATCCATATACCAGGCAACTTGTATTGATTGGCAATTATGTGAATTGTTTGTGAAACTCTTTACTTGTATGGTTATCTAATAATTGTCCCTAGTCGGAGTTCATGCGAGGACACACGTGAATATTAGACTAGCACATCGATTGGTTAATGACTATGTTTCGCAAGTCATTGACATGGAGATGTCAAACCAATGATGTGGACACATGTTATGAACATGGGGTTGGACTGACCCAACATGAGACTAGCAATAATACTTGCAGCTCTCTCTACACATCGTGTACGTTTTGTCCTTAGACCTGAGATTGTCGCATGTACTTGAGATGTGGATCGACCTACTTTGGGGCTATCAAACACTACTCCGTAACTGGGTAGTTATAAAGGTAGCTTTCGGGTTTGTCCTGATACATGCTGCAAGGCATCGGTCAATCAAGATGGGATTTGCCCCTCTCTACTTGAGAGAGATATCTCTGGGCCCCTCGAGTGATCGGATCCAGAAATGCATGGCCGTGCTACATATGGTTAAGAGTTAACCTAGTAAAGGGATTCTGAATCACAGTATCGAGAAAGAGAGGTCAGCTTAGAGCTAGACCAAATATCGTGAGGCAAAGGGAAAGACATGTACTCAACCTTGTGATGGTTCGTCCGAATGATCTTTATATGCGTTTAGGAGTTGGCACGTCTTGCTAGAGGCCGCTACCAACTATTGACGGAGTAAGTGTACTCGCGTCATGTCTATACGTGTATGAACCTATAGGGTCACACACTTTAGGGGCTGGAAGCCTAATGAGGATTGGATCCGAATTAGACCAGGCTTAGGCTGCTAATGGGCTGCTAATGTAGAAGCCCACCAGGGATGCCTATATAAGAGGGAGTAAGGCGAGCTGAAAAGGTGAGAGCATTCCACCCAGCCGCCACTCCTCTTCCGCCTGTGTTGCACGCGCAGACCTAGCAGTCTGGCGTGTGACGACTTCCACTCCGGACGTGTGGATACCTCGGAGGTGCTGCATCTGTAGCACTTGGACGAGCCGCGCAAAGGGGAGCTGCTCGTGGGACGAGGACGAGGAGGAGACGTAGAACATCTACACTGCCGCAACGTGCTTCATCGAGTTCCGCACCTGCGCGTCTAGCGGTAATCCCGTGATCTATGACAATAGTATTCCTGGTTGACGCGGTAGAAATTTTTGATTTTACGCTAGTGTAGCCTACCCGTTACCCTTCAGTGGTATCAGAGCCGATGCTATTCAGTCATAGGTTCGGGAAGTTTGCATATGGTGATATGTAGATTGATATGATCGTTTGTATGGCGGTGTTTCTGGATTGATCTATGATCTTAATTTCCGTGATCGTGATTCTAAGGTCGTCGAACGACTTACCCCTACCGGTCGGTTTCCGCCATCGGGGTAGACAGTGACACATAAATCCTTCTGAATCACGCGAAGATCAATATGATTGATCGAATCGGGAATTAGATCTGAATCGACGTACCGTGATCAAAGGAGTTTGGTCAAATCGGAACTATGGTCGGTTTATGGTAAATTGGATTTGCCGATCAAAATCCTTAAAGAAAATTGTATAGATTTGATCTCTCATTTTTCACGAATCCTTAAAGAAAAAGGTACCGCGAGGGGCGCTGCCCCTTCGAACCCCGCAGGGGGAGACCCCCTAGACCCCCCTTAGTCGTAGCCCCCTTTTTGTATCTCGTTAAGGTTCATAGGTGGTACGATTTCACATGATCCGGTAGAATGCGATTCTATGCACAACTTGTTTTTGCAGGATTTATGTGATCAGTATGGCCCAAAAAATGTATGTGATGCATGTATGTATTTTTTCATGACCTGCGTGTCGTGAGTTGGGCAACACGGCTGGAGCCATATGTGTTGTCAATTATTGTAATGGCCTGCGTGCCAACTTGTGATGATCCCAATACCATGTAATTTTGATTACTAGATGTTAGGAGTAATAGCTTGTATTAGTTCTTGGAGAACTCATCACTTGGAGGATGGCTCGCATAGAGCATGAAGATGGAGATCATCATGGTGGACAGGTTCTATGGCGATGGAGATCACCATGAGAAAATGGGCCATACTGTATCACATCTATGTGAATGCTATTCTTATACGTTTTACTACTATGCATGCTTAGATGATAGAAGTAGAACGATCCCTCACAAAGTTTAAGTTAAACCATGCCCTCCCAACCAAACCTTGCACCATCCTATGCCCTGTACAATCGTTGGTGGGTCTATGAAATTAGGGTGCCACGGTTTTCCTTGGCTGGATGGGTTTGTATCGGATACCTACACGCATAAGGGTTGGTGAGCTTAACAAGGTCATCTTAACAGTTAAGGACCTTGGGGCATAAAGGTTGGGCGCCTAGGTTTGACATAGAGATGTCACCCAACAACAAGAGTCATATGTGATATGATTAGCAAAGGTTGCTTACCGATTTACCTTGTCTTCTAGCAGTGATGCTAAAGCTCACTAGTCGACTTGTTAATTGTGGATCTTGAATCACTTAGTATCAATAGAGGGATGTTGATTTAAGTGGGAGTATATGCTATTAAATTGTTTAATATGTTTTACTCTTTCATGGTTACATGGCTTAGTATTTTGCATATTTTTTGTTGTAGATCAATGGCACCGAACAATTCATCACCTTTTGCTTTGCGTTCGATTCTTGAAAAGGATAAACTAAATGGAACAAACTATTCGGACTGGGTCCGTAACCTGAGAATTGTTCTCAGGGCTGAGAAAAAGGAAACTGTTCTGGATACCCCAATCCCGGATGAACCTGCTGATAATGCAACTGCTACCCTTAAGAATGCCTACAAGAAAGCATGTGATGAATCTCTTGAGGTCAGTTGTCTTATGCTTGCATGCATGGAACCTGATCTTCAAAAACAGTTTGAGGATCAGGAAGCGTACGATATGATCGTTGCGCTTAAGGACATGTTCCAGACTCAGGCTAGGACTGAGAGGTACAATGTCGCTAAGTCCTTTGTGGAATGCAAGCTGGCAGAGGGAGCAGCTGTAGGCCCCCATGTGATCAAAATGGTTGGTTACAGTCAGACTTTGGAAAAGCTTGGTTTTCCATTAGGCCAAGAGTTGGCCACTGACTTCATTTTGGCATCTCTTCCATCTAGCTATGGGCATTTCATTTCGAACTACCATATGCATGGGGTGGAGAGGGGCCTTAATGAATTATGTGGGATGCTAAAAACAGCAGAATGTGACATTAAGAAGTGTGCAGGGCATAGCCATGTGATGGCTGTGCAGAACAAGCCTAGCTTCAAGAAAAAGGGCACTTCTTGGCAGAAGAAGAAGGGCAAAGCTAAGGATACGATCCCTAAGCCAAACCCTGCACCCAAGCAAAAGGCTGGTCCTGCAGGAGACACTGAGTGTTTCTTTTGTCACGAATATGGCCACTGGAAGAGAAACTGCAGCAAGTACCAGGCTTCTTTGAAGAAAAGTGGAAGTAAGAGTACTTCCCACTCAGGTACGCTTGTTGTAAATGTTGTGGACATTTTTCTCGCAGATTCTTATGTTAACTCTTGGGTATTTGATACCGGATCGGTTGCTCATATTTGCAATTCGATGCAGGGGCTAATAAGGACTAGAGAAGTGCAAAAAGGCGAAGTGGATTTTCGCGTCGGAAATAAAGCAAGGGTTGCTGCATTGTTCGTCGGCGTCATGCAACTTCACCTTCCGTCAGGATTTATCATGGAGTTGAATAATTGTTATTACATTCCTAGTATGGGTCGAAACATTTTATCACCTTCATGTTTGATGAGGGATGGTTATTCATTCGTGAGTACAAACAATGGTTGTGTAATCTCTAAGAATGCTATGTTTGTGGCTGATGCTCCCATTGTGAATGGGTTATTTATTTTAAATCTTGATAATGCATGTGTTTACAATGTTAGTGCTAAAAGGCTTCGGCCAAATGATTTGAGTCCTACCTATCTATGGCATTGTCGTTTGGGGCATATAAGTGAAAAGCGCATGAAGAAGCTCCATGGTGATGGTCTTCTAACTTCGTTTGATTTTGAATCATACGAGACATGTCAAGCTTGTTTACTTGGAAAGATGACCAAGACGCCTTTTACGGGGTTTCCCGAGAGAGCGACAGACTTGTTGGAACTCATACATACTGATGTATGTGGACCAATGAGCACGACAGCCAGAGGAGGATATCACTACTTCATTACTTTCACTGATGATTTCAGTAGATATGGCTATGTCTACTTGATGAAGCATAAGTCTGAAACTTTTGAAAAGTTCAAAGAGTTTCAAAATGAGGTAGAGAATCAACGTGGCAAGAAAATAAAGGCCTTGCGATCTGATCGCGGAGGCGAATATTTGAGTCACGAGTTTAGCAATCATCTTAAGAGTTGCGGAATTGTTCCACAGCTCACGCCGCCCGGAACGCCTCAAAGAAACGGGGTCTCTGAACGGCGTAATCGAACTTTGTTGGACATGGTTCGATCGATGATGAGCCAGTCGGATTTACCATTATCATTTTGGGGTTACGCGCTAGAAACAGCAGCTTTCACACTAAATAGGGTACCATCTAAATCCGTAGTTAAGACACCATATGAGATGTGGACTGGAAAGAATCCCAGTTTGTCTTTTCTGAAGATTTGGGGTTGTGATGCATTTGTCAAGCGACTTCAGTCGGACAAGCTAACACCCAAATCGGATAAGTGCATTTTTGTGGGATACCCAAGGGAAACCTTAGGGTATTACTTCTACAACCGAGAAGAGGGCAAAGTGTTTGTCGCTCGTAGCGGTGTTTTCCTAGAGAAAGAGTTTCTCACAAAGGGAACGAGTGGAAGGTCGGTGCGACTTGAAGAAGTTCAAGATGAGCCAGTCGGGGATGCTTCTACGAGTGATGCTATTGTAGCAGAACAAGTTGAGGAACCCATGGCAATAGAAGCACCACAACCACGAAGGTCGGCGAGGCTCCGCGAAGCGCGAGAGTTATTATTGTTAGACAATGATGAGCCTGCGACCTATGCAGAAGCGATGGTGGACCCAGACTCTGAGAAATGGCTGATTGCCATGAGATCCGAGATAGAGTCCATGGGAGACAATCAAGTTTGGAACTTGGTTGACCTGCCTGATGGTTTTAAAGCCATCGAGTGCAAGTGGATCTATAAGAAGAAGATTGATATGGATGGAAATGTTCACATCCATAAAGCTCGACTTGTTGCAAAAGGTTTTCGACAAGTTCAAGGAGTTGACTACGACGAGACTTTCTCGCCCGTAGCGATGCTTAAATCTATACGGATCATTCTAGCCATTGCTGCACATTTCGATTATGAGATATGGCAGATGGACGTCAAGACGGCTTTCTTAAATGGAATCCTTTCTGAGGACGTGTATATGATGCAGCCCGAAGGTTTTGTCGATCCAAACAATGCTGGAAAGGTATGCAAACTTCAAAAGTCTATTTATGGGCTGAAGCAAGCATCTCGGAGTTGGAACATTCGATTTGATGAAGTTGTAAAGGAGTTTGGCTTCACCAAAAACGAACAAGAACCTTGTGTGTATAAGAAAGAAAATGGGAAATCACTTGTGTTTTTAATCTTATATGTGGATGACATATTATTGATTGGAAATGACATTCCGATGCTCGAGTCTGTTAAGACCTCATTGAAAAATAGTTTTTCTATGAAGGACTTGGGAGAAGCGGCATATATTCTGGGTATCAAGATCTATAGAGATAGATCAAGGAGGCTAATTGGATTAAGCCAGAGTACGTACATTGACAAAGTGTTGAAACGGTTCAGCATGGAAGAGGCTAAGAAGGGGTTCTTGCCCATGTCTCACGGCATTAAACTCAGCAAGACTCAGTGTCCTTCGACCACTGATGAGCGAGAACGCATGAGTAGGGTTCCATATGCTTCGGCTATTGGATCCATCATGTATGCAATGACATGTACTCGCCCAGATGTTTCCTATGCTCTAAGTGTTACGAGCAGATACCAGGCTGATCCAGGTGAGATTCACTGGACAGCGGTAAAGAATATCCTTAAGTACTTGAGAAGGACTAAGGATATGTTCCTAGTTTATGGAGGTGAGGTTGAACTCAGTGTAAAGGGTTACACAGATGCGAGTTACCTTAATGACTCAGACGACTCGAAATCGCAATCAGGTTATGTGTTTGTCATGAATGGTGGTGCTGTGAGCTGGAAAAGTTCCAAGCAAGATACAGTGGCCTCCTCTTCAACAGAAGCTGAATATATTGCTGCCTCGGAGGCTGCAAAGGAAGCTGTTTGGATTAGGAATTTCCTGATCGCTCTTGGTGTGGTTCAGGGCTCGTCCAATCCCTTGGACGTTTATTGTGACAACAATGGTGCTATTGCACAAGCCAAAGAACCTAGACAGCACCAGAAGAACAAACATATTCGCATGCGCTACCATCTGATTCGTGAGTTCATTGATGAAGGTAGTGTCATGTTATGCAAAATACATACGGACTCAAATGTTGCTGATCCCTTGACTAAGCCACTCCCGCAGCCTGCGCATGAAGCGCACACAAGAGCAATAGGTATTAGATACTCTCTAGATTGACTCTAGTGCAAGTGGGAGACTGAAGGAAATATGCCCTAGAGGCAATCATAGAGATGATTGTATTTCATGTGTATCCATGAGTTATTATAATGTTCCTTGAATATCCATATACCAGGCAACTTGTATTGATTGGCAATTATGTGAATTGTTTGTGAAACTCTTTACTTGTATGGTTATCTAATAATTGTCCCTAGTCGGAGTTCATGCGAGGACACACGTGAATATTAGACTAGCACATCGATTGGTTAATGACTATGTTTCGCAAGTCATTGACATGGAGATGTCAAACCAATGATGTGGACACATGTTATGAACATGGGGTTGGACTGACCCAACATGAGACTAGCAATAATACTTGCAGCTCTCTCTACACATCGTGTACGTTTTGTCCTTAGACCTGAGATTGTCGCATGTACTTGAGATGTGGATCGACCTACTTTGGGGCTATCAAACACTACTCCGTAACTGGGTAGTTATAAAGGTAGCTTTCGGGTTTGTCCTGATACATGCTGCAAGGCATCGGTCAATCAAGATGGGATTTGCCCCTCTCTACTTGAGAGAGATATCTCTGGGCCCCTCGAGTGATCGGATCCAGAAATGCATGGCCGTGCTACATATGGTTAAGAGTTAACCTAGTAAAGGGATTCTGAATCACAGTATCGAGAAAGAGAGGTCAGCTTAGAGCTAGACCAAATATCGTGAGGCAAAGGGAAAGACATGTACTCAACCTTGTGATGGTTCGTCCGAATGATCTTTATATGCGTTTAGGAGTTGGCACGTCTTGCTAGAGGCCGCTACCAACTATTGACGGAGTAAGTGTACTCGCGTCATGTCTATACGTGTATGAACCTATAGGGTCACACACTTTAGGGGCTGGAAGCCTAATGAGGATTGGATCCGAATTAGACCAGGCTTAGGCTGCTAATGGGCTGCTAATGTAGAAGCCCACCAGGGATGCCTATATAAGAGGGAGTAAGGCGAGCTGAAAAGGTGAGAGCATTCCACCCAGCCGCCACTCCTCTTCCGCCTGTGTTGCACGCGCAGACCTAGCAGTCTGGCGTGTGACGACTTCCACTCCGGACGTGTGGATACCTCGGAGGTGCTGCATCTGTAGCACTTGGACGAGCCGCGCAAAGGGGAGCTGCTCGTGGGACGAGGACGAGGAGGAGACGTAGAACATCTACACTGCCGCAACGTGCTTCATCGAGTTCCGCACCTGCGCGTCTAGCGGTAATCCCGTGATCTATGACAATAGTATTCCTGGTTGACGCGGTAGAAATTTTTGATTTTACGCTAGTGTAGCCTACCCGTTACCCTTCAGTCCTTCCCCACCTCTAGCCGAAGAAGCTCGAGCACTTTTCGCCGGAATTTGGCCGGAGAAGCCCGCTGTAGTGGAGGAGAAGGCGCCATCGATTTTGTCCACCCCAGGAGCTGCCGCGACCACCCCTGAGTTCGTCGTCGTCCACCAGTTCGTTTTCCTGCCTCGCCCTCGTCGCTGGAGCCCTGGTATGCCCCCTGAGCACCCCCACCGAGCCGCTAGGGTTAGACCTCGCCGGTGACCTGTCCGTCGTCGACGACGAGGCCCAGCCGTAGATCCTAGTTCTAATCTAACGGCCCACATCGCCCCGTACCGCTTCGCATGTAAAGAGCCGCTGACCGGTGGACCCCCCTGTCAGCTGTGGCCCGCGCCGCAGAGTTGCACTGGGCCGGCCCGTTAGCTTTACCGCACGACCCATTTAATTCAAACTTAGGTTTTTCTATTCAGGTTTGAACTTAGTTCTATCCCCTAGTTTGAAAATCAATTCAGAAAGATGTACATATCCAAATGGAGTGATTCCAATTTTGTTAGAAAGCTACTAAAAAGATCTACGCAAGCCCACTGGATTTAATTCAATTAGAGTTAGAGATCTACGCTAGTAAAAATAACAAGACAAAAGATTTTGCACATTCAAACATTTTTATAAAATCAACCATGATAGCTTTGGAGTTGATTCCAACTCTGAAAAATCACATTTAACCATACCTATATGAATATGTAATAATATTAGGGTTTACATGCAGTGACTTGGATTAGTACCAAAATAATGCTATATAGGCATTTCTAGTCACTTTAAATCATTAAATAATGAACCTAAACCAAAGTAATTGTGATCCAACCCTTAAATAACATTCCCACATGTTAGAATATGTGGTGATGACATGTGTCCACATGATCCCATAGTTTAAGTGGTGAATATTAAATCTTAGTTAATTTTTCAATGAGTAGAAATTACTTTTCTTGAATAAAAAGAATGAAACTAGTGAATAAAACTTGTGATGCTTGTGATGATAATAGATCATCAAATGTGTGCCTTAGAGTGCTAATTAGACTAGTTAAGTATTGTTTGGTAATTGTGTACTCCGTATGTATTTATAGACGATAGTATCGACCAAGATTTCGAGGAGGAGGAGTTCTATCAAGAGGAGGAAGAAAACTTCAACCACTGCACTGCACAAGGCAAGCCACCATTAACAATGCAAGCTAACACTTGCAAGTATAATGCTTAGCAAGCTAGAGTTAAGCTAGATGGTTGAGCAAAGATGCTTTAGGCATGCTTTGGTTATACCACTTTGACTTTTATTTACCCCAAGTATTATTTTCAAGCTTTACTTCCTTTACTTTACCCAAAGTCCTTTACTTATTTTGAGGGTAGCATAAAGAGTATAAAACTTGACCTATATAGATAACTTTAGATGTCATTCTATGGCATGAGATTGATGCCATCTTTCCACCTTAGTGAACACTCTTAACTTAGTAGTTTAGAGTAGATAAAAACTTGAGTCACTTTAGATGGGAATACTTGGTGAAAATGAATTATGAAAACCTTGGAATGATGAGTCATTCTATTGAGATGTTTTGACATGTGTTGAGAAACACAAATGGTTTATAATGATGAAAATGTTGAGGCATGAGCCTTAACCCTTTTACAAAACTGATGGTTGGATTCGGATGCGATACCATTCAAAATTTACCGTACATTGGGTAAGGCTTAGCTGGAAATTTATATGCATTAGTATTAGTTCCTTCACGGGAGAGGTTTGAGCTGAGGGTACCTCTCAATGTTGTCCACCTATGCAGTGCCCAAGATGACATATGGTCATGGTTGGGAGGCCATGCTCATTGGAGAGGTGCTTATACTAGGGTGTGTAAAGGAAAAGTTATGT
This sequence comes from Avena eriantha, assembly GCA_910589775.1. NCBI lineage: Eukaryota > Viridiplantae > Streptophyta > Magnoliopsida > Poales > Poaceae > Avena > Avena eriantha. The sequence continues at coordinate 124,111,347 of OU342746.1, forward strand.
TTGATTATCTGCATACTAAGTATGATGATTCCGGGTTATCCCTGACAGATGTATCGAATCTTGTGGTGAAATTATACCACCTCTGCAGAGTGTCAAACTATTAGAATAGCCGCGTCCATGGTTATTGACAGTTGGAATGGCCATATTGTTTCGTTGTCAGATGTTTTCAAATTGACTTATGAAAGGAATGATGAATCTTGACTTGACCACAACAAGGTTGTGTTTATGACACTAGCTTCCCAACTTCAGTGATTCTAGAACTTTATGCTATCTTTCTTTGCTTCTGAACTCAACTTAGGTTTCAAACTTAACCTTATAGTTAAACTTAGAGTTAACACTTTACTTTAAAACTATCCTACTTGTTAGTGATAGTTTGCGAGTACTTAAAGAGTACTCATGGCTGTCGTCCCTGGCTATTCTCATGGCCAGACTATGAAGGTGACTACCAAGATGATGGCCAGCAGGACGGCTATGATAACTAGGACTATCTGCCTTCGTCAGCATTGGCTGTGCCCCTAAAGATGGACCCCATCGCTACGCTTACCTTTTATTTCGCTGCTTGTTCTATTAAGACTGGATCATGAGATCCTTAATTGTGTAAGTCCTTATGTATGGTTTGTAATGGATGATGTACTGTGATATCCAATCTGTTATGTCTCGCAAAAATGGTAATCCTGGGATTGCGATGAATGACATAACAGGCATCTGGGATTAAAAATCCGTGTGTTGACACTCGCTCGCATTGCCCGTTGGATTGGGGGTGTGCCATGGATGCCTGGTCCATACGGATGCCCTTGTCTCCGCACAAGCGCGCAAAATCCCCTTTGGCGAAATTCGTGTCGTTGTCCGTTATGATGCTGTTGGGGTAGCTGAAGCGTGTGATTATGTCTGTGAAGAACTTGACCACTGTTGGCCCATCCAGCTTCTTTATTGGTTTTTCCTCGATCCATTTGGTGAATTTGTCCACCACAACTAGCAGGTGCGTCATGCCGGATTGGGCTGTTTTGAAAGGGCCAGCCATATCTAGCCCCTAGACAGCGAAGGGCCAAGTGATGAGAATTTTCTTGAGTGACGCAGACACAGTGTGCTTCTGCTAGCTGAACCGCTGGCAACCGTTGCATGCATTGACTACTTGTTCGCCATCTTCAAGCGCCATGGGCCAGTAGAACCCATGGCGAAATGCTTTTGCCACTATGGCCCGTGACGACGCGTGGCGGCCACACTTGCCCTGGTGAATGTCGAATAAGCAGCCAGATTCCTTCTTACTGGCTCACACACCGCTGATAAATGCCCCCAATGTTGCGGTTGTAGAACTTGGTGTTGATGATGGTGTATTCGCTGGCCCTGCACTTCACCTGCCTTGCCTCTACCTCCTCTTAGGGTAGCTCTTCTTTAGCCAAGAAATCCATGAACGGCTTGGAACATGTGGGAGTCTCTCGGATGGCGCATACCGCCTGCATGAGCAGGTTTACTTCTGCACGAATGGCCGGGTCGGGCTCGTCTGGTGGCTGACCCAGCGAAGTAGCGGAGCCGGCAACCTCCAGGCTGGACGCGGCAGTCTCCGAGCATGGGGAAGCAGTCCCCGGGTGCGGTGAAGCAGTCCTCGGGTGTGGTGAAGCAGTCCCGGAGGTCTTGGAGCCGACAGTCCCTGGATGCGGTGAAGCAGTCCTCGGGTGCGGTGAAGCGGTCGCAGAGGTCTTGGAACCGGCAGTCCCCAGGTGCGGTGAAGCAGTCCTCGGGTGCGGTGAAGCAGTCGCGAAGGTCTTGGAGCCGGTAGTCCCCGGGTCTGTGTCCTATATGATGGAGTCGGATTCTAGAGACGGCTTGATTGACGGCTTGCGCAGGTGATCGAGGGAGACTCCTAGCGGAATTGCCTGTCTTGTTGATCCGATGCGGGCGAGCGTGTCCGCGGCTTCGTTGTTTATTCTGGGGACATGGTGAAACTCGCATCCTTCAAAACAGGCACACATCTGTTATACAAAGAAGCGATACAGAGCCATGTTTGCGTCCCTGGTGTCCCAATCGCCTGACACTTGCTGCACCACCAAATCTGAGTCGCCAAAGCACAGGATGCGCCGGATGCCGATCTCTTTTGCCATTTTAAGGCCGTGAATGAGCGCCTCATACTCATCAACATTGTTGGACGCGCGGAAGTGGATCTGCAACACGTAATCTAGCTGGTCCCCTTTGGGGGAGGTGATGACCACTCCGGCTCCGAGCCCCCCATACATCTTAGAGCCATCAAAATGCAGCTTCAAATGCATGGAGTCAGGGCAAGGAGGCAGGTATTGCGTCTCCGCTCAATCAACCAGGAAATCTGCCAAGGCCTGAGACTTGATCACCATTCTTGGCTCGTATTGTATGTTGTGGGTGGCGAGCTCTATGGCCCATTTCGCTACCCATCCTGTAGCATCCATGTTGCCGATGATCTCTACAAGTGGCGCTAGCACCACCACCCGGCTATAGAACAGATCCTATGATAATGGGGGTAGTTCTGCTTCGAGAGCGAGAGTACCTCACTCAAATAGTATAACGGTCGTTGCACCGGCTGCGCCTTTCCTTCTTCTGGCCTCTCCACCACTAGCACCACACTGACGACCCGGTTGGTGGCTGTGATGTACATCAGCATGGGCACCACTGGTGCTGCCAGTATAGGCGGTGAGGTGAGCATGCGCTTGAGGTCACGGAAATCTTCATCTGCCTGCGATGTCCATACGAATTTGTCTATTTTCTTCATGAGCTGGTATAGCGGGAGTGCTTTCTCACCTAGCCGGCTGATGAACCGGCTGAGGGAGGCCAGGAATCCGGTGAACTTCTGGACATCTCGCAAATTCTTGGGTGGCTGCATGCGCTCGATCGCGTCGATCTTCTCCGGGTTCGCCTCAATTCCTCACTCTAATACGAGAAAACCGAGGAGCTGGCCGACTGGGACGCCAAACATGCACTTCTCCGGGTTCAGCTTCATCTGGAACCAGCGAAGTTTGGTGCATGTTTCCTTCAGATCTTCAAGGAGTGTCTGGTGCTCCTTGGTCTTGACTACCACATCATTGACGTAGGCGTGTACGTTTCTGCCGATCTGAGTCTGCAGGCATTTCTGCATGCAGCGCTAGTACGTTGCCCCAGCGTTCTTTAGTCCAAATGGCATGGTGGTGTAGCAGTAAGATCCATAAGGAGTAATGGATGTTGTCTTTATTTGACCAGCAGGGTTCATCCGGATCTAGTGGTAGCTAGAATACGCATCCAGAAACGACAACAGCTCATAGCCGGCCGTGGAATCGATCACTTGGTCTATTCTTGGCAGGGCGAATGGATCTTTGGGACATGCTTTGTTGAGGCTGGTGTAGTCAACACACATGCACCAAGTTTGTTTTTCTTCAGCACCAACACGGGGTTTGCCAGCCATTCTGGGTAGAAAACCTCCATGATGAATCCGGTTGCGAGCAACCGGGTGATCTCTTCACTGACGGTTCTTCTTTTTTCTTCGCGAAGCGGCGTAGTGACTGTTTGACCGGCTTTGCATCCGGCTTGACATGTAAAGAGTGCTCGGCGAGCTCCCTCGGAACACCTGGCATGTCCTTGGGGGACCATGCAAAGATATCTCGAAAGGAGGAAGTCGACGAGCGCGCTTTCCTATTTGCTGTCAAGGCCGTCTCTGACCAGGACAAACTTGTCCGGCTCGGCCTCATCCAGTAGGATCTTTTTCGTGCCCTTGGATGGCTTGAATTGTGCTTCCCCGGCCGGCTTGGGCTCGCTAGCCGGCATGTCCTTCTGCAGGGCCAATATGTTTTGCATGATAATGCGCTTCTCTTCCGCGATGATCATGGCCTTTGCTAGCTTGAAGCCGTCTGTGGTGCACTCCACAGACCGCCTGTAACAGCCGGCCACGGTGATGACACCCTTTGGCCCTGGGAGCTTCATTTTGATGTACGCATAGTGTGGTACCGCCATGAACTTGGTGAGCATCGGGCGCCCCAGGATCGCATGGTATGCATTGGAGAGGTTAACCACCTCAAACCAGATGGGCTCGCGGCAGAAGTTGTCCTCCGTGACGAAGATGACATCCAGTCAGATCTTTCCGATGGGTGAATGCGATGGGCCCGGGACGGCCCCATGGAAGGAGGTGCTTGACGGCTCCAGCTACGACTCGTTGATACCGAGCCAGTCTAGCGAGCTGCAGTACAAGAGGTTGATGCTGCTCCCACCGTCTACGAGGATGCGGGAGAACCTATAGGAATGCTTCTTGGAGACAATGATGGGGTCCAAAACCATCACGTAAGTGCCTGGGTGAGGCAGCACAGCTGGCTAGTCCTTCTGGCTCCATGAAATTTCTTGTTCCAACTAGTTGAGGTACTGGGGGACAGGAGGAACACTCACATTCACCTCCGCCTCGCGGCGTCTCTTGCCGTGCTTGGTATCCGGCTCCGTCAGGAAGATGTGGTAGTTTCCCATCTAGCACGGATAGTTGTCATCGTCATTCTCCCTCTGGCTCTAGTTATTGCGGTCGCCTAGCGGCCCAACAGCTGGAGGTGGTGGTGCCTGCGCAGTCGGCATGCTAGCGAGCTCCGGCATCTTCTTCGTCCAAGTGCACTGGTGTGTGGTATGTGTAGCCAGTTTGTTGCCTCCACTATGGAACTTGCATGGCCCATCAAGCATTGACTCAATGGTGTACTTGGGCCTTGGAGGCCGGTCATCAGGCTTCTGTCTCCGGCTTCTGCCTGCAGCCGGATCCTCCTGCACTGCCGCCACCTGCCTGGAACCATATGGTTATCCGGCCGGTCGTCCTTTCTCTTGTCGTGGAGGTTGTCATGCCGCCTGGAGCTGTGTCCATTTCCTTCCGGCTGGCGCAGATCCACAACGACGTCGACGATGATTTGCCCCTCATCATCCACCCGGACGGATCTTTTCATTTCCGCGTCGGCAGTGGCGTACTTGTCCGCAATGGCCATGGTAGGCTCCACCCGGTGAAGCTTGTGCTTGAGCATAGTGCTATCTCGGCAGTCGTTGATGAAGAAGTTGACCGCCTAGTGCTCGCGTACCCCCTCACAGGAGTTGTGCATGCTCATCCACCAGGTGATGTAGGAGCGATCAGATTCATCTGGACCCTGCACGCAGAAGGCGAGCTCGCCGGGTCGACCTGGGCGGTTGTAGGTGTCGGGGAAGTTGCGGACAAACGCCTACTCGAAATCAATCCAAACGTTAATGCCGTTGTCGGGGAGGCTGTTGAGCCATGTCCTGGCCGAGTCGAGGAGCATGAGGGGGGCATTGCGCACAGCCACCCGGCAGTTGCCATTTGCGATGCCTACCGCCGTGGTGTTGTCCACCAGCCAGTCCTCCAGCTTGACCGAGCCGTTGTACTTTGGCGTGTCCCTTGGGAGCGAAAATCCCTTTGGAAACGGTTCATTCCGGATTCACGGTCTGAAGCACCTTGGACCGGCTGGGCTTTCTTCTTCCAGCGCGCTCGACTAGACCAGCTGGTCAATGCGCACGCACGTCTTGCGGTTCTTCCGGCTTGAGCGGCCCTAGCCGGCCGGATAGGCGGGACTTGGGAAGTGATTGGCCTTTTCCGGCTTCGTCGGCCGACTCGCGGTTCTGACTAGTGACAGCCGCTGTGTCCCAGGCGTTGTGCCCATGGCATGCTGATCCACCGCGTGGACGGTTGCTTGGCCTCGCACCGTTTGGGGAGGAGGCTTTGCTGGCACCTACGGCCGGATCCACCATCCGGCGAGCCGGTTGGGTCTTGTTGTTGCCACCCATGCTGAGCTCTGCCTCAGCCAGCTGCTTGTTTGCCGTGAGCACGAGGAGCTGGACATGCGCCTGCTGACGGAGCAGCTCCTCGCCCTCCAGGTGGCTTAGTTCGGCGACTTCTGTCTCCGCGGCCCTCATGTTTTTGGCGGGAGTGCTGTAGACCGACTACACCACAGGTGTACACGAATCAGCAGCATGATCCATCTCTGAACCGAGGTTTCGGCCTTGGGGCTGGCCGGGTGGCTGGTGTCGGGAAAGCCGGCGAAGCCATCCATTATGTTGTACTCGTGCATGGTTGCGTTCATCCGCCGTTGGGCGGCTGCCACCTTGCCAGCTTCTTCTAGGAGGCTCTGGCGAGTAGCCTCTAGTGCTGTTGCAACTGCTGCCAGATCTGCCTCGATGGGATTGATGGGGTTGCGGAGGTGCTCGATGGACATGGAGAGCAGATCCTGGTTCGGGAGGCGCGAGTTAGCGGCACGACCATCCCTGTTGCGCTCCAGAGGTGGGCGGTGGTTCTCACCCGAGCCCGCCATCATGACCTCGATGCTGCCACTAGCAACGCGTGAAGCGGAGAAACCAGGAGGCATGCCGGACACGATGACGACCTCGCGAGGAAAGGTCTCGGCGATGGTGGCGACGTAGACGCGGTGCTCACCGAAGTGCATGATGGAGCCGCCGCTTGGGAATGTTTCCCCGGTGAAGCAGGATGCGTTGTCGAGGACGCAGTCGAAGGAGCCAAAAGTGAGGACAAGGCTAGAGGCAACTCGCTCACCGGCAACGAGCGGAAGTCCCGTGCGAAAGATGATCCCAGCCGAAGCGTTGTGCCCCATGGTGGGCGCCAACTGTCGTGGTGTGGAACACGGCAGTACCATCAGGGATGGCATGAGAGGGGACAATCAGGATGCTATCGATGGCTACTCGCAACGGGTTGGGCACAGATACTGCAAACACAACGATGTACCCAGGTTCGGAGCCCTCTTGGCGAGGTAACACTCCTACTCCTACAAGGATCTACTATCAAGGGGCGAACGCCCAATATCAATGCTCCTTGAGCTGTTTTCCTAGCTAATCCTTGCTAGAAGAAGAAGAGGAATTACTCTACTTGTCCAATCTAGAGAACTTCTAACTTGTAATTCCCTACCTAGAACCCTAGCACTACCTCTCCTTATATACTGGTTGAGGAGGTAGCTTACATGATGGGTTCTACGGTTTACTGTTTGGATTTGGGCTTACAAAGTGGGCCGGTTGGATGAGCCTGAACGGCAGGCCTGGGTCCAGTCAAGCCTCGAGTACAGCGGATGACAACGCTACAGTGTCCAGCATCCTTGCTTTACTTGTCAGCCAGCTTTTTACTCGTCAGCTGACGCTTTACTCGTCAGCCCTTGCTTTGCTCGTCAGCCTCTAGCTTTGGTCCAGTTGTCCGGTAGTGCCGACCGGGCTAGCCAGCCTATCCGGTCAGAGGCGCGTCAGCAAGGAACGTCACCTCCACCGTACCATGGCCAGCGGATCCAAGGCGGTCGGCTAGGAGCGGCCTCCTGACTAGTTCTTCTGGCTACCCGGCTAGAGGGGCCAACCGGGGAGACTTGCATGCGGACCGGGTGGAGAGTTCCATCCGGTTGTGGCTCCTTGTCTTGGGTCCAGATGGCCAGAGCTATTTGGAGTCGGCCGGTTGGTCCCATCTTGGCCTATTCGAAGGTCATCCCCCCGATAGCAGGAGTAGGAGTTTACCTCATTACGAGGGCTCCGAACTTGGGTACTTCTTGTGTCCTGTTACACTCGCTCGTATCCAATCCTGCCTGCAGACGCCGTCGAGAGCTTTCCTGCTAGTCCCCACACCTCTATCTAACCTTTTAAGTTACTGTCATTCCCGATACAATGACAGTTGGCGTCCACCATGGGGCAAGATAGCTTCGGCCAGAATTCCGTTCCGCACGGGACCACTTCGTCTTTGTCGGCGCAGACGCCGTATCGAGTTGCTCGGGGGCTCACCGTCTCCGTGCCGTCATCACTGACTTCACTTCGCCAACTCTCTCGGTTCTCGTCAAGCCACCATGGGGCTCGCCGGCGCTTTTTGTCCACGCCTTGCATCCGTTCGTATCGGTTGCGGCGCCGCCGCGTGCTCGTCTTCGTCAAACTTCGCGAGGTCGCGATCGCCTGCGTCTTCGGCCGCCTGCGTCGGCCTCACCGTATCCACGTCCACGGCAAGTTCTTCCCGAGCCCGCGCTGGCGGCATCTCGACCGCATCCGCGCGTGCTCCTCCGCATGCACCTCCACCTCCGCAACGCTTTCCTGCGCGCCGCCGTCGAGCTACGCTGCCACGCCTCCGCCGCTCCGGCCGCCCGCGGTTGCGCGTCTCGCACCTGCACGCGCCTCCTCCAACTTTCATGCATCCCTGCGCTCCCCTATCCATGGCCGCGGGTCCACGCATGTACTCCTTCCAGTCAACCGCGGTGGCGCGGCTCCATCCGCCTCCGTGTCCACCTCCGCCTCCCACGACAGCTGGTCCCACGTCCCTATCCGCCCGCGTGCGCTGCTACAGCGCCCGCGCGCCCGCCTCTCTGCCTCGCGCTCGCCACGGCGAGCCCCGTCCTCGACTGTGCTCCTCCTGCGGCAAACTCCTCTCCCGCCTCGGACCACCGCATCCCCATGCGCTCCGGTACGCCGCGGCGGCCCGAGCCCGCCCCTTCATGTCCGTATGCACCTCCGAGCCGCGCCGCGCCACACCCGCTCCCATGCAAGACCCTTTGCGCCGCTCCACTCCCTCCTGCCCGTGTGCCCGTTGTAACATCCCAAAACTTCAATCCAAGCTTATCAAGATCTAAATCATCAAAATTTAGGATTAACAAAAACTTTTCCAAATTAAAAATGAAAGCATTCATGTGTATGTGCATTTAAATTAGGAATTGATTTGAATTGCCATGGTTCTGTGATTCTTTGGTTGTAAAATGTTTCTTAGGTGATTTAAACATCATCTACATCTTTCCCAAACTTTTACCAAAGAAAATCAAATAAAAAACAATTAAAAAGGAGGAATGGTCATTTTGGCCATTTTAATCTACTACACTACTTTGGGTGTTCCTAGCACTCATTTCTTAATAGAAACAATTCATGATCTTTGCACCCCTTGCTAGTACACATAATGAGGTACCAAGGCCCACCTTTTGATCTGCTAAAAACATTCTTTTGCTTATTTTAAATGGCATGTGAAAATTGAATTCAATGCATATGCATAGATCACCCCTATTTGAAAAACCATCAAAATGAGCTCCACTTTCAAAACCCTTGCACCCAGATACTACCTAGCACTAGTGTAGATCACCCAAAAATTTTGAAACCAAAATTCAAAAGTTTACTTCTTGCGGCCATTTCAGCAAACAGGTGGCATGCACAAATCTGGCCAAATTTAAAACACTATTTGGAGCAGTGATTTTGGTCACCATTTGGGCCTACCCCGGTCCCCTTGTCCCCCCAGTGCAACCCCTATACTTTGCTAGCCCGGCCAAGCCCTGTGCACACGACCAAATGGTCATGGCCATTAAGGCCGAGCACCTTGAGCACCCTCACCGGCGACATCACGCCACAACAGCCGCCAGCCTCTCTGACGTTGTCCAGCACGTCACCCGTGGTCCACCTCCACCGTCCAACCAGCCCCAGCCCAGAGACAGAGACTAGAACGGCCAAGAACCGCCGCGCCCAGAGCTGGTCGACCATGCCGATGCCGCCCGCAGAGCGTGCCCTGTCCCCGCGTGCACATACCGCCCCTCGGCTCTAGCCCGCGCCTACCGCTCCGCCATGACCTAGGGAACACCCGAGACACCCCCGCTGGCCGCCCAACGCACCCCAGCCACCGCTCGCCGTCGAACCCGCAGCCTCTGCCGCCCAGAGCGCGTGACGCTCCCGACCAGCACAGAGCTCGCCTTGCCGACCTTTAAGCCTCAGTGCACCGCCAAGAGATAGGCCACCGTCCCCTACCTCGAGCCATGCTGCTAGCCCCCTGTGACGCCCTCGCCGGAGTCGCCTGCCCATATCGCTCGGTCTCACCGTCCGGCCTATATAAGCCGGCCTCCCCAGCCTCATTTCTCCACACTCACTCACTCCCCACCTCTCACTGAATCTCACCCACCTCTAGCCGACGCTGCTCGAGCTCTGCCTCGCCGGAATTGGAGCCGGAGCCGCCGCAGTGGGAGGAGAAGGGCGCCTGCGATTTAGGGCACCCCAAGCTCCGCCACAACTGCGCCTCGCCTCGCCGTCGTCTTCCAGCCCGTTTGCCCGCCTCACCGACCTTGCTGGAGCCCTGGTACGCCCCCAGTCGACCCCCACAGCCGCGTCTAGGTCAAGTTCTCGCCGGAGTAATTCGTCGACGACGATGAACCCCCACCGTTAGATCCCCTTTTAATCGTGCGACCTAGAATGCTAGATACTGTTTCGGTGTTTTTGTGCCGCTGACTGGTGGATCCCGTATGTCAGCTGAGCCCCGCGCCGCGGAGCGCCACTGGGCCGGCCCATGTTAGTTCCCGCGCTAGCCCATCCATTCAAAATTGGATTTTTCTTTTAAGTTAAATCAAGTTTCTGTCCACTAGTTTAAAAATCAATTAAGAGAGATTTATAAATCCTTTTTGCATGAAACCAATTTTGTCTGAAAGGTATTGAAATTATCTATCCAAGCCCGTTGTATTTAATTCAATTAGAGTTATAGATCTCTCCTAGTAAAAATAATAAAACAGAAGTATTTGCATCTTGAAACATTTTTATAAAATCAACTAACATAGGTTTTGAGTTGATTCCAACTCTCAAAAATCACATTTCGTCATATCTATCTAAATATGTAATAATATTAAGGTTTACATGCAGTGACTTTGGACTAGTACCAAAATAATGCTATATAGGCATTTCTAGTCACTTTAAATCATTAAATAATAAACTTAAACCAAAGTAATATTTCTCCAACCTTTAATTCTCATTCCCATGTGTTAAGATACGTGGTGATGACATGTGTCAATATGATCCCATATTTTAAATGGAGAATATTAAATTTTAGTTAATTTTTCAGTGAGTAGAAATTACTTTTCTAAAATAAAAAGGATGAAACTATTGAATTAAACTTGTGATGCTTGTGATGATAATAGATTATCAAATGTGTGTCTTAGAATGCTATTTAGCCTAGTTAAGTATTGTTTGGTGATTGTGTACTCCGTATGTATTTATAGACGATTGTACCGACCAAGCTTTCGAGGAGGAGGAGTTCTACCAAGAAGAAGACGAAGAAGAAAACTTCAACCACTGCACCAACCAAGGCAAGCCACCATTAACAATACCAGCTAACACTTGCAAGTTTAGTGCTTAGCAAGCTACGATCAAACTAGATGGTTTAGCAAAGATGCCTTAGGCATGCTTTGATCACACTCCTTTGCTATTAGTACCCCAAGTCTTATTTACCAGTTTTACCTCCCTTAGTTTACACAAAGTTCTTTACTTGTTTTGAAGGTAGCATAAAGATTATAAAACTTGACCTATTTTAGAACCCTTTTGATGTCATTCTGCGGCATGAGATTGAACCCATATTTTCCACCTTAGTGAACACTCTTAACTTAGTAGTTTAGAGTAGATCAAAACTTGAGTCACTTTAGATGGGAACACTTGGTGAAAATGAATTATGAAAACCTTGGAATGATGAGTCATTCTACTGAGATGTTTTGACATGTGTTGAGAAACACAAATGGTTGATGATAATGAAAATGTTGAGGCATGAGCCTTAACCCTTTAAATAAAATTGATGGTTGGATTCGGATGCGATACCATTCTAAATTTACCGTACAACCACACTACCTGAATTGGGTAAGGCTTAGCTGGAAATTTATATGCATTAGTATTAGTTCCCTCGCGGGAGAGGTTTGAGCTGAGGCTACCTCTCATGATGTCCCCCTATGCAGTGCGCAAGATGATTGATGGTCATGGTTGGGAGGCCATGCTCATAGGGGAGGTGCTTATACTAGGGTGTGTAAAGGAAATGTTATGTTTGATTATGTGCATACTAAGTATGATGATTCAGGATTACCCCTGACAGATGTATCGAATCTTGTGCTGAAAGTGTACCACCTCTGCAGAGTGTCAAACTATTCGAATAGCCGCGTCCGCGGTTATAGACAGTTGGAATGGCCATACTGTTTCGTTGTCAGATGTTTTCCAAACAACTTATAAAATGAATGATAAATTTTGACTTGACCACAACAGGGTTGTATCTATGACAATAGCTTCCCAACTTAAGTGATTCTAGAACTTTACTTTATCTTTCTTTGCTTCAGAACTCAGCTTAGGTTTCAAACTTAACTTTACAGTTACACTTAGATCTAGCACTTTAACTTAGAACTATATTACTTGTTAGTGGTAGTTTGTGAGTACTTAAAGAGTACTCATGGCTTTTTCCCTGGCTATTCTCATGGCCAGACTATGAAGGAGACTATCAAGATGATGGCCAGCAGGACGGCTATGATAACTAGGACTATCTGCCTTCGTCAGTATTGCCTGTGCCCCTGAAGATAGACCCCCCTGCTACGCTTATCTTTTATTTCCGCTGGTTGTTGTATTAAGACTGGATCATGAGATCCTTATTTGTGTAAGACCTTATGTATGGTTTGTAATGAATGATGTACTGTGATATTCAATCCGTTATGTCTCGCAAAAATGGTAATCCTGGGATTGCGAGGTATGACATAACGGGCATCTGGGATTAAAAATCTGGGTGTTGACACCCGTCTTCGCGCCTCGTCCTCCTTGCACCACCGCCGCCGCGACCTCCCGCGCCCGTGCCCACCGCAGCCGCAGGTCTGTGCCCGCCATCGGCAGCACCTTTGCGCGCCCGTGTTGCCTCTGCGTCGCCACCGCGGCAGGGCCGCGTGCCCAAGGCGCCTGTGGCTGCGCGTCCCCGCTGCTCGCTTAAGCACCACCGCCTGCTGCGGCTCTCGGCGCCTCCGTGCGCGCGCGTCTGGTCCGGTTGGTCTCATATGATTTATTAAGGAGCCGGAAATAAATCCTATAAGACCGGGTCTATTAATAGACCATCTCTTATGTCTGACATGTGTCTGTCTTATCTATTTTCTAGCATTTTTTTGTCTGTTAATTAGACTTTTTTCTAGGCATTGTGCATGGAGGTGGGTTTATCCTTCAGTAATATATATCAGGTCTTATAGGATTTATTAAGGAGCCGCACCTAGCCGGATGGGAAAAGTAGAAGAAGAAAAGAAAAAAAGGAAGAGAGGCACCGATTGGGCCAGCCAGTTAGGAGAGGAAAAAATAAAAATAAAAAAGCGAGAGATGGGGCCGACTGGGAAGGGCGGTCGGTTTGAAGGTAGAAAGAAAGAAAGAAAAGAAAAAGAAAAGTGGGAGTGGACGGTTAGAAAAAAGAAGTGAATAAGAGCATGCCGGTTGGAAAAATTAAAGAAAGAAAGATCCGGCTAGCTCTAGTCGGTTGGAGAAAGAAAAAATGAGAAAAAAAACAGAATAAGGCGAGGAAAAAAGTAAGACCGTAAGAGCAATCCGGTTAACAAAAAAATTCAGATCTGGCTATACCGTTTCGGCTACGTCCGCCCGGCTATCCGTTTGTCTGTCTGATTCGCCCTGTTCGGACCCGTTTCGGTTGAGTCAGACCGACTACGCGCGACTTCGTCCCTGTTTGGTTGTCGGTTGGACCGGCTTGACCCCGTTCCGGCTGGGCCAGGCCGGCTCAGCGCGTCCTGGCACGTTTGGTTGTCTGGCCGGCTAGGGACCGAATCCGGCTAGGCTGTGTTTGGTTGCCTGGCTGGCTGGAGCTAGGTCATCCGGCTGGAACACCAGTTCGACCGTTTCAGCACCCGCAACGACTACAGAATCGTGTCTTCGACCCTACCGCACCAACTGTTGCAATGTTAGTGTTTTTTCGACCTCGAGCAACCCTCGGGGGACTTGCCAAATGTTGATTTGTTTCCTACTTCCATTTTTTCGGTGCCGGTAACCCCTACCCGGGGCCGGTTGGCCCGACCTGCTAATTCTGTAAACCGACTGAGTAGTGTGCGATGGTGTCAGAGGCCCACTCTTCTTCTCAGCTACAGACCGCATACCGGCTATCCGGCTAGCAAGAGCAAAAGCCCGAGGCATTCCACATGAAAAACGGCGAAGGATGCGACAGATTGGACATTTCGGCCTTGTTCCTAGTTGGTATTTTTTGGCTGTTAAGCCTCTAGTACCGTGCGCAATATACTATCAGCTCCCCCTTTGGTTCCGGCTCCAGACCGCAACCCTGCTGACCGGCAAGGACACAGCATAAACAGCAGCGCGCACGAGAAAGCGACTAAGTATTCAGAGAAGCACGAGCTAGTTTTTGAAAAACAAAACTGTTATCCGGTTGATAGCATGTGTACTATATGTTGATATCCTAACAACAAGTTCACTTCTGTTTGATTGTTTTGTACGACTGCATCAAGTCGGATTTCAAGTACAGATGAAGATTCGAAGCACCTGTCTTCGCCAGCTACTTCGAATCTCGGGGGCTACACCCACCGGGTGTGCTCGCGCGCCCCCGGTGTAATCAAGTGCTCCAGTCTGGCTGAGGACGTTCAGCCGGATAGCAAGTTCGAGGTGTCGAAAATGGCAAGATAAAGAAGATTCGAAGCACCTATCTCCGTTAGCTACTCCGAATCTCGGGGGATACACCTAGTGGGTGCGCTCGCGCGCCCCCTAGTGTTGTGTTGCTTCCCGGGCTGGAGATGTCCATCCGAACGCCATTCAAGAACTTCATTTACAACGACAATGTCAAGTTTTTGTGGAGCTCGTGCGAATTTCCCCCCTCTTGGTGAAATCAGCGCGCGCTCGGGGCTAGTGTCGGGGGGGATTATCACCGGGTACCGCAAAGAAGCACTCAAGACGGATAAAAAAGGCAAGGCAAACAAAAAGGTAAAGACAAAACAACAGTCCGGGCGTCCTAGGCCGACTAGGAGCTCCCAGCCGGCCCGAAGCGCCATTCCCGGCTGGGCCCTCCTCTCCTTCCCGTCGCCTGGGCTGGCAGGCCCGATCCGGCTGCCCCTCCCGCGGCTCCACCACTCCTTTCCGGCTGGGTCCCCCCAGCCGGCCCATCCCCTCCGGTGCCACTTCCCAGCAGGGCCTCCTTCCGCGCCCTGGCTAGGTCACCCTACCCCGGATGGGCCTCACGCCGCCACCCGCGCCGGCTAGGGCCCTCTCCCTATCTTAGTACACTGGCGCGCCCGGCTGGGCCGCGTCCTCCTCTTCTCGCCCCGTTGGGCTGCTAGGCACTAGGGTGGTTGGCTCGATCGATAGACGGAGGCGTCCATCTCGCTCGCCCCCTGCCGAGTCCAGCTCCACCTCCCAGTGAGGGGATCGCCCATCTCCTCCCAGGATCGACCAAGATCACTAGCTGCATTGGATCCCTCGTACCAGGAGCAGGCAGACGTACAACAAGGATGACAAGCTAGAGCATGGCTACAATGAGAGTAGTACTAGTTGACATAGGCAATAGTAGACACTATACGTCACCTCATGCATGACATGGGTAATAGTGTAGTTAGGCATGTGGGTCCCACCTTTGTCCCTTTGGCCTCCAATAAAAGGCACCAAGGGGGGCTCTCTCATGCTGATTGAGGCATCCATCGATCGATCACACACACAGAGCTAGCTCTCTGCTAGCTAGCTCACTCCCAGATGCATACATTCATACACACATAGACAAACAGATAGGTTGGTCTCAGTGCATTTAATAAGGTAGCTAGAAGATATAGCTCAAGGAGTTATTGTAGCCCGTATACCACTCATAGTCAGATCGGCAGGAGTAGGAGTTTTACCTCACTACAAGGGCTCCGAACCTGGGTACTTCTTGTGTCCCGTTACACTCGCTCGTATCCAATCCTGCCTGCGGACGTCGTCGAGAGCTTCCCTTCTAGTCCCCACACCTCTATCTAACCTTTTCAGGTATTGCCGTTCCCAATACAACAACAATGGCCATTTATTAAAACCCTATTATGATGAAACTAATAATGCTCCTTTGCCTGCTAGTAAATATACTAGTAAAATTATTGATAGTGAGGAGTGTCTCTTAGATATGTTATATGATAATGCTTTAGATGATGGTCCTATGCTTGTTGATAAGCCTACATGTATAATACATGAGGATAGAAATGATATACTTGTTATCCATGATGATGCTCTTATTAGTAAGTGACGAGGGTTTAACTCATCAATGCCCATTGTTATGGACTTGGTTTTTGGAGAAGGAGGGAGCGCTGGAAGCATCAATCGGCTAGCAAACAAGCACACAGGGACGCAAGGTTTACCCAGGTTCAGGCCTCATAGAGGTCCCTACTCCTGCTTGTCTGCTCTTGGAATTAATGAAGGAATCAAAGAATACAGGGGCGCGCAGATGCAATTTGGCGAGAGTTGTGGAAACTAGGGTTGTGTGTGTCCTCCTCGCCGCCCCCTCCTGGCCTTTATATAGATAGCCCAGGTCTCAGGTAGCAGGTCGAGTCGGTTATAGAGTAGGGTTTTCCCTTTAAACTTTCTATCTTTAAACTTCTTCTTGTCTCGCAAGTCATCGAGAGTCCGTGGGTCACTTGAAGTCTTCATTGGGCCGTGGCAATGCCGTGGGCTTCCACCGTATCTGGACCATATATACTAAACTAGAGTACCTGTAGGGTATACCCATGTCAGTAGACCCCGAGTGTCCAGTGGAATTGTAGATTGGACTGGGGACTTTGTGAAGCCTTTCGAGTGCCTGACTGAGTATTTTTTTCGAGTGTTCTGTTTATATCATTGGGATTATTGATATGCATGCCTGATTTAACCGATGCATCGGTATCAGTTAACTGCCTTAGGGCAAAACAACACAATCTACTCGAACTCGAGTCCCCGGACTCGAATTCGGAAAAGTGCTGGTGTAATTTGACTGAAGCCGTGGAGGTCTTATAGGAGTCGAATTCCAGTATAAGGGTGTGAGCACTCGACGCGTCCGTCAAGGCATGTTCATCATACCTGTAGGCACGAATATATTTCTGGTAGTGCACAGCAAATGCGTTACCAGGCCTTACTCGGGTCTTATCTTCACGCTTCAAGCGCGACATCCGAATTTTTGTCATCGCGGAGATGATTCGGGTGACCCAGGAGACACAGTCTCTTTGTAGGAAAAAATATGAGGCGGTGTCGCCATAGACTTCGAGTGTGGATGTTATCAACACACAGTACGGTGTACAAATAATCATAGGGTGCGCGACCAGTGCTCCCTATGGGAGTAGCCCCCGAGTGCCTGGTTGAGTCGAACACTCAGGCAGGGACTAAAAAACTGTTGTGACTGCTGTCGTCTTTTGTTTGCTTGTTTCATTCGTATTTGTTTTCAGCGCTCCCTATGGGAGTAACCCATGAGCCACTGTTGAATCATAGATTCGAGTGGTTGGGTAAGCTTTGAATGTCCATATTCCTGCATAAAAATAAAAATCATAGGGTGCGCGACCAGCGCTCCCTATGGGAGTAGCCCCCGAGTGCTTGGTGGAGTCGAAGACTTGAGGAAGGACTTAAGTAATCGAAGTCTTCTAGTGCTTAGTTTGATGACATCAGTGCTGACGATGTGATGACCTCAGTTGCCCGGGTGAGCGGCTTTGATGGGACGTGACGAGCGATGGGTCCCATTTTCTAACCCTGACTTGACCAGGCGTGCGTAATCTTTCGTTTTAACTACACCTCCTTGATTTCCGTGCGTAATGGAGGTAGTGGGGGACAGTTCATGTTTTAGCCTCTCCACGTGTCGATCGTGATGTGCTCCACGCATCCAATAGGGTTTTTGCCGGCCGTTCAATTGCCTCTACAAGGGGGTTAAGTAGTAGCGCAGCTACGGTAATTTCCCATATGCTCTTTCTCTGCTTGCGCTTCCATCGCCATTGCTGCTGCCCTCTGCTTCCTATAGTTCATGATGCAGCCCGTCCTACGGACACTCCTACATCTACACCACCGAGTCCCCCAAGTGGACCGATGACCCGTGCCCGAGCCAAGCTCCTTCAAGATAAGGTGAATTTTCGCTACTCTCATCATGTGACTTTGACATACACCTGGATGGCTTGCTACTTCATACCACTACTCTGTGCATCATCAGGTACGAACCCCCGCCGCGTCGACCCACGAGCCCTGAAGCTGTACCTATGCTGAAGCTGACTGAGCCGGAGTGTCCGTCCAGAACCAGCCAGAGTGTCCGGCGCGACTCGGCCGGAGTGTTTGGCCTGCCCCAGCCCCAACCTGGCGTGTACATTCAGAAGGCCAGTTCGGACACTCCCCGGACACTACCTGGAGTGCCCGGCTACCCAGGACTGTCTGACCGTTCCAAGCCGGACAATCCGGCCTGAAGATGGGCCTAAGAGCCTAGCTGGGCCTTGTGGCCCATGTACCCCTCTACTTCGCCCAGAACTCTACTTTAATGCCTGAATTACCCCTGAACTTGTGGTTGGCCTATATATAGTCCCCCACCTCCATTGTAAACCCTAGGCATGATACTGGAATTAGTGGAAACATCTTTGTGGATCTATCTAGTTCTTGCCTCATGCTCCTTGACCAAGGAGCACCAATATCACCAAACCTCGTTGGAGTTTGCATCGTTCCTCCGTGTTTACAAGGCCTTGGCATCGGTGTCCCTTTGCCAAGACGTCAAGATCTCACCGAGTCTCCCATCTCGCCGTGCCTGTTCGAGAGAGAGTCCTCCGCCCGACGCCGATCCTAGGGATTGCACCGGACCGGTCACTGCTGGCGTGAGCTATTGGTGTTTATCGTGGTTTTGCGTGTGTGTGTTCATCGCGTTCTTCATGCGTGCGTTCGTCGTGTTCATCCTTCCCTCATTCCCCCGCACTCCATCCTCGATTTGAGTGGGATTCGTGAAAGATCGTGCCACCCTAGAGGTTTGCCCTCAACATATTGGTCTCAAGAGCTTCGTTGCTCACGAATTGCCCCAAAAAATTTCTTCTATCTACCAAAAATTCGAAAATCCCAAAAAAGAGAGCCCCATATTTGCCTTTGGATCGATCTCTTGATTTGAAGTGTTATTTGTGGTTTTGATCCGACCAAACCTTGTCTTAGGAGTTGGTCCAGCTTTTTCTTGCGTTTTCCCAGCCTGATTTGGCCAGTTTTTCGCGGATTTGAGGCCCGAAGGCGAGGATTTCGGCTCAAGAACACGAGCAGGAAACCCGCGCCAGAGTGTCCGGACCGATTCAACCGGAGTGTCTAGCCCAACCGGAGTGTCCAGCCAAACCCGACCGGAGTGTCCGGCCCATACAGACCGGAGTGTCCGGCTATAACACTCGATTTTGGCAATTTTGCCTCTAATCTTGCATTGGCTGATTTCTACTTGTGTTTTGTGTCCGTGTGCATGTTGTCAACTAACAGCAAGCTTCCACATCAACAACTTCCGTGCTCATCGACACCACGGTCCACGAACATCATCCCACACCACTGACGCCAAGTTCACCATCACCAACGAAGGTATAACTTACGTCACCTTGTTAACCCCTATCTTCCTTTGTGTGAACCTATCCCATGAGAGTGGCTCATTTTGTGTTTGCTTGAGCATTGTGCATTTGTCCTTGGATAGTGAGAGTGCAAGAGCAATATCAAGTGTGACTAGGTAGCATCAAGGGAGAGCAAAAAAAAGCAAAAAAAAGATACAAAGAAAAAGCAAAAGAAAAATAGTGTTCCATTGCAAAAGAGAGTCTCAAAGCTTGTAAGCAAGAGAGAAAGAAGAGTGCCCTAGGCAAGTGCACAAATCCGTTGCTCACTTTTCTTCTTTGCAAATGAGCCACAGTCTCTCCTTGCATTGGCACGACGACAAGCTTAGTCTTCATTAGGACTTTTTGTTTGCTCATTTTCATAGTCGTGTCAATCCCAACTATCTCCACGTATGTGTATATAGTCATAGGTTCCCGTCACCCTTTTGAGTTGTTGACCTTCGCCTTTGACTTAAGTTTTGTTGGATTTTACCCACTTTTGACTATCCCTTTCTTTTGGTTGGTTCTTTGGCTTTCCACAATCCTAACCTACCACCAACAAGCTTTTGAGAGTTAGTTCTTCCTTTAGTGTGAGTTTTCTTTGCAATTCCACTTTGCACGCTTATAGCTCTCACTTGTGGTTTCTAGTTTGGTGCAATCCCCAAGGTGAGGTACAAGGCTAACACCACCATATTCCACTTCCATATACAATACTTGTGTGTTTTGCATGATGGATAGGCACGGTGAGTCGAGCCAACCACCTCCCCAAGAAGAAGATCAAGGTCCGTACATGACGCGCGCAAGTCACTTCATCGTTCGACAAGAGTTCCGTGAACGTTGCCAAGCCCTTGAGACAAGACAAGATGAACAATTTGGCGAGACGCAAGCCAAGTTCAAGAACATCGACAACCGCTTCGACGACCTCGAACGACAAATGCATGCAATGCATCACAACTTCGGCCACCAAAATTAAGCGCTCCAACGCTCCGTCGCTGAAACAAATGACAATCTTTGACGCCTCATCGACGGAATGGCAAGGCCACATTCACGCACATCAAGCTCTTCAAGTTCTTCGCATTGTCATGCACCCCCTCAACAAGATCTACATCCAAGTGCTCCAAGACGCAATGATGCCCCCGTGGTTGAAGATGGAAGTTCTTTGAACTATGTACCTTCCCCACGGCACGCCGCAACGTCAAGCTATGATGGTGATTTCTCTTCAAGGCCAAGAGCAAGGCAAGAAGCACACCGTCATCACACAAGGGCATTAGTGCTCCAACAAGAGCAACCACAAGAGAAACCACAAGTGCAACCACAAGTGCAACCACAAGTCTACCACCATCGACCGTGACACATACTTGACAGAACAAGTGGTGACTCCAGTGTGGAGAATCAAGCTTGTCATCGACGTGAGGCTCTCCAAGATCCTCCTCCTTGTCACCACCGTCATGAACGTCAACAACGACACCATGGTCATCACGAGGCGCCTCCTCCACCTCAACAAAACTTGGAGCGTCAAGTGATAAAAGTTGAGCGACGCCCACCACGTCAAGAGGCTCACGGCCATGATCCTCGCTGTGAGGCCCATGTGGCTAACCAATGTCACCAACCGAGGAACGATCCTCCCCTTCGTCATCAACCGCGTCAAGAGGCTCCACCCCCCGCCACCATGAGGCCCAAGTGCCTCAGCACCGTCAACAACCGCGCCAAGAGCAAGAGCAAGCTCCTCCACAACAATATCAAGAGGAAGCTCCGCAACAAGGTCACGAGAACCAAGTTCCACATCCTCAACCACAAGATCGACAACAAGCTCATCACAACGATCGCATGGAAGATGTATACCATCATCAACATGGCAACAATCGCTACCGTGACCACAATGAGGAAGAAACATTTGGCAATCTCAAGTTCACAATGCCAAGTTCACCGGATCCAATGACCCCGAAGAATACCTCTCGTGGGCACTCAAGGTCGACAAGATCTTCCGCATGCACAACTATAGCAATGAGAAGATGGTCGCCATGGATTCGATTGAGTTTGATGATTGCGCCAACCTTTTGTGGGAACAAGTTCAAGTTGCTCGTGATGCAAGACAAGAACCGCCAATCACAACTTGGCATGACATGAAGGCTCATATGAGATCCCGCTTTGTCCCCACGTGCTCTTCAACAACCTTCAAGCGCTTCGTCAAGGGACAAAGACCATGGAAGAGTACTTCAAGGAAATGGAACTTGATTCGCGCCAACATTGATGAACGCATGGAGCAAACCATGGCACATTTCCTTATTGGCTTGAATCACCCAATCAAGCGCATCGTAGAGTTCCAAACATACAACACCATGGTTGAGCTTGTGCACATCGCAACAAAGGCTGAACGTCAAGTAAAAGAGGATATAAAGTACAACAAGCCCAAGACGTACTTCACCTACAAGCAAGCATCAACCGCTACAGCAACAACTTTCAATGGAAGCTCCTCAAGTACCTCCAAGCCTTCCTTCAAGCCCACACTTCCTCAAGGAAAACTGCCCCAAGTGGAAAAGAAGCAAAGAGTGATACACCTTTCAATGGTGAATGCTAAAAGTGTGGAGGTAAAGGACACAAGTCGGCCGAATGTGGAAACAAGAAAGTCTTGTTCATCCATGACAATGGTGATGAAGAGTACTTGAGTGAAGATGAATTTGATGCCCATGTCAAGGAAGCAATGGCAAGGCAACGAGTGGAAGATGATCAAGAACTCCTCATGTGTGAACATGACGCAAGTCCATCGCTTGTCGTCACAAGGATCTTGACCACTCAAGCACAAGAGCATGAAGACCAATGCTCCAATATCTTCCAAACACGAGCCAGCATCAATGGAAAATCTATCAAGGTGATCATTGATGGAGGGAGTTGCCACAACCTTGCTAGCACCGAGTTGTGTGAGAAGCTCAACCTCACCCTCTATCCGCACAAGCACCCTACCACGTGCAATGGCTAAGTGACCAAGGGTCTGTGAAGATCAAGCATACCGTATCGGTTTCCTTCGCCATTGGTCCGTACAAAGATACGGTGGAGTGTGATGTGGTTCCTATGACAATTTGCCACATGCTTCTTGGTCGACCATGGCAATTTGACAAGGCTGCTCAACATGATGGTCGCACAAATGTATACACCTTCAAATGGCTCAACAAAACATGTGTTTTGCAACCGATGGCTCCTAGCCAAATAATTGCGGGCAATGCAAAGGCTTTAGCGAGGGTGCAAAGCACAACACCTACTTGTGAGAAGAGCGGTGAGAGAGAGAACCACCTCATAGTGAGTGAGAGCCACAAGCCAAACTCGAGTGGAAAAACTAAGAGTGTTCTCCTTGCCACCAAAAGTGAGATGAGAGATGTTCGGAACAACCCATCCATCTTGCACTATGTCCTCCTCTGCAAGGGACTAGCACAAGGAACTAATGAATTAACCAATGTTCCTCCATCTTTGATGAATGTTTTGCAGGAATTCAAAGATGTGTTCCCCGAAGAGCTTCCACATGGACTACCTCCTCTTCGCGGCATCGAACATCGCATTGACCTCATCCCCGGTGCACCACTTCCCAACCGTGCCGCTTACCGCACCAACCCGGAGGAGACAAAGGAGATTGAATGTCAAATCAACCAACTCGTCTCCAAATGTTTGATCCAAGTTAGCACTAGTCCAAGTGCCGTACCCGTGATACTTGTTCCAAAAACGGATGATACGCTATGGTTATGCATGGACTGCCGTCCAATCAATGCTATCACCGTGCGTTATCGACATCCCATATGACGTCTCGATGACATGCTTGATGAGTTGTGTGGAGCCACTATTTTTTCGAAAATTGATCTTCATAGTGGTTGCCATCAATTACGCATGGCTGAAGGTGATGAGTGGAAAACCGCCTTCAAGACCAAACTTGGTCTCTATGAATGGTTGGTTATGCCCTTTGGTTTATCTAATGCCCCATCCATCTTCATGCGCCTCATGAATCATATTTTGCGTTCTCTCATTGGAAAAAAGTGTTGTTGTCTATTTCGATGATATTATTGTTTATAGGAAATCACTTGAGGACCATATAACACATGTCAAGGAAGTTTTGCAAATCCTTCGACATGAAAAGCTTTATGCTAATCTTCCCAAGTGCACCTTTGCTAAAGACAAGTTGATTTTTCTTGGATTTTTCGTTTATTCGAAGGGAATTGAAGTTGATGTTTCCAAGGTAAAGGACATACGAGATTGGCCCATCCCAACAAATGTGAGTGAACTCCGAAGTTTTCATGGGTTGGCTAGTTTATATCGTCGCTTTGTGAAAGACTTTTCCACTATTTCTTGTCCTCTCAACGAGTTGACAAAAAAGAATGTCACCTTCGTGTGGGGAAAAGCACAACAAAAAGCTTTTGATGAATTTAAAAAGAGGCTCACCGAAGCACCTCTCCTTGCGTTACCGGATTTCACAAAAACTTTTGAGATAGAGTGTGATGCTAGTGGTATTGGCATTGGAGGAGTCCTTATGCAAAACAGACGTCCTATAGCCTACCATAGCAAGAAACTCGATGGTGCTCGCCTTAATTATACAATTTATGACAAAGAGCTTTTTGCCTTAGTTCGTGTCCTTCAAGTTTGGCAACACTACCTATGTCCCAAGGAATTTATCATACATTCCAACCATGAATCGCTGAAATATCTCAAAGGCCAAGCCAACTTGAGTAAGAGACACGCTAAGTGGGTTGAGTTCATGGAGTCTTTCCCGTACATAGTCAAGTATAAGAAGGGCAAAGATAATGTAGTTGCGGACGCATTGTCTCGCAAGCACACAAGCCTTCTTACGAGACTTGAAATCAACGTGTTGGGTCCTGAGGAAATAAAATCTTTGTATGCTTCCGACCCGTTCTTTGAACCAATTTTCGCAAAGTCATCCAATGACAAAGGAGTTAATGATTTCTATTTGCATAAGGGCTTTCTATTTAAACAAAACAAGCTATGCATTCCGAAGTCGTCACTTCAACTTTTGCTTCTCCAACAATCTCATGGTGGAGGCCTCATGGGTCACTTTGGCCGTAACAAGACATTGGACATGCTCTCCACTCACTACTTTTGGCCCAAGATGAAGCGCGACGTGGAGCGCTACGTTCAACGATGCACGACATGTGTTCAAGCTAAGTCGCAAGCTAATCCCTATGGTCTTTATATGCCATTGCCTATCCCTCATACACCTTGGTTCGACATTAGCATGGATTTTGTGTTAGGATTTCCTATATCTAAGCATGGTCATGATTCTATATTTGTTGTTGTGGATCGCTTTTCCAAAATGGCACACTTCATACCATGCCATAAGATCGACGATGCTTGACATGTTGCAAATCTGTTTTTCAGGGAAATCGTCTGTCTACACGGTGTGCCACGAACAATCGTCTCCGACCGTGACGTCAAATTCATGAGCTACTTATGGAAGACCCTCATGGCCAAGCTCGGCGTCAAGCTCCTCTTTTCATCCACGTCACATCCTCAAACCGATGGACAAACAGAGGTTGTCAACGAAAGCCTCGGAACTCTTCTACGTGTGTTGATCAACAAAAAATTGAAGGATTGGGAGGAATGCTTTCCCCACGCCGAGTTCGCCTACAACCGAGCAAAGCACTCAGCAACCAAGATTAGTCCATTCATGATCGTCTATGGTTTCGAGCCCCTCACCGCGCTCGACATCCTACCACTAGCTCTCCATGAGCGCACGAACATGGACGCCGAGAAGCGTGCACAAGCTATGAAGATGCTTCATGAAGAAACAAGAGCTACTATCGAACAACAAGTCCTTCGCCAAGCTTCAATGTTAAACAAGGACAAGAAGGAGATGATCTTTGAAGAAGGTGACCTTGTGTGGATACACCTAAGAAAAGACCGCTTCCCCAAGGAACGTGACTCCAAGCTCAACCCAAGAGGAGATGGTCCCTTCAAGGTCATCAAAAGAATCAACAACAACGCATACATCATCGACATACCAACCTCCAAGTACCTTGCAAGCAATACATTCAATGTCAAGGATCTCTCACCCTACCATGGAGATGTTCAGGATGACAACCATGAAGAGTTGAGGACGACTCTTTCCCAAGGGGGGGGAGCTGATGCGACCCGTCCTACGGACGCACCTACATCTACACCACTGAGTCCCCCAAGTGGACCGATGACCCGTGCCTGAGCCAAGGTCCTTCAAGATAAGGTGAATTCGCTCCTCTCATCATGTGACTTTGACATACACCTGGATGACTTGCTACTTCATACCACTACTCTGTGCATCATCAGGTACAAACCCCCGCCACGTCGACCCACGTGCCCTAAAGCTGCATCTATGCTGAAGCTGACTGAGTCGGAGTGTCCACCTAGAACCAGCTGGAGTGTCCAGCGTGACTCGGCCGGAGTGTCTGGCCTGTCCCAGCCTCAACCTGGCATGGACATTCAGAAGGCCAGTTCGGACACTCTCCGGAAACTACCCGGAGTGTCCGGCCATTCCGACCCGGATTGTCCGGCCTGAAGATGGGCATGCGAGCCTAGTGGGGCCTTGTGGCCCATGTATCCCTCTACTTCGCCTAGAACTCTACTTTAATGCCTGAATTACCCCTGAACTTGTGGTTGGCCTATATATAGTCCCCCACCTCCATTCTAAACCCTAGGCATGATACTGGAATTAGTGGAAACATCTTTGTGGATCTATCTAGTTCTTGCCTCATGCTCCTTGACCAAGGAGCACCAATATCACCAAACCTCGTTGGAGTTTGCATCGTGCCTCCGCGTTGTACAAGGCCTTGGCATCGGTCTCCCTTTGCCAAGACGTCAAGATCTCACCGAGTCTCCCATCTCACCGTGCCGGTTCGAGAGAGAGTGCTCCGCTCGACGCCGATCCTAGGGATTGCGCCGGACCGGTCACCACTGGCGTGAGCTATTGATGTTTATCGTGGTTTTGCAAGTGTGTGTTCATCGCGTTGTTCGTGCATGCGTTCGTCGTGTTCATCCTTCCCTCCTTCCCCCACACTCCATCCTCGATTTGAGTGGGATTTGTGAAAGATCGGGCCACCCTAGAGGTTTGCTCTCAACAGTTCATCCCCTTCGTGGTGGTGGACCAACTCCGCATTTTTCCAAGCTATTTCTTCCGCTCGCACCGTCACCACAAGATGGGGAAGAAGAAAGGAGGCGCCGCCACTAGGTCTGCTGCTGCCACCGTCATCGCTAAGAAGAAAGGTGTCTCCGCCGCTGTGGGTACCAGCGCCGCCGATGTCGGCAACAAGAAGAGTGCAGGAACCCGCGTCACTAATGGCGCGTGGCGCGCGTCCATCATCAAGGCTTCTGAGCTCCGTCTTCTGTGCCAAGATGGTGTTCTTTCTCGCACCAAAGATAATGTGCAAGTGCCCAGCGGCGAGGTAATCCCGCGTCCTCCGTCCTGTTTCCAGGTGATCTTCCTCGCATTCATCATTCGTGGCCTTTCTCTGCCCCTGCATCCTTTTATTAGGGGCCTTCTTTGTTTCTATGGGCTCCAGCTGCATCAGCTGTCCCCAAACTCTCTTCTTCACATTGCGTGCTATATCACTCTTTGCGAGTGCTGGCTCGGAGTCGAGCCGCACTTTGGTCTCTTCAAGCGGCTTTTGAAGCTGAAGCGTCAGTCGACATCTGGTTCCATAGTCTATGACGTAGGAGGCTGCGGGATACATGTTGACTCCTCCGTCACATACTTTGATATCAAGCTCATGGCGTCCGTCCAAGGGTGGAGGGACAAGTGGTTCTACATCCACGACCAGAAGGCTGACGGAGAGCACTACAGACTCACGCCCTTCAATCCCGCAATGCTGTGCAAGAGGAGGCATTCTTGGAACAACGTGGTGATGCCTGGCGATCCTGAGGAGACAGAAGTGCTGTACAAGCGCATCTATGACCTCGAGAATCGCATGGGTAAAGAAGAGGGAGGCGCCGCCCTCATTCGCACATGGTTGCGCCGTCGCATCCAGCCTCTGCAGGCCAGAGTACACCCCATGTTCCAATGGGCTGGGGCGGACGATGCCACTCGCGTATCTGCCGATGGCATTTCCATGGGTGCAGTAGATAAGAGGGCACAACAGGTGACCAAGTACACCGCCAAGGATGTTCTTCCCAATGAACCAGTCGTGCCCCCCTTCGATGCCTCAAACCCTCCTCCTAAGGTACGATTGTGCTACCAAGTAGCTTTATTTGTCGATTGTATGCTGAATTGTGTTCTGTATGCAGGATTGGAAGGTATCTCCTAGTTTTCTCCCTCTTCCTGAGGGGGTTATTCCTCACGAAGTGGATGAAGAGGACGAGTCGGAATCGACCGTGCCACTTGAAGAGGAGGAGGAAGCCCCCGAGTCCAGCAACCCGGACACTCGCAAGTGTTCACGCAGCGAGGATTTGGATGCCTCGTCTCCATCGACTCTAGAAGGCCCAGCTGTTGGTGCAGAGTCGCTGATTCCTACCGTTCCTGTGAGCTCCATGCCGCCATCTGCTTGCAAGAAGATGCGGCTGCCGAAGGAGTCGTCGGAGTCGGAGGACCAACCCTTTGATTTTGATAAATTTTTCTGGTAAGTCTACAATTCTCATCTTGGTTTCTTTTTGGAGTTGCATTTCCTGATGCTAGTTTCTGTTCTGTAGTCAACTGGCATCGTCGTCTTCTGGCGACGTCCAATTTTTAAAGGAATCTGGAGTTGCGGATTCCAAGGGCAAGGAAGTGGCTAAGCGATCTTCTTCTCCTCCATTGGCAGCCCACTCCGGGCACAATTCATCGAGTTCTCCACACACTGTGGAGCACCAGATGGTTGTCTGGACGACTGCGTGGCAATCGACTTCGGAATCCCTAGAGGAGCACGTATGTGTGATGTTGCTTTTTATAATCGAGTTAGTCGTCCATGCTATCTGTTGATCCTTTTATTTTTCTTCTCCGGCAGCTTATTGTGAAGGAAGCTGCTCGTCTGGTGGAGCAGGTACTTGCAATGGGTCGACAGCACGCATTGCTGGACAATCGCCATCGTGTGGTTGAAAGTTAGTATTTTTTGCTTCTTCTTCTTTGTCCTTGTGATGTTTTATATATTTGACTAACGATCCATCTTGTATTTTTGCAGCTGAGCATAACAAACTTCTTCGCAAAGCTGCTTCTCTTGAATAGACACTTGCTGTAGTGGTGAAGATTCGCGATAAGGCAGTCGCTGCGCTTGATGAATCGCGGAAACGCGAAGACGATTTGCGCACCTCCATCGCTGCAAGGGAGAGGTTGTTCGAAGAACAGTTCTTCTCGATTTCCAAGTCTCTTTCAAGTACTTTGTCTTCTAGGTCTTGATTGCTTCTTTCTTCGATGTCTTGCTATTGTGTTGACGCTTTGCTCTATGTAGATGCTGGAGGTTTGAGCTTTGGTGCCCAAGCGCTTCGTCGCGATGATGCTTTGGCAGGCGCCGTCGCGGCAGTCGAAGACCGCAGCGCTTCCATTCAGGGAACGCTAACCAAAGCTAAGGGTGTACTCAGTCGCATCCGCGAGGAGCTGGCTCCCAAGGCTGAGCTGATTGAGAACTTGGATGACCTGGTGGAGTCCCTCGCAAGAGGTATTCCTGTAGACTTCAAGAACTCGCTTCGTGCGGTTGGTGCTTCCATGTCACTCGCGATGGTTCAAGCCCATGGCGTGGAGGTGGATCCCGCTGTGATTTCCAAGGCGATGCCCGTCGGCGCAGATGGTCAACAGGTAGTTTTTGCTCCTTTTGCAACTTCCTGCGGCAAGTACGGGCCGCAACTTATCAACACAGTCGCCAAATATTCTGAGGAGCTGTAGCAAGCCAAGAAGGCAGCAAAGGCTGCGGCGTCAGGGGCCGACGGGAAGTCTATAGCGTCTGATACTTCCACGGACTCGATGAGGCCCCTGAAGCCGAAGTGCAAGTCGAAGAAGCAAGCTGCTCCTCAGTATTTATATTTGTAATAGTTAATAGCTCGACTCCTTTTGGTTGAAAACATGCCGCTGGCTAAGTGTCTCTATTGATACTTTTGATATTTTTGGATGCACTTGAGTTTTTGTCCATGTGTTGCTTGGTCCCTTATTGTCTCTTTCTTGGCTTGTGATAGGGTACATCCAGTGGTCCTTCGAGTGAGCCTCGGGATCCGCCATACGCTGGTGATACCTTAGCGTAGTCGCACTCAAGGGTGGCCGAGTTGTCCCTGCTTTCCCGATTGCACGATCGCGTTAAGCAGCTGGAACGTGAACTGCCCGTCCTCCGCGGTAACGCGGATGTATGGAAGTTGAGGGCGGAGAAGGCCACCGCCCGAGAGAAATATCTACTAGAGGAGATGGCGCAGCTGGGTGACCAGTTCAAGTGTTAGCTTTCTGCCCCCTTATCTTTTCTTGTAGTCACTCGCGGTAGTTCATTGTCTTCATACTTTTGCCTCTTGCTTGGTATAGTTGTCAGCACACGTCATCCACATGATGAGAAGGACAGGATCACCATTCACATGAACGACCTGACCCAGGAGCAGCTTCAGGCAAGTGGGTACTTCTGGGTGGATCATGATCGCACAATCGCACTTGCGACCCTGCAGGATCGTGCCTCGCGAGTGCTCCACTATCTGAAGAAATCGCAGTCGTGCCTGAGGAATATCTACCAGACGATGTTCCCACTGGACGCCATCCCTTCGAGCTTGTTCGCTCTCCTGGCTAAGTTTCAGGATTTGAGTGCAGTTCACGAGTGTGTGCGGAAACAGTTAGTGGCTGGTGCCAAGGCTGCATTGTTGCTGGTGCGACAGCATAGGCCTGAATGTGGATGTTGCAGCTATTGCTGCCGGTCCGCCGACTCCGCCGGCAGGTTCAACCTGGAATATGGTTCCTCATTACCAGGCGGTGGATGGCCCAGCGGAGGAAATTTTCGACTTCTTCGAGGAACAGATAAACGTTCTTCTGTTGCAACAATAGTTTAACTTGTATCCTGCACATAAATGTACCAGTGTTGTAAAGTTCGTATGTGTATGCTGTATATAATTGATTGATATTGATGTGTAAAGGAGATTGCTAGCTCGTATGTTTTGCGAGTATATTTGTACTCTTACAGTTCCTTTTCATTAGCCTGACTTATTTTATCTCAGCGCGTTGCCAACTTGTCAGGTGCGTTGCAACTGGGCTGGTGTATCAAGGGTTCGATTGTTGTTGTGTCAGCTACTCGGGGTACTGCATATTTTGTTCGTAGAACTAGGGTGTAAAGGGTGGCGTAGCCCCCGAGTGATATAATTGCTAGAAAAACAAGAGTTTCAGGGCACTTAGCTTTATTTATTCGCAGAATCAGTACGAGGTACAATGTGTGGCTAAGTAGCCTGGCTGAAGAGCCTTATTTGCAATGTAAGAAAAAGGACGACTAAGGGTAGAAGCGTCATAGCTGCGCGACGTTCCAGGGGTTGGAGTATGCGACTCCTGTCGCGAAGTCTTTGAGGCGATAAGCGCCACCTAGGATTACTTCTGTAATCACGTATGGTCCTTCCCAAGGGGACTCGAGCTTGAGGTGCCCTTGCTGCTTTAGTCGCAGGACCAGGTCTCCCTCGACGAAGGATCTAGGGCGTAGCCTTCTGCTGTGGTAGTTGCGCAGGTTCTGCTGATAGATCATCGATATTTCGGCTGCGATCTCCCGTGCTTCGTCAAGGAGGTCGACGGAGTCTTCGAGTGCAAGTGTTGACTCCTGCTCGCTGTACGCGACTACTCGTGGAGCTTTAAAGCGTACTTCTGCGGGTAGTACTACTTCAGCGCCGTGCACCATGAAGAACGGGGTGTATCCCGTGGCACTATTTGGGGTTGTGCGCAAGCTCCACAGTGCGGTCTTTAGCTCGTCTGGCCTACATCCAATAGCTTGATCGAGCGGTCGGAGGAGTCGCTTCTTGATTCCACTACAGACAAGGCCATTGGCCTTTTCGACTTGACCGTTGGTCTGTGGATGAGCTACGGAGGCATAGCTTACGTTGATTCCTAGGTTTTCGTAGAAACCCTGGAACTCCTTAGAGGTGAAGTTCGTTCCATTGTCCGTAATGATATTGAGTGGCCCTCCGAAGCGATAGACAATGGACTCGAAGAACTTGATGGCACTGGCTCCTGACTGATTTTTCACCGGCATGGCCTCTATCAATTTGGTGAATTTGTCGACTGCGACCAAGAGGTAGACATATCCTCCTCGCGAGGACTTTGGGAGTTTGCCGACCATGTCGAGTCCCCATTGCGCGAAGGGCCAAGCCAATGGTATTGGCCGGAGTTCCGCGCCAGGTGCGTGCGGTTTGTCCATGAATCGCTGGCAAGCGTTGCATCTCTCTACGATGTCCTTGGCATCGCGCATGGCCGTGGGCCAGTAGAATCCAGCTCGTAGAGCTTTGGCGACGAGGGCGCGACTGCCGGCATGATGCCCGCAAGTCCCTTCATGTATGTCGAGGAGGACGGCCCTTTCGTCCGCGTTGGAGACGCACCGTTGGAGTACTCTTGTGATGCTGCGCTTGTATAGTTCGTCGTTGATTATGGCGAATGCCTTGGATCACCATGCGATGTGTCGTGCATCAGTCGGATCGTCAGGCAGCCTCTTGATGAGAAGATATGTGATGTAGGGTTGAGTCCAAGATGGCTGGATCATCATGACCCCCGTTGGTCCTTCGAGTCATGTGTCAAGCTCCAGGTCATCGAGTGCCATTGGCTCATTGGGTGGCTAGCCCTCGAGTCTGTTGTTGCACTTGTTTTATTCTCTGTGGCCTTTGGCTTGATGGAGCGTTCGCAAATGCGCTCGAGAAATACCCCAGGTGGTATGGGGGCACAGGTGGAGCCAATGTTTGCGAGTGCGTCCGCCTCTTCGTTCCTTTCGCGGCCTACATGCCGCAGCTCGCAGCCTTCGAAGTCCCCTTCGAGTGTGTCGTAGAGGCCACGGTAAGCGATCATATTGTCGTTCAGTGCGTCACACTCATGTATTGTCTGATTGACGACCAGCTTGGAGTCGCCGTAGACGATGAGCCTCTTAGCGCCGCAGGCCTTTGCCATCCGCATCCCGTGCAATAGGGCCTCGTATTCAGCTTCGTTGTTGGAGGCGGTGAACTGCATTCGCAAGATGTATTTCAGCTTGTCTCCTTGGGGCGATGTCAGTATGACACCCGCGCCAGCTTCGTCCTTACGCTTGGATCCATGGAAGTGCATTGTCCAGAGGTAAGACATGTCTGGTTTTTCGGGGAGTTGGTTCTCCATCCAGTGTACAAGGAAATCAGGGAGGACTTGCGACTTGATCGCGTCGCGCTTCTCGTATGTAATGTCCCATGGAGACATCTCGATTCCCCAGAGCACGACTCGTCCAGTGGCATCGGGGTTGTTGAGGATATGCCCAAGCGGGGCGTCGTTGACCACCATGATTGGGTGCTCCTGCAAGTAGTGACGCAGTCGCCTGGCTGTCATGAAGACGCCGTATGCCAGCTTCTGGTAGTGCGGGTACTGCTGCTTTGTTGGCATGAGCACCTCGCTAAGGTAATAGACTGGGCGTTGCACTCCGTGGACTTTGTTTTCTTCGGCTCGTTCCACCACGAGTACTGTGCTGACCACCTGTTTGGTGGCAGAGATATATAGCAGTAGTCATTCTTTTTCGTGTGGAGTCACCACTACTAGCGAGGTAGACAGTAGGCACTTGAGGTCTTCGAATGCTTCCCGCGCCTCGACAGTCCACTCGAATTTCTCAGTTGTGCGGAGAAGTTGGTAGAAGGGCAGTGGCTTTTTTGCCCATTCGACTGATGAATCGACTGAGCACCGCGATTCGTCCGGCCAATTGCTGGATGCCTCTTACGTTCTTCGGCTTCTCCATGGCTAGTATAGCCTTTATTTTCTTCGATTTTGCATCAATCCCCCTTGCGGAGGTGAGGTATCCGAGCAGTTGCCTAGATGGTACGCCGAAGGCGCATTTGTCCGGATTGAGCTTGATCTGGTAACAGTCGAGGTTGGCAAATGTCTCGCGTAAATCGTCGATTAGCGAGGCTACCTCTTTGGTTTTGATAACGATGTCATCAACATAGACTTGGATGTTGCGACCAAGTTGGTTCTTGAGGCAAGCTTGCATGCATCGCTGATAGGTGGCTCCTGCGTTTTTGAGACCAAAAGGCATTGTGTTGTAGCAGAACACACCAAAAGGCGTTGTAAACGCTATTTTATCTTGATCCTCCTCCTTCATTCGAATTTGATTATAGCCTGAGTAGGCATCAAGGAAGCATAGACGTTCACACCCTGCGGTGGTGTCGATGATTTGATCGATTCGCGGTAGCCGGAAGTGATCCTTTGGGCAGTGCTTGTTTAGGGAGGTAAAATCCATGCACATCCATAGGATATCCGTGTCTTTTTTAGGTACTAGCACTGTGTTGGCGAGCCAAGTACTTTCCTTGATCTCGCGTATGAATTTGGCGTCGAGGAGTTTGTTGATCTCCATTCCGACCACCTTTGCCCTTGGTTCGGACAGTCGCCGAATTGTCTGTTTGACTAGCCTTGCGTCTGGGTTGACGTTGAGTGCGTGCTTGGAGAATTCCCTGGGAACTCCTGGCATGTCCGATGGACACTAGGCAAAGATTTCCCAGTGCTCACGGAGGAATTCGATGAGCGCGAGTTCCTATGCGGAACTCAAGTTATTGGCGATGAGGGCCATCTTTGTCGGGTCCGATGGGTGGACCTGAACTTTCTTTGTGTGCACCGACGAGTCGAAGGACAGGTCGGGTGAGCTTGGCTGGTTCGGGGGAGGCAGACTGTTGTCTGTCGACTCCTTCAATCTTGTGACCTCTTCCTGCATGCCGAAGGACTAGGAGATTCTGTTGAATTCCTTGTGGCAGCTGTTGGACCTTTCGAAGCTTCCGTTGATTGTGTTGACGCTGTTTGGACCTGGCATTTTCATTTGCAGGTAGGCGTAGTGTGGAACTGCCATGAACCTAGCGAACGCGACGCGTCCGAGGATGCTGTGGTACTGTGAAGGCCAGTCAACGACCTCAAAGTCGATGCGTTCACGTCGAAAGTTTTTCGTCGTGCCGAAGATGACGTCGAGGTTGATTTTGCCCAGGGGGTAGACACCTTTCCCTGGGACGATGCCGTGGAACGTTGAGTCTGTAACTTCCAGACATGTCAGAGGGATCCTCATTGCACGCAAGGTACTTGCAAACATTAGATTGATGTCGCTGCCGCCGTCCATGAAGACACGACTCATGTCGAAGCCTCCGATCTGTGCCTCGAGTACGAGGGGACAGTGGCCTAGACGAGGTACTTGGCACATATGGCCGCGCTTGTCGAAGGTGATGCAGGATTCGCTTCCACGGAGGTACTCAGTGGTGTATGGCAGAGAGTTTGTCGTGAAGTTGACTTGGCGAGTGATGGCCTTCTGCACCCGATTTGAGGGGCGCCCCTTTTGAATCATCATGTTTCCCACAGCCCGTGGGTATGGCTCGCCGCCTTGATTCTGGACCGGTGCGGCCGTGGGTGGTGGTACTCTAGGTGGTGGTCTAGGAGCTCCATGTGCTACAGCGCCTGGGCGACTCCATAGCCCCTATTGACTGCGTCGCGATTCATCTAAGCTAGACCCTCGTGGAGCTTGAGGAACTCGTGGCAGTCCTTGAGAAGGTGGCTGAATTTTTTCTTGCCGTCATGTTTGTCGATGTAGAAGTGCATGTTGCACGGCCCGGAGAGTTTGTCCTCGATTATTGTTACGAGTGCCTCTTCGCGAGTGCCGCGCTGCCATACCTGCGTGGTTTTCCCGGAGTCGCGATGTCCGCCGCTGTGATAGCCGTTGTTGCGGTTGTCGTCGCACCTGTCGGCGTAGCCGGCTGCCACCATGTTGACGTCGTCGCGGTCATCGTAGATGCGCATTCGACATTTGCTTCGGCGATCGCGTCTGCGCTCGAGCTCCGCTTTGTCATCAGAGTGAACGCGGTTTTTCACCGAGACTTCTCCATCTGCCCACCGATTCGCGATTTCCATCAGGTGGTCAATTGTTTTGGGCTTCGAGTGGCCCAGCTCCTCCCTGAGCTCTATGCGGCGAAAGCCGCCGTTAAATGCGTCGATTGCGCGATCCTCCCAGACATTTTCTGTGGAGTTCTTGATGATGGACCACCTCTAGATGTACAAGCTTAGTGATTCGCCCGACCTTTGCTGGCAGCACCTCAGTTCTTCGATTGATGCAGGCCTTTTGTAGGTGCCCTTGAAGTTGCGCACAAAGCTGTAGACCAGCTCTTCCCAGCTGTGAATGGATCCGTGTGGGAGGTTGTTGAGCCATGCTCGGGTGGTGCCCTCCAGCTGTATCTGCATGCATTGCATGGCCGTTCTTCGACTCCCGCCATGGAGCCTGACGGAGGAGATGTGGTTCTCCAACCAGATTTTTGGGTCCTGCAGGCCATCAAACTTTGGGTTCTCTAACAGGAGCTTGAACCCCTTGGGCATTCCCTTTTGCCTGATAGCCATGCTGAAGCATCTGGCGCCACAGAGCTCCACGTCTTCGTCCTCTGAGTCAGTCGAGCGGGCATGTCGTGCCATTGACTTGTCGATTTTACGCTGCGTGATGTCATCACGCGCATCATAGTTGTGGTCGTGTCGCTGTGAGCAGCGGCGTCGAGACAGATCGTGACTGTCGTTGTTGGACGAGGGTGAGGAATAGTGTTTTGCTAGATCCTTGCTTTTCTTCGGCTCTAGCATTGGTTCTTTGTCGAGGGCAGCCTCGATTACCCCCAAGCCTGTGATCGTAGATCGATGCATGGCAGCTCGGGGATGTCCAGTCGGCAGCTCGGGGATGTCCAGCCGGCGGCTGGTTGTTGAGGAGGTACATGGTGGCCACTATCACCGCTGCTTGCGGCGTATTTGGGACCACGTTGCCCCGGGTGTCGACTGTCATAGAGCTGAAGTCGAGGACTTTCACAGCTTCTATGCGCTCCTGCTCAGTGAGGTGGGCCATTCGAGATCGCCTCTTGTTGGCCACGTACTCGTGGACCTTGGAGGAGGATCCTCCATGGGAGGAGAGCACGGCCCGTCGAAGGCTCGACTCATCCGCCGCCTTTTTATGCGCCTCGAGTTGCGCGATCGTTTGTAGCTGGCGTCTGTACTCCTCCTTAAGTAGCCAATGGTAGCCCATCAGCATTTCCTGCGACGTGCCTGGAGGCAGAGGATTGCCTCGCAGAGCTTCTCGGCAACGGGCCCACTCGAGATCGTTGAGCATGATCACGACATGTTCACCAGTGTGTTCGTTCACCATGGTTGGAGATTTGACTGCCCCTCCGTTGTTGACGGGAACGCCATTGCCACCATTGGGGGGCCGCCGTTGGGTGGTCCGCCATTAGGTATGCCACCGTTAGGCGGATCGGTGCCAGATCCATTACCACCGTTTTCGCGATTAGCGGAGTCGCCAGTGTTGATGACCGCACATATGAAGTGGTTGGGGAAGCTGCTGCTTCCGCAACTTTCGGATCCGGAGCCGTAGACTCCATCTTAAGTGGCCAGGTCACCTGGATCGGCTCCGCGACTACTATCGCTGTCCGTGCTCTCATCTGGTGCTGAGGTGTTGAGCTTGCTGAGGGTGCCGATTGGTGGTGGGAACCACGATGCTGGAGCAATGACAAATTTTGTTGGCTGGTCAGGCATGCGAAGCGTGCCCATCTGACCAACTTGGAAGCGGAAACTCCCGATCGCCAGACTGATTCCATCGCCCACGGACTCGAAAGCCGGGCGAGTGGGCGGCGTGTGGATGGTGAAGTCGAACGCGCCGAAGAGCTGACGAATCTCCGCTGTTGCGGAGTTGTAGATCGCGGTTGATGGGGCTGAAGAAGCCAAAACATCAGCACTCGCAGTCCCCACAGACAGCGCCAATTGACGAGGGTTTAACTCATCAATGCCCATTGTTATGGACTTGGGTTTTGGAGAAGGAGGGAGCGCTGGAAGCATCAATCAACTAGCTAACAAGCACATAGGGACGCAAGATTTACCCAGGTTCAGGCGTCGTAGAGGTCCCTACTCATGCTTGTCTTCTCTTGGAATTAACGAAGGAATCGAAGATTACAGGGGTGCGCAGATGCAATCTGGCGAGAGTTGTGGAAACTAGGGTTGCGTGTGTCCTCCTTGACGCCCCCTCCTGGCCTTTATATAGATAGGCCAGGTCTCGGGTAGCAGGTCGAGTCAGTTACAGATTAGTGTTTTCCCTTTAAACTTTCTATCTTTAAACTTCTTCTTGTCTCGCAAGTCATCGAGAGTCCGTGGGTCACTCGAAGTCTTCATTGGGCCGTGGCAACGCCGTGGGCTTCCACTGTATCTGGACCGTATATACTAAACTCGAGTACCTACACGGTTAACCCATGTCAGTAAGAGTCCTACTTTATTCTTGAGTTCTCCTAGTTTCACCATAGAGTAGAAATGTGAACTTACTAGGGAATATATATGTGGCTTGCATATAACTTTTGTTGAAAATCCTCATTCCAACCATGACATTATGATTGAAGATTGTTGTAGCAACTATTTTGAAAGATGAAAGCATCCCAATGAATACCATGATAATTATAATGATCCTCTTTATTTTACAAACTTTCATGCTTTAAATGGCTACAATGTTAAAATTTCTTATAGTGCTTGCAACTACTATGAAATAGGAAATGATAATATGCCAAAGCATATGAATAAAGTTAGACTTTTTTGTTATTGGGTTTATTGTGTTGCTCTCTACCATGTTTCAACTTGACTATTACTTTGATTGGTATGAGCACACCATGGGACCTAGGTATAATGTATGAAAAAATTTCCAAGGAAGAAGGATATAGCACCAAGGTACAATCTATCACATGATCTCTACCTATATTAAACAAGTAAGTATAATCTAGCTATATGGCTATAAAGAAAGCGCTTTTCGGAGGGTAACCTAGTTATTTATTTTTGTGCACCCATGCTATAGTAAAATGAGTCTATTTTAAGTTTATTCTCTGTAGTTTTTAATGTCGTACCAAGTTTAACCCATTTGGATGATATAAATTTGATAAAACATATGGAGTAGCAAATTCTTGTACCAACACTGTTTAGTAGAAAAATTATATGATTTTTTTCTATAACTCCAATTGCTCTCATATTTAAACTAAAATTACAACTTTTCATCCTCTATATGGACAAAATTATCTAATCAAGTCACAAAGTTCACGTTGCAATAGTTAGAAATGAAGTATCCTAATCCTTAGACCATGAGATCTTGTTTAATCACAGTCACCCACGTCTGCTTTGACTATATCCACCCTCACACCGTACTAGGGTGATCATAAAGGTGTATATTGGATATTCTAGAGGGGCATGTTGAGGCACATGTATCAAGGTCGGGATTTGTTCTCCTCCGTGATGGGAATATACACATGGGCCACTCAGTGAGATTACATCTATAAATGGTGCGTAACATGTGACTGGGTCACGAGGATGGAATATCATAGATTGAGGAAAATAGCACTTGTCCGTAACAAGATTAGACGAGGTATAGATGATACCAGTGGTCAGGTCTGAAACAAGTCAAGTATCAATGTAACAAAGGAATTGGAGTCAATGTTTATGGTTCAAACAATAATAGACATCATGGAATGTATAGCGGTCATTATGGGCATCGTGGTCCCGCTATTGATCATTGATATGTGAGAGGTCTCGATCATGTCTGTGACGTTCCCGGACCATAGGGTAACACACTTAAAGGTATGATGACAATCTGAGATCATTTTCGATATAATGGAATAATCGGAGTAAGAAAGAGAGAACACCGGAACTGTTCTGAGATAGAATTGTAATTGTTCCGACAGGATCTGAAGTCGTTCGGAATGGACTGAAAGGTGTTTCAGGTCAAGAGTATTTAATAATATATGTTTATATATTAATTAATGGAATTCATATTAAATAAATATTTATTATTAAAATTTAAAAGGGCAACTTCCCCAATGGGCCAAATTCCCAAAGGGGAAAGGGCCCAAGAGGGCAAGCCACCCAATAGGGAAAGGGGCATCCACCGCCGCTGGCCTTGGCTGCCGTGCGGATGGGGCCCACCTGGCCGGCCCCCTCCTCGCTTGGAGCCTCCAACTCCCCTTCCTTTGGTCCCACCCCGGGACTTGAGGAGGATGGGGTCTCCACTTTTTCTCTATATATAGGAGGGTCCTATAGGAGGAAAAACACACAATAATTGAGAGATTTTCTAAGGCATTTTCCTTAGAGAATTTCCCCTCTCTCTTCTCTCTTGCAACTGTGGCCCTAGGTTAGGGGTTAAGGCTACATAGCAAGGGAGTGCTTTAGTGTGGCACGTTGTTGTGTTGTAGAGATTCTAGCCAAAAGATCTACTTTCGCACTCACGATAGGGATCAGTGAACCGGAGGTTATCATCATAGACCGGACATGTGATAAACCATGGAGGTGATTCCACTAGTGGCACCTAGGCTATTGTGCAAGGACCTAGGGTGACTTGCGAGGTGCTTTGCAACCTTGAGGTTGGCTACGGTTTCGACTACTTCATCCATGTTCCCCTCGGAATGTTAAGCTCTTTTGGTCTTCAAGAGTATGTTACCAAAACCTTCTCCATTACGACCTTACTCATTGATAGATCCTGGTAGTTGGTGTTACGCTAGCTAAGGAAAAATTGTGTTTTATGCCACCGAACCCCTTTAGTGGTATCAGAGATGATCTATGTGTGGTAATGCTTGTACGGTTCGAACACACGTTGAAGTGTGGGCATTGATCCTCTAGTTGTTACCCTCCCACGTGTACTTGTTTATATCACAGCACTGTTTGATGAAGCGGTACGGACCGACCTTATGCAAGAGTGGTTCCATGCTCAAAATACGACTTGTACCATATAAGTGGCTAGCTGGTGTCCGTCTTTCTTTCAGTAGTTGATAGTATTTGTAACAGATGGCC
Organism: Avena eriantha; assembly: GCA_910589775.1. NCBI lineage: Eukaryota > Viridiplantae > Streptophyta > Magnoliopsida > Poales > Poaceae > Avena > Avena eriantha. The sequence continues at coordinate 124,151,490 of OU342746.1, forward strand.
CCGAAAGGTGTGTAGTAGAGACAACTTTTGGATCCATGTTGTGGTTGGAAGTTCGTAGGTAGAAACGGTTCTCTCTCAGAAGCCTAAAATACCCACGTAAAACTTGCAAAAGATAAAGTAGAGGCGGCTAACTTTATTTTGCAGTGAAGCCGTATGATGTGATATGGTCTTGGTCGAGATTAAGGTAAAGTAGTCCACTCTATGTTTCTAAGTAGTATAGTAATGATCCTTGTTTCGATGAACGACAGACTGGTGGCACCATGGGCTTGGCACCATAATAGGAGCGCTCGATGGAGATCATGACAGATGAAGAAGGACCATATCATATCACTATTGTTGCATGTGATGTTGATACCTTATACGTCTTGTTGTGTGCTAATGTTAGATACAGTAAGATTATCCCTAATTAATACCAACCTTAGTGTTCTCCCATTAGTGTGCACCACCAAGAAATTCCATCGTCAAGCCATGACGATCGGGTGCTAGAGATACTGACGTTCGCATACAGTGGGCGCAAGCCATGTATGCACTACGAATACACTAAGATTTAATTGGCGACTCTAGCAGGTATAGACATGGGCTCGGAACATGAGAAGATCGAAAGATCGAGCATGAGTCACATGAATGTTGTCATCGACACTGTGTTGTCCACCCTTGTAACTATATCAAAGGCCTTGATGGTCGGGGATGATATAGTGAATGGGGATCGTGTAATCACTAAAACCATCTAGGGGATGATAGTTTTAGTGGGATCTCAATTGATAATTTGATTATGATTTTGAACTCATATTATGAACTTATTCTAAATATCTTGTAAATATCCTTGTAGATAACACTACATGATGTAGTACATGATGTAGTACCACTACATCATATTATGAACTTATTCTAAATATCTTGCATACCACTACATGATGTAGTACACTATAGTCGTTGACATAACACCAATGAAACACCGTTCACTAGTATTACATCCCTCAGAGTGGTACAACAGAAACACAGTCGGTCCAAGACATGACTATAGATTACAACTCGACTCTTTACAAAAGATCTAGAGAACACTCTAGGTTAAAGAGAGAGGAATAAACTTCTTACAAAGAAGAACCAGAAATAATAACTCAGAACTATTTGGCTAGTATGACTAGAATCTAAACTATCTGGCTTGCAAATGCTGCTATTGCATTGCTCTACAGAAGTAGGTTTTATGGCTAGAGTATCTACTCCTATATAATCAGAGACTTCGTCGTCACTTCAGTTGATGTATATGTTGACTCCATTGACTTCATTGAAGAACTTGAACTATAGGTGATGAGTTGTTGAGGATGAGTTGGTGTTGACGTCATCTTCAATGGCTTCAGAATCTAGCAAGGGTTAAGAAGGTACAGGTGAGTATGAGTGTACTCAGCAAGTTCACTAAAAAGGAGTGTTTTATGCACTAACTACAACCACAAACCATAGGTCGTAGGCAATGCAGGTTTTCGAAAACATTTCTTCAAAGATTGCTTTTATTCTAAAAACTATGTCCGACAGCCTTCACAGGTTGACCAGAACATTCTTGGAGTTTCTTTCCTGCCACGTTCGTAGCTCCTTCCCAGAACAGGGAGTAACAAGTTATAGTTTTACACTCTACAGAGGTGTGTTACTTTACCCATGAGAGAACTTAGCTTTGTTGCACATCCAAGTCATGAGCTTGTCCACTTCCTTGGTATGGGGCCCAATCTAAGATCCAAGCCACCCCTTCTCCATGACCCCGCATGAAGACACGATCCACTAAGAAGGTCTACCACGGTTACTCTTTGGGTAGCCTCTTGATGACTCTATAAGCAGCTCTGTCTGGCAACCACCATCAACTATGGCGAACCTCCACCAAGACAGCTATGCATAGATAATGTAGACACCAATATCATGGGGAACTAAGGGGTCCCACCCATGTGCTAAGTTCTCAACGAGAAATCAATAGCCTCACGATAAGGTCATCCGTCCATGTGAAAGGAAGAAGATCTAGCTGACTTCTCCGTCCCATTTCGAATTTCATGGTTAACGCATAATATACGGCGCTAGAATCACTAGCGACATTGGTTGTTAAGTCCAAGATATTATGTTCCTTTACCACTGGAACTTTATCAGTAGATTATTACCATTTGGTCAATAATCCATAATCATATTATTATTAAAATAGTGTTTTTTGACCTTTTTGAAATGCAGGTGATGACAACATTTGAGTTACAAGTATTTGATAGAAAATAACCAAAGGACATGAGCAAGTGTGAACTTGCCTTTTGTGATTGCAAGATTATGCAGTCACGGTCTTCGAGACATTAGAAAATCAAAAATCTATAAATAGCATCATTGGTCCGATAAGGACTAATGTTTAAAGAAGCAATATGCTGATGCATAAGTAATGTAATGCATTTTGTAAAATCTCGAGATAATTCCCCAATAACATGAATGAGTTAAACTTAGGTGATTTCTTTAATATTGGTTATCTTCAAGTTTACTTCACAAGAAAATATATATACAAGAAACTTAAGACTAACATATATGATACAAAAATAAGCATAATAAGAACACATGATTAAGGTTAATCTATATCATGTAACAATTATGAAAGTCCATGTTTTAGGTTGATAAGAGTTGAAGAACTTATTATGAGATTGTTGTTTGAAGTGGAAAAACGAATAACTTTTGAAGGAAAGATTTCTTTGATAAGGTTTACACAATCTTTATGGTTAATAGAATGTGATCTATGTCGTTTGCGCTTATTCAATAAGCTTGGACTTGAGATGCTTTACAACTTAATTGGAATAGACTAAAGTTAACTATAAAACTTAAGTGGACTTAGGTGTGATGTGGTTAAACTATCATCAAGTTTTTAGGGTTATGGTAGTATGATAAAAAGTGTGAGATCATTCACTTCCAATTTAAGTGAATGATGAGTTTAAATGTGATTTGCTATTATGGAATACTAGATTAATCTTAAATAAGGCATGGTTAAATGATCTTGTTAATTGGTTAGGGTTTGAAGTCATGTTAAAAATGGTTAAAACATAAAAAGCATTCACTTTTATTATAAGTGAATGATGTTTACTTAAAATTGTTGGTTTAGTTTGGATATTAGGTTTTAAAGGAGTTTTATAAGGTTAATAAGTTACACTTAAGTTTTATTATAGATCAAAGTTATGGTTTTGGAATTGGTATTCAGATATAAAGGACTTAAGGTTTCATATAGAATTGTGATTATTTCTTACTTAAGAAATGTTTTTAAAGAATATACAAAAAGGTATTTTATAAAATAGATAAGGATTTATTACTTTAAAATCTTAAAAACTTTTGGAATAATATATTTAGTATTTTTCTAGTAAAATATAGTTATTCAATTTCTTAAAAATAGTTTTTATTTATTTTTAAGAAATGTTCTTATTTTGTAAAAATCCACACAGGATTAAATGTTCTTAGATATTATTTTCAAGTTTTATTTGAAAAAAATAAATTAGTATTTTTAGAAAATAGTAGATTTATTTTTATACACAAAAATGATTTTTATTCATTTTTATGACCTCTCCTTATTTTATAAAATTTCATTTAGGATTTTATGGTGTTAATATTTATTTGCATTTTATTTAACTCAAACAAGGAAGATTATATTTTATTTGGTAGAACTTATTTTTATGATCATTTTGTTATATAATATGTATTTTCATGATTTATGTACATTTTTGTAGAGCTCAAATGAGTTCAGGGGCATTTTGGTAATTTTATAATTTTATTTTCCTTTTTATCTTACCCAATCCGGGCCTGTTTGGTTGGATGCCTAGGTGGACTTGGCCTAGATGCACCAGGCTCAGGGCATCTCACCCCGGCCCACCCCCTTCCCCGCTCACACCACATAAGCACACATTACATGCACGCACGCATCGTCGTGGTCGCTTGCGACGGCGCCGCCGCCTGCCTCACCGGTCGTCACCGACCGCCTCCGTCATGGACGCTCGCTGACCAACCTCACCTCAGGCGTCTCCTCCTAGTCCTCTACGCCCCGGTACCTCCTTTCTTTCCTATGCAAGCCCCCGAGAAACCCTAACTGTGCGGCTTGGGTCTGTCGGCGTGGCACCAGCACCCCTGGCTGCTCCGGCCATGGGCTGGCCGTGGCCTCCCCACCCTGGTGTGGTGGTAGGTTTGGCCGGCCTTCTTCTTCATCGCTGACACCTCCTTTAGGTAACTTCCTTGGCTTAATAACTTGATGATGTGAAGATGATTTGGCCACTAATATGTAGTTACCCCAGGAATTAGAGGTGTAGTCCAAATTTGACATAGAGGAGTTCGATTCTAGATAAAGGATTTGATTCATCTTAGGTATATACTTGTGGTTGATGAAAATGGTCTATTAGCAGATACAAGGTTATGATATTCTTTTCTTTTAGAATGTGATGTTGGGTAACCTAGTGTTTGTGTTGTTCACTTCCCTAGATTTTCTGTTCTGCTTCTAAATACAAGCCACCCTTAGTTGCTGGGATAATCTGATAGTAATGCAAAGGATTTAATTCGGTGCCTCTAGTGTTGGGATTGCACATAGTGTGTAACATCTAAAAAATATTAAACAAGATTATCCCATTCTAATCACCCAAGTTTAGGGTTAACAAAAACTTTTATTATTAAACTCTATATGGATGCATATGTGTTTATTATTAATGCATGAATGCTTTCTATGCCATGTTTGATTGCTATCAATGATAAGGATTAGTTTAAATATGAACACCACATCATCTAGGTCATTTTCAAACAGAAACAAATCAAAATAAAATCAAGTTATAAGCATAATGATCAAATGGTCACTTTGGCCAAAGTTAACCACTAGCCTACTTTGGGCATCTCTAGTAAAAGATTTCCAACAAAAACAATTATAATCCTTTTCACCCCTTGCTAGACTAAGTAAAAATGAATCCAAGCAAACTTTACAAATCTACAGAAACCAATTTCAAATCTATTTGAGAGGCAATTCAAAATTGAATCAAGTGTAGGTACATAGATCACCATTTGGCAAAACCACTCAAACCAACACCACTTGACAAATCCCAGCACCAGAGACTCCTAAGCATGTGACCAACACACCCACCAAATATAATTTGAAAATTCAAATAATTAGTTCATGCGGCCATTTAATCAAACACTTAACAGGCAGAGTACAACTCTAGCAACTATACACTATTTGAATCAATGTTGTGATCATTCTTGTACTGCAATCAGCCTCAGTTACTCACCCACGACCATCCCCAGTACCTAGTCGTGCAATGGAGCATCCCTCACTCGCCATTTGCACCAGTGCCGCCCGTACCCGAGCATGTCATGTCGGTCGACCATGGACGCGACGCCACACACCGCGTCGCCCTCTCCCACGACTACTAGCAAGTAGGCCTGACTTCACCGCACCCCTCTGTCCACCCCTTGACCAACAACGAGTAGTGGAGAAGCCAACAGCGCCGCACCCATTTACTTCTCTGCAATGCCGAGCGCACGCCAGATCACCGAAGCCGCCTCATGCAGCCACGCCGCGCCTCGCTCTCTCCGCGTGTACCCGCACTCGCCGCATCACCAACGACCTCCCAGACATGACCGTTCACCGTCGCGAGCCCCGTGACCACCGTACGTGATGACGAACACTTCAGTACCCGCACAGAGCACGAACCTCTCTCGACCGTCTGAGACCACACCTTGCCATGCCACCATGCGCGTGACGATCGCTGTAGTCCACCGCGTCGACCTATGCCCTCCGCCATGCCTATCGTGACCTGTAGCAGCGTCGCCGATGAGCCCGAGCCATGCCGCCCTGCCTCTCTCGCTGGTGTATAAATAGGACCCTCGCCCAGCCTCAAACGGCACAACATTCCATCCCTCTCTCCCTCAGAAACATCCCTGACCCTTTCCCGAAGCAAGGCGAGCACCACGTTGCTGGAATTAGGGTGGAGCCCGCCGTTGTAGTGAAGGAAGGGAGCCGTTGATTGGAGCCACCCCAGGAGCCGCCGTGACCATCATTCGACTCGCCGTCGTTGACCAGGCCATTCGCCCCCATCACCGGACCTAGCTGGAGTCCCGGTAAGCCTCCGACGACCCCCACTGTGATGCTAGGTTTAGAATCCCCCGCGCCCTCTGTGACGTAGACGATGAATCTCAGCCGTCGATTTGATCTCTAATCGCGCGGTTGATATTAGCCGATACTGTTTCGCCTAGCTACTGCCGCTGGCGTGTGGGACCAGCTTGTCAGCAGCCCGTTGCGCGCGCACCGTGCAGTTGGGTTGGCCCAGTTTCGTTCTCGCACATAGCCTAGTGATTCAAACTTAGTTTTTCTATTTAATTCAAAACCCTGTTCTCTAGCTGTATTCAAAATTGAATTCAAAGAGATGCACTCAACCAAATGGCATAATTCGAATTTTGCTAGAAATCTATTGAAAATAGCTAATCACTCCCGTTGGATTCAAACCATTTGAAACTATGGATCACCCATAGTAAAAATAACAAGACAGAGACTTTTACAACTTCAAACATTTTTATAAAATCAACCATAAATGCTTTTGAGTTGATTCCGACTCTCAAAAATCACATTTGCCTTGCTCTATATGAATATGTAAAAATATTTAGTTTTACAAGCATTGATCATGGACTAGTATTAAAAGGATGCGATATAGGCATTTCTAGTCACTTTAATATTATTAAATAGCAATATTAAATCTTGTAATATATGCCAAACCCTTTAAATCACATTCCCAAGTATTGAAATATGTGGTGATGGCATGTGTCAACATGATCCCATATTTCAATAGGATAATGTTAAATCTTAAGTATTTTCAATGAGTAGAAATTACTTTTCTCAAAAAAGATAGAGAAGAATGTGCCATTATTGCACGTGATGATTAAGATAATGCTAGATCATCTAGGGTGAGCCCTTGTGCGATAAATAGAAGTAGTGAAGTGTTGTGTGGTGAATATGTACCTCGTATGTGTTTAAAGACGCTAGTACCGACCCGAGCTACGGCGAGGAGGAGTACTTCAAGGAAGAAGAAGAGAACTTCAACGACTGCACCCAACAAGGAAAGCTAACTAATGCAAGCCATACATGCAAGCTAACTATTGCAAGCCATCCATGCAAGCTAACCTATGCAAGATGCACTGGGCATGCTTGGTTATGCAACTTTGATTATACCCATCCCAAGTTTTACTTGTAAGCTTTACCCTTCCCTTTACTAAAGTTTCTTCCTTAGTTAATGAATTGTGATTAGTGGAAAATAGGATGGGTACCAACAAGATCATAGAACTAGTCTTGGGTACTTATACTTGATTAACACCCCTCAATAGTGATACCCTCAATACTAGTGGCTAGTGCTAAGCTAAACTTGATCACTTAGATGTGAACACTTGGAGAAAATGATTATGAAAATCTTGGAATAATGATTCATTCTATTGAAATGTTTTGACATGTGTTATGAAACACAATGATTTGATGATGGAACTGAATGAGGCATGAGCCTTGACTTTGATAAAAACTGATGGTTGGGTTCGGATGCGATACCATTCGAATTTTACAGTACAACCACAATACCTGAGTTGGGTAGGGCTTAACTGGAAGTTTATATGTCTTAGTATTGGTTCTCTTGCAGAAAGAGGCTGAGCTGAGGCTACCTCATGAATATAAATGTCCACCTATGCAGTTCCCGGGATGGAAGTTGGCCATGGCTGGGAGGCCAAGCTCATAGGGGAGGTGCCTATACTAGGGTGTGTAGTGGAAAGGTTAGGATTGATTATCCGCATACCAAGTATGATGATTCAGGATTACCCCTGACGGATGTATCGAATTTTCTGGTGAAAGTGTACCACCTCTGCATGGTGTCAAACTATTCGAATAGCCACGTCCACGGTTATGGACAGTTGGAGTGGCCATAATGTTCCGTTGTCAGATGTTTTCAAAATGACTTGTGACTTGAACAATGACTTTGACTTGACCACAACAGAGGTGTGGACATGAAAACTAGGTTCCCACTTAAGTAATATAGAGAACTAAATTAGGTCTTTACTCTTAAGTCCTTCTGGAATAAACCTGGCTTTTGCAAACAATCCTAGAGCTTAAGATTCCTACTAGTATTACTCTACTTGTGTTAGTGGTAGTTTGCGAGTACTTAAAGATTACTCATGGCTTTGTCCCTAGCTATTCCCATGGCCAGACTACGGGGAAGACTACCCGGAAGATGGATAGTAGGGGGCCTATGATAACTAGGATCATCTCCCATCATCAACATTGCCTGTGACCACAAAGATGGAGTCTACTATGTTTATTCCCGCTGCTCTGATTTGTATTAAGACTTGATCATGAGATCCACTATTTGTAAGACTATTATGGTTTGTAATGGATGATGTATTATGGTACCAATTCTGTTATGTCTCGCAAAAATGGTAACCCTGGGATTGCGATGTACGGCATAACAGGCATTTGGACTTAAAAATCCGGGTGTTGACAAGTTGGTATCAGAGCCTTCCTGAAAATTCTTACCACTCTATAGAATAATTGACACACTTGATCAACTCACTAACTTACTCACCTTAACTGCTTATAGATGGAGGTCAAATACAGCAAGGTTTACCAGTTGGGCAATGGAGGACAGCTCATCTTTGAGAGGGATTTGGATCAGCTCTAAGAGTACCTTGGCCGCCGCACCCGGAGTTCTTCGGAGCACAGCTCAATGACCAAAAAGGAGGGGAACTACAGTTATTGATAGTTGCGGATCTGAGAGGAAAAATGGAACCACCTCTTTCGGAGAAGATTCAGTTCAGCGTGAGGGAGAACAACTGGTTAGACGGTCTAGCCAGGGAAATGCATGAGGCACTTGCTCGTCTGTGTGCACAAAACATCAACCAGATCAATGGCACCCGTTTTGCCCACTATGCAAGATGTGACTCTACGGGACAGCCTTTGGCCATGCTGGCGCATCTGGAGTTGAAGCATCATGTGGACCACTTGGACTTCAGACTGCAGGAGACTCAGGAGTTGGACAACGCCCATGCCTACACCAACAGGAATTATGCGGAACACACTGAGAGGAAGCAGACCCTCACCATCCTCGCCAAGGAGCGCAAGTCACTTTGTCACCAGCGTGATAAGAAGGACCACATTATCGCCCGTCTTTGTCAGAAGATAGCCACCCTAGAGGAGACCATCCATGCCCAGGAGATGTAGCTTGAGGAGAAGGAAGAGGAAGGGGAAGATATCCATGGTGCTATCCACTCTTACCTCAGTGTTGATGATGACTATCTGGAGGACGTCGCCACGGAGTTCCACACTGACGAGGATGACACGGAATTCATTGATGACGAGGAGCCCGACATTCCCGATAATGAGTAGTCGCACTTGAGCACTATCGTAGGTGTGAGTTTGTACCCGGTCCCATTTTATTGTAGCTTGACAGAATGGTTCCTAAAACCATCTGCTTTCATAGTTGTGGTGTGTGTTTGTATTGTGTGCTTGGAATGAATGAATGAATGAGAAGAAGTTGTTAGTTTTCAACCCTTAGTCATGCTCAAAGTTTAAATCTTTTTTAAACAAACCCATGAACCATAAAAATTTCCCTCTTGTCTCATTATCTATCTAAATCTTCAGATGACTCGAGGAAACCCCGATGGGAGTAGCTCATCTCATGACCCAATGCTTCATTCTGCAGATGTTAGTTTTAGACCATGAAGTCGATAGATCTGAACGTCAAGCTAACCTAGCCACTCTTCAACAGATAGCCCAGATGGCCCACAACAATCAAGGCCATGGAAACTAGGATCACCATGGATCCAAACTCAAGAACTTTCAAAACACCAATCCTCCTATGTTTAGCAAATCAGAAGAGCCTTTAGATGCTGATGATTGGCTGCAAACCATGGAAAATAATTTAGAAGTGGCAGGAGTAGATGCCAATGAAAAGATACTGTTTGCCACCCACTATCTGGCAGGTTATGCAAGATCATGGTGGAACAACACCCGTACCATGAACAGAGGACATATGATGACTTGGGAGGAGTTCAAACTCAAGTTCAGCAGGACCCATGTGCCCCCAGATTTGATCAAGAGGATGAGAGATGAATTCAGGGAGCTGAAGCAGGGAAGAATGACTGTGTAGAGTACCGTGACAAATTTCTATCTCTGGCTAGGTATGCCCCTGATGAGATCGACACTGAAGCGAAGAAGAAGGAGAGATTCATGAATGGTCTGCACGATGAGATGCCGACAGTGTTAGTCAACATTCCCTTTGATGACCTAGAATCGTTAGTGGATTCTGCTATCTGGATGGAAGGAAAGATCAACCAAGCCAGTGAGAACCGCAAGCGTCGTATGATGCACCAACCTGGACCCCACCATACCATGAAGTATCGCCCCAAGCCGTCTGCAGGATTTGCACCGAGAAACAACAGACCCCCTATGAACCATCTGAACTATCCCAATCGTGGCGGAGGAAACCTGAGGCCCGGAGGCCACCACAACAACAACCCTGGCAAACCCCAATAACTTCAACCGTGCACCGCCAAGGTCCAACAACAGCAACAACAACAACAACAACAATACTGCCCCAAGGACTGGAAGCAATGATGTGCCTATCGCAGGGAAAGACAAGTCAATGATAACCTTCTTTGAATGTGGAGTCACGGGTCATTACTCCAATGAGTGTCCCAAGAAACTTGCCACAGCAACCAATGGCACTGCACTTGCCCAACAACAGCGCTTGGAAAGAGGTTTGCACTAGGAAACGCACACAACCGTATCGGTCGTCTTTTCCACATGAATGCTGAGGAAGCCCAGGAAGCGCTAGATGTCGTGCTGGGTATGTTTTCTGTTAACTCAGTACTTGCAAGAGTGTTGTTTGATTTTGGAGCATCGCAATCGTTTGTTACAGAAGAATTTGCATGCACTAGTAAGATTCAACCCACAAATTTGAAGCATGTTATGATAGTTAAAATACCTGGTTCAACCACCAAAGCTAGAAAAATTTGCAAGGCAATGCCTATTAGAATCCATGGAATAGATTTTTATGCCAATCTAATAGTACTTGGAACCAAAGGTTTGGAAGTAGTACTAGGAATGGATTGGATGTCGAAACATCAAGGATTAATCGAACGTGCCAAGAAAGCCATAACCATGACCAGTAGCACCGAAGTATCAGTAGAACATGGTTCTAAGATACTGCCCCGTCAATTCAAATGCAACAAGAGTTTAGCCAAATCAACCATAGACCAAGTCAGAGTAGTCTGTGAATACCCCGATGAGTTCCCAGATGAATTGCCTGGTATGCCCCTAGATCGGGATATCGAGTTTATCATTGAGATAGTTCCTAGAACTGGACACATAGCTGAGAGACCCTATAGTTTGAAACCTGCTGAATTAGTGGAGCTAAAGAAGGAACTTGATGATATGTTGGGAAAAGGTTTGATACAACCAAGTGCATCTCCATGGAGATCACCTGTTTTGTTTGTGGATAAGAAGGATGGTGCCAACCGTTTGTGTACAGATTATTGGAAGCTGAATGACGTCACCATCAAGAACAAGTACCCACTACCGAAGATAGAAGATTTGTTTGACCAACTGATTGGTGCTAGTGTGTTTTCTAAGATTGATCTTAGAACTGGTTATCATCAATTGAAGATCCGTGCAACGGATATTCCAAAGACCGCCTTCACCACCAGATATGGATTGTATGAGTACAATGTCATGTCTTTTGGCTTAACCAATGCCCCCGCTTATTTCATGAACCTCATGAATAAGATTTTTATGAACTTCCTGGACAAGTTTGTCATTGTTTTTATCGATGACATTTTGATCTATTCCAAGTCAGAAGAAGACCATGAACATCACCTAAGAACCATCCTTGAAACCTGAGAGAGCATCAGTTGTATGCCAAGTTTAGCAAATGTGAGTTCTGGTTAAAGGAAGTAGGATTCCTAGGCCATATCTTGTTGGCCGGAGGAGGTGCTGTCGACCCCGCCAAGATTAAAGATGTTGAAGAATGGAAAGCCCCAGCCACCCAAACTGAAGTCCGTGCATTTCTTGGATTAGCCGGATACTACCGCAAGTTTGTTGAAGGATTTTCAAGCATCGCAAGACCGATGACCCAGTTGGTGAATAGAGATAAGAAGTTTGAATGCACGGACAAATGTGAAGCCAGTTTTCAAGATCTCAAGAAGAGATTGATTTTAGCCTCACTTCTGATCATGCCGGATATCAAGAAGCCTTTTGATGTATATTGTGATGCATCCAAGATTGGTCTCGGATGTGTGTTGATGCAAGAAGGCAAAGTCATATCTTATCTGTCCAGACAACTGGAGCAACATGAGCAGAACTATCCTACCCATGACTTAGAGCTACCAGCCGTAGTTTTAGCCTTGAAGACATAGAGTCATTACCTCATGGGTAATCGCTGTGAGATTTATTCAGATCACAAGAGTTTGAAGTACATTTTCACCCAGAAGGAGCTGGATATGAGGAAAAGGATATGGATAGAGTTAATCAAGGATTATGACCTTGGCATTCACTACCACCCTGGCAAGGCCAATGTGGTAGCGGATGCTCTTAGTAGATTGCCATGTAAACTAAACACCATGATAAAGGAAGCTCAGCCAAGTTTGCATGCGGAGATGGATAACTTTAGAATGGAGCTAGTTAGCGAAGGATTTCTAGCCAGTATTGAACTTCAACCCACTTTGATCAGTCAAATAAAGGAAGCCCAGAAAGGAAACGCAAATATTGATGGAATCAAGCGTCGTATCAATACAGGGAAGGTACCCAGATTCACCGAAGATGAAGAAGGAGTTCTGTGGTATAAAGGACGTATCTATGTGCTAGCAGATTCGGAGTTGAAGCAAGTCATTATGCAGGAAGCCCATGATACCCTTTATTCTATTCACCCGAGAGGAATGAAGATGTATCAGGATTTGAAATAGCAATTTTGGTGGCACAAAATGAAGACAGAAGTAGGAAGATACATAGCCAAGTGTGATATCTGTCATAGAGTCAAGACGGAACATCAATGACCTACAGGACTTTTGCAACCATTGCAGATTCCGGAATGGAAATGGGATTCTGTTGGAATGGATTTCATCACAGGTTTGCCTACATCTAGTAGGAGAAATGATTCTATTTGGGTCATAGTAGATAGACTATCCAAAGTAGCTCATTTCATACCCATCAAGACCACCTATCAAAGCTCAAAGCTAGCAGAGTTGTACATTGCTAGAATAGTCAGGTTGCATGGAACCCCCAAGACCATTGTTTCGGATCAAGGAACCTAGTTTACCTCAAGGTTCTGGAAGAAAGTCCAAGAGGGATTAGTGTAACATCCCAAAACTTTAATCCAAGGTTATTAAGATCCAAATCATCAAAATTAGGGTTAACAAAAACTTTTCCAATTAAAATTATTGAAGCATTCATATGTGTGTGCATTTAAAATAGGAGTTGATTTGAATTGCAATGATTAAGTGATCCATTGCTTGTAAAATGATTCTTAGGTGAAATAAACATCATCTAAATCATTCCCAAACAAATCCCAAAGAAAAACAAATCAAAATGAATAAAAGAAGAGAATGGTCATTTGTGCCATCTTAATCAACATGCCTACTTTGGCTATTCCTAGTACTCAAAACCTAACAGAAACAGTGGTGGATCTTTGCACCCCTTGCTAGTACACATAATGATGTACCAAGGCCCACTTTGTGATCTGCCAAAAACTCTCCAAACACTAATTTTAAATGGCATTTGAAAATTGAATCTATTTCATATGGGAAGATCACCCTATTTCAAAAACCACTCAAATGAGCTCAATTTTCAAAACCCAAGAACCCATAGAGTCTCAAGCTTATTACTAGCACACCCACCAAAAATCTTATCAAAATTCAAAAGTAAATTTCTTGCGGCCATTTCCACACACACTTGGCAGGAAGAGATTACACCTAGTAGTTAGCTCACTGTTTACTACAGGGTTTTGCCCCCAATTGACCCCCATTTACTCCCACTGTCTCCACTTGATCCAGCCAGGCCATTAGCACCCATCCCCTATCCCCTAGCAATAGTGCCAGGCCACCCCGAGCACCATGTCGTCGGCCAACCTTGCAACCGCCACAGCAGACCACCCCTCTCTCTCTTGCCATGTCTAGGAGCTAGCCCAGACCTCACCGCCACTCATTGTCCCCTCCCCGAGCACAGCAGAGCAGTGGACCACCCGCAGTGCGCCGCGCCTAGAGTGTCTGCGCCATGCCAAGCACGTGCCAGAGTGCCACGCCCGACAAGCGTGCACACGCCGCCCCTCGACCGCAGCCCGCGCCCACCGCGTCGCCACGACCCAGAGAACACCCCAGACATGCCCGTTCACCGCCAAATGCACCACAGCCACTGCTCGTCGTGGAGACCGCCGCCTCTGCCGTTCAGAGCGTGAGCACCGCACGACCATTTTCCACCACCCCTAAGCCCGCATTTAAGCCATAGCGCCCGCCAGGAGACCTGCCACCGTCCCCTACCTCGAACCACACCGCTAGCACATTGTGTAGCCCTCGCCGGAGTCGCCCGCCCATTCCTTTCGGTCGCCCTGTCGAGCTATAAATAGAGGCCACCCCAGCCTCATTCTGCACACCACTCACCTCCCCTCTTGCCACTGATCAGTCCCCACTTCTCCCCGGAGGCGCTCGAGCTCATAGTCGCCGGAATTTCACCGGAGCTGGCCGCCTCTAGAGGAGAAGGGCCCCATTGATTGCGACCACCCCTGGAGCTGCCTCGACCACCCCTGAGCTCGTCGTCGTCCACCAGTTCGTTTGCCCCCATCGCCGTCATCGCTGGAGTCCTAGGTACGCCCCATGAGCACCCCCACCGAGCCGCTAGGGTTAAACCTCGCCGGCGACCTGTTCGTCGTTGACGACGAGCCCCAGCCGTCGATCCTAGTTCTAATCTAACGGCCCACATCGCCCCGTACCGCTTCGCGTGTAATGAGCCTCTTACCAGTGGACCCCCTTATTACCTGTGCCCTGCACCGCTTAGTGTCACTGGGCCGGCCCGTTAGCTTTCCCGCGCGACCCATTTAGTTTGAATTAGGATTTTTCTATTTTAGTTGAAACCTAGTTTTGTCCCCTAGTTTAAAATTCAATTTAGAGAGATTGACAAATCCAAATGGAGTGATGCCAATTTTGTTAGAAAGATACTGAAAAGATCTACCCAAGCCCGTTGGATTTAATTCAATTAGACTTAGAGATCTCTCCTAGTAAAAATAATAAGACATAAGCTTTTGCACCTTGCAACATTTTTATAAAATCAACCATGATAGCTTTTGGGTTGATTCCAACTCTCAAAAATCACATTTCACCATACCTATCTGAATATGTAATAATATTAAGCTTGACATGCAGTGACTTTGGACTAGTACAAAAATAATGCTATATAGGCATTTCTAGTCACTTTAAATCATTAAATAATGAACTTAAACCAAAGTAATTGTGATCCAACCCTTAAATTACATTCCCACATGTTAGTATATGTGGTGATGACATGTGTCCACATGATACCATATTTTAAGTGGTGAAACTTAAATCTTAGTTTATTTTCAATGAGATGAAATTACTTTTCTAAAATAAAAAGAAGGAAACTAGTTAATAAAACTTGTGATGCTTGTGATGATAATAGATCATCAAATATATGCCTTAGAGTGCTAATTAGACTAGTTAAGTATTCTTTGGTGATTGTGTACTCCGTATGTATTTATAGACGATAGTACCGACCAAGCTTTCGAGGAGGAGGAGTTCTATCAAGAGGAGGAAGAAAACTTCAACCACTGCACTGCACAAGGCAAGCCACCATTAACAATGCAAGCTAACCCTTGTAATCTAGATAACCCAAGAAAAGATTCTTTAGGCATGCTTTGTGTATACCACCTTGACTATTACTTACCCCAAGTATTATTTTCAAGTCTTACTTCCTTTACTTTATCAAAGTTCTTTACTTGTTTTGAAGGTAACATAAAGAGTATAAAACTTGACCTATAGAGATGACTTTAGATGTCATTCTATGGCATGAGATTGATCCCATCTTTCCACCTTAGTGAACACTCTTAACTTAGTAGTTTAGAGTAGATAAAAACTTGAGTCAATTCAGATGGGAATACTTGGTGAAAATGAATTATGAAAACCTTAGAATGATGAGTCATTCTATTGAGATGTTTTGACATGTGTTGAGAAACACAAATGATTTACGATGGTGAAAATGTTGAGGCATGAGCCTTAACCCTTTTACAAAACTGATGGTTGGATTCAGATGCGATACCATTCCAAATTTACCGTACAACCACAATACCTGAATTGGGTAAGGCTTAGCCGAAGGTTTATATGCATTACTATTAGTTCCCTCACGGGAGAGGTTTGAGCTGAGGCTACCTCTCAATGTTGTCTACCTATGCAGTGCCCAAGATGACAGATGGTCATGGTTGGGAGGCCATGCTCATAGGAGAGGTGCTTATATTAGGGTGTGTAAAGGAAAGGTTATGTTTGATTATCTACATACTTAGTATGATGATTCAGTGTTATCCCTGACAGATGTATCGAATCTTGTGGTGAAAGTGTACCACCTCTGCAGAGTGTCAAACTATTCGAATAGCCGTGTCCGCGGTTATGGAAAGTTGGAATGGCCATATTGTTTCGTTGTTAGATGTTTCTAAAAGAACTTATGAAAGAAATGATGAATCTTGACTTGACCACAACAGGGTTGTGTTTATGACACTAGCTTCCCAACTTAAGTGATTCTAGAACTCTACTTTATCTTTCTTTGCTTCAGAACTCAGCTTAGGTTTCAAACTTAACTTTATAGTTAAACTTAGAGTTAGCACTTTAACTTAGAAATATACTACTTATTAGTGGTAGTTTGCGAGTACTTAAAGAGTACTCATGGCTTTTGTCCCTGGCTATTCCCATGGCCAGACTATGAAGGAGACTACCAAGATGATGGCCAGCAGGACGGCTATGATAACTAGGACTATCTGCCTTCATCAGCATTGCCTGTGCCCCTGAAGATGGACCCCACCGCTACGCTTATCTTTTATTTCCGTTGCTTGTTGTATTAAGACTGGATCGTGAGATCTTTATTTGTGTAAGACCTTATGTATGGTTTGTAATGGATGATGTACTGTGGTATCCAATCTGTTATGTCTCGCAAAAATGGTAATCCTGGGATTGCGATGAATGACATAACAGGCATCTAGGATTAAAAATTCGGGTGTTGATAAGTTGGTATCAGAGCCATCCTGACCATAGGAGACCTTAGTTAGAATGGACGTCCAAACAAAAACTTACTTTCAAAACCAAAGTGAGTATTTATGAAAAACTATTTCCTCTCTTACCCTTGGGAATTCATTCTTTCTCAAACATTCATTTTCCTCAAAATTCTTACATTACTACTTAAAAATTTGATAGACTTGATCACTTCACTAACTTCCTCATCCTAAATTCTTGTAGATGGAGACTCAGTTTAGCAAGTTCTACCAGTTGGGAAACGGAGGTCAACTGATCCTCGAGAGGGATCTGGATTCATTGTCGGAGTTACTGGGACACCCACATCCGGAGTTTCTTGGAGCTCAACTTCCAGGACCCCTAGGAGGAGATTTACAGTGGCTAGTCACCGCTGATCTTAGAGGAAGCATAGAAGCACCAACATCCGGGAGAATTCAGTTCTCCGTGAGAGAGAACAACTGGCTAGATGGATTAGCCAGGGAAATGCATGAAGCTCTCGCACGTCTATGTGCCCTTAGCATCAACCAATTCCAAGGAACCCATTTTGCTCACCAAATCCAAGGGAATGCCGATGGAGATGCCAAGTCATCCAGAACTGAAGCGCCAAGTGGAGAACCTCGAATTCCTATTGTACGATCGTCAAAAGGAGTTGGACAATGCTAGGGAGTTGGCCAACCACAACCGTGCCATTGCCGCCCAGAAGGCCCAGACTTTCTCACTGCTCGTCAAGGACCGTCAGTCTCTTCACCTCCAGCGTGAGAAGAAGGATCACACCATCGTCCGTCTTCGCAAGAAGGTGGCCGACCTCGAGAAGACCGTCAAGGAGCAGGAAACTCAGCTTGCAGCAAAGGAGGAAGAAGAGGAGGGTGAAGACATGGATTCTTACCTCAGCAACGATGATGACTTTCTGGAGGAGGATGCTGTGGATTTCTACACTAACGATGAGGACTCTGACTTCATCGACAATGAGTAGATGCACTAGAGCACTGTCGTTGCATGAGATGTATCGGTCCCACTGTATCGTAGCTTGCAAAATGGTTCTTCAAACCATCTGTTTTCCTTTGATTGTTGTGGTGTGTGTTTGTATCGTGTGCTTGCTTGCATGAATGAAATGAAGTTAGTTGCAAAACCTGAGTCAAACTCAAAGTTTTAGCTTTGAAACCAAAACCATGAACCTTAGAACTTTCCCTCTTACCCCTGTATCTACCTCAATCTTCAGATGATTCGTGGAAACCAAGGAAGGAGCAACTCGTCGCAAGACCCAATGCTGCAGATTATGCAGATGTTAGTTGCAGACTGTGAAGCAAGCAGGGCAGAGCGCCAAGCCAACTTAGCAACATTGCAACAGATAGCTCAGATGGCCCAAAACAACCAACGACATGGAAGTCAGGATCACCAAGGATCCAAACTCAAAAACTTTCAGAACACCAATCCCCCAATCTTTAAGCAAGCTGAAAATCCATTAGATGTTGATGACTGGTTGTAGACAATGGAAAACAACTTAAAAGTTGCGGGAGTTGATGACAACGAGAAAGTTCTCTTCGCCACCCACTATCTGGCAGGAGATGTAAGAGCATGGTGGACTATTATCCGTAACATGAACCATGGTCAAGTGATGACATGGGAAGGCTTCAAAATCAAATTCAGCCGCACCCACGTGCCACAGGGTCTAGTCACCAGAATGAGGTATGAGTTCCGCGAATTGAAGCAAGGCAGAATGACAATGGTGGAGTACCGTGATAGATTCCTATCACTTGCCAGATATGCACCTAATGAGATCAACATGGAGGCCAAGAAGAAGGAGAGATTCTTGAACGTACTGCATGATGAGATGCAGACTGTCCTCGTGAACATCCGTTCGAGGATCTCGAAGAGCTAGTCGACTCAGCCATTCAGATGGAAGGGAAGATTAACCAGGCAAATGACAACCGCAAATGTCGTATGATGTAGCAATCTGGATCCAGCAGTCACCAGAAGTACCGTCCCAACCCCTCACCAGGATATGCACCACGGAACAATCGGCCCTCAATCTCTCGCCCAAGCTACCCCAACCGTAGCGGAGGCAATGTGAAGTCTGGAGGAAACAAGCACAACTCCGGCAATGCCAACAATTTCAACCGTGTACCTCCCAAGAACAACAACAACACTTCACCCAGAACTGGCAGCAATGTTGTGCCCGTCGCAGCAAAAGACAAGTCCCAGATCACTTGTTTCGAGTGTAGAGTGAAGGGTCACTATTCCAATGAGTGTCCCAAGAACACTGCAGCCACTGCCAATGTGAATGCCCCAGCTCAACAGCAGCGTCGTGTTCAACCAGGAAGATGGTTTGCCCCAGGGAACCCTCACAACCGCAACGGTCGTCTCTTCCACATGAACGCAGAAGAAGCCCAAGAAGCGCCAGATGTAGTGCTGGGTATGTTTTCTGTCAACTTAGTTTTAGCAAGAGTGTTGTTTGATTCGGGAGCATCACATTCATTCGCCACCGAAGAATTTGCATGCACTAGTAAGATTCACCCAACCAACTTGAAGCATGTCATGATAGTTCAAATCCCTGGTTCAACAACCAAAGCTAGAAAAATTTGCAAAGTTGTGCCTATCAGAATACATGGGATAAATTTTTATGCCAACCTAATTGTACTTGGAACCAAAGGATTGGAAGTAGTACTAGGTATGGACTAGATGTGAAGGCATAAAGGACTGATAGACTGTGCTAAGAACGCCATCACCATGACCAGTAGCTCTAGAGTCATAGTAGAGCATATATCTGAAACCTTACCTCGTAAATTCAAGTGCAACAAGAGTCTTGCCCTACCCACCATAGACCAAGTCAGAGTAGTCTGTGAATACCCCGACGGATTCCTAGATGAATTGCCAGGTATGCCCCCGGATAGGGATAGTGAGTTCATTATCGAACTAATCCCCGGAACCGGACCCATAGCCTAGAGACCCTATAGCATGAACCCCTCAGAGTTAGTGGAACCGAAGAAGCAGTTGGATGCCATGTTAGCAAAAGGCTTGATTCAACCAAGCGCATCGCCATGTAGATCACTAGTGTTATTCATCGACAAGAAATATGGAGGCAACTGTTTGTGCACAAATTACAGAAAGTTGAATGACGTCACCATCAAGAACAAGTACCCCTTGCCAAAGATAGAGGATCTATATGATCAATTGACTGAAGCCCAGGTATTCTCAAAGGTTGATCTTAGGATTGGTTATCACCAACTTAAGATTCGTGCAACGGATATTCCGAAGACCCTTCACTACTCGCTATGGTTTATATGAGTATACAGTTATGTCTTTTGGATTAACCAATGCCCCTGCTTATTTCATGAATCTCATGAATAAGATCTTTATGAATTTCCTAGATAAGTTTGTAGTTGTGTTTATCGACGACATCCTTATCTACTCCAAGTCAGAAGAAGAGCATGAGCAACATCTGAGAATCATCCTAGAAACCTTGAGAGAGCATCGGTTATATGCCAAGTTCAGAAAGTGTGAGTTCTGGCTGAAAGAAGTAGGATTCCTAGGAGATATTGTGTCAACCGGAGGAGTCTCTGTTGATCCCGCCAAGATCAAAGATGTCGAAGAATGGGAAGCCCCAACCACTCAAACCCAAGTCCGTGCATTTCTCGGATTAGCAGGATATTACCACAAGTTCATAGAAGGATTCTTGAGCATCGCCAGACCCATGACCCAATTGTTGAAGAAGGACACAAAGTTTGAATGGACTGACAAATGTGAAGCCAGTTTCCAGGAGCTGAATAGTAGGTTGATTTCAGCCCCAATTTTGATCATGCCAGACATCAAGAAGACGTTTGATGTATATTGTGATGCACCTAAGATTGGTCTCGGATGTGTGTTGATGCAAGAAGGCAAAGTCATCGCTTATCTGTCTCGACAACTGAAATAGCATGAGCAGAACTATCTGACCCATGATCTTGAATTAGTAGCCATAGTGTTGGCATTGAAGACATGGCGTCATTATCTGATGGGTAATCGCTATGATATTTACTCATATCACAAGAGCTTGAAGTATATTTTCACTCAGAAGGAGCTGAATATGAGGCAAAGGAGATGGATAGAGTTAATCAAGGATTATGACCTTGACATTCACTATCACCCCGGCAAAGCCAATGTGGTAGCGGATGCTCTTAGCAGATTGCCTTGTAGGCTAAACACTATGATCAAGGAGAAGCAGCCAAGTTTGTATGAGGAATTGGAGCAATTCAGAACTGAGCTAGTTAGCAAAGGATTCTTAGCTAGCATTGAACTTCAACCCACTTTGATTAGCCAAATCAAGGAAGCCTAGAAGGGAAATGAAAGTATCGACGGAATCAAACGTCGTATTGGTACAGGAAAGGTACCTGGATTCACTTAAGATGAAGAAGGAGTTCTGTGATACAAAGGACGTATCAGTGTGCCAGCAGATTCGGAGCTGAAACAAGTTATCTTGTAGGAAGCTCATGATACTCTTTATTCTATCCACCCTGGAGGCACGAAGATGTATCAAGATTTGAAAGAGCAATTTTGGTGGCACAAGATGAAGAGAGAAGTCGGAAGCTACATCGCCAAGTGTGACATCTGTCAACGAGTCAAAGCAGAGCATCAGAGACCCGCAGGACTGTTGCAACCATTGCAGATTCCGGAATGGAAATGGGATTTCGTCAGAATGGACTTTATCACCAGTTTGCCTACTTCCAGTAGGGGAAATGACTCAATCTAGGTCATAGTGGATAGACTATCCAAGGTCGCCCACTTTATCCCTGTCAAGACTACCTACCAGAGTTCAAAGCTAGCAGAACTGTATATTGCTAGGATTGTTAGTCTGCATGGAACCACCAAGACCATAGTATCAGATCGAGGAACTCAGTTTACCTCGAGATTTTGGCACAAAGTTCATGAGGGATTGGGAACCAAATTGAACTTCAGCACAACTTATCACCCACAAACTGATGGACAGACTGAGAGAGTCAATCAGATCCTAGAGGATATGTTGAGAGCTTGTGTGCTAGAGTACGGATCAAAATGGGAAGACTACCTGCCTTTCGTAGAATTCTCATATAACAACAGTTATCAAGCTAGTTTGCAGATGGCACCATTTGAATTCCTATACGGAAGAAAGTGTCGTACCCCTTTGAATTGGTCACAAGTAGGAGAGAGTCAGATCTTTGGAGCCGACATTCTTTGAGAAGCTGAAGAAAAGGTTCACAAAGTCCGTGAGCACCTCAAGACCGCCCAATCCAGACAGAAGAGTTATGCTAACTAGAGAAGGGGAGACCTGACTTTCAATGTCGGAGGTTTTGTATATCTCAAAGTTTCACCATTGAAGGGAACGCAACACTTTAGTCTGAAAGGAAAGTTAGCCCCAAGATATATCGGGCCCTTCATGATTCTGAACCATCGAGGAGAAGTATTGTATCAATTGGAACTACCTGAAGATGTCAACCATCCACAATGTGTTCCATATCTCATTACTTCGCAAATGCCTGGAAGTGCCAGAGAAGACTGAAGTTTTCAAGAACATCGATCACAGAGCTGTGGAGATCAACATGTTGGAGATATGCCCAAGAGGCAATAATAAAAGTGGTTATTATTGTATCTTTATGTTTATGATTAATGTTTACATCCCATGTTATAATTGTATTAACCGGAAACATTAATACTTGTGTGTTTTGTAAACATAAGAGAGTCCCTAGTAAGCCTCTTGTTGAACTAGCTTGTTGATTAATTGATGATCATGGTTTCCTAATCATGGACATTAGGATGTGATTAATAACAAGGTTATATCATTAGGAGAATGATGTGATGGACACACACCCATAGTAAGGGTAGCATAAGATCAAGTCATTAAGTTCGTATTGCTGTAAGCTTTCAAATACATAGTAACCTAAATCCTTCGACCATGAGGTTATGTTAATCACCATCGCGGATGGATACTTTGATGACATCAAACACCGCTTCGTAACTGGGTGGTCATAAAGGTGTCATTGGGTATTCTGAAAGTATGTGTTGAAGCGCATGGACCAAGATTGGGATTTGTCCATCCATATGACGGATAGATATGCTCTGGGCCCTCTCGGTGGAATGTCATCTAGTTAGCTTGCAAGCATGTGACTGGGTCACAAGGGATGACATATCACGGAACGAGTAAAGAGTACTTATCAGTAACGAGGTAGAACTAGGTCTGGAGATGCTGACGATCAAACCTCAGATAAGTATAGTATCGCGTGACAAAAGGAATTGGTTTCATATGTAAATGGTTCAATCGATCACGAAGTCATCGTTGAGTATGTGGGAGCCATTATGGATCTCCAGGTCCCGCTGATGGTTATTGATAGGAGATGTGTCTCTGTCATGTCTACATATTCACGAACCGTAGGGTGACACACTTAAGGTTCGAAGTTGTTTTAAGTATATATGGAATGTGCGTTGGAGACCGAATGTTGTTCGGAGTCTCGGATTGGATTCGGGACATCACGAGGAGATCCGGAATGGTCCGGAGAATAAGATTCATATATTGGGGATAATTTTTTGAGTTAGGAAATGTTCCGGAGTATTTGTATGAGGGTTCTAGAAGGTTTCGGAATGTTCCGGAAGGTTCTTGAAGGTTTCTTGGAGTTTGCTTGAAATCCAAGGAAGGGATCAAGGAGTCCTGGTGGGTCAAGACTAGGAGTCGTGGGGGAGGAGGACTCCTCCCCCCACTCCCCAATCCGCCGTCCTAGAGGGAAGGGGAGTCCTACAAGGACTCCCCCTCCCATGGCGCCTCACCCCCCTTAAATAGAGGGGCAGGGGCGCCCCCTCCACCCCTCTCCCATAACACCCAATCTCTGCCGCCTCTCTCCTCCACCTTTCTTCTACACAGGCATAGGCAAAGCCCTGCAGAATTCTCTACTCCACCACCACCACCATGCCGTCGTGCTGCTGGGATTCCATGGAGAAGATCTACTACCTCCGCTGGAACGAGGAGAGGAAGGTCTGCTTCGACTCCGCACGTCTGACCGACTGCGGAAGCGCTGCCGAAACGCGGCGCCGGAAGGATCGTCTACATGACCGACTACGGAAGCTCTGCTGGAACGCGACGCTGGAAGGATCGTCCACACGATCTTGAGATCGGCAAGTGATCGACTACATCACCCACGAGATCTAATCTCGTTAACACTTTCGGATCTACGAGGGTTAGTTCCTATCTATCTCGTTGCTCATGTCTAATAGATTAGATCTTGGCTTTTATCTAGATTAGATCTGGGTTTTGTTCGTTCTTGCGGTAGAATTTTTTTTTCCATGCTACGAACCCATCAGTGGTATCAGAGCCGTATCTATGCGTAGATCTGTTGCACGAGTAGAATACAATGTTTTTGTGGGCGTTGATGCTTTTGTTGTCGGTGTCTTAGCGTGTACTTTGCATCTTGCGCCATGGTGGGATGAAGCGGCTCGGGCTAACATTACATGTCATCGCACATGAGACTTGCTCCACGCTTGACGTGCAACGTGCTTTGCACAAGTGGCTTTGCGGGTGTCTGTCTCTCCCACCATATTTAAGATTCAATTTACAATGAGCATCTGACAACACTTGTATCAACGTTGTGGTTCATGTTCGTAGGTAAGATCCATTCTTATTCGAAAGCCCCAAGCCACGTAAAACATGCAAATAAAATTAGAGGCGTCTAACTCGTTTTTGCAGGGGTTTTGTGATGTGATATGGCCATTATGTGATTGTGATTATATTTGATGTATGCAATGATCCTTATTGTAATATGGCAACCGGCAGGAGCCTAATGGTTGTCTTTAAATTTTGTTTAAGACCTGCGTGTCTATTCATCATGTAATAGCTTTATTCCAAGTAGTTGTAATAGTTGTTGGTGGTGATGGACAACCATGAAGCGGCGCCACGGACCTTGACGCCACGCTGGTGATGATGGAGATCTTGTCCATGCTTTGGAGATGGAGATCAAAGGCACAAGAAGAAAGGCCATATCATATCACATATTATGAATTGCCTGTGATGTTAATCCTTTATGCATCTTGTATTGCTTAGATCGCGACGGTAGCATTATAAGATGATCCCTCTCACTAAATATCAAGTAATAAAGTGTTCCTCCTTAGTTGGCACCGTTGCTAAGACTCGTCGTTTCGAAGCATCTCGTGATGATCGGGTGTGATAGACTCTACGTGTGCATACAACGGGTGCAAGCCAGATTTGCACATGCAGAAACTAAGGTTAACCTTGACGAGCCTAGCATGTACAGACATGGTCTCGGAACACAGAATACCGAAAGGTAAAGCATGTGTCATATGGATGATATGATGAACATGTTGATTGTTCGCCTTTAAAGCTACATCATCTCACGTGATGATCGGACTTGGTGTAGTGGATTTGGTTCATGTAATCACTAAAACAACTTGAGGGATGTTGTTTTGAGTGGGAGTTCATTTGTAATTTGGATTAGTCGAACTCAATTTATCATAAACACAATCAAAGTGAATTTGCATAGTTTGTTGTAGTCATTGGCATCCGTTTACCACCTTACGCTTAGTTATAGTAGAGATAGTGGAACTATAGAAATTCTGGATATTTACTTTACGAACTGGTATCGTATTGTTTTGAATGTCAATTTAAAGTTTATAAGTCCTATTGCAAACTTTCAGCAAACTCTATTTACTCCATGAAGTTTAATAAGTAGTATTAAATCAAGAGTAAGAATTCCAATGTTAGTATCTAAAGTATCATGTTTGCCTCCATGATTCTTGATACTCAAAAGATTGTTTTTAATATCAAGTTTATCTAAGAGTTGAAAGCAATGTTTCAGAAACCATCATATGTGAAAGGTATTGCGATATCTAAAACAATGTGTTGGTTACAACATGATAGAGTATACGTCCTCATATTTGATGAGAATTTGTGAAGGTTGGAGACGCTAGTTGTCCTAATCCTCCAAAAGGTTTTGAAAAAGAAACATTATACTCGCAATTCACCTTTATAAGCTATAGCAGCTTGATCATGAAAGTTATCATGATAAGGATGAATAGAAGATGTAAGTAAAATGTTTACTACACTAAAAGATTACTAAAGAATGGAACTTTGAAAGAATGCCAAACATTTGATGAAAGTGATCCACTTCAAAGTGCAATTCCAAAGGTATTGGTCTTTGACTATACACACTTTATACTATGTGTCATGTGAATGACACCACTGTTGATGTTGATAGATTCTTTTAAAATAAAAGGAATTGCTGAAAGAAAATCTGTAAAAATATTTGGCAGAAATTATAAGGTTGGAGATGTCCAACGTGGGCATATAGAAGATATACATGTTATGGTTGTATTCCTTGCTTGTTAAACAATGTGGCTCTGAGGTATTGGATACCGAATTGGTTGGTATGAAGTGTCATACAAGACGACACAATTCATGAACTGCAATGGCCTAAGTAACTAGCAAGAGAATATGTGATGATGTTCATCGAAAACAAACAAAGGGTTGTTGTGTTGCTCATTAACATCAAAGCTTGCCTTCAAGATTTGTTTCAATAATTGTTATTTTGATCAGATATGATGACGACAAAAGGTTGTTCAAATAATTGCCGTATTCCATAAAGGATGGATGAACTTTTACAAGTCTTGTGGGAGAAATCACATCCATAAACACTATTGCTAAAATGTCGCAAGACAAATGATTAAAAGATCACTTATTAAGTGACATCGCTGTTTAAATTATATTTGAAAGAAAACTTGAAGAAACTCCATGTTGATGGAATTTTGGAGTTTTTGATTTTGATCAATTGAGGCATGTGAGACTTTCATCGAGATAATTAAAACTCCGTTCGTAGGCCAAAAGAGGAACGGACGACTAACTGATTGGAATTTGTACATATTGATGTATATAGTCCATTATGTGTGTAGTCGTGGGCGATGGATTTCAACTTCATATGCTTTCTCCGAAGATTTGAGTGAGTATATGTATGTACTTACTCAATAAGGAAGAAGTATGAAACATTTGAAAAATGTTCAAAGACTTTCAAGATGAAGTGGAAAATCATTGTAACAAGAAAATAAAAGAGTTTATGATTGGATCATAAAGAAAGATGTTTGAGTTACAAGTTTAGCAAAACACCTAAGATTTGAGGAATCGTTCCATGGATTTGCATTTCCCAAAACACCATAGGAGTATGGAGTGTTCAAGATATGTAATGAAATCTTGTTTAACATGGTAAGATCAAGGGTGTCATTTATAAAACTGCCATTATGTTTTAAATATTGAAGCTTTAGAGACTACCGCTTTTACACTGAAAAGAGCTCCATTGTGATCCGTTGAAATGACACCATATGAGTTATGGTTTGGGATAAAACCCGAATTGTCTTTTCTTAAATTTTTGGTATGCTAGGCATAAGTAAAATGTTTACAACCAAAGTCGGATAAGCACGTCTTTGTAGGTTATTCCAAAGAATTTGTTGGGAATTTCTCCATAACACCGAGGACAAAAGAGTTTGTTACTTGGAAAGTCAAGTTTCTTGAGAAGGAATTTTTCGTGAAAAGTTAAGTGGGAGGACAATAGAACTTTGATAAGGTTGTTGACCTTAGCTATATGTGCTAAGTAGCGCAGCGCCGGAAAGTGTCCCGGTGGCGGCCACAATGCTCATGGCTCTCGTGATTACAAAAAGGTGTGATCTCGGAGATTAGAGTTCCTATAGAACCGTATGGGTCGGTAAGAATCAAATAGTAAGATTTGATAAGCAAGTCGTTATTGTTTTGACAATGATGAACCAACTACATGCAAAGAAGCGATGATGGGCCCTGACTCCATAAAATGACTAGAAGTCATGGAATCCATAATAGTATCCATACACGAGAAATCAAGTTTCTGAACTTCGAAGACCCTCCGGAAAGGCGTGAAGCCCATAGGTCGTGTTTGGATCTATAAAGAAATAGACATGGATGTTTCAAATCTATGAAATAGTCGACATGTCGGAAAGAGTTTACGACAATGTTCAAGGAATTGACTATGATAAGATTTGATCTTTCATAGCGATATTTAGTCTGGACAGATTAATGTAGCAACCACTACATATATTTTGGTATATGGTAGTTGAACAAACAAAACAAGTTCTTCTAATAGAATGGTTACCTAGGACGTGTAAATGACACGATCCAAAGGGTTTTGTTAATTCAAAGGATGCTAAAAGAGTATGCTAAACTTCAATAGTTGAAGTAAGCATAGCGGAGTTGGAATCTTCACCATGATGAAACTGTTAAAAGAGTTTAAATTCATCGGAGATGATGAAGATGCTTGCATTTGCAAGAAATTAAGTGGGAGCGCTGAGACATATTTGTAATACATTATCTAGAGGACATATTGTTGATTGGAAATGATGTATCTTGTATTGACACAGGTTAAGAATTTCATTTCGATGATAGACTTAGGCATAACCCAAGAATTAGGCATCAATGTCTATATGAATAGATTGAGGCGCTAATATGGTTTGGCCAAATGTACATAGATAAGATGTTGAATGAGTTCAATATGGAAACAACAAGAAAGGTTCTTGACGCAC
Source organism: Avena eriantha (assembly GCA_910589775.1). NCBI lineage: Eukaryota > Viridiplantae > Streptophyta > Magnoliopsida > Poales > Poaceae > Avena > Avena eriantha. The sequence goes on from OU342746.1 coordinate 124,180,314, forward strand.
GGAAAGGACTGAATCAAGATTCAAGTGTGTTGACACGAGATTCAAGTGTTTTGATACTTGGTGAAATCGCAAGAATATTTTGATCAATCATTCTTTAAGATGTACACATCCAGATATGTCCTATGCTCTAAATGTTATGAGCATATACCAGAATGATTCATAAGATGATCATTGGACAATAGTAAAGATATTCTTATGAGCATTGGAAGAACTAAGAATATACCATGTATAAGTGACAAATAGTTAAAGGTAGTTCATTGTAAAGTGTTACATTGATACTAGTTTTGTCACAAGATACAAATTAAATTTATCTCAATTTAAACTATGGGTGGCACAATGTAATGGAAAGGAAGTTCCATAACGGATTTGGTTGAGTACCAAAGTTAAAACATTGTAACAGATACTACAACAAAAGGCTAAGTATATGACTACTATTGTAGCAGTAAATGAGGGCATTTGCGTCAAGTAGTTTTTTATCAAACTAGGTGTGGTTCCTAGCGGGCTAATACTATGAAGATATATTGTGTGACAATAATATCAACATATTTTGAGCCGAAGGAACTAAAGGTCTCACCAAAGGACCAAATTTATACAATGCCATCTCATTGGAGAATGAGTAATGCGTAGAGACGCAAGGACATGCAAATACACACGGACCTGGAAGTGCCAAATCCGAAGATTATGTTTACCACTAGCAATTGTGTCTATACAACACCAGAAAGCCATAGGTGTTGAATGCACAAGTTTTTAACTAGATTATTGACTCTAGTGCAAGTGGGAGACTGTTGGAGATATGCCCAAGAGGCAATAATAAAAGTGGTTATTATTATATCTTTATGTTTATGATAAATGTTTACATCCCATGCTATAATTGTATTAACCGGAAACATTAATACTTGTGTGTTTTGTAAACATAAGAGAGTCCCTAGTAAGCCTCTTGTTGAACTAGCTTGTTGATTAATTGATGATCATGGTTTCCTGATCATGGACATTAGGATGTGATTAATAACAAGGTTATATCATTAGGAGAATGATGTGATGGACACACACCCATAGTAAGGGTAGCATAAGATCAAGTCATTAAGTTCGTATTGCTGTAAGCTTTCAAATACATAGTAACCTAAATCCTTCGACCATGAGGTTATGTTAATCACCATCGTGGATGGATACTTTGATGACATCAAACACTGCTTCGTAACTGGGTGGTCATAAAGGTGTCATTGGGTATTCTGAAAGTATGTGTTGAAGCGCATGGACCAAGATTGGGATTTGTCCATCCATATGACGGATAGATATGCTCTGGGCCCTCTCGGTGGAATGTCATCTAGTTAGCTTGCAAGCATGTGACTGGGTCACAAGGGATGACATATCACGGAACGAGTAAAGAGTACTTATCAGTAACGAGGTAGAACTAGGTATGGAGATGCTGACGATCAAACCTCGGATAAGTATAGTATCACGTGACAAAAGGAATTGGTTTCATATGTAAATGGTTCAATCAATCACGAAGTCATCGTTGAGTATGTGGGAGCCATTATGGATCTCCAGGTCCCGCTGATGGTTATTGATAGGAGATGTGTCTCTGTCATGTCTACATATTCACGAACCGTAGGGTGACACACTTAAGGTTCGAAGTTGTTTTAAGTAGATATGGAATGTGCGTTGGAGACCGAATGTTGTTCGGAGTCTCGGATTGGATTCAGGACATCATGAGGAGATCCGGAATGGTCCGGAGAATAAGATTCATACATTGGGGATCATTTTCTGAGTTAGGAAATGTTCCGGAGTATTTGTATGAGGGTTCTAGAAGGTTTCGGAATGTTCTGGAAGGTTCTGGAAGGTTTCTTGGAGTTTGCTTGAAATCCAAGGAAGGGATCAAGGAGTCCTGGTGGGTCAAGACTAGGAGTCGTGGGGGAGGAGGACTCCTCCCCCCACTCCCCAATCCGCCGGCCTAGAGGGAAGGGGAGTCCTACAAGGACTCCCCCTCCCATGGCGCCTCATCCCCCTTAAATAGAGGGGCAGGGGCGCCCCCTCCACCCCTCTCCCATAACACCCAATATCTGCCGCCTCTCTCCTCGACCTTTCTTCTGCACAGGCATAGGCGAAGCCCTGCAGAATTCTCTACTCCACCACCACCACCACGCCGTCGTGCTGCTGGGATTCCGTGGAGAAGATCTACTACCTCCGCTGCTCGCTGGAACAGGGAGAGGAAGGTCTGCTTCGACTCCGCACATGTGACCGACTGCGGAAGCGCTGCCGAAACGCGGCGCCGGAAGGATCGTCCACATGACCGACTGCGGAAGCGCTGCTGGAACACGACGCTGGAAGGATCGTCCACACGATCTTGAGATTGGCAAGTGATCGACTACATCAACCACGAGATCTAATCTCGTTAACGCTTTCGGATCTACGCGGGTTAGTTCCTATCTATCTCGTTGCTCATGTCTAATAGATTAGATCTTGGCTTTTATCTAGATTAGATCTGGGTTTTGTTCGTTCTTGCGGTAGAATTTTTTTGTTTTCCCTGCTACGAACCCATCAGTGGTATCAGAGCCGTATCTATGCGTAGATCTGTTGCACGAGTAGAACACAATGTTTTTGTGGGCGTTGATGCTTTTGTTATCGGTGTCTTAGCGTGTACTTTGCATCTTGCGGCATGGTAGGATGAAGCGGCTCGGGCTAACATTACATGTCATCGCACATGAGACTTGCTCGACGCTTGACGTGCAACGTGCTTTGCACAAGTGGCTTTGCGGGTGTCTGTCTCTCCCACCATAGTTAAGATTCAATTTACAATGAGCATCTGACAACACTTGTATCAACGTTGTGGTTCATGTTCGTAGGTAAGATCCATTCTTATTCGAAAGCCCCAAGCCACGTAAAACATGCAAATAAAATTAGAGGCGTCTAACTCGTTTTTGCAGGGGTTTTCTGATGTGATATGGCCATTATGTGATTGTGATTATATTTGATGGAATCAAGCGTCGTATTAGTACAGGGAAGGTACCCAGATTCACCGAAGATGACGAAGGAGTTCTGTGGTATAAAGGACGTATCTATGTGCTAGCAGATTCGGAGTTGAAGCAAGTCATTATGCAGGAAGCCCATGATACCCTTTATTCTATTCACCCGAGAGGAATGAAGATGTATCAGGATTTGAAATAGCAATTTTGGTGGCACAAAATGAAGACAGAAGTAGGAAGATACATAGCCAAGTGTGATATCTGTCATAGAGTCAAGACGGAACATCAATGACCTGCAGGACTTTTGCAACCATTGCAGATTCCGGAATGGAAATGGGATTCTGTTGGAATGGATTTCATCACAGGTTTGCCTACATCTAGTAGGAGAAATGATTCTATTTGGGTCATAGTAGATAGACTATCCAAAGTAGCTCATTTCATACCCATCAAGACCACCTATCAAAGCTCAAAGCTAGCAGAGTTGTACATTGCTAGAATAGTCAGGTTGCATGGAACCCCCAAGACCATTGTTTCGGATCAAGGAACCTAGTTTACCTCAAGGTTCTGGAAGAAAGTCCAAGAGGGATTAGTGTAACATCCCAAAACTTTAATCCAAGGTTATTAAGATCCAAATCATCAAAATTAGGGTTAACAAAAACTTTTCCAATTAAAATTATTGAAGCATTCATATGTGTGTGCATTTAAAATAGGAGTTGATTTGAATTGCAATGATTAAGTGATCCATTGCTTGTAAAATGATTCTTAGGTGAAATAAACATCATCTAAATTATTCCCAAACAAATCCCAAAGAAAAACAAATCAAAATGAATAAAAGAAGAGAATGGTCATTTGTGCCATCTTAATCAACATGCCTAATTTGGCTATTCCTAGTACTCAAAACCTAACAGAAATAGTGGTGGATCTTTGCACCCCTTGCTATTACCCATAATGATGTACCAAGGCCCACTTTGTGATCTGCCAAAAACTCTCCAAACACTAATTTTAAATGGCCTTTGAAAATTGAATCTATTTCATATGGGAAGATCACTCTATTTCAAAAACCACTCAAATGAGCTCAATTTTCAAAACCCAAGCACCCATAGAGTCTCAACCTTATTACTAGCACACCCACCAAAAATATTTTCAAAATTCAAAAGTAAATTTCTTGCGGCCATTTCCACAAACACTTGGTAGGCAGAGATTGTTGGAAATATGGCCTAGAGACAAATAGTAGTAAGGACTATTATCATATTTCATATAGTTTATGTAGCATCCCATCTGTCTAACATATGTAATGCTACTTGGTCTAGTAATATAATGGCTACTTCCTACATATAATTGTTGCATCATAATTATATCATGCTCATGTCATCATACCACCTTGCATTTGAGCATCATATAAAACCCTTTTCATTTGGTTCTTCTCTCATATGCATTATTATTTGTATTTGGCTCTTGATATATTGTATTTGAATCTTGATAAATGCTTGATGCCCAAGTTGAGATGGGGGAATATCTTTTATTCCACTCCACCACCTTTCTTTGTCACCACCTTATAATTCCACCATCCTATGAACCCATGAGCTTTTACTTTCTTCAGGCATTTAATCCAGCTCATGTGGGATGGGATGGATCCAATTCTATTTCCTCTAGCTTGGCTTTACTCCATATTTAGGGATGCATGTGTATAAATGCCATGGTCATTGTTTTGTTTTCACAATATCAAACCTGGCATTTAATGCCCATGCATGAGGCATGCAAATCACCACTATTCTATTCTTTGGTTTTGTTTGTATCTTTGGAAATGGAGCATGGGTCTTTGTGAAACCACTCTTGTGGCCCTTTTTATTATTGCTCTTGCTAAACCCTCATCCTATTGATCATGCACTTGGTTATGCATCAACAAAACCACCTCCCCATCCCTTTTCATCTCTTTGATTGATCTTGTTTTATTGCCATGTGCACCAAGACTCTCACCTCACTCCATATCCATCTCCTTGTCCCTTTAATCAAATTTGTAAACTCTCCAAAAAGGATTATTTTATAAGCTTGCTTAAATCTACAACAAAACAAAAACAAAACAGTTACATAAATAAAAAGAAATGACAAGAGAGAGCCCCAGCAGCAGCCCACATACCTGGTCGCAGCCCAGCAGCAATTCCGGCCCGCCCCTTCCTTCCTCCTAGGCCGCCCCTCTCTTTTCCCTGGCCCGATACCTCTTCGCCGTTTGTCGCCGTCTCCCTCTGTTCCTCTTCTCCGTTGCCCCTCTCTGCTCAGCGACAGATGGCAGCGGGTAGGTGGCCGTCCCCGCCGTCATCCGCGTCAGCAAGCACGCCGAGCGCGTGACCGCCCCGCCCTTATCTTCTCGCGCCTCGTGGTCAAACCCTAGCTGCCCATCTTCGTTCTCCCCTCCCTCCTCTCCTGTGTGCCATGGCCGTCGCGGGACAGAGCCCCACGACACCGCTCCCGTACTAGTTGGAAACCAGGGACTCACCGGGGAGCACCGCCGCGGACCGTGGCATCGTTCCCGCCTGCTAGGAGGTGTCGGACCCGCTCGGAGCTACCCCCTCGTCGGCGAACCGTGCACCACCGCAGTGACCTCGTCGTTCCCCTCCGCTCCGGCCATCCCAGCCCCTGGTTCCCTAGGGAATCAGACAAGGTGAGCGCCCCCTCGTTCCTCTCCCATTTCCTCCCCTCCGTGTGCCGAGCGCCGCCCGAATTTGACCCCCGCCGGTGAGGTGCCCCGCCGACGAACAGACCTAGGCCATGCGTTTCCCCGCTGTTCCACGAGGCTCGCCGTCTGGTACAGCCCTTCTCCGACGATCCTTCCTGAACGAGATCCGTAGCTGGTAGAACCCTCTCCGCGTTTTGTTTTAGAGGCATCGCGAGATTCGCCGTAACGCCGACACTAGCCTCGCCGGAACTCGCCGACGTTGTCGAGATGTCGCCGCGGTTCAGAAGACAGGCAACAGAATCAGTTCAGAGCACGGGCGCCGTTTCCCGAAAAACCCCCTGGCACTCTTGGTCGATCAACGGTTGGTCCCCTAAACCCCACCGGTCAGTGCCCGGTGCTCTTTGCAAAAAGGCACCTGTAGTTTCCCTGTTCTCCACCGCGCGGGCCTCAGATCCACCACGTGTCGCCTCCAGGTTGGCGACGCACGCGTGTGGCCCCGTCATCACCCAGCCCCACTAGTCAGCCCCGGTGGCTAGCAAAGCCCCGCGTACGAAAAAGGGCCGCTGCGCCCCTTTTGCCAGCTCAGTGCCGCGCCGGTTTCGGGCCCGCATGTTAGTGACTGTGGCTAAGTCTGGCTGAGTATTAAAAGTCTGCCTGTTTATCTGTTTTAATAAAACAAATTCAGAAATGTTTAAATATATTTTAAATCTATTTTAAATAACTTTTAAATTATAAATCCAATTAATCAAATGATATATGTTTTTGAATCAGAAAAATGTAAGGATTTCAAATATGCCATTCAAAATATTATTTGAGCACTTTAAATTTTCGAGATGATTAAAATTACAATAAAATGCCCTTTTCTTAATAAATTAATAACTTTAAATCCATAACTCCAAATTTAACAAATAATATGTCTAAATCGATCAGCGCGACGAGCCCGTTCTATCTATGCATTCATGGTTCTGAATTGAAGCATGCATCATGCCATATTTTAAAATCAGAACTGGTTATCGCAATAAAACTTGACCAAATAAATAATAAAATGCTTTATTCTTGTACCCCACACCTCACCATGCCATGGTACATTAATGCCATGTAATTGTGCATCATTCATCATGGCATGCTTGTTTGCTTGTCGCATTCTAATTCATATGCTTGTGCACTTTATTTATGTTGGCCCTTGTTTGTTTGGTTCTTCTTCGAATAGACGCCCAACAGGAGAATTGTCAGGAATCACAGGAGTTCTACCCAGATCCATCTCTCGCTTCAACTGAGCTACCAGGCAAGCACTACCACATGCTTGCATACATATAGTACCTATTGCCTCTGTCTTATTCTTGCATCATTGAGTCGCGATTGCATTAAATGGAATCCCAAGTACTGCATAGCCTTTACTTTTAAACCCCACCGAAGCTTGTTCCTCCATCCCATGAGCCATTACTACAGGAGTTGTTTGAACCATGCGGGTCGTAGAAAAGCATGTTTAGGGTATGTGAGTGTCTGATGGATAACGAGGTACCTAAACAACTTAACCTGAGTAGTAATGGGATAACTAATGAAAGAGGCACCGGTGAGCAATATCTGCTATTTAGTTTTTCATGCTCACTTGTGTCCCGTAGGACCCCGTGTACTTGATTCCTGTTCCTTGACTATTCGCACTATCCACATCCGGGAGGCCTTATGGACCCCCCTAAGCCAGAGCTTGATTCATTTCTATTTCTTGGGGCCACAATTAGTTTGGGGTTTTATTACTATCCTGTACTTATGCCATGTTTACTGTTTATTTACGATTGTGCGAGGAGCACCTGTACTGTTTTGGATCGTGACACGTTTTCGCTGTATCGACAAGCCCAGTCACACTTTCGGGTTCCTAGTCGTTTACCGCTGTCCACACAAACCTTGAGTCCGTCTCGGAGTCAGCTAGCTTCGTCGCGGGTAGCTTAATGGGGTGGCCCCCTGAAATATTACTGAATCCTGTGATCGCTTTGTCGTGAATGCCTCGTTGGGTTTTGAGTTGGTTTTTCCGAGGTTGATCGAGTGTGTGTTGCTATTTGTGCACCCCTGTAGGGTAAATCTTTCTGAAAGCCGTGTCCGCGGTTATGGACTACTTGGAGCACAGTTTCTCGATCATAGAGAAGTCTAACTAAAGTACCGCTTTTAAATTGACTAAGTACCTGACTAGTAAATAGTGCAATACTCATGGAATGGTTAATAAAACTGCCAACAGACTCGGGTTGTTCGTCCGCTTCCTCGTTGGTAAGCGAGGAGGAGGATGGATCTGTTAATTATACTGTTATAACTGTTGTTCTTAATTCACGGACATCCGTCTACCATTGGTTAGGCGGATGGTTAGCGAGTATCTATAGACTTGTTAGTTATTATCTTTTGCTGCAATTGCGTCACCCCAGGTTGTGTCCCCTTTAGCGGCATAAAGACTTGCTGAGTAGCCCTAGGGTCTCACACGATAAATTGTTTGATTTAGATAAACAGGTGTACTCTCAAGATGGATACTGGGTGGAGGAGACGGATGATGTTGGCAACGATCACACGGTGTAGAGATTCCGGGAACGGGGATCCGTGAGATCTGTGGGCGGGATGTGTTTATTTATGTGGCGTCTTATGCCAATTTGCTTCTTATCCGTACTCGGATCTTGTTTTCCGCTTCCGCTTGATACTCTGATGTTTGATGTATGAGGAGCTATCCTAAAATATTATCTCTATCTAGGATATTTGAATCTTGCCGTATGGCGTCGCAATATTTCTATTTCTTTTAGATGGAAGAGCTCTGAGGACTTTTGTATGTGGCTTGCATACATACTCATTTGTGTATGTAGTTGATCTCTTCGCCTGCCGATTACGCCGCTCGTTCTTGTCCCGATGATCTGAAAGTGGTTAGGACGGCCGAAAGGTCTACCGTGAGTGGCCTCGGGCCCCACCGTACTATTTTAACCACTTTCGCTCATCCAGGCATGTAACTAAGAGCGTAATTCACCGAGGTAGTTACAATTGGTATCAGAGCCATCCCGCCCTTCAGGGTCTCAGCCAAAATGGTCGTTGTCAGTCTAGCAAATATTTTTGGTAGCTATGTATACTAGGGAAAAACAAAACGCGAGAGTAGGATTGCTTCCATTTTTCTTCTTAGCCACCCACCCACCCTTTTCTGGTAAGGAAGTGTAACGTTTTCAATCCTCTTCTAAAAATTCAAACTAGGATTCACGTGTTCTGGGTTCCGTAGTACCATAGGTTGTGTGTGTGTGTGTGTGTGAATTCTTTGTCTATCTGTTACATCCAAATGTTAGCACTATCTGCCTTTTGGTTATCAACTGTTGGTACATCCCATACCGATAGGCCTTTATAAACCGACGCGATCTATCTGATTCGTTATATACCGGTGCGATCTGTCTTACTCTTTGTTATCCGACATTATCTTGTTTGGGGTGTTCTTTTCCGTAGTTACTAATCTTTAGGTTCATCTTAAGAAGAAGGTGTTGGGATATGTGTTTTACTGATTCATGTGCGGAGTAATGATTTGAGTGCGGGATGGAGTCGCGACCATACCACTACTTTTATCATTCGCTCTTGTATATTGAATTAGTAGAGTTACTAATCTTGATTCGTTAAGTGGTTTTGCGCATATAGTGGTATTTTAATGCCGAAATTTGCAAAAAAAAATTCTTTGTTAGTTTGTGTACCACACTCCTTGTTCAGTCGTGTGCGTTATGTTTAATATCTTCTAGGTGCCTTGAACTTTGTTGATATTTAATATCATCTCAGTGAATTGTATCCTTTAATCTTGGTTAATTCCATTTTGGTACTATTTTGGATTATTATTATTCTCCATTATAGTACTGACTTGTGTTTTATATCAATCACAGGATGGCACCACCACGCCGTTCTGAGGAGGACATACCACCTGAACTGGGGGCTGCTTTGGCAAGTATTGCAAATGCCTTGGGCACTATGCAGCAGAACCAGCAGTGCTTCGAAGAAAGCGTGAGGAGGAATGAGTTTGTTCCGCTACCTCCACCTCCCAAGCGAGGAGACATCAAGAGTTTTCTCAAGTTCAACCCACGCCAATTTGAGGTGTCTGATCAGCCACTTGATGCGGATGATTGGCTGCGTGAAATATCAAGGTTGCTGATGACTGCGGATGTTCCTGAGCAAGAATGGGTCAAATGTGCCACTCACCTTCTGAAGGGAGATGCAGCTCTGTGGTGGGAAAATTACCTCAAGGCAGACCTCTCTGGTTTTCAGCCTACTTGGGAGCAATTTACTGCGGCTTTCAAGGAGCAATATCTGTCAGAAATTGTCATGGAGAGGATGAAGGAAGTGTTTCTCAACCTCAAGCAGGGCACTGACAATGTCAATACCTATATCAGAAACTTCATGAACCTTTCTCGGTATGGTGGCGATGAGATCTCTGATGACAAGATGAATTAAAAGAGGTTTAGGCAAGGACTCAATGCTTCCATCAAATATGCAATCACTCATGCAAGGCCGGGGTCTTTTCTGGAACTCCAACACACAGCTCTACAGGAAGAAGCAAGTAGGCAAATGTTTGAGGAGTCAAAGAAACACAGCCGCGATGCAGCAAGCTCTTCAGCTATGACAGCTCCTTCTAAGCGTCGTGTCTGGGTTCCTAACACCCCACCGTCGCTCCCGGCTCCACCAAGACCGTCAAGCTACGCAACAAGGCCACCAAACTCCTTCACTGCGGCTCCCAGGGGCTACAACCACAACTACCCTGGAGCGCCTGGCGGAGTCCCTGGCTACGTTGCTCCACGTCCACCTGGTGCTTGCTATACCTGTGGAAACACTGGGCATCAGCACTGGAATTGTCCTATGAACAACAAAGCTCTTCCACCACCACCTCCAAGACCTGCGGCAAGTTCTTCTATGGTTCGTGCACCTCCACCTCGGGCTCTCAACATCAACACCAAGCCTGGGTCTACGGTTGCTCGTGCCAACTGTGTCAACGCCGCTCAAGCTGAGCATGCACCTGGAGTTGTGATGGGTATGCTTCCTGTTAACTCAGTCCCTGCACGAGTTTTGTTTGATTCTGGTGCTTCACATTCTTTTGTTTCTCACAAGTTTGCGCATGAGCATGATCTGGCTATGGTTCCTTTATTGCATCGTCTTGTGGTACAATCTCATGGGTCAAACATGAGGGCTGCTCATATCAGCCATGGCAATCAAATTGAGATTTGTGACTCTTCGTTTCCGGCTTCCTTAATTATTCTAGGCAACTCTGACATTGAAGTTATCTTGGGCATGGATTGGTTAACAGCAAATGCAACACTGATTGATTATGCTGAACGTTCGGTTCTCTGAAAATTCCTGAAGGCCATATAGTCTATTCTCCAAGTCTGACTCCTGCAATTCAGCTTTACTCTTTGGCGGCTCTGAATGATGATGCTATGGAAGGTATTTAGAGTGTTCCGGTAGTCTGTGAGTTTCCAGATGTCTTTCCTGAAGAGTTTCCAGGTATGCCTCCGGATCGTGAGGTTGAGTTTGTGATTGAATTTGAACCTGGTACCGCTCCTATCTCCAAGCGGCCTTATAAAATGGGTCCTGCTGAGTTGGCTGAACTCAAACGTCAGCTTGATGAACAAGAGAAGTTGGGTTTCATTCAGCATAATACTTCTTCTTGGGGTAACCCAATCATCTTTGTGAAAAAGCGAGACAAGACTGATAGACTTTGTGTTGACTATCGAGCACTCAATGCTAAAACAATCAAGAATAAATATCCCCTCCCGCGGATTAACGATCTCTTCGATTAGCTAGCTGGAGCTGTGGTATTCTCTAAGCTTGATTTGAGAAGTGGATATCATCAAATCAAGATCCACAAGGAAGATGTTCCCAAAATAGCTTTCACCACCCTCTATGGCCTGTATAAGTACACGGTCATGTCTTTCGGTCTCACCAACGCACCGGCCACCTTCTCGAGGCTTATGAACTCGGTTTTCATGGAGTATCTTCATAAGTTCGTTGTGGTCTATCTGGATGCCATTCTAGTCTATTCTAAGTCAAAATAAGAACATGAAGAACACCTTCGTTGTGTCCTAAACAAGCTTCGTGAGAACCGCCTATATGCAAAGTTCTCCAAGTGTGAGTTTTGGCTGCCTCAAGTCACCTACCTTGGTCACGTCATCTCTGCCAAGGGCATTTCTGTCAACCCAAAAACTATTAAGACAGTTGTTGACTGGCTTCCTCCCATAAATGTCAAAGAAGTCTGGAGTTTCCTTGGTTTGGCCAGTTACTGCCGTCGCTTCGTTCAAAACTTCTCGAAGATTGCAAAGCCTCTTACCGATCTTCTCAAGAAAGGCAAGAAATACCTTTGGACTCCTGCTTGTCAAGAAAGCTTTGAAACACTCAAAGAGAAGCTCACTTCCACACCAGTCTTAGTTCCTCCAGATACATCAAAGCCTTTCCAGATATTCTGTGACGCCTCATTGCAAGGATTGGGTGCGGTCCTTATGCAAGAAAAACAAGTTGTTGCTTATGCCTCTCGATAGTTGAAGATGCATGAGATCAACTATCCTACACATGACCTCGAGCTCGCAGCAGTTGTCTTTGCTTTGAAAGTATGGAGGCATTACTTGCTTGGCAACCGTTGTGAGATCTTTTCTGATCACAAGAGTCTGAAGTATATATTCACACAACCCGATCTCAACCTTCGTCAGAGGAGGTGGATTGAAGCAATCAATGATTTTGATTTGACCATCAACTACACTCCGGGCAAAGCTAATGTCATGGCCGATGCTCTCAGCCGAAAAGCTTATGTCAACAACCTCATGGTGGAAGAACAACAGCCTCTATTGTGCGAGGAATTCCGCAAACTAAACCTTGAAATTGTGGATCAAGGGTATCTTCTGAACCTTCTGGCAACACCGCTCTTGGAAGAAAAAGTTCACTCCATTCATCTTGGTGATCCTTACACTAAAAAGATCATCTCCAACATTCAGCTTCCGAAGTATGAGTCCTTCCACGTCGACGACCAAGGCACTCTTTTCTTTGAACACCGGATGTTTGTTCCAAACTACCCGGGTTTAAGAGAGCAAGTTCTCAAGGAGGCGCATGATTCTGTTCTTTCTATCCACCCTGGCAGCACTAAGATGTACATGGACTTGAAAACACAATATTGGTGGCCTGGGTTGAAACGATATTGTGCCAAGTATGTCTCGGATTGTGATGTCTGCCACAGAGTTAAAGCTGTCCATCAGAAACCTTCCGGTCTTCTACAGCCAATGAAGCCTCCGGAATGGAAATGGGAGAAAGTAGAGATGGACTTCATCACTGGTTTTCCAAGGTCGCAGAAGGGCAACAATGCAATCTTTGTTGTCATCGACAGGCTTTCTAAAGTAGCTCACTTCTTTCCCGTCAAGGAAACAATTTCTGCAATTCAGTTGGCTGAGCTCTATATCAACAGAATTATCTCTCTGTATGGAGTTCCTCTTGAGATCAGTTCAGACCGTGGAAGCATCTTCACTTCCAAGTTCTGGGGAAGTTTCCAAAATGCTTTGGGAACAAAATTGAACTTCAGCATAGCTTACTACCCTCAGTCGCAAGGACAAGTTGAAAGGATCAATCAGATTCTAGAAGATATGCTCCATGCTTGCGTTATCTCTTTTGGCATGAAGTGGGAAGAATGCCTTCCTTATGCTGAATTCTCTTACAACAACAGCTTCCAGAAAAGTCTAAAGATGGCACCATTTGAGGCTCTCTATGGTCGCAAATGCAGAACTCCGATTGGTTGGTCGGGCGCAGGTGAAAGAATATTGTTTGGCCCCGACATTGTAACTCAAGCGGAGGAGAAGGTTCACATCATTCTTGAAAACCTTAAGATTGCTCAAAGTCGCCAGAAGAGCAATTATGACAGAAAGCACACGGGCATGGAGTATGTCCCTGGTGATCTCGTTTACCTTTGTGTCACTCCCATGAGAGGCACGCACCGCTTTGGTATCAAAGGAAAGCTGGCTCCTAGATACATCGGTCCTTTCAAAATTCGTGGAAGAAGAGGAGAAGTTGCTTATGCTCTTGAGATCCTTGAAAAACTCAAGGTCCACGATGTTTTCCATATCTCTCAACTCAAGAAGTGCTTCAAGGATCCCGGCAGGACCGTGGACCATGAACTCATCAATCTCCAAGAAGATCTGTCTTATCAAGAACACCGCATAAAAATTGTTGAAGTCGCAGAAAGAAGGACTCGCAACAAGTCCATCAAGTTTTGCAAGGTGCAGTGGTCGCACCATTCCGTTGATGAAGCCACTTGGGAACGTGAAGATGAGCTCCGTGCCAAGTATCCTACCCTCTTCATGTCTTCTTCTTCTTCCTAGAATCTCGGGGAGAGATTCCTGTTTAGTGGGGCAGAGTTGTAGCATCCCATCTGTCTAACATATGTAATGCTACTTGGTCTAGTAATATAATGGCTACTTCCTACATATAACTGTTGCATCATAATTATATCATGCTCATGTCATCATGCCACCTTGCATTTGAGCATCATACAAAACCCTTTTCATTTGGTTCTTCTCTCATATGCATTATTAATTGTATTTGGCTCTTGATATATTGTATTTGAATCATGATAAATGCTTGATGCCCAAGTTGAGATGGGGGCATATCTTTTATTCCACTCCACCACCTTTCTTTGTCACCACCTTATAATTCCACCATCCTATGAACCCATGAGCTTTTACTTTCTTCAGGCATTTAATCCAGCTCATGTGGGATGGGATGGATCCAATTCTATTTCCTTTAGCTTGGCTTTACTCCATATTTTGGGATGCATGTGTATAAATGGCATGGTCATTGTTTTGTTTTCACAATATCAAACCTGGCATTTAATGCCCATGCATGGGCCATGCAAATCACCACTATTCTATTCTTTGGTTTTGTTTGTATCTTTAGAAATGGAGCATGGGTGTGAAACCACTCTTGTGGCCCTTTTTGTTAGTGCTCTTGCTAAACCCTCATCCTATTGATCATGCACTTGGTTATGCATCAACAAAACCACCTCCCCATCCCTTTTCATCTCTTTGATTGATCTTGTTTTCTTGCCATGTGCACCAAGACTCTCACCTCACTCCATATCCATCTCCTTGTCCCTTTAATCAAATTTGTAAAATCTCCAAAAAGGCTTATTTTATAAGCTTGCTTAAATCTGCAACAAAACAAAAACAAAACAGTTACATAAATAAAAAGAAATGACAAGAGAGAGCCCCAGCAGCAGACCACATACCTGGTCGCAGCCCAACAACAATTCCGGCCCGCCCCTTCCTTCCTCATGGGCCACCCCTCTCTTTTCCCTGGCCTGATACCTCTTCGCCGTTTGTCGCCGTCTCCCTCTGTTCCTCTTCTCCGTTGCCCCCTCTCTGCTCAGCGACAGACGGCAGCGGGCAGGTGGCCGTCCCCGCCGTCATCCGCGTAAGCAAGCACGCCGAGCGCGTGACCGCCCCGCCCTTATCTTCTCGCGCCTCGCGGTTAAACCCTAGCTGCCCGTCTTCGTTCTCCCCCTCCCTCCTCTCCTGCGTGCCATGGCCGTCGCAGGACAGAGCCCCACCACGCCGCTCCCGTACTAGTTGGAGACCAGGGACTCACCGGGGAGCACCGCCGCAGACCGTGGCGTCGTTCCCGCCTGCTAGGAGGTGACGGACCCGCTCGGAGCTACCCCCTCGTCCGTGAACCATGCACCACCGCCACGACCTCGTCATTACCCTCCGCTCCGGCCATCCCAGCCCCTAGTTCCCTGGGGAATCAGACAAGGTGAGCACCCCCTCGTTCCTCTCCTGTTTCCTCCCCTCCGCGTGCCGAGCACCGCCCGAATTTGACCCCCGCCGGTGAGGTGCCCCGCCGACGAACAGACCTAGGCCGTGCATTTCCCCGCTGTTCCGCGAGGCTCGCCGTCCGGTACAGCCCGTCTCCGACGATCCTTCCTGAACGAGATCCGTAGCTGGTAGAACCGTCTCCGCGTTTTGTTTTAGAGGCATCGCGAGATTCGTCGTAACGCCGACGCTACCCTTGTCGGAACTCGCCGACGTTGTCGGGTTGTCGCCGTGGTTCAGAAGACAGGCGACAGGTGCAGTTCAGAGCACGGGCGCCGTTTCCCGAAAAACCCCCTGGCACTCTTGGTAGATCAACGGTTGGTCCCCCGAACCCCACCGGTCACTGCCCGGTGCTCTTTGCAAAAAGGCACATGTAGTTTCCCTGTTCTCCACCGTGCGGGCCTCAGATCCACCACGTGTCGCCTCCAGGTTGGCGACGCACGCGTGTGGCCCCGTCATCACCTAGCCCCACTAGTCAGCCCCGGTGGCTAGCAAAGCCACACGTACGAAAAAGGGCCGCTGTGCCGTTTTCGCCAGCTCAGCACCGTGCCGGTTTCAGGCCCGCATGTCAGTGACTGTGGCTAAGTCTGGCTGAGTATTAAAAGTCTGCCTGTTTATCTGTTTTAATAAAACAAATTCAGAAATGTTTAAATATGTTTTAAATCTGTTTTAAATAACTTTTAAATTATAAATCTAATTAATACAAATGATATATGTTTTTGAATCAGAAAAATGTAAGGATTTCAAATATGCCATTCAAAATATTATTTGAGCACTTTAAATTTTCGAGATGATTAAAATTACAATAAAATGCCCTTTTCTTAATAAATTAATAACTTTAAATCCATAACCCCAAATTTAACAAATAATATGTCTAAATCGATTAGCGCGACGAGCCTGTTCTATCTATGCATTCATGGTTCTGAATTGAAGTATGCATCATGCCATATTTAAAAATCAGAACTGCTTATCGCAATAAAACTTGACCAAATAAATAATAAAATGCTTTATTCTTGTACCCCACACCTCACCATGCCATGCTACATTAATGCCATGTAATTGTGCATCATTCATCATGGCATGCTTGTTTGCTTGTTGCATTCTAATTCATATGCTTGTGCACTTTATTTATGTTAGCCCTTGTTTGTTTGGTTCTTCTTCGAATAGACGCCCAGCAGGAGAATTATCAGGAATCACAGGAGTTCTACCCAGATCCATCTCTCGCTTCAACTGAGCTACCAGGCAAGCACTACCACATGCTTGCATACATATAGTACCTATTGCCTCTGTCTTATTCTTGCATCATTGAGTCGCGATTGCATTAAATGGAATCCCAAGTACTGCATAGCCTTTACTTTTAAACCCCACCGAAGCTTGTTCCTCCATCCCATGAGCCATTACTACATGAGTTGTTTGAGCCATGCGGGTCGTAGAAAAGCATGTGTAGGGTATGTGAGTGTCTGATTGATAACGAGGTACCTAAACAACTTGACCAGAGTAGTAATGGGATAACTAATGAAAGAGGCACCGGTGAGCAATATCTGCTATTTGGTTTTTCATGCTCACTTGTGTCCCGTAGGACCCCGAGTACTTGATTCCTGTTCCTTGACTATTCGCACTATCCACATCCGGGAGGCCTTATGGACCCCCCTGAGCCAGAGCTTGATTCATTTCTATTTCTTGGGGCCACAATTAGTTTGGGGTTTTATTACTATCCTGTACTTATGCCATGTTTTGGATCGTGACACGTTTTCGCTGTATCGACAAGCCCAGTCACACTTTCGGGTTCCCAGTCGTTTACCGCACATAAACCTTGAGTCCATCTCGTAGTCAGCTAGCTTCGTCGCGGGTAGCTTAATAGGGTGGCCCCCTGAAATATTAATGAATCCTGTGATCGCTTTGTCGTGAATGCCTCATTGGGTTTTGAGTTGGTTTTTCCGAGGTTGATCGAGTGTGTGTTGCTATTTGTGCACTCCTGCAGGGTAAATCTTTCTGAAAGCCGTGTCCGCGGTTATGGACTACTTGGAGCACAGTTTCTCGATCATAGACAAGTCTAGCTAAAGTACCGCTTTTAAATTGACTAAGTACCTGACTACTAAATAGTGCAATACTCATGGAATGGTTAATAAAACTGCCAATAGATGGGGATTGTTCGTCCGCTTCCTCGTTGGTAAGCGAGGAGGAGGGTGGATCTGTTAATTATACTGTTATAACTATTGTTCTTAATTCACGGACATCCGTCTACCATTGGTTAGGCGGATGGTTAGTGAGTATCTACAGACTTGTTAGTTATTATCTTTTGCTGCAATTGCGTCACCCGAGGTTGTGTCCCCTTTAGCGGCATAAAGACTTGCTGAGTACCCCTAGGGTCTCACACGATAAATTGTTTGATTCAGATAAACAGGTGTACTCTCAAGATGGATACTGGGTGGAGGAGACGGATGATGTTGGCAATGATCACGCGGTGTAGAGATTCCGGGAACGGGGATCCGTGAGATCTGTGGGCGGGATGTGTTTATTTATGTGGCATCTTATGCCGATTTGCTTCTTATCCGTACTCGGATCTTGTTTTCCGCTTCCGCCTGATACTCTGATGTTTGATGTATGAGGAGTTATCCTAAAATATTATCTCTATCTAGGATATTTGAATCTTGCTGTATGGCGTCGCAATATTTCTATTTCTTTTAGATGAAAGGGCTGTGAGGACTGTTGTATGTGGCTTGCATACATACTCATTTGTGTATGTAGTTGATCCCTTCGCCTGCCGATTGCGCCGCTCGTTCTTGTCCCGATGATCTGAAAGTGGTTAAGACGGCCAAAAGGTCTACCGTGAGTGGCCCCAGGCCCCACCGTACTATTTTAACCACTTTCGCTCATCCAGGCATGTAACTAAGAGCGTCATTCACCGAGGTAGTTACAGTTTACGATTAAGTTTTATATCATGCTATAACTGTATTGAGTGGAAACATCAATTCACGTGTGATATACAAACAAACCAGGGGTTCCCAATGAAACTCTAGTCACCGGTTCATTGGTCAACATATGATCATGTTTCCTGATCATGTGGCATTTATGCCAGTTGGAAATGAGGTCATCTCATTCTGTGAATGAGATGATGAACCAATACCCAACATAAACATCGTGATTCGATCATGTCACGAAGTTCAAGTTACAATGATTAGAAATGGATCCTCGTAGACTATTCCTTAGACCGTGAGGCTATATCAATCACTGTCTCCCGAGAGTGCTTAGATAGCATCAAACGCCATCTGGTAAAACGGTGGTTATAAAGGTGTGTTCAGGTATTCGGAGGAAACTGTAGAGGAAATATATGTCAAGAGCGGGATTTGTCTGTCCATGTGACGGGAAGATACTCAAGGGCCCACTCAGAGAAGTTATATCCAATAGCTGCACAGCGTGTGATTAGATCACGGGGATATCACTTGTCGGAATGAGTCAAGTAGCATTGTTCAGTAACGAGATTGAACACGACATGGTGATGTCATTGATCAGATCTCGGGCAATGCAAGTATCAAGAGACAAAGGGAATAAGACACGACTGTCCCGGTTCAAACGCCAAAAGATCTTCGTGGAACGCACAGGGGTCACATGGCCATCCAGGTCCCTCTGTCGATCATTGGTGCGGGAGTGTCCCGACCATGTCTGGAGTGTTCCCGAACCGTGGGGTATCACGCTTAAGGGCTTGATGATGCTTAGAGAGCGTCTATAGGATCGGTAGAATCATCGAAGAAAAGAAGGGAGAAAACCGGAAGGGTTTCGGTAAGTCCGGAGGAGGTCCGGAGTGGAGGTGGAAGGTGTTCCATGGCCACGGAGATTGAATAATATGAGAATGAATGTTAAATGTTGATTTAATCATTTATTCATAATTATTTAATAAAGAGAAAATCAATTAAAGGTCAAAAAGGCTTAATGGGCCAATTTCCGAGGGAGAATGCCCATTAGGGAAAGGAGAGAGGGAGAAGGGGCAAGGAGCTGGCCGGTTGGGCCTAGCCCCCCGTGCGGGGCCCACTAGGGGCTGGTCGGCGGCCTCCCCTCCCCCTCCTCTCCTTTAGTCCCACCTCGGGACTTGAGGGGAGGTAGTACCTCCCCTCCCCCTATATATAGTGGGGTATTTGGCCTAGAAAAATACACCCAATAATCAATAAAGGTCTCCCCACTTTTGGGAGGACCTCTAATTGATATTTTCTCTCTCCCCTCTCTCTCTCGTAACCATGGTCCCAAGTCTGGACTGCGCGAGCGAGAGACATCTTCACCGCGGAGCGCCGTCGTGCTGCGGGATTCGGATCCGGGAGCTCTACTTCCGCAATTACTGCTGGATCGGGGAAGCGGGAGTCATCGTCAGGCACCGGACGTGTGTAACTCCCCGCGAGGTGTCACACTTGAGTCACTCAAGTCATTGGAGCCAAAAGGAGCGCAAGGACTTCATCACGACCTTGAGGTTGGCTTCGGCTCGTCTACATCAACCACGCTCTCCTGAGCGTTAACAACGCTATTCGGTCTTCAAGGGTAAGTTTGCGAAAAGCCCCTCCCGTTACTGTATTACTAATAGATAGGTCCTAGTAGCTTCAGGGGTTTAGGGGCGTAGAGTGAAATTTATTGTTTTTTATGCGCGGAACCCCTACAGAGATTACACCTAGTAGTTAGCTCACTGTTTACTACATGGTTTTGCCCCCAATTGACCCCCATTTACTCCCACTGTCTCCACTTGATCCAACCAGGACATTAGCACCCCATCCCCTATCCCCTAGCAACAGTGCCACGCCAACCCGACCACCATGTCGCTGGCTAACCTTGCAACCACCGCAGCAGACCACCCCTCTCTCTCGCCATGTCTAGGAGCTAGCCCAGACCTCACCGCCACTCATTGTCCCCTCCCCGAGCACAGCAAAGCAGTGGACCACCCGCAGCGCGCCGCGCCCAGAGTGTCTGCGCCATGCCGAGCACGCGCCAGAGCGCCGCGCCCGACACGCGTGCACACGCCGCCCCTTGACCGCAGCTCGCGCCCACTGCGTCGCCACGACCAAGGGAACACCCCAGACATGCCCGTTCGCCGCCAAATGCACCACAACCACCGCTCGCCGTGGAGACCGCCGCCTCTGCCGTTCAGAGCGTGAGCACTGCCCGACCATTTGCCACCGCCCCTAAGCCCGCATTTAAGCCATAGCGCACCTCCAGGAGACCAGCCACCATCCCCTACCTCGAGACACGCCGCTAGCACGCTGTGCAGCCCTCGCCGGAGTCGCCCGCCCATTCCTTTCGGTCGCCCATCGAGCTATAAATAGAGGCCACCCCGAGACTCATTCTGCACACCACTCACCTCCCCTCTTGCCACTGATAAGTCCCCACTTCTCCTCAGAGCCGCTCGAGCTCGTAGTCGCCGGAATTTCACCGAAGCTGGCCGGCTCTAGAGGAGAAGGGCCCCACTACCCCGTACCGCTTCACGTGTAATGAGCCTCTGACCAGTGGACCCCCCTGTCAGTCGTGCCCCGCACCGCGTAGTATCATTGGGCCGACCCGTTAGCTTTCCCGCGCGACCCATTTAGTTTGAATTAGGATTTTTCTATTTTAGTTTAAACCTAGTTCTGTCCCCTAGTTTGAAATTCAAATCAGAGAGATTGACAAATCCAAATGGAGTGTTCCAATTTTGTTAGAAAGCTACTAAAAAGATCTACCCAAGCCCGTTGGATTTAATTCAATTAGAATTAGAGATCTCTCCTACTAAAAATAATAAGACATAAGCTTTTGCACCTTGCAACATTTTTATAAAATCAACCATGATAGCTTTTGGGTTGATTCAAACTCTCAAAAATCACATTTCACCATACCTATCTAAATATGTAATAATATTAAGGTTTACATGCAGTGACTTTGGACTAGTACGAAAATAATGCTATATAGGCATTTCTAGTCACTTTAAATCATTAAATAATGAACTTAAACCAAAGTAATTGTGATCCAACCCTTAAATTACATTCCCACATGTTAGAATATGTGGTGATGACATGTTTCCACATGATCCCATATTTTAAGTGGTGAATATTAAATCTTAGTTAATTTTCAATGAGTAGAAATTACTTTTCTAAAATAAAAAGAAGGAAACTAGTTAATAAAACCTGTGATGCTTGTGATGATAATAGATCATCAAATATATGCCTTAGAGTGCTAATTAGACTAGTTAAGTATTCTTTGGTGATTGTGTACTCTGTATGTATTTATGGACGATAGTACCGACCAAGCTTTCGAGGAGGAGGAGTTCTATCAAGAGGAGGAAGAAAACTTCAACCACTGCACTGCACAAGGCAAGCCACCATTAACAATGCAAGCTAACCCTTGCAATCTAGATAACCCAAGCAAAGATTCTTTAGGCATGCTTTGTGTATACCACCTTGACTATTACTTACCCCAAGTATTATTTTCAAGTCTTACTTCCTTTCCTTTATCAAAGTTCTTTACTTGTTTTGAAGGTAACATAAAGAGTATAAAACTTGACCTATAGAGATAACTTTAGATGTCATTCTATGGCATGAGATTGATCCCATCTTTCCACCTTAGTGAACACTCTTAACTTAGTAGTTTAGAGTAGATAAAAACTTGAGTCACTTCAGATGGGAATACTTGGTGAAAATGAATTATGAAAACCTTAGAATGATGAGTCATTCTATTGAGATGTTTTGACATGTGTTGAGAAACACAAATGATTTATGATGGTGAAAATGTTGAGGCATGAGCCTTAACCCTTTTACAAAACTGATAGTTGGATTCGGATGCGATACCATTCCAAATTTACTGTACAAACACAATACCTGAATTGGGTGAGGCTTAGCCAGAGGTTTATATGCATTAGTATTAGTTCCCTCACGGGAGAGGTTTGAGCTGAGGCTACCTCTCAATGTTGTCCACCTATGTAGTGCCCAAGATAACATATGGTCATGGTTGGGAGGCCATGCTCATAGGAGAGGTGCTTATACTAGGGTGTGTAAAGGAAAGGTTAAGTTTGATTATCTGCATACTAAGTATGATGATTCATGGTTATCCCTGACAGATGTATCGAATATTGTGGTGAAAGTGTACCACCTTTGCAGAGTGTCAAACTATTCGAATAGCCGCGTCCGCGGTTATGGACAGTTGGAATGGCCATACCGTTTCGTTGTAAGATGTTTTTAAAAGAACTTATGAAAGAAATGATGGATATTGACTTGACCACAACAGGGTTGTGTTTATGACACTAGCTTCCCAACTTAAGTGATGCTAGAACTTTACTTTATCTTTCTTTGCTTTAGAACTCAGCTTAGGTTTCAAACTTAACTTTATAGTTAAACTTAGAATTAGCACTTTAACTTAGAACTATACTACTTGTTAGTGGTAGTTTGCGAGTACTTAAAGAGTACTCATGGCTTTTGTCGCTGGCTATTCTCATGGCCAGAATATGAAGGAGAGTACCAAGATGATGGCCAGCAGGACGGCTATGATAACTAGGACTATCTGCCTTCGTCAGCATGGCCTGTGCCCCTAAAGATGGACCCCACCGCTACGCTTATCTTTTATTTCCGCTGCTTGTTGTATTAAGACTAGATCCTGAGATCCTTATTGATACATGGCAAATGTATCTATAATTTTTGATGTTTCATGCTTGGTTTTTATCTACTTTCTTATGTTTTGTCCACACTTTGCAGTACTTTTCATATGATTTCTTGGACTAACCTATTAACAAGAGCCACAGTGCGAGTTGCCTGCTTTCTGCTGTTTTTGGTTCCAGAAAGTCAGAAAATGAATATTCTCGGAATTGGACGGGACAAAAGACAAAGTCAGTATTTCACCGAGGGGGACACGGAGCCATAATACAAGACGGAGAGGGGTCAGGGCCAGCCACAACATAGGGTGGCGCGGGTCAACCCTGGCCGCGCCACCAGGTGGTGTGGGCCCCCTGGCACTCCACCGACCTTGCCTCTTCGCCTATAAGAAGCCTCCCGATGCATAAACCCTAAAGAGTCAACCAGAAATCCACGAAAAGTTCCGCAGGGCCGCCACCACCAAAGCGGAGATTCGGGGACAGAAAGTCTCTGTTTCGGCACCTTGTCGGGATGGGGAAGTGCCCCCGGAGCGATCTCCATCGATCTCCACCACCATCTCCATCACCATTGTTGATTCCCATGATGAGGAGGGAGTAGTTCTCTCTCGAGGCTAAGGGTTCTACCGGTAGCTATGTGTTCATCTCTCTCTCTATTAGTGATCATATTGTGATCATGAGCTTTGTAATCAATTAGATCTACCTTGCTACTCAAGTGCTTTATTAGATCTCTGCTCTCCCCATGTGTGTGAAAGTGACAGCGTGCACACCATGGTGGCACTTAGGCTAGAGATTACAAATACTTGTTATGAGTTATATTTGGAGTTGGATGTCTTGATGAAATTGTGGTGTTTGTTGGACTCATCTAGTACTCAAGGTGACAGTGTGGGGTTTTCAAGATGGGAAAGATGGACTTTGAGGTGTGCTGTTATAGCCCTACCATCGATTAGAGTGTTCAACCGGAGAGTAGTTAAGAGTAGTATCATAAAGAGAAGATATTTATATGAGAGTGTTCACTAGTGAAAGTATGATCCCTAGGCCTTGTTTCTAAGGATTGATACACCGTTTGCAATTAGATCTGTTACATGTTTGCTTGCTTCCATCTTTATTTCAGTTTGCCTTTAGTCTTTTCCACGCCATCAAGTTATTTTCTAGCACCGTTACCACTTAGAATTATCCATACCACTTGTATTTCACTATCTCTTTGCCGAACTAGGGCACCTATACACCTGACAAGTGTATTGGGTGTGTTGGGGACACAAGAGACTTCTTGTATGTTGATTGCAGGTTTTCTTGAGAGGGGATACCTTTGACCACTTCCTCCCGGAGTTCGGTAAACCTTGGGTGATCCACTTAAGGGAAAACTTGCTGCTGTTCTACAAACCTCTGCACTTGGAGGCCCAACAACTGTCTACAAGAATAGAAGTGCGTAGACATCAAGCTCTTTTCTGGCGCCGTTGCCGGGGAGGTAAGGTAAAAGGTATTCACACTTGAGGATTAAAGAAGAAGAACCTCCCATGGCAAACGCCTATTTTCTAGTGCCGTTGCCGGGGAGGTAAGGTAAAAGGTACTCACATCCTCCGTTGTGAGTGCTCGAAGTTATTTCCTTTAGATTCTGCAATTTTGTCTTTCTGTTTCTTGTTTTCACTAGTTAGGCTTAATGGAAAACAAAAAACAATTAGAGAGCTTTATAGTATTTATCTTGAGTTAGGACATGAAGTGTTTGAAGATAAAATTAAAAAACCTATGGAACTTTATTTTGCATGCTAATAGAAATGTTGTTAGTATGAATTCTTTGGACACCATTATTGCTAATGCTATGGAAAAGTCTAAGCTTGCGGAAGCTAGTTTTAATGAAAATGATCTTTTTAGTTCCCCAGCTTTGGAAGATAGCTATTCTATTGCTTATGATGATACCAAACCTCCAATATATGATGATTACAATGATGAGTATGATATTTTCAGTCCACCTACTATTGAGGAGAAAATTAATTATGATTACAATATGCCTCCTATATTTGATGATTATGGTGATGAGAATAATAATGATAGCTATTTTCTTGAATTTGCTCCCACTACAATTAATAAGAATGACAATGCTTATGTGGAGAGTAATAATAATTATATGCATGTGGCTCATGATAAGAATGTTTTATGTGATAGTTATATTGTTAATTTTATTCATGATGCTACTAAAAGTTATTATGAGAGAGGAAAACATGGTTTTATGTGTCTCAATAATATTAAGTTTCCCTCTTTATGTTGAAAGTATTGAAGTTGCACTTGTTTTGCTTTCCTATGCTTGTTGCTTTGTGCTTTCATGACTTGTTTCTTTACAAGATTCCTATGCATAGGAAGTGGTTTAGACTTAAATGTGCTTTGAATTTGCTTCTTGATGCTCTCTTTTACTTCAATTCATATTTCTTATGTGAGCATCTTCTCAAACTATCATGCCTAACTTAAAGGCGTTAAAGAAAAGTACTTATTGGGAGACAACCCAAAAGTTTTAGATGAGTCTTGGAATTTATTATCTCTGTAATAACCGCTCCTTATCCTTTTTATTTGTTTTTTGTGCCAAGAGTAACCTCTAATGAGAGAGAAGTAATGATTGGGAAAGTTGTTGTCCCGAAACAGATTTCTATGCTTCACCGTAAAAATTCGTGTAAAATCTCTGAACATATTTTTGAGGAGTGAATTTTTGTTCTGATGACCCAGGTTGTTATCTAACTTTAGTTAGTTCAACACTTTTTGATTTGAGCAACAGATGGTCTTCGAAAAAATTCGTCTTTACCTGCTGGTCTGTTTTGACAGATTTCTGCCATTTTCTGCATTTGCTTCTTGTTGGTTCCTTTTTGAGTTCTTTTGGGGAATTGAGATTTTTGAGGGAAGTGCTTCAGTAGCTTGTGTTTTAATGGAAGTTTTATTGGTGTTAGAGCTGAACCTAAAGACCTATTATCTTGAGTGCACTAATGTTGCTAATAAAGATTGTGTGAAGTTTTGTATGAAGGAAAAATTTGAGGTGTATGGAAGAAATGAGTAATGAGATGAAGGATGGATTAAAGCTCAAGGTTGGGGACGCCACACGTGTCACCCCAAGAAATATCCAAGAAGTACAAGCGTCAAAGCTTGGGGATGCCCAAGGCATCCCCTTCTTCATCAATAAAAATCCCAAGTTTCTTCCAAACGCTTCATTTTTATTGTTTCAAGCACAGTTGTGTTGTTCTTAGAGCGTCTTATTTTTCCTTTTTGTTTTGGTTTTTTGTTTGCTTGGTTTGATTAGTTTGCTGAATAAATTGGTTGGACCCCCTCTTTCACACATTGGTTTGCAAATAGTTTGGTTTGGTTTGGAAAAGAGTAGGAAAGTCCATGCTTATGTGGTAAAAAGAGCTCGTTTTGACTGTGGCCTATGCTTTGTCAGGCCATGTTTGATATTTTTTTTGCTTTATGCTTAGTATTATTTTCTCTAGCATGACTTGTTATAAACAATTGAGATTGCTTAATGTGCCTTGGATGAATCATGCGTTGTTTTAGCATATTAAAGCATAGTGGTATTCTCCTTTGATGCTTTATTTGGGTTGACTTGGCGCATGTTCACACCATGTTATGACTATCTCAAGTCACCATAGCCTTTATGATCCTTTAGTTTTCAACTTGTAGTATCACTTTATGCTTTGATCAATGATGTTTTGTCGCTCTGCATGATTATGGCCATTATTGCTCTCTTAGTTTGTCGCTCCTAGCCTTTTGCTAGCCTCCAGAAGCAAGTATGAGTTCCACTCATGCATCCAACTCCCTGAACCAAGTTATTCCAAAGAGTCCACCATACCTACCTACTAGCTTATGCTATTCCAAGTATATTCATGCTTTTGTTTACCTTCGAAATTAAACTTGTTATGAGAAAACTAGTGATTAAAGCTCTCACGAACTTGATGGCACACTTTACTTTTCTTGCCCTTAATAAACTTGAACCATTGTGTCGTCTATGTTGTATATGCTTGCACTTATTTGTTGGGAATTAGTAGAACCATGCTTCCATGGGGAACGCTTTCAACATTGCACTTGGTACTTGTACCTAGTTGATATCATGCTCTTTTTTATATGGATGTCGTCGGTGTGAAATGAAAGGGGAGCTTGTAAGTCCATGGAGTTATGTATATGTGTTAGAGAAACGCCTGGGCCGCTGGTCTAATCCATGCTGACATGGTGGAAACCTACAGCATAACCATAATGAGCTGTCTATGAAGCATTCTTCTTATAAAAAAAGAGTCCTATATTGAGAAAAAAAGAGAAAAAGAAAAAAAATATTATGCAAAGAGGAAAGAGAGAAAAAAGCACCATATTCCCATGGTAAATAAGAAGATAGCTGAGATGCTCATTGTCTGCTTGCCTTGTCATTTTGATATGGGGATTCTTCCGTATCATCGGGCAAGGGGTACCCCGTTGGCGGTTCTCTATGATACACATGTACTTACGATGACAAGAACTTATCGGTGACTAAACTTGAGTAGCATGAGGAGCGTCCCTCGTATACAAGGGACATGAGATTCTTAACTTATACTTTGTCAAGCATGTACACCATAGTTTGTTCAATTTAACCTTAATCACTTCAAGATGCTTATGATAGGGGCAATGAGAGCTGAAAGCTAACAAGTACCATAATTTTTGGAAGCTCTTTATGAAACTTGAATCTCTGCTTCCTTCTATGAAGTCCTTTCTTTTACTTTTATGTTGAGTCTCCACCTTCTATCTTTATTCACCTACTTTGATAGCATAGTGGCCATTCTTAGTTCTATGTGTATTGTCCCAAGACTAGTTGATTGATGCATAACTTGATATTTCCTGTTTTAAACTATTTGTATCTAGTCACTCTTATGAACTTTGAAGGTGTCCTATGCATTTATACTTGCTACTCTATGAGGGACAAGCTGAGTACTACTATGCTATGTTTTCTTTATGTGAAACAAACAAACGTCTTGCCAAGCATTGTTATTCATGAATTTGTTGTTTGTGCATTTTCATGTTGCATCATAGTTTCTTTGTCTTATTGCTAGAAATTTGTCTTTCATGTTATGATTGAAGTACTATGATCCCAGCTTTGAATGTTTTACGAATACCTTGATCAATTTTATGACGGTGCATGTCACCTCAAAAATTATTATTTCTTTTTATCACTTACCTACTCGAGGACGAGCAGGAGTTAAGCTTGGGGATGTTGATACATTCCAAATGTATCTATAATTTTTGATGTTCCATGCTTGGTTTTATCTACTTTCTTATGTTTTGTCCACACTTTGGAGTACTTTTCATATGATTTCTTGGACTAACCTATTAACAAGAGCCACAATGCCAGTTGCCTGTTTTTTGCTGTTTTTGGTTCCAGAAAGTCAGAAAATGAATATTCTCGAAATTGGACCGGATAAAAGCCAAAGTCAATATTTCACCGAGGGAGACACAGAGCCAGAATACGAGACGAAGAGGGGCCAGGGACCAGCCACACCATAGGGTGGCGCGGGTCCAGCTTGGCCACACCACCAGGTGGTGTGGCCACCTGGCACTCCACCGACCTTGCCTCTTCGCCTATAAGAAGCCTCCCGATGCATAACCCTAAAGAGTCAAACAGAAATCCACAAAAAGTTCCGCAGCGCCGCCACCACCGAAGGGGAGATTTGGGGGACAGAAAGTCTCTGTTCCGGCACCCTGCCGGGACGGGGAAGTTCCCCCGGAGCCATCTCCATCGATCTCCACCACAATATACATCACCATTGCTGATTCCCATGATGAGGAGGGAGTAGTTCTCTCTCGAGGCTAAGGGTTCTACCGGTAGCTATGTGTTCATCTCTCTCTATGTGTGATCATATTGTGATCATGAGCTTTGTAATCAATTAGATCTACCTTGCTACTCAAGTGCTTTATTAGATCTCTGCTCTTCCCATGTGTGTGAAAGTGACAGCGTGCACACCATGGTGGCACTTAGGCTAGAGATTACAAATACTTGTTATGAGTTATATTTGGAGTTGGATGTCTTGATGAAATTGTGGTGTTTGTTGGACTCATCTAGTACTCAAGGTGACAGTGTGGGGTTTTCTAGATGGGAAAGATGGACTTTAAGGTGTGCTGTTATAGCCCTACCATCGATTAGAGTGTTCAACCGGAGAGTAGTTAAGAGTAGTATCATAAAGAGAAGATATTTATATGAGAGAGTGTTCACTAGTGAAAGTATGATCCCTAGGCCTTGTTTCTAAGCATTGATACACCGTTTGCAATTAGATCTATTACATGTTTGCTTGCTTCCATCTTTATTTTAGTTTGCCTTTAGTCTTTTCCACGCCATCAAGTTATTTTCTAGAACGTTACCACTTAGAATTATCCATACCACTTGTATTTCACTATCTCTTCGCCAAACTAGGGCACCTATACACCTGACAAGTGTATTGGTTGTGTTGGCGACACAAGAGACTTCGTGTATCTTGATTGCAGGGTTGCTTGAGAGGGAATACCTTTGACAACTTCCTCCCTAAGTTTGATAAACCTTGGGTGATCCACTTAAGGGAAAATTTGCTGCTGTTCTACAAACCTCTGCACTTGGAGGCCCACCAATTGTCTACAAGAATAGAAGTGCGTAGACATCACTTATTTGTGTAAGACCTTATGTATGGTTTGTAATGGATGATGTACTGTGATATCCAATCTGTTATGTCTCGCAAAAATGGTAATCTTGGGATTGCGATGAATGACATAATAGGCATCTGGGATTAAAAATCCAGGTGTTGACAATTAGGAACCAAACTGAACTTCAGCACAGCTTATCACCCGCAGACCAACGGACAGACAGAAAGAGTGAACCAGATACTAGAAGATATGTTGAGAGCCTATGTGTTGGAATATGGATCTAAATGGGAAGATTTTTCTGCCTTTCGTAGAATTCTCATACAACAATAGTTATCAAGCCAGTTTGCAAATGGCCCCATTTGTGTTTTTGTATGGAAGGAAGTGCCATACCCCCTGAATTGGTCGCAAGTAGGAGAGAGTCTGATATTCGGACCCGGTATCCTATGAGAAGCTGAAGAGAAGGTTCACAAGGTCCGTGAACACCTCAAGACTGCCCAATCCAGACATAAGAGTTATGCTGATAAAAGACGTCGAGACCTGACTTTCAATGTCGGAGATATTGTGTATCTCAAAGTATCACCCTTGATGGGAGTGCAGCGTTTTCAACTTAAAGGGAAGCTTTTCCCCCAAATATATTGGACCCTTCAAGATTTTAAATCACCGAGGAGAACCAATCAGCTAGAACTGCCTGAAGAGATGCCAGTCGTACATAATGTGTTCCATATCTCGTTACTTAGGAAATGCCTAGAAGTTCCGGAGAAGATCGAAGTTTTCAAGAACATCGATCACAGAGCCATAGATATCAACAAGGATCTAACCCATCTTGAAGTGCCCATTAGTATCTTGGAAGAAGCCTTCAGAACCACCCGGACCTGGAGTATCAATTTTCTCAAAATCCAGTGGAGTAACCATCCAGAAGAAGCTACCTGGGAGCGAGAAGATTATATTAGGACTGAGTTTCCTAATCTCTTTAGTTCCTATTTTTCTTGAATCTCGGGACGAGATTCTGTTTAAGGAGGGAAGGTTTGTAACATCTCAAAAATATTAAACAAGATTATCCCATTCTAATCACCTAAGTTTAGGGTTAACAAAAACTTTTATTATTAAACTCTATATGGCTGCATATGTGTTTATTATTAATGCATGAATGCTTGCTATGCCATGTTTGATTGCTATCAATGATAAGTATTAGTTTAAATATGAACACCACATCATCTAGGTCATTTTAAAGCAGAAACAAATCAAAAGAATATCAAGTTATAAGCATAATGATCAAATGGTCACTTTGGCCAAAGTTAACCACTAGCCTACTTTGGGCATCTCTAGTAAAAGATTTCCAACTGAAACAATTATAATCCTTTTCACCCTTGCTAGACTAAGTAAAAATGAATCCAAGCAAACTTTACAAATCTACAGCACCAATTTCAAATCTATTTGAGAGGCAATTCAAAATTGAATCAAGTGTAGGTACATAGATCACCATTTGGAAAAAAACCACTCAAACCAACACCACTCGACAAATCCCAGCAACCAGAGACTCCTAAGCATGTGACCAACACACCCACCAAATATAATTTAAAAATTTAAATAACTAGTTCATGCGGCCATTTAATCAAACACTTAACAGACAGAGTACAACTCTACCAACTATACACTATTTGAATCAATCTTGTGATCATTCTTGTACTGCAATCAGCCTTAGTTACTCACCCACAACAATCCCAGTACCTAGCCGTGCAATGGAGCTGCCCTCACTCGCCATTTTCACCAGTGCCACCCGTACCCGAGCATGTCATGCTGGTCAACCATCTACGCGACGCCACACACCATGCCGCCCTCTCCCACGACCACTAGCAAGTAGGCGTGACCTCACCACACCCCTCCGTCTTTTTTTTCCACCCCTTGACCAATGTCGAGCAGTGGAGAAGCCAACAGCGCCGCGCCCATTTACTTCTCTGCCACGCCGAGCGCACGCCAGAGCACCGAAGCCGCCTCACTCTCTCCCTGCCTACCCGCACTCGCCGCGTCACCAGCAACCACCCAGACATGACCGTTCGCTACCGCACGCCCCGTGACCACCGTACGCAATGATGAACACTTCAGTACCCGCACAGAGCACGGACCTCTCACGACCGACTGAGACCGTTCCTTGCCGCGCCACCATGCACATGACGATCGTTGTAGTCCACCGCGTCGGCCCATGCCCTCTGCCATGTCTATCGCGACCTGTAGCAGGGTCACCGATGAGCCCGAGCCATGCCGCCCTGCGTCTCTTGCCGGTATATAAATAGGACCCTCCCCAGCCTCAAACGACACACCATTCCACCCCTCACTCCCTCAAAAACATCCCTGGCCCTTCTCGGAGCAAGGAGAGCACCAGGTCACCGGAATTGGGCCGGAGCTCATCGCTGCTATGAAGGAAGGGTGCCGTTGATTGGAGCCACCCCAGGAGCCGTTGCGACCACCATTCGACTTGTCGTTGTCGACCAGCCCATTCGCCCCCATTGCCGGACCTAGCTAGAGCCCTGGTAAGCCTCCGACGACCCCCACCGTGCCGCTAGGTTTAGAATCCCCCGCACCCTCTGTGACGTAGATGATGAACCTCAGCCGTCGATTTGATCTCTAATCACGTGGTTGATATTAGCCGATACTGTTTCCCCTAGCTACTACCATCGACGTGTGGGACCAGCCTGTCAGCAGCCCGCTACACGAGCGCTGTGTAGTTGGGCTGGCCTAGTTTCATTCTGGCGCATAGCCTAGTGATTCAAACTTAGTTTTTCTATTTAATTCAAAACCTTGTTCTGTAGCTGTATTCAAAATTGAATTCAAAGAGATGTACTGAACCAAATGGCATAATTCCACTTTTGCTAGAAAGGTATTGAAAATAGCTAATCACTCCTGTTGGATTCAAATCATTTGAAACTATGGATCGCTATAGTAAAAATAACAAGACAAAGACTTTTACAACTTCAAACATTTTTATAAAATCAACCATCAATGCTTTTGAGTTGATTCCAACTCTCAAAAATCACATTTTCCATGCTCTATATGAATATGTAAAAATATTTAGTTTTACAAGCATTGATGATGGACTAGTATTTAAAGGATGCTATATAGGCATTTCTAGTCACTTTAATATTATTAAATAGCAATATTAAATCTTGTAATATATGCCAAACCCTTTAAATCACATTCCCAAGTATTGAAATATGTGGTGATGGCATGTGTCAACATGATCCCATATTTCAATAGGAGAATATTAAATCTTAAGTATTTTCAATGAGTAGAAATTAATTTTCTCAAATAAGATAAATAAGAATGTGCCATTATTGCATGTGATGATTAAGATGATGCTAGATCATCTAGGGTGAGCCCTTGTGTGCTAAATAGAAGTAGTGAAGTTTTGTGTGGTGATTGTGTACCTCGTATGTCTTTATATACGCTAGTACCGACCTAGGCAACAACGAGGAGGAGTACTTCGAGGAAGAAGAAGAGAACTTCAACGACTGCACCCAACAAGGCAAGCTAACTAATGCAAGCCATCCCATTCAAGATAACCTATGCAAGATTCACTAGGCATGCTTGGTTATGCAACTTTGATTATACCCATCCCAAGTTTTACTTACAAGCTTAACCTTTCCCTTTACTAAAGTTTCTTCCTTAGTTAATGAATTATGATTAGTGGAAAATAGGATGGATACCACCAAGATCATAGAACTAGTCTTGGGTACTTATACTTGATTAGCACTCCTCAATAGTGATACCCTTAATACTAGTAGATAGTGCTAAGCTAAACTTGATCACTTAGATGGGAACACTTGGAGAAAATGATTATGAAAACCTTGGAATGATGATTCATTATATTGAAATGTTTTGACATGTGTTATGAAACACAATGATTTGATGATGAAACTGAATGAGGCATGAGCCTTGACTTTGATAAAAACTGATGGTTGGGTTCGGATGCGATACCATTCGAATTTTACAGTACAACCACAATACCTGAGTTGGGTAGGGCTTAACTGGAAGTTTATATGTCTTAGTATGGGTTCTCTTGCAGAAAGAGGCTGAGCTGAGGCTACCTCGTGAATATAAATGTCCACCTATGTAGTTCCCGGGATGGTAGTTGGCCATGGCTGGGAGGCCAAGCTCATAAGAGAGGTGCCTATACTAGGGTGTGTAGTTGAAAGGTTAGGATTTATTATCCGCATACCAAGTATGATGATTTGGGGTTACCCCTGACGGATGTATCGAATTTTGTGGTGAAAGTGTACCACCTTTTCAGAGTGTCAAACTATTCGAATAGCCGCGTCCGCGATTATGGACAGTTGGAGTGGCCATACTTTTCCGTTGTCAGATGTTTTCAAAATGACTTGTCACTTGAACAATGACTTTGACTTGACCATAATAGAGTTGTGGTTATGAAAACTAGGTTCCCACTTAAGTAATGTAGATAAATAAATTAGGTCTTTACTCTTAAGTCCTTATGGAATAAACCCGGCTTTTTGCAAACAAACCTAGAGCTTAAGATTCCTACTAGTATTACGCTACTTGTGTTAGTGATAGTTTGCGAGTACTTAAAGGGTACTCATGGCTTTGTTACTGGCTATTCCCATGGCCAGACTACAAGGAATACTACCCGGAAGATGGACAACAGGAGGTCTATGATAACTATGATCATCTCCCATCGCTAGCATTGCCTGTGACCCTGAAGATGGAGTCCACTATGTTTATTTCCGTTGCTCTGATTTGTATTAAGACTTGATCATGAGATCCACTATTTGTTAGAATATTATGGTTTGTCATGGATGATGTACTATGGTACCAATCTATTATGTCTCGCAAAAATGGTAATCATGGGATTGCGATGTATGGCATAATAGGCATCTGGACTTAAAAATTTGGGTGTTGATAGTGTATTCTTTTGGAATAGTAACAATACCATGATCTTACTTAATTAAATAGTCTAGTATGCCTACCAAATACCTGAATTTATTCCTAGTATCCTTTACTTTGAAAATATAAAATAAACTCAATGTACTCCTCAACTCAGACAAGGGTGTATCTAGTGTATCAAAGTGTGTATGTAGTTGAGGCACATGTTGTTTATATTGGTGAAGATATAGTTCAGAGATGATTGGGGTATCACTAGGTCTTGGTATGTCTACTATGAATCCATGGTTTAAAGTAAAATTGATCTAGAGAGGTGTGCTGGTTGTAGTAAGTGGTGTCTATTGGTTGGTGATGTAGGTGATATGAGTAAGCAGAAATGCTCTAGTTACTTTTCTGGTTACTAAGTACTGAGACCCTACAAATGGTCATTTTGTTGATTGAATTGGATCATACCACATTAGAATAAGTGGCTAATTAATGATCATACCCTCTGGATATTTAAATCTATCTCTAGTAGTTCTAGATCTCTTAAGAGTACATAGTACTATTGCTGCAATCTAAAGGTTCAAAAGCAATTCTTAGTATATCACTGGTTATGTATCCAGTTGATTTCTTACTTCTTTTATTATTGTTATTCTATTTCACATTGGTCTGGTGTACATGTTATACAAGTCACACTAATTTAGTTTGGATTAGAGATTAAGCTCTAATCTGATGATTGCTTTAGTTGGAGAGATTTATTATTTTTTATCATAAAGAGATATAGATGTGTTTAGGTGTTGTGTTGCAGTACATACACACAGGAGATACATGCTTTTGATTTATAGAAAAGGTGTATGTGATGTGCAGGAATGAATATTAATAAGATATCTATGGTGTTCACCAAATCAGGGTGTATGTGAAGTGCTCGAGAGCTACAACAGGTATGTGCTGTGTATAAACCAACTTGTTAGCTTCCAAGTTATTTGCTAGATCAATAGCTTAACCAAGTGCAAGCAAATAAGTGATTTATTATTGTTTTACATGCTGTAATTAAAACTTGATGGAGTGTTCTTGGTTTTGTAGGGATCATATGATCATATAGATGTATGAAATAAATCTACAGGTCAAGTCTATGCTTCCTAGCTTGTATCTTCACTATTACAGAGTCAAATAGTCATGTTCTTGCTAGTGGTTTCTACTTTACTTTTTGTTTACTACTAGTGACCACCAGATCATGTGCATACATGATCTGATCCTGTAGTAGGGTTTGTGTGGTTTATTGGCTTGATACTGGACAGATCTGGTTGTTGTCCAACAACATCACTATTGTTCTACACACTCCTCTTGTCCACTTTCTACTAGAAATGATCAAGAAAACATAGTCTATGTACTAGATCAACTTTGAATCTTGGTTGGTGGTACCTTGTATCTTCTATAGCTTGCACCCTTGTAGCTTGTTCATCTAGGTTCTAAATTCCTTGCATCTTGTGGATAAACTGATCAGCTAGTGGTGGTCATAGTAGATTATTTTGAAAAATTTCTCCTCCTTCCAGCTGAACCTGCTCCAGCTCCTCCTAGTGCATGGATTCGCTTCCCAAGATCTAGTCCTAGTCTTGTAGTTATCCTTGATGTGCCCATGGCTTCTAATTGTTCAAGTTTCTGCTCTAATGGGTTTGGTTGAGTTCTTGCTAGTAGATGCATGACATATTACTGCTAAGAACTTCCCTTGATTGATCTGGTTAATATCTTGTGCAGATGGTTGCTATTTGAGCTATTGTGTTCCTTTGCTAAAGACGGGAAAGCATGACGCGGCTGGCTATAGCTTGCTCTTATAATGTTGGACTTCTGCTAGGACTGTGACAACACATGCCATGCATAAGATGACAATGCTGCTTGCATGTGGGCCTAAGGTGGTGCTTGTCACCAAACGTCTCTTTTCCTCCTTCTAGTGTAAGCACATCTAGGGTCTTAGTCTTATCTGAATAGCTCATTTCCTCTTTGTTTTGTTGCTACGCACCAAGTCAATCATTGTCGACTTGTTGAGAGTGCAAGAACTCTAATCAGTGGGTTTGATTCATTTTGTAGGAATCAATTGAAGTAGAAAACAAGATTAAGATAGAAGGAACAAATTTGGTTTATTCTTTATTTCCCTTTTTCTCTAATGTAATCTTCTTTTACTTTTGAACATTGTAATCTATAATCAATGTTGTAAATTATTCATCGGTTCAAGTAAAATTCTTTTCTGAGATTGTAAGATTCAATTCTTACTTGCAATATTGGTATACAAGCTTGTAAATTATATATGGGACTTGTAATATTTATTTCTTATTGTTTTGTAATTGCAATTGATATAAAATGTATGGTGGCCTTGGAAGTTCAATTCCCAAAGTTGGATTCATGTTTATACATTGTCATATTGCATATTGGTATTATATATGGTGCTCTATATGACCAAAATAAGAAAAGGTCATGTCCCATTTTATTTTCCTTGGCATAGTAATATTTGATTCCCATGTACTTGTATTATTCAATATTATGGAATTGTAATATCTAATCTTTTTGGAGTAATAGTTCCAGTGTGTTATTTAAATCCAAAGTAATGTGATGATCCAATATTACGTCATATGACTTATTTTAAATTCCAATTCTATTTGAAATTCTCATCTCGATTATTATTATCATTTATATTTGAATTGAATTCAAATTGTTTCCCTCAAAACACAGATGTGCCGCAAAGGTCATGTCGAAGTCTATCGCACTTGCTCCGATGTTCCCATTAGTACAAGAGAGATATCAATCCCTCTATAGCTTCTTTTGTGTTTCGCAAAAATTCCCCAGATTTTCTTATGCATGAATGCAATGCTCATACATGTGTCCTCTCTATTCCGAGGTGCTAATTGATGACCCACAAGTATAGGGGATCGCAACAGTCTTCGAGGGAAGTAAAACCCAATTTATTGATTCGACACAAGGGGAGCCAAAGAATATTTATAAGCCTTAACAACTCAGTTGTCAATTCAGCAGCACCTGGAAACAATCTTGCTCGTAGTAGTTTTATCAGTAGCAATAGTTTTGTAGTATCAATAGCAAAGTAATAGCAGTAGTAAAATAAAGACAGTAGTAACAATTACAGTAAACAGTATGATTAAAGCGCAGTAGGGATAGGGATGGATGGACGGACGTTGCATGGACACGACAGTTCATGTAATAATCAAGATATAGGGCATTTGCAGATAAATAAGGTAAATCATCCAAGTACTAGGCATGTGTTTCATATATAGTCATACGTGCTCGTAATGAGAAATTGCACAACATCTTTTGTGCTGCCAGCCCGTTGCAGCGGGGCCTCAAGGGAATCTACTGGCAATTAAGGTGCTCCTTTTAATAGAGCACCATAGCAAAGCATTAACACTCCGTGAACACATGTGATCCTCACATCATAGCCATCCCATCCAGTTATCCCGATTTCTGTCACTTCGGGGCCTCGGTTTCCGGACAATAATGTGTGTATACAACTTGTAGGTAAGATCATAAACAATACTATCATCATGAATCAATATCATGTTCGGATCTGAAATCATGGCACTCGGGCCCTAGTGACAAGCATTAAGCATAACAAGTTGCAACAATGTCAAAAAGTACTAACAATAGATACTAGGCGCCATGCCCTAACAATTTGATGCAATTACATGAACGATCTCATCCAATCCCTACCATCCCCATAGCCTACTATGGGGGATTACTCACTCATGGATGGGGGAATCATGGATGGTTGATGGAGAAGCGATGGTGATGATGATGGCGATGATCTCCTCCAATTCCCCATCCCTGCAGGGTGCTAGAACGGAGTTTCTGGTTTCGAATCGCGGTATCTTGTGGTGGCGGCGCAGTGGAACTCTATCTGAAAAACGTCGAACCCCCCTATGTTTTTAGGTTAGAGGGCTTATATAGGCGAAAGGAGAAGTTGAGGCGGAGTCCGAGGCGGCCACATCACCTCCTGGCGTGGCCTGGCCTGGCCCGCGGCCAGGTGGTGTGGGCCCCTCGTGGCCCTTCTTCGTCTCGTCTTTTGGCTCTGTGAGTCTACTGGTAAAATAGGAGTTTTGCGATATTTTCCGGGATTTTTCCTGAAAGTTGATTTCCTGCAGAAAAACGAGACACCAAAGAAATTCTGCTAAAAACAGCGTTAGTCCGCATTAGTTGTACCCAAATCACACAAATTAGAGAAGAAACAATAGCAAAAGTGTTCGGGAAAGTAGATACATTTTGGACGCATCAACTCCCCCTGGCTTAGCTTATTTCTTGTCCTCAAGCAATTTAGTTGAAAACTGAGTGCGATAAAAGAAACTTTCATGAACACATTTGCTTCATAAAATGTATATATTCCCAGCATATGATAAAATACTTAGGCAATTCATAATAAAGAGTATGCAAATAAGGTTACCCAGTAGTCATGCAAGCTATGAAGAGATTCCAACCCATTAATAATAAGCAACATGACACATAAGCATATGCAGGATTGTAGTGCTCATAAGAAGATATGATAAAGTGGTGTCTTGCTGCCTTTCTTTGGAGCAAAACATAAATTCCAAAGGCACCTCTGAAGTTTAAGTGAAGACTAGAAATAACAATATCAAAGATACAAGCGTCAAAGTTATGTCATAATTAACCGTGTTTTGGGACATGCACATTACACTAAGAATGACAGCTATGATCTCGGGAAAGTGCTCAGAGAATAAATGGTGACTCAACATCAACGTGAAAGAAAAGATTTGAAAAGTTTGAAAGGCTTCCAAATGTTGAAAGTATGGTACTCATTAGCTTTGAGCTCTCATTGCCCCTACCATAAGCATCTTTAGGTGATTAAGGTTAAAGTGAATAAATATGAGGATATGCCTGACAAGTTATAAGCTAAAAATCACATGCCCCTTGCTTACGAGTACAGAACCTCGTGCTACTCAACTTTAGTCACGAGTAAGTTCTTGGTATTGTAAATACATGTGTATCATAAAGAATCACCAACGGGGGACCCCTTGCCCCATGATACAGGAGCTTTCACATATCAAAATGACAAGGCAACAGACAATGAGCATCTCAGCGATCCTTTTATTTCCTATTTGCATAGGTTTTTATTTCCTATTTGCATAGGTTTTTTTATTGAGAATGCTTCACAGATTGCTCATTGTGGTTATGCTGCAAGTTTCCACCATGATTAGGCATGGCTTAGGCTAGCCGCCCAGGCGTTTCTCTAACACATATACAAACTCCATGAGCTTACAAGCTCCCCTTTTATTTCATACTGCCGGGATCCATAAGCAAAAGAACATGATATCAACTAAATTAAGTGCAATGTTGAAAGCATTCCCCATGATAACATGGTTCTGCTAATTCGCAACTTACAAAGCACAAGCATATACGCAACATAGATGGGCACAATGGTTCAAGTTTATTAAGTGCAAGAAAGTAAAGTGTGACATCAAGTTTGTGAGAGCTTTACTAACTAATTTTCACATAACAAGCAAACATTTTTATTGGAAGAAAACAAAGCATAATAAATATGCAAGGAACAACAATAATGCTAATAGGAAGATATAGTGGACTCTTTTTGACAACTTTGGTTTTAGGTATTTGGATGCACGATTAAAGCTTATACTCAGCACAAGTGAAGGCTAGCAATAAAAAGGGAGTGACAATCGAGAGAGCAGTAACTGTCATAATCATGCTTGTGACAAAACAAAATTAATAGTGGCGTAAAAGTGACACGAGAACTCTGAGGCAGAATAAATCATCGAGGCTTAACTAACTTTTTGTTTAGTCATATTCATGCGTGTGCATGTTCCAAGTCGATTCAAATAGAACATTCACAGGAGGACACCACAATGTCATACCAAGTAATGAGTAGAACAATGCGAGTTAACATATATATGACATGTTACAAACTAATAATGGATTGGAACTGATCATAAGAAGGCAAGGACTACTAAGCATCCATTAAATAACATACACCTTACATAAACAGACTAAGCATGCTCACAATGATGAGTATATGTACAAAAATGAAAACAAATAGAGTTCATACTAGCCTCTTACCACACCTCGAGTTGTCATAAATCATCATTGCCTTTCACTTGTGTGACTTGAATAACAAGATAAAACCCAACTCCAAGGAGTCACTAAGGACTGCTGAACCCTGCAATGAACTTTACAAAACCAAAGAAGAACAACAAATATTTTTGGGTTTTCGATTTTTTAAAGGCAAGAACCGAAGGGAAGAGGAAGCAAAGCGAAATCTTTTTGGATTTTTTGAATAATCAAAACAAAGCTAAAAAGGATGAAGCAAACCAAGGCTAAAAGATAAAGAAGCAAACAAAGAGAAATAACGAAAATATTTTTGGTCTTTTTGTGTTTTGGAAAGCAGAAATAAAGCAAGAACAAAAACTTAAAAAGAAAACGAAACATGGATATACAAAGTACCGACTGAACATGATATGTAGATGAGTGTAATGTCGGTATACCTCCCCCCAAGCTTAGGCTTTTGGCCTAAGTGGGTATCAATCCCAAGATGGCCAGGAATGAGCGCCTCCATAATATGGCGAAGAAGTGCCTTCGTCCTGATACAAACTCGAGGATGCCCCAGCGTAGTGCGCAGAGTAGTCGTAAGGGGGCGCATCCCCCTGGTCCTGCCCGTGGAAACCAAGCAAGCGGAGCTGCTCGTCCACCTCCTCCTTGGAACGCGACCATGGCATCCTGCAAATACTGAACAAAGTGGACTGTGGCAAAGGAATTTTCCTCTCGTCTCTATCAGTAAACAACATCCTGTAAACTAAACTCTCGGTACTAGAGTCAGCAGTAACAAAGTGATGCGTTTTCATAGCAGCGAGATCAAGCCTTTATGGAGTCAGCACAGTATCATTAGGATCAACAGAAAGTTCTAAAGCAACAACCATGCGTGCAGCAATGATGCCCCCATAAATGGGTCCTCTAGCATCTAGACGACGAGCAACAAGAGAGCCAAGATTATACTTGGTTGTATTATTAAGTGCAGCAGCAAGAAAGGCAAAATGAAAATAAGAAATATTACTAGTGTTTTCCCTACCAAGAATGCTAGTGGTAAGATAATAAGCAAAATATCTAAGAGCTAGGAGTTGAATGTTCCTTATCTTCCCGCGTTGAGTTGTGCGGTCATCATCATTTGTTACACTTTGGTAGAGCTCCAGCAAATCAGTGGGTCGACCTTGGATCTTCTTTATTGTCCTAGTCATGCCAATGCCTATAATGCTGCAAAATCTTTCCAATGACAAGGTAATAGGCATATCATAGATTTTGAATGAAATAGTTGACCTATAAGGGGTGTTAGTGAAAGTGAAACTTTCAAAAAAAGTTTGGTGAGCAAGGCATATTGCTCACTCTCATCTTGCATGTAAGTGGTTAGACCAACCCTCTGAACAATATGTAGGAAATCATCAAGGGTCCTTGTAGCTTACAAAAAGGCGAAGCAAGGGAAGGTAGATGGATGAGCATCTCCCTCATCTCCCTCATTGCCAAAGCGCGGTGCAATAAGATCTTCATTACATGACGGCCTAAATTGCGATGTTGATCTTGAAGGCCTTGCCCTCCTGGGTGTGTCTCTTTCAAATACTTCTCCAAAAGTGTGATTGTTCATCTCTCTTTTTTCTGAAATTTTACATAACCATCATACAAGTGATTGCAAAGTGATTACACAATGAAAGGAACTACTTATAGGTATTTGTAAGGGGCCTAAACATGCATCAAAACAATTTCTCTAAGCATTGAACAAGAATGCAAGCTCACGTAACCTGTCACCTACAGTAGCAAAATACTCAAGATATAATCCACTAATCACAAATCTACTTGGACAAGTGG
This sequence comes from Avena eriantha, assembly GCA_910589775.1. Classification (NCBI taxonomy): domain Eukaryota; kingdom Viridiplantae; phylum Streptophyta; class Magnoliopsida; order Poales; family Poaceae; genus Avena; species Avena eriantha. The sequence goes on from OU342746.1 coordinate 124,222,731, forward strand.
AGGAGTCACATACCAGAGAACAAATGCTCCAAATCTCAGCAGCAAAGATGGGCTGAGCAAGGAGATCGAAAACTGCGAGCAAGAACATGGGTTTGAGCAATGAACTGTTATTTTCTCGGGAGACAGAAGGTAGTGGCACGAGGGAGAATAAGTGGAGGGCCAGGGGTGGCCCACACCATGGCCAGGCGCGCCCCTGGTGTGGCCGCTCCACCAAGTGGTGTGCCTGCCTGGTAGGCCCCCTGGGTCACTCCAGGTACTTCTCTGCCCCTCTTTTGACGTAAAAATATAATATGAATTTTCTAGAATTTTTCGAGAAACTTTATTTTTGAGCAATTTTCAGGTATTGATGAATGATTTTCCAGCAGAAAGATAATATTGGAATGATACAATAACAAAGAAAACCTAAACTTCAGAAGTTCTAATACACTCTAATACGCAAGAAACTAACAAAATAGAAAAGTAAACTAAGTGAAAGCAAAAAATAAAATGGATAAAATAAAAGTAAGAAAGGATAATCATGGTGAAAGCATTGTTTTGTTCATTAAAATCCCTTTGTTAACAAGGTTGATCAGGTCTTGTTACCAAAAAAAATTTATATGAAACAAAACTTTGCATTTCACTAAATGATTATGTTACGTCAACCTTGATAGCAATGGTCCCAATCATAATAATTTCATAGTTTTCTCTTGGTATGGGACAATATATTTCTCCAACTTGGATGCCCTCAATATTTTCAATTGAATTTAGGCCGTAAGTCTTATCAATCTTCTTGGGGAAATAGACAATATGCTCCTTTTCATTAACATTAAAAGTTACCTTTCCATGATTACAATTAATGATAGCACCTGCAGTATTAAGAAAATGTCTCCCAAGAATAATAAACATATTATCATTTTCAGGCATTTCAAGCACAACAAAGTCAGTTAATATTAAGCAATTATGGGCCACTTGAACAGGAACATCCTCACATATACCAAAAGGAATAGTAGTAGATTTATCAGCCATTTGCACAGATATATCAATTGGTATTAATTTCTCCTATTGAAGTCTCTTATAGAGAGAAAAAGGCATAACACTAACTCCTCCTCCCAAATCACACAAAGCAGTTCTAACAAAACTATTTTTAATAGATCATGGAAAAGTTGGAATCCCTGGGTCTCCAAGTTTCTTTGGAACCTTACCATTAAAGTTATAATTAGCAAGCAAAGTTGAAATTTCCTTATTAGGGATTTTCCTTTTATTAGAGACAATATCCTTCATATAGTTTGAATAAGGAGGTAATTTAATAGCATCAGTTAAAGGAATTTGCAAAAATAAAGATTTCATCCACTCACAAAACTTGTTATAGTGTTCTTATTCCTTTTACTTGTGTTTCTTATTAGGAAAAGGCATTGGTTTTTGGACCCAAGGCTCTCTTTCACTACCATATTTTTTAGCAACAAAATATTCCTTAGTGTACATAGTATTCTTAGTGTGCCTTTAAGGTTCTTATCAGCATCATCATTTTTCTCATTACTACTCTCAGTTTTAGCATCAGAGACGAATATAGTATTAGGATCTTTAGCAGTTTCAGAACATTCTACAACTATTTTATGTTTCTTTTTCTTTCTCTTAGAAGAAGTACCACTATTTTCAATTTGTTGGGAATCCTGCTCAATTATTTTAGGATGCCCCTCGGGATATAGACGATCCTGAGTGGCAGCACCACTTATAGTTCTAATTTCATAAGCATGTTTTTCTTTTGAAGAATTAACTAGCAAATCTTCTTGTACTTTAATAAGCTGATCAATTTGAGCTTAAACAATTTGGAAATGTTTAACAAGCATTTTAACATCATTGGAGGTTCTTTCCACAATATCCCTCAACTCAACAATAGCTCTAGAGTTTTTCCATCAAATGATTCTGCACTCTTTTATTAAAATTATCTTGCTTAACAACAAAGATATCAAATTTTTCTAAGCATTGATCGGGAGGTTTAGAATAAGGAATATCACCTTCATCAAAATGTTGGAGAGAGTGTACCTCAATAGTGGATGAGTGGGAGATTGGCTTACATAACTCTTCTATAGGAGGTAGATTCTTCACATCTTCAGATTTAATACCCTTCTCCTTGAGACATTTCTTAGCTTCCTTCATCACTTCATCATTTAGTTCAGTAACTCCCCTCTTCTTTGGTGTTAGTGTTGGCTCAAGAATAGTGGACTCGGGTGTAGTCCAGTCATCATAATTCTTGCTTATCTTAGCCATTAATTTCTCAGCTTCTTTGGGAGTTCTATTCCTGAAAACACAATCAGCACAACTATCTAGGTATGTCCTAGATTCTTCAGTTAGTCCATTATAATATATATCAAGAAGCTCATTTTTAGGTATTGGACGTATAGGTTGTGCGTGAATTAAAGCACAAAACCTTGCCCATGATTCAGGCAATATCTCCTTTTCTCCCTGTTTAAAATCAAAACGTTCCTACAAAATGGCATGTCGAGCACTAGGAGGGAAATATTTTTGAAAGAAAGTATCAATCAAGCAAGCAGGGTTATTAATAAATCTAGGAGGTAAATTATTAAACCAAGCTTTAGCCTCTCCTTTCAGTGAAAAAGGAAAATTTTAGCAACAAAGTATGTGCGCATCTTAATATCATCAGAAAATAGCCCACTCATGGTAGAAAGCTCAGTCATATGTGCTACAACACTTACATTTTTAGTCCCACAAAAAGGTTCTTTCTCAACAATGGTTATGTAAGATAAATAAAGAGAAAAATCATAATCCTTATCTTTAATGTTTATGGGAGATGTAGGAAACTTAGAATTAGGAGATAATTTAGGTCTAACAGTATGTCTCTCAAGAAGACTCTTAATAGCACTTCTACCATGAGTGTTTTGGCATTCTTTAATAAATTCATCAGTCATTTCTATATATCCGTCTTCAATATCATAGCTCTCTCTAGACTCAGGTGAACTGATAGGTGTAGTAGTATCTTCATTAGGAGTTTCAGTATTTCCAACTATAGTTCTAGCAATCATAGCATCTAGGAAAGGACCTAATGAACCACTCTTATCAAGCACAGTAGAAGCAGCATCATAAGTATCAGAAGTTTCAGATTCAGCAGAAGTAGCAGTATGTGTAGCATGTGTATGTGGTGGTGGTGTAAGGAGCTTACTCATCACAGATGGTGAATCAAGAGCAACAAAGGTGTTCAGAACTGTACCTCTCCTTGTAGTGGATGGTAATATAGGAACCTTTCCATCACGAGGTTTACCCATCATGATTGGATAGCAGCGAACAATAGTGATTCCATGTGAACTTGATAAATACATCTATGCTCCCCGGCAACGGCGCCAGAAAATAGTCTTGATGACCCACAAGTATAGGGGATCGCAACAGTCATCGAGGGAAGTAAAACCTAATTTATTAATTTGACACAAGGGGAGCTAAAGAATATTTATAAGCCTTAAAAACTGAGTTGTCAATTCAGATGCACCTGGAAACAATCTTGCTTGCACTAGTTTTATCAGTAGTAACAGTTTTGTAGTAGTAATAGCAAAGTAATAGCAATAGTAAAATAAAGACAGTAGTAACAATTGCAGCAAACAGTAGGATTAAAGCGCAGTAGGCATAGGGATGGATGGATGAGTGTTGCATGGACAAGACAATTCATGTAATAATCAAGATATAGGGCATTTGCAGATAAATAAGGTAAAGCATCCAAGTACTAAATAATCATAGGCATGTGTTCCATATATAGTTATACGTGCTCATAATGAGAACTTGCACAACATCTTTTGTCCTGCCAGCCCGTTTCAGCGGGGCCTCAAGGGAATCTACTAACAATTAAGGTGATCCTTTTAATAGAGCACCGGAGCAAAGCATTAACACTCCGTGAGCACACGTGATCCTCACATCATAGCCATCCCCTCCAGTTATCCTGATTTCTATCACTTCGGGGCCTCGGGTTGCAGACAATAATGTGTGTATACAACTTGCAGGTAAGATCATAAACAATACTATCATCATGAATCAATAACATGTTCAGATATGAAATCATGGCACTCAGGCCCTAGTGACAAGCATTAAGCATAACAAGTTGCAACAATGTCAAAAAATACTAACAATAGATACTAGGCACCATGCCCTAACAATCTGATGCAATTACATGAACGATCTCATCCAATCCCTACCATCCCCATAGGCTACTGTGGGTAATTACTCACTCATGGATGGGGGAATCATGGATGGTTGATGGAGAAGCAATGGTGATGATGATAGCGATGATCTCCTCCAATTTCTGTCCCGGCAGGGTGCCAGAACAGAGTTTCTGGTTTCGAATCGCGGTATCTGGTGGTGGTGGCGCATTGGAACTCTATCTGGAAAAACGTCAAACCCCCCTGTGTTTTTAGGACATATAGGTGAAAGGACAGGTCGAGGTGGAGTCCAAGGCGGCCACACCACCTCCTGGCGCGGCCTGGCCTGGCCCGCGTGGCCAGGTGGTGTGGGCCCCTCGTGGCCCTTCTTCGTCTCATCTTCTAGGAGTCTTCTAGTAAAATAGGAGTTTTGCGATATTTTCCAGGATTTTTCCTGAAAGTTGAGTTCCTTCACAAAAACGAGATACCAAAGCAATTCTAATGAAAACAGCGTTAGTCCGCATTAGTTGTACCCAAATCACCCAAATTAGAGAAGAAACAATAGCAAAAGTGTTCAGGAAAGTTGATACATTTTGGACGTATCACTAATCCTAGGATGTTACAGTAGATCACGTCCTATCCTAATAAAATTTTCAACTATGGGACCTTCCTGCATGATGTGAAACTTAAACATAGGTCAAACTTCATAGACTGGTTCGAGCGTCTTAGGGATACCCTCGACATAAATGATCTCCTCCACGTGATACAAGAACAACTAGCAGATTATCCTGATGACTCTGCAAGTGAGAAAGAGAATAAAGATTATCGTGCTTGATGTGACTCCATTGTTGTCCAATGAGCCATGCTTCATTCAATGGAGACTAAGATGTGAAAGTGTTTCTTCAACACCAACGCATTTGAGATGGTTGTTGAGTTGAAGGAACTCTTTACGCTCTAATTTGGGCTTATGAAGTATGAGCTATTGAACTAGCGGATAGTTCGCGTAATGTACTCGATTTTTTCCATATATAATGGGCATGTATATGCTTTTTATTATTTTTTGTTGAAATGTATAGTGAAGTTGCCAAAGAGGTCATGATCAGCTTTGGCATGATTAAAAGAAAAAGAGAATAATTCTTTATGGATGCAATCATAGATATCCATTATTACAGGACTATTTGTTTCTTCGCTAATCGTGTTGATTAGATTAGTAGATTTGCCCATCAAAGGATCAAAAAATAAATAACTCAATATCTGATATGCGCTAGCAGATCCATCTTGTGTTATAGGGATATGTTTTATTGTATATACATCCTTCTCTTGACCAAAATGAGGGAAGATGGCAACTTAAAGTGTCATTTGGCTATCATGCATGAGCTGCATGAACTCCTTGCGTACGATGTGGAGTACTGGATGACTAAAAACTTTGTGATAGATGGAGTGCTGTATTTGGTGCCTCCAAGCTAAAAATAGGTCATCATGAACTACATCATGGGAGACAAAGAGTTCACATTTCATGAGTTCGTAAGTAAGTTGAGAACTCTCGAGGTAGATCCAATTAAATAGGATGTCATGGATGAAGAAGGTATATTTGATATACTAAATTATAAGTGTTTCCTAGCAAACACTTTACAATTTACCAAGTATACTGATACTTGTTACGTTTTATGAAAATAGGTCCATCTTCTTGAAGATCTTGCTAAAGGGATGAGGAGATAATGACGTGATGGACGACGACATTCTCCCTCCACATATATCATTCGGATTAGCATGGATTTGAATAAGAGTTTTTGTAATCATTATGTGTAAACCTTATTAGTGTGTCTTACATCTTATGAGATGGTTATTCATATTAATGAGAAACAAATCAGATGTTCTATTTTTATGAATGATTCCTTTTATGGTCACATTATGATTATGAATGAGTTGTTCCTATATTTATCTAAATGAAGGTGGTCTAAAGCATTTACAAAACCTTCATAATGCCAAAAGGTATTCAAACTTAATAATGACATCATTTTGAATGACACTAATGTTAAGTCATAATAGTAGTTTCATTTTGATGAAACATGAAAGTCTTATAAGATATTTGATCATTTGATTTGGGTAAACCATGGCTCTTGTGAGTTCACTAAAACTCCGCGTTCCGGTAAAACAGAATATGGATTGAATTATTGAATATCATACATGATGATTAAATTCAACAAAATAGTGGATATGTATAAGCTTCATGATGAATTTAAGTAAATATGTGTATTTACTAAATAAAATATGAGTCTGAAACTATTTGGATTGTTCAAAGATCTTTAGAATAAAGTTGGATGTTAAATTAACAAGAATATCAAAGTCACAACAAATTCATGAAAGTGACAACATATTTGAGTTAAAGTTTGGCATAGGGATTTGTGAAAATGTCTTCAAAAACTCTGATGATTGGAATTTTCAAAATGTATTGATATATCTAAAACATCATAACCATATGCATCAAATAAATATGGTCTAGAAATCATCTATTACCGAGTTACCATCGTCATTAGAGTTGTAGATCAATAAGCAAACACTCAATTTAATAAATAGGAAACCATCTGAAAGATTCATGGAAACAACACCATAAGAAGTTATGGCATGTTTGAGTTTCTAGATATTTCGATATCATCGAAATCATGGAAAATAAACAAATCTTTATAGTGTATTCTTAGGAAACTTCGAATGCATTTTCCAAACTAAAACTAAAGAAGTCAAAGCTTGTGTTGCCTGATATAGTACTTCCTCGAGAAAAAATATTTTCTCATAGAAAGTGTTAGCGGGAAGAAAGTGAAAGTTCAAACAAGGTATTTGACCTTACCTTCAACTGTCGAGTGGCACAACGGAATATGTTCCACAAGCTGAAATCTACATGTCGTCGGATTGATGATAAGTACGCCATGAGGGGGTCCTCGAGGCATGCGGAAGAGAGGGGTGTGAGACATACGGTGTTCCAGGACGGTGAGCACACAAGTTTACCCAGGTTCGAATCCGCCAGCTTTGGACGGATCCTACTCCTACTAGCAATCCAGTAATAGGACAGAGCCAGAATATGGGTTATAAGGGTTTGCCTGTGCGAGTTGAGATTGTGATTGTAAGGGGTTGCCCTAAAGGCTCTCCCTAGGACGGCTTATACAGATATCCAGCCTAGGGTTTACAAGAGAGACCTATTCGGCTACGTCTAAGAGTCGGTTACAGAGTACATCTTGAACTACAAGTAACACTATGGGCCTATGTCAGTAAGTCTTCTGGGCCTTCCCGTAGCTGGACTGGACTCCGTCTCTTCTCCCTGACTGGGCCACCCATGAAGCAAAGCTCTAACCTGAAGTGGGCCACCCTGGTCAGTGAGGAACTGTGAGGATACCCGGAAACTATATCCCCAACAGCAGCCCCCGGAAGTCTCCAAGATCCAAAGTCGTATCCATCACCGTCTATCTTGATCGGCTTGCAGAATCTTGAAGGGTTCCTGAAACTTCAAAACAAAAGATACGATCCGGGTCTCAAAAGTAAGTAGGACCTATCAGTACGTTATTCTCATTTCCAGCTCTCAATTCAAACTAAGCCGGAACTTGGTCTCTGACGTCATCTAACACTAGTCATGGTCAAGTCACGTCACTAACAGACATCCCCTATCAGCACGACCATTGGTGGGTCCGCCGTTCGCGGAACCGAGGTGCCGTTTTAATGCACGCATGGAGATTGAGGCGGCGTAATCATCGCGTGGGGGCTTCCCAGTTCTTTCCACGACACGTGGAGTTTACACTGTGTTATTTGCACGAATCTTGGTGCGGTTCGGTGGTTATAAGGGGTGAGGATTCCCTTTCCCCATCTTCACCTATTCCCCTTGCCGTTTCCTCTCCTCCACTTCTCCCTCACGCACGGAGCTCCCCTACTTCCCGGATTCCCAGCACCACCCACCTAAGGTCACCGGCGCACCGGAAGAATGGCTTCATCTTCATCATCCGGCTTGGCTGGGGCCGCAGCAGCGACGACGGCGGCGACGACAGCGGCAGAGAAAGAGAGCCATCGCGGGGTTTGGATCCCGTGTGTTCTCGACGACAAGAAGCTCCACGGCATGGAGAATGAAGGGCTCCTCTGTGCCGGCGACTGGTGGAGTGGTTTCGGTGAAACCATCCCCAATCCACATGCCGACGAGCGGGTGCACTTCGGCACCCACCTCGACAGAGGTTTGTCTTTTCCTCCCTCAGAATTATTTTTCGAGGTGATAGATCACTATGGTGTTCAACTTCACCATCTTCCCCCCAACTCCATCTTAGAGATGAGCGCCTATGCGGCTTTGTGTGAGGGATATCTCAGCATTAGGCGGAGTCTCACTTTATTATGGTTTTACTTCCATGTCCGGAGAAACTCCATCACTACCAGTAATCCTAATATTACCGGCACGACTAGCCTTTCAATTAGACGCGAGCGTTTTTATCCTCGCATTTTAGCTAGTGAGTCGGTCAAACAGTGGCTGGCTACCTTCTTTTATCATAAGGATATTCCTGCTCCTGGAAAAGCTACTACTTTGGCAGCTTTCGTCGACGAAGCCGCCACGGCCCTAGCGTCTTGGGACGAGGCTCCTCCGGCTCTCAGTGACGATCTGATCCTCGCCAAGAGGCAGATTGAATATCTGATGAAGCACAAGGGCCTGAAAGGGTCCAACTTAGTCCAGTCCTGGGTGGCACCCCGGATCCAGCCTCTCCAATACCACGGCGACCGAAAAATGACTCCCTTTGCATCAGTCCCAAGGCTTTAAAGCCATAGGATTACATAAGCTAGATCAAATGGCTGATAAAGGAGCGGATAGAGAGAAAGATTCTGGACTTGTCTCTGGATATGCACACAGCGGAAGACCCTGTAGTGTCGGTAAGATTTTTAGCAGTAAACCCTTTTTATGTGTTTCACCTTTAAGTTATTTTGCAATACTGAGATATTATCTTATTTTCGGCTTGCCGACCTCCCTGAGTCGGAACTAGCTCCTATCGAGGGATATCCTCCGGACTTTTCTCAGGAGGAGGAACTGGTCCCACTGTCGGACGTTGTGCCTAGGAAGCGCAAAGCTCCGATAGTGGCCGTCGGCACAAAGGAAGTGCCAGTTGTGAAGAGGTAACTTTCCATACAACTTCCGCCTTTGTACTTTACTCGTAATTTCTTCCGAGATGTAATGTTTTCTAGTCCATTACATTCTCAGAGCTAAACAACTCATCAAGGGCAAGGGGAAGGGAACTTCTTCGAAGCCCTTGCGACAGACAAAGCTGACTATGGCTTCTCCTGCCGCGGCTCCTCCGACTTCTGCCCCTCAACCGTTTGCAACGCGGGTGATTACTCCTTCCCCAGTCGTCGCAGAAGATCCAGCTCCCTCAACAAGGCCAGCGATCCTTGAGTCACAGACTGACATCACCATGGGTGACTCAGGTTTTGATAAGGGTGAACCCTCTTTGGGTAATGATCCCCCGGTAGAGACCTTCGCCAAAAACCTCCTGAATAATCCGGGACTTGCCAAATTTGGCCTGTCTCAAAAATCTGCGGAGGAAATCCAGCGGCTGGCCTGGCAATGCCTGGAAAGCCGTAATCTCTCTGCCGAAGAAGAATCACAAGAAGCGGAGGACGTCAAGTACTTCGATCTTCTTGAACTAGTCCGCCTTCGCGACGAGGGACTAAGAGCTGGTGTGCTTCCACCACCTCTGGTTATTCCACTCACCCTCGCCGAGAAGGTTACCACTGAGGTGAACATGTGCCTGAGCAAGCTCACACATGAACATCATGTAAGTCAGAATCCCAACTCACGCTTTTCCTTTACTATTTTTTATTCCATATCCTCTAGCCCCCAAGCATGAATTTGGATAAACAATCCGGGTTTATGCTTCATTTAGGATGCCAAAGAATGAACTAGTGTAGCCCCCAAGGCTCGTGCTGATATTAGCTACAATATTAGCCCGAGTCTTTAGTAGACCTCTGACTCTGGGTATTCTAACTTACAAAAAGTTAATTCATATAACCAGGATTTGTTGAAGAATATCTACAACAAGCGGACAGAGATCAAAGCTCTCCGACTTGAAAATGCTGAGCTAAAGGTTTCCAAGGATGAGGCCGAAGGTAAACATTCCGAGACTCAAACCTTGTCTTGTGTTTTCATAGTCAAATATTTTTGCTCAATTGTTGTTCTTTTGACTTACAGCACTGGTAAAGCAGTCTTGTGCTATGATCGAAGAGGCCGAGAACCTCAAAACCCTAGTGGTGGAGAATAAAGAACTTCGCCAAGAGCTGGATAAGCTCAAGGCAGATCATGAGAAGAGCATCGCTCAAATTCTCGAATCCACCTCCATGGCCACTGATGAACGTATCGTAAGATTGCGGTTCAAGATCAGAGAATCTTGGATCTCAACAATGATCTTTGCAGAGAGAAGGATCTTTCTAAGGTGCTCCGAGCTGAACTCCAGAGACTTCCTGAAGAAAAGACCAGAGTTGATGACGTCATCTTTGGTATGTTTCCATTTTTCTGACTTGTCTACATCCTTCGACTTTTTCTATGTCGGATTTATTTTAACCGTTTTGCGTTATATGCATAGGTCCTCTGAACTTGACGGACTCCAACTCTGCCGAGCCTCGCACCCACTGACTTACCCAAGTCGGTGATTTGCTTCATGACTTCCGCCAATCCATCGAGGATATTGGCGAAGCTCTCAAGGTTCTGGACATGCATAGCATGTCCGACTTTCAGGTGCGGGACAAAGCAAAGGAGATGCCACAACTTTTCCAGGACTGGAACATGTCCTACGCGCGATCCAAAACATAGAACACTCTCACAATGGTCATGAGCCACCATGGAAGCATGGAAATCTGGCAAGTGACCAGAGGGTACTCTACTGTGGATGAAGATGGACAGGAGCAAAACATCAAGGCCATCATGGACTCCTGCGACGGATATGGGTGTCATGTAGCTGACTTAACTAGCTACGACACTCCCTTCTTCACCCGCGTGGACACGCCGCCTCCGCCTCCCGAAGAAACAGCTGAAGTTTCCGACGATGGACAAACCATATCGGATTTGGTCATCTCGGATCGTTATCAGGGTGCGGCTGATGTGTCTAGCGAGCCGGCAGCTCCTAGCTCTTCTCCTGCATCATAAGTTATCAAGAAAAAACAGATGTGTTATTTCGAAAACATTATGGGTCTATAAATAAGTAGTGTAATACATTTGATGGTGCTAAATTTTAATCTATTCAACACTTTTGACTTTAGACTTTGTGTGCCTGAAATGTTTGCATAAGCACTTGTACTTTTTTGTCTACACTTATCGTTATCTAGCTTTCCGCCTTGTCCCTTTTGTGAGCCGGCTAAACTTTCAGCACGGAAACTTTGCCGAGCAACGGAGCTCAATTGCTAAACCAGTTTCAAATCGGAAACAAAGCCAGCTTCCAGTACCAACAATTCACTACTCGGAAAATACCCGCATCCAGTAATCAGAAAAATAACCAAAGTATATACTATGAAATTTAGAGATATACTTGAAGGTAGCATTTTTAGAATCAGAAATCTAAACCAGAACAAACATGAGCATAACATACTTTCAAGTATTCTGGGATTTTTGACTATGACATGATCATTTGGAAATAAGATGGTAAAAACTTCTCAGAAAAAACTTGAGGCAACAAAAACTTTTATTTCTCATAGAACATGTACACATATATGATTACAAAGAAGGATAAACTAAGAATAAAAGGGACGTAGTTGAGCAATATTCCATGATCTGTCTAACTCATCCGGATTTGTACTGCCTCCAGCTCTCTTTCTCTTCTTAGTAGCAAGTCTTTCTTTGACTGGCCTCATATCAGTTAGGTAGTATGAACCATTGTATAATACTCGACTAACCAAGAAGGGTCCTTCCCATACCGGGGAAAGTTTGTGCTTTCTTTGTTGCACAAGCCAGAGAACCAAATCGCCCTTATTGAAAGACCGGTTTCTGACTCTCTGGCTATGATACTTGCCTAACTTCTGCTGATAGGCTATTGATCTCATTTCAGCAACGACGCGAACTTCTTTGACTAAGTCGAGATCATTTTGTTGAGAAATCTTGGCATCCTCTTCGATATACGCGGCCACTCTAGGATAAGTGTGAATCAAATCACTAGGAAGAACTGCTTCTGCGCCATAGACCAAGAAGAAAGGTGTGTATCTAGTTGACCTGTTCGGAGTTGTTCGTAAACTCCATATTACAGAGGGTAATTCCTCTGCCCAAGCCCCCACAGCACGCCGTAGTGGTGCTTCGAGTCTTAGTTTTAGGCCTTGTAGGATTAAACCATTTACTCTTTCGACTTGTCCATTAGCTTGTGGATGTGCGACTGACGCAATGTCAAGCCGCATATTTTGTTCGTTGCAGAATTCAGTGAGTTCTCCCATGGAGAAATTACTCCCGTTGTCCGTGATAATACTATGCGTATAACCATACCGGATTATAACATCCTCGATAAATCTTTTGGATGTAGCACCATCACAACTAGTGATGGGTTTTGCCTCAATCCATTTGCTGAACTTATCCACCATCACTAAGGGGTGAGTAAATCCACTTGGAGCCCGTTTAAACGGTCCTACCATGTCAAGCCCCCAGACCGCGAAAGGCCATGTTATAGGTATTGTTCGCAGCTGATCAGCCGGAACATGAGCTTGTTTGGCGTATTTTTGGCAGCCCTTGCACGTCTTGACCAGCCGTTCGGCATCTGCCTTGGCTATAAGCCAGAAAAAACCGTGTTTGAAAGCTTTTGCCACTAAATATTTGGTTGCAGCATGGTGACCACACTCCCTTTCATGGATTTCTCTTAAGATTTCCACTTCTTCTTTCGGAGATACACAACACAGAAAAACCCCAGATACACTCCGCTTATAGAGCTCACCATTAACTATAGTATAGGCTTTTGCTCGTCGGATAATCTGCTGGCTCAGAACCTCATCTTCGGGTAATTTGCCATCTACCAAATAGTCAAGGTAGGGTTGAGTCCAGCTGGGAATTACAGCCAGAACTGCTATCAAAGGTGAGTCCGATTTGGTTGGATATTCCTCGTCCACTCCCTTTATGGAGGGAACTTTGAGGTGCTCTCAAAAAGCACCATCCGGGACCTCTTTCCGTGCAGAGCCTATTCGAGATAGTGCATCTGCTTCCTCATTTCCTACTCGAGGGATGTGTTGAACCTCAAACCCTTCGAATGATTTAGATAAATCATCCACGACAGCTTTATATGCTGCCATGTGTTTATTTGCAATACAAATATCCGACACTTGCTGAGCAACAAGATCTGAATCTCCGTAACACATCAAACGTCGGATGCCGGTATCCTTAGCAATCCGGATTCCATGCAGCAGTGCTTCATACTCGGCAATATTATTTGTCGCTGTGAAGTGGATCTGCAACACGTATAAAAGTTTATCTCCTTGGGGTGATTTGAGCACCACGCTAGCCCCTGAGCCCCCGTGAGCCTTAGACCCATCAAAATATAGGGTCCAATATTCCGACTTAGGGAGGGTCATATTCTCCTTTGTCTCTTTCCAATCAGCAACAAAGTCGGCAAGGATTTGGGATTTGATTGTTTTCCGAGGTTTGTACTCAATATCAAAAGCTGAGAGCTCTATGCCCCATTTGGCGACGCGTCCTGTGGTGTCACTGTTGTTGATTATATCTCGCATGGGAGTTGTGCTCACCATGGTAATTGGATGCTACTAAAAATAGTGTCGTAGCTTACGAGATGCTAAGAAAACACCATAAGCCAACTTTTGATAGTGCGGATACCGCTGCTTTGATTATGTTAGGACCTCATTGAGAAAATAAGTCGGACGCTGCACCAAGTGTTTCTGATTTTCCTCTCGTCTCTCCACCACCATGACAATACTAACGACTTTGTTTGTCGCGGCAAGATAGAGGAACATCGGTTCCTATGGTTCCGGAGCTGCAAGGATTTGACCAGATGGGAGTACTGTCTTCAGGTCTTGTAGCGCAGCTTTAGCTTCGTCGGTCCACACAAAATCCTTAGTCTTTTTCAGGAGTTTGTATAATGGTGCGGCTCTCTCATCGAGCCGGCTTACAAACCGACTGACTGTGGCAATGCAACTAGTTAGTCTTTGTACGTCTTTCAGTCGAGTTGGCCTGGAAATGTTGAGTATAGCCTTAATTTTGTCTCGGTTCACCTCTATGCCTCTTTGAGACACGATGAATCCTAACAATTTTCTGGCTGGGATTCCAAAGAAGCATTTCTTCGGATTAAGCATGATGCTGTATTTTTATAGATTGGCGAACGTTTCCTCCAAGTCGGAAATCAATGTTTCCTTATTTTTGGACATCACCGCAATATCATCCACATATGCATGTACATTGCGTCCGATTTGATCGTGGAGGCAACGCTGCATTGTGCATTGGTACGTAGCTCCTGCGTTCTTCAGCCCAAAAGGCATCGTAACAAAACAGAAGGTTCCGAAGGGGGTTATGAATGAAGTTTTGACTTTGTCAGATTCCTTCATCCAGATTTGGTGATAACCGGAATATGCGTCGAGAAAATAGAGGAGTTCCGAGCCTGCCGTAGAATTGATAACTTGATCAATCCTAGGCAGAGCGAACGGATCTTTGGGGCAAGCCTTGTTCAAGGCAGTATAATCAACACACATCCTTAAATCAGTGGTGTCCTTTTTAGGGACCATTACAGGATTGGCCGACCACTCAATGTGGATGACCTCTTCTATGAATCCGGCTAACTCGAGCCGTGCTAGTTCCTTAGCTATTGCCTTACGCTTTTCATCACCAAAACATCGTAAGGACTGTTTGACGGGTTTACTGTTCGGGTTTACATTTAGAGAGTGCTCGACAAGTTCCCTAGGTACTCCGGTCATGTCAGATGGCTGCCATGCGAAGATATCTTAATTTGCTTTGAGGAACTTGACGAGCGCGCTTTCCTATGTGCTATCTAGGCCTACGCCTATCTGGGTCACCTTGGAGGGGTCATCATCCTTCAACGGCGTCTTCTTCGTCTCTTATGATGCCTTGAACTCCGGATTCAGCTTTGTCACCTCCTTCTGTGTTGTGGGCATCTTGGACAGATCTATGCTTTTCTTGATCTCCTGGTACTCCTAGGCGTGCAGCATGGCTTCTGCAAAGGCGGCATTTCCATCCTCGCACTCTCGCGCTTTCTTCGGGTCTCCCCTGATGGTGATCACGCCGTTGGGACCTGGAATTTTCATCATATTGTAATTGTAACAAGGACGAGCCATAAAAGCCCAATAAGCCAGACGTCCGAATATAGTGTGGTACGCGCTCTTGAACGGGACCAGTTCAAAGGAAAGTGCCTCCGTCCGATAGTTCTTTGGAGTTCCAAAGGTAACATCCAAAGTGATTTCTCCTAGGGAATTTGCTTGTCTTCCTGGGACAACCCCGTGAAAAATCACAGAGCTGTGGTTCAGCTGGGTCTCCGAGATCTTCATCCGGCATAGCGTTTTGACATACAGAATATTAATACTACTGCCACCTTCCATGAGAGTCTTGGAGAAACCATAACCGTTAATAAGTGGATTGACGATTAAGGCGTATTTTCCTCGCATGTGTAACTTAGGCGGATTATCAGCACAGTTAAATGTGATTGCCACTTCCGACCAGTCCAAGAATTGAGGGACAACCGGAACTATTGAGTTGAGCTCATGTAGAACTGCTTTCTTGACCTTTGCTGGTTGAGATCCGAGGAAGGTGACGTAAGTGTCTTTCTTGGTTGGAAATTTTTTCTGCCCTTCCAGCTTGGGATTTGAAGCATCAGCTTCCTCCATGTCGGAATCTTCCTTGGTCTCTTTATCCTTTTCGGGATTCTTCTTTCCCTTCTTTCGCTAAGCTTTATAGCCAGCGGTATCATCTCTCTTAATGTCTTCATTGAAAAGACACTCGGCGTTTTTGTGGGACGAGCCCCCATTGGCGTCTAAGTGATGCACACATGGGTTATTGGCAATGTTGGCCCAAGAGTAGGTTTTGCTAGGTTGCTGGTCTCCTCTACCTTGAACTCTTGACGTTCCACGGCCGTGTCCGCGGCCACCGCCACATCCTCCTCGTCCTCTAGACCCGAAAGTAGCAGTGACAACTGCCGTTTCTGCGTTCGGTTTTTCTTCCGAGGTATTCTTGCGCTTCTTAGCTTGTTGCTTTGGTTTTTCTTCCGAGTAATCCCTCTGCGTCATCGTCAGCATCTGCATATTTGCTCGCTGTTTCTATCATCTCTCTCAAACCAGTGTGTTTGTCACACTTCAAGCGATGACGTAGTAAACCAATTGGGAGACCTGCAATGAAAGCTTCAATCGCAGTTTGGTCATTTACTCCTTCACAGGAGTTCTTGGTGTCGATCCATTATTCGAGATAATCTCGGCAAGTTTCTCCGGCTTTCTGGGTGCAACGCTGTAGGTCTCCGACCGTACAGGGCCTCCCACACGTGCCTTCGAAATTCCGAAAGAACGTACTTTGCATGTCATACCAGTTGTGGATGGTGTTCTCTGGAAGTTTATTGAGCCATGATCGTGTCGTCTTCCGCAACATGAGTGGGATATATCGGGTTGCGACCAGGTTGTTTCCGCCTTTGGCGATGCAGCAAGCTTGGAAGAAATCATGTAGCCAAGTATTTGGCCGAGCTATACCGTCGTAGGCTTGAATATGTCTTGAGATAGCAAATCCTTTTGGCAATCTTGTAGCTCTTATGCGTGGTCTGAAGCACTTTGGGCCCACGTATATGTCATCATTTTCATAGCACCACGCCTCTATATTGGAGTTGATCATGTGCCATGCATCATTTGGGGATAAAGATTATCCTGAGTGACAGTTATGGTTGTGGTGCCTTGGAGCCGGACTTCAGCTTCTGCCACCACCTCCTCCACCACGACGCCCTTCTTGGCCTCCTTGGGAGCCGTTGTGATGGCTACTTGGTCGAGAGGGGGAGCAGCTGGGTTATTTCCGGCTGATCGCCGGCCTCCGTCTGGAGCGTCATTATTTCGGTTCTAGGAAGGGTCTTCATTGTGACGAGCCCCCTGCCGGCTTGTCTCGGCACAGTGTCCGTCGTTCCTTCGCCCGTCATCCGGACGACTTGCATGTCTAGGAGGTGGCATTCTTTGTCGGTCCTCCTCTCAACGTTTCTCTTTATCTTCTTCCCTGTGGTCCTTCGACTCTCGCCGGGAGGGATTCCTAGGATTCAATGCAGCAATTGCCTCTTGCTCCGCAACTGGGTTAACGTTACGCCAGTCACGAGCAGCTTTGTGGTGCTGTCCTGAAGATCCGGTTCTTGAGTAATTGTCTTCTCGACGGTCGGAACGATGGTGCTGCTTCGGAACACGTCGGGGTCTTACGTCAGCCCATGCCGGATCTGTGCGACATTGGTCAGAATCGGAGACCAGTTTTTGACTTCCGGACAGGGCGACCTTTTGCTGCTCAGTCCTTTGTTGAGTAGTTTGATTCCCAACCAGATCTGCTCCGGGCCTGGATTAGCCGATAGGATTTCCCAAGCCGCAACGGTGTTCTGCACTGGCGTTGGATATACCCAATCCCCGTTTATGTCGCGCCGAGGCATCCCAAGTTCTCCTCCGAAAAGGACTTTGTGAATCTGCGGGAATTGGTTGTCACGAGTATGATGTTTCCTGGTCTTCTGATGTTGCTTGGAATTGTACTTCTCCACAGTTGCCATGCGTTCTTTTCCTCCTCAATGTTTTTGGCTTCATCAAGGAGTACTTGGTCACGCGCTTCTAGGGCCTAGACCCTCTCGTCCAGCTCTTCAGCAGTGAGTTCTGCAGCTGTAGGAATAGGTGTGGTTAATGCAGCATCGATGAGTTTACGCACACCTTCAATGATCACGTGTCCATCCATCGACTCTTCTTTTTTGGGCTCGTCTGGGATAAGTGCTCCATCCGAGTCTTCTTCATATTCCTCGGCAATCACCTCCTCCACCGGAGGGTCTTTTGCCGGGGTCTTGTTCTTCTTGTTTTTCTTCTTTGGCTTCTTGGCAGCACCGGTAGCAACGATGGCTTTGGGCCCATTTCCTAGAGTTAGACTCTGATCGGTGCTTTCGGCCATTTGGTTCTCGGGGTTCTCTGCGAGATCCATGTTGTCTTGCGCTTTGGGAGAGTTTTCTCCGGATCCTTCGTCCATGTCTTCTCCTTCTTCCGCAGCTATGGAGTTAATCTCCTCATCATATTCCATGGAGAACTTCCAGAAATCTGCCGATGTCATGGAGTCATCCGAGGATGTCGGTAGATCGCGCTTGTTCCGATAGCCTCCAATACAGAGTCGGTGTTGTCTCCAGCATTAGCAGTGCCGGATCCGGATCCCACATATCCGACAAAGTGTGATTCGTGCCTCCTGAGATAGTTGTGGCTTTTGCGATCTGCTTCCCCCAAACACCTGATGGTCTCGAGAATATCGTCTATGCTTGCATCTTGCTTCATCATGCGTTTCAGCGTGTACCTCAAGAAAGGCATGTCTGTCCCGGCGTCGTCAAAGACGGAACCGTCGTTGTTGTTGTGCTCCTCCTGGATTTTGACTTCAGTGGGTGGGTCGATCTGGGATTCGGTCTCTCTAGGGAGATCCACTCCAGATTGAACTTGGACCACTAGGTCTGCCTCAGGCTCGGATTTCTCCACTACTCCTGCAATTGGTGCGGGTTGGGTGGGATTAGGATTTTCTGAGATCCGGAACTCTGTCGCCTCCGTTGACAAAGGAGACCCAGAAATTTCTTCTTCCTCTATCATCACTGCTAGGGTGGGTGGGATAGGTTCAGCAAAACCGATGTAAACATCGATCTCGCTAAAAGACACGATGGTGTAGGCAGTCACAACCTCCTTAGCCGGAATCCAGGTCTCGTCTAGAACGATGAGAGGGACGTCGCTGGCGTAGAGGATGCGACCGACGGCGATAGTCTCGCCGATTCCGATTCTTGCAGATTCCACTCGGAACACAGATCCGAAGCTCACTTGACCCACGGTGGGCGCCAGCTGTCATCGGATTGATGAAAAGTACGCCATGAGGGGGTCCTCGAGGCATGCAAAAGAGAGGGGTGTGAGACGTACGGTGTTCCGGGACGGTGAGCACACAAGTTTACCCAGGTTCGAATCCGCTGGCTTTGGACGGATCCTACTCCTACTAGCAATCCAGTAATACGGCAGAGCCAGAATATGGGTTACAAGGGTTCGCCTGTGCGAGTTGAGATTGTGATTGTAAGGGGTTTCCCTAAAGGCTCTCCCTAGGACAGCTTATATAGATATCCAGCCTAGGGTTTACAGGAGAGACCTATCCGGCTACATCTAAGAGTCGGTTACAGAGTACATCTTGAACTACAAGTAACACTATGGGCCTATGTCGGTAAGTCTTTTGGGCCTTCCCGTAGCCAGACTGGACTCCGTCTCTTCTCCCTGACTGGGCCACCCGTGAAGCAAAGCTCTAACCCGAAGTGGGCCACCCTGGTCAGTGAGGAACTGTGAGGATACGCGGAAAGTATATCCCCAACACTACATGTAAAAGGTGAAACTAGTTATTATTGATCATGCTATTTCAGCTGATACTTTTACTAAAAGCAAGTAGGATTCAAGGATATGTTCAACAAGTTTGCATAATTATTGTTGATTCACTTGTCATTCTATTGAAACATGACATATCTACGAACTACGAAAAGTGTGATGGACCTAAGAACGCGAAATGACTGAGAGTCATGAAATCCGCATTAAGCCACATTTAAGATGACTAAAGTAAAATGTTACTTGATCTTATTAAGTAAAAAACAATTACTTAATCTTCTGGATAACTAAAAAGTTATAATGAAGAAATGAAACTTAATGGAGGACTTAAAAGTTTTATTTGTCATGAAACATGTTTTAACAAATTCAATGAAAATTGACTATGATATGTAGTGATGCTTAAAGTGTGTTGGATTTACACCAACAATTGCTCTAGTTTTATAGTTGGAAGTAAGGTTGTCAAAACAAATTTTCTTCGATATCAATATTGAATAAAGGGTTGTAATTGATATAGCAAGCAGTTTTGTAAAACTTCATGATTGTCAGTGTCTCATAGTCGGAAAATTCATGATTTTATTAATGATCAATGAATTTTGTAAAATACCAAAATATCGAGAAGTCCTGTATTTAGATAAATTTTGAGTGGGAGCTAAGTGGGAATCCTGATCTCATATGTGGATGACATTTTGAGTGGGAGTGTGGTGTTGGGTCCGCAGCATAGAAAACAAAAAAAATTCCTATGATGAGAACTACACGCCAAGATCCCTCTACTAGATACAGAGCAATGGGTGGACATGCATCCATCGAGAACTTACCCTCGAAGACAACGAGTTTTTTTAACGAGTAGGAACTCGTGGTTGATGTAGTCGTACACTTGTCGATCTCAAGATCGTGTGGAAGTCCGAGCGCCGCAAATCAGCAGCGCATCCGTCCTCGCACATACGTTCAAACCACCGGACAACCTCGACCTCCTCGCTCCAGCGATGCAGCGGAAGCAGCAACTCCTTCTAGACGAAATGCCACCGGGAACATGTATCTCGCTAATCGAGACCATGGGGGAATAATTCTAGAGGGGGAGAGAGATCCTTCACGAGGATATGTGAGGAAGGAGGAAGAGGGGGGCCTTTTATAGGAGGGGGTGCCCCTCCCCATGGCCGGCGCCTCATGGGGGGTGACCCCTCACGTCCCCCATTCATGTGGTGGTAACCCCTCCACATTAAAATGCCTCTTCACATTCCCTTTTAAAGTCTCCACTTTAAATGCATTAAAATTCTCTAAGTTTAATGCTCTCTCATTTAATAAAACTATTTTATTAAATTTACTCAGAATTTTGTTAATTACATTAATTAAAAAACATTCACATAAAACCCCTTGCAACATTTCAATATCACATGCAGAACCACTTTCTGCAATTTCACCCGAAACAATTCCTGTTTCTATCGAAACAATTCCTACACTTTGCAATTCTTTCGTCTGAAACATATGTGCTCCAAAATGGTGTCCGGTAACTCTTAAGTGTGTCACCCTACGGTTCACGAATAATGTAGACATGATTGAGACTCCTCTCAGATCAATAATCAGAAGCGGGACCTGGAGATCCATACTGACTCCTGCATATTCAACAATGACTTCTGTGATCGTGAGAACCTTTAACGCTAGTAACTTAGTCCCTTTGTCTCATGATATAATACATGTCCAATATTCAATCATCGGTATCCAAATACCTAGTTTGATCTCGTTACCGACATGCACTCTTTTCTCGTCCCCGTGATATAACATTCTAGTGATCACATCACTTGTTTGCAAGCTATCTTAATGTGATATCACCGACAGGGCCCAGAGCATATCTGTCCGTCATCGGGATTGACAAATTCCACTCTTGATCCATGAGCCTCAACATAACACCTTCGTAGCACTGAACCCATCTTTATAGTCACCATGTTACGGTGTGACGTTTGATGTTATCAAGATACTCTTCTGGTGTTAGCAATTAACATGATCTCATGGTCTAAGGATAAATATTACTTTGTATGATGTTATAGCAATATAAACATAATGACTTGATCGTAATGCTATACTTCGGATGAATGTTCATCACATCATTTCACAAATGTTGTGACCTTGTTATTAACAACATCCAATGTCTATGATCAGGAAACCTTGATCATCTTGTTAATCAACAAGCTAGTCTATAAGAGAGGCATAACTAGGAACCTTTTTTGTTTATTAAGCACACATGTATTGGCGTTTCCGATCAATACAATTATAGCATGCAAAATAAACATCTATCATATACAAGAAATACATAATAACAACTTTATTATTGCCTCTCAGGGCATATTTCCTTCATGTGGAAACATTCGTATATATGTGACTGACATATAATGAATGATGTAATCAATTCCAATAGTTATTTCTGATAGTAAATACTCTCTGAGAGAAGTTTGAACAAAACATTAAACATTGAAATCTATCGAGATAGATTGACTTGTTTAATGAACATTATTGTCGAAATGTTCTAGTTTTAGATTCTAAAAGGTTCGGAATAGAACAAGAAAGGAAATTGTTCCTTACTTGTTAAACTAGAAGAAACATTGAATTAATCTCAGAATTACAACATGGTTACAAGAAAGAAAAGAGACGCATTGCATCTCTTATGCCCTGGTCATAGGTTCTTACGATATAACCACATTATAGACTCAACATAATATGACCCATGGTTCTGGTTGGAAGGATAAATTGTTATTTGTAACAACATACTCTCAAAGTGATTCCTGAGATGGTCACTGAACTAGAGTTAAGTTTATACTCAATTATAAGGAGCATAGTTAGGCATTGATGTTGTAACTAATGAAAAATCGATTTGGATCTACATACATATAGAAGTATATGGCTTCTTCGGAAACACCTAGTATAGTTGTTATGGATTAAAGAAGTTCGAATTCAACTAAGTGTGTTTTTAGTATACATGAGAACATTGAAAGTTCAATTGATTGATCGTCTGTCACTGTAAATACGATGAAATAAAGTCTCACTCTACTGACAAAACAAATACTTCTACACATTATGTGATAATGGTGTCTAAATGTCAAATTTAGGAGATGTTAACGATTTGCAAAGAACATAGAGATCAGGTAATACATATCATAGACAAGAAAGGTTTCTCCACAAGCAAGCATGATCAAAAAACTCATATGCGACATGATTTTATGATTAGTGCAACTAGATTATTTATACTCTAGTGTAAGTGGGAGACTGAAGGAGATATGCTCTAGAGGCAAATAATAAAGGGTGTTTATTATCATATCTCATTAGTTCATAATAGTTATGTACCACGCTATAACTGTATCAATCAGAAATATTGATACATGTGTGGTATGTAAACAAACCAACAATCCCTAGTAGCCTCTATACAACTAGTTCATTGGGCAACCGATGATCAAGGTTTCCTGATCAGGTGCATTTATGTCAATTGACAATGAAGTCATATCATTAGTGAATAATGTGATGGACATGACCCATATAAGTATTGCAACACGATCAAGTCAGAAAGTTCACGTTGCAATAGTTACAAATGTATTATTCTAATCCTTAGACCATGAGATCTTGTTTAATTATAGTCACTCATGACTTCTTTGACTACATCAATTGTCACACCGTAGCAGGGTGATAAAAAAGGTGTATGTTGGGTATTCCAGAGGGGCACGTTGAGGCGCATGTATCAAGATCGGTATTTGTTCTCCTGTGTGATGGGAATATACACAGTGTCCACTCAGCGAGATTACATCTAAAAATGTTGCACAACATGTGACTAGGTTACGGGGGTGGAATATCACAGAATGAGTAAAACAACACTTGTTGGTAACGAGATTCAACGACGTATAGATGATACCAATGGTCGGGTCTCGGACAAGTCAATTATCAAAGTAACAAAGGGAATTGGACTATGTTTATGGTTCAAACAACAATAGACATCATGGAATGCACAAGGGTCATTATGGGCATCCCGGTCCCTCTATTAATCATTGATATGATAGAGGTCTCGATCATGTCTATGACGTTCCCGAACCGTAGGGTAACACTATTGGAATATGCCCTAGAGGAAATCGTGTATGATGTAATTCCTAATGTATTCATAAAGTTATTAAGTTGTCCTAGTATAAACATCTGATATGTATAATTGAATATGTGCTTCGGTTGTGAAACTATATATTCATGTTGTTCATACTAGATATCCTTAGTCCTTGAGATTGTGTTTGACACACCACTTAGACTAATGTGAAAGTCGGCTAATGACTAGGTTCCACTTGTTAGGGGAATGGTGATGCTATTCTGACTTACATAGACTCGGTTAAAGAGTTTAGCAAGTCAGACTGGCCCACGGTTTAGATGCAAAGATCATGTCATCATTTGTAGTCTTAATCAATGGAATCCTTTGACTTGAGGTGATCGTATGATCCAAGTTGTGGATCACCAGCTTAGGTTTTGTCAAATGTTCTGTAAATAGACAGTTATAAAAGTAGAGTTCGGACTGGTTGTGAATCAAGCTCTATGACAAGGATTACCAAGATGGGATATGCCCCTCCATAATGGAGAGTTATTCCTTGGGCCCTCTCATGTGATATGATTCGGAAGCATGGCCATGCGTGACTTGGTTAAGTGTTAAGCAAGGAGTTGGAATAAGTGTTAGTCCAGTGAATCATGTATCATGGAACAAGAAGAGAGTTGAGCTATTGAAAGGATGGAAACTACTCTCCTATAGCTCAAAAGGTATATCGTGAGGCAAAGGGAATTGGACGAAAGTCACATTGGTAAGGTTTGTCTTCTGACTTTACGACGTTTGGGAGTTGGCATGTCTTGCTAGAGGTTGCTACCAGCTATCGACTCAGAGTCGTGATTTGGGTCATGTCCAGGTGTGTGTGAACCTACAAGGTCACACACTTAAGGGAAAGGATCCCATGTGATTAGATCCATGTGGATATAGGGATACAACCTAGATGAGCCTCAAGAATTGAGCCTAGCTAGGAGTGTATATAAGTGGGGTGACAAGGGATAGTTCCCTGACGTAGCTATCACTTTCTCCACTCCCATTTCGGGCTAGACAGGATCTAGCAATCCTCCGCTCGGAGCTCCTCCCCACACGTGTGGATATCGGTAGAGGCGTTGCACGTGTGACGCTGAAGACGAAAGAGTTTGTGGCGGATCTAAAGGTGCTGTTCTTAGGATCGTACTACACTATATCAACTGACGCGCTTTATCAATAATCCACACATGTGCGTCTAATGGTAAAACTTCTGGCCTTCTACCTTATCTAGATCTTGGGAGTACCGTGTAGGGTAAAAATTTTGTTTATCCTTGCATGGCCCAACAAACACACTTAAGAGTACGATGAAAATCGGAGATCGTTTTGGATAAAATGGAATCATTCGAGTAAGAAAGAGAGACTCCTGGAACTGTTCCGAGAGAAAATTGGAATCGTTCCGGGAGGATCTGAAGTCATTCGGAATGGACCAAAAGGTGTTTCGGGTCAAGAGTATTTGATAATACTAAACTTTTCTCTACACCCCCGGGGCACGGCCAATAGATAGTTCGATGTATGAGGAAGAATTGATTAATCAGCGGTAATAGAATAAATAGCGACTTATCCTTGCGCATAAGGATGGTGAAAACAATGAAACATATCAATTTGGCTTACAGAGTACTGGTTAATGATTTACCCGCTGTTTGTGCCCACCTCTGACGATACGTTTAAAACAGTTCGATTAAATTAAACTAAAGATGACATAACCGTGTCGACTACTACGATCAGCAGAACTAAAGAGGAACTATTTTCTTGTTGTCACACTCGTTTTTGTAGACGCTCGGTTCGTACGCATAATTCTTGCTAACATGATGCGTGCGCCACATTTGTCGTTAGAACAAGACCTATCCATAGAAGGTACCGGCGCTCCATCGGTTGTACTAATATCCGCCGACAGATGATGATGCACCCTATCATCGGCAGATGACACCTATAGCCGCGTGCTCTCATTGCGCTTGGCCGCGCACGTGTAAGCTTCGTGGCGCACGTAGGGAGGCTTGTCCCGAGCGACCTCAACCCAGACGATGCCATAGGTCGACGCAGCGGAGGACGTGTTCATTCGACGACCATGTCGCTGCGGTCCATGAGTGTTATCCTCTATCCAAGCAAGGTCTTCTGGAGTTGGCGCGGGATCTCCGTGGTCAATAGCTTCAAATAAACCGTCGTCGGTAGGTGGCTTCCTTCGAGGGCAGCGTCCACGTGGTCCAGAAAGATTCCCTTGTATCCAGGCCATCTCACTCGATGAGAACTCGGGTTCATTGCGGTCGAGGCGAGGCCCGAAAATATCGGTGGCAGAGCAAGTCGTGGCATTGGTATGCCCATGCAGACTTGCTTGCCAAGCGACTTCCGACAGGCATTCACAGCATGCTCCACGAAGCGACACATCCACGAATGAGTGCACATGCATGATGAATCCTTCGTCACCGTGATATGACAAAGGAAACGGAGCTATCAGTGCATGCGTAGCCATCGAGGATCCTCCTGCATCACCATGGACTAGAAGAAGTCTACCCACATGTCATTGTATCAGATTCATACGAAGCGTGTGTGCGTGCACTAGAGAGGAGTAGCAAGGAGAGGATAAGGAGGGTAGATGGCAGCAGAAAAAATTATATTATTATAGTAGAATGGCATTACGGCAATAGCATGCATGCAGTGGCCAGTGCTATGGTCATCTCACGTGCGAAATAAAATCCCTAGTTCCCGTGTCATTTGCTTTTAATATAGAAGGGACTAAACACGTCTGACGCGAGCGACGCCTGGAGGACCTGTCCGTGCTCATATGGTTGTCCGTATGGGCATTATACGTAAGAGGAAACAAAAAGTTCATCTTCACGCGCTGTGGCCAAACGTGCCATATCGCTTTTGAAGTGTATAACAACATGAACCTCAAGCCTGCTATCTGCTTAGAGCATTAACATGACGCAAGTAGGCAAACACGAGTAGGTACGTTTCGTAGATGCGCATAGCATACGTAGCATTCTGCCTACGCGTTCGTGTTTTCCTATCTAAGATAAGCAAAGAAATCTATCTTGCCAAAAGAATGTAAGGCGGCCTGACAATCTAGTTCACGTTGGAAGAAGATAACATGAAGAGAAATACATCCATACGACGTCGCAGTAAGAGAACACGTAAGATACTTTTTATGCATTGCGAATACCTCTTCGAGCAAAATCATGTCGGCAGACGGAAACACGAACACAAAAAAGGAAGCTATAAACTGGATGCACAAAGTTTTCAACATGTAGTCGCAAACAATGCAAACATATAACCATTACTTGGAACATGAAAAAGGAAACATAGCTATACATGATGAAGTCTAGAAAACTACAAAACCATGTGAAAGGGATAACAACAACACAAACCGCTTGCTAACTCTACAGGAAAAGCTGCCAATACATGTAAAGAAAGGAAGCCCATCGGTGATGAAATTGTCAGAACACCAGCCCGAAGAAACGCCCAATGAAGATCCGCATAGGCACGTCAAGTGCTTTGACTTCCGACAGCCGCTGAGAAAGGAAGACCGACGATGATGAACTCGTTGGAACACCAGCCTGAAGAAGTGGCTGATGAAGATCTTCACAACCATGTCCAGTGCTACGGATGCCGACTGCCGCAGGAACAGCGGCCCTCTGTCGCCACCGCTAAGTGCTACAACGTCCGACTGCTGCAGGAATAGCGGCATGTGGTCACTACTGCCGAGTGCCACAACTGTCGACGGCCTCGCAAGCGGTTTTTCTCGAGTCGTGAAGGAAAGCGGAAGAGAAATGAGGTTGCAACGTCCTCACCGTCGACGCGTGGGGTTGCACCTCTCAATGGCTTTTCTCGAGTTGTGAAGGAAAGCGGAGAACACGAACGACAGAGAAAAGAGTATTCTCGGGCACACGCAGGGCACTGATGACCCACAAGTATAGGGGGTGTATCGCAGTATTTTCGATAAGTAAGAGTGTCGAACCCAACGAGGAGCAGAAGGTGTTGACGAGTGGCTTGGAGCAGGAATTCTCTGTAAATACTTAGCAAATGGATTTTTAGGGCTTTTTGATAATGTAGATAATAAAGTGCGAACAAATAAAAGACAATAATAATAATTGCAGCAAGTGGCCCAATACTTTCTTTGGAAAAGTACAAGCCGGTTGTATTACTTAAGATGACCAAACGTTCTCGAGGACACATGAGAATATTGTCAAGTGCTTTCGTTTCATATAGTTGATTAATCGTCTTTAGTTTGATAAGTGTTGTTTGGGTGAACCTGTGCTAATGTACCGACATTACTAGGACTAATACATACTTGTGATTGAACCCCTTGCAAGCATCAGCAAGTATAAGAAAGTAATTAAGATAGAAACCTAACCACAGCTTTAAACTCTAAGATCTTGACATCCCTTGTGCAAAGGTTTCCTAACGGGAGTTCCGGTTTCTACCACTCCGGCAACCCCTACGATTAGTAGCCAAATACACAATGCATTCCCCTAGGCCCATAAAGGTGAAGTGTCATGTAGTCGGCGTTCACATGACACCACTAGAAGAATAACACCACAACTTAAATAATAAACTATTGAATCTTTCTCAACACAATTCCACTACTAACAACATGACTTCTCCATGTCCTCAAGAACTAAACGAACTACTCACAAGACATCATATGGATCAAGATAAGAGATGATATAATGATATGTAACAATTTAAACATAACAATAATTCAACGGTTCCACTCAATAGCATCAACTACAACAAGTAATCAACACTGGGAAAGTTTCCCCTAAGAACTATGCAAGATTCAACCCAATTGTTACAGCGGTATGAAGTGGTGATGATGGTACTGGTGGAGATGATGATGGAGATGATGATGATCCCGATGAAGTCCAGCTTGATGGTGGTGTTGATGGTGACGATCCCCCCTCTCCGAGAAGGAATTCCCTCGGCAGAATTATGTCTGCCGGAGAGTTCTTTCTCTCTTTGTAGTTTTCCGCCCCGAAAAGGCGGTGGAATCTTTATGTGGACGCTCCCCCAGGCTTAGGGTTTCATGGGGATAATATACGCCAAAGGGGGGAGCTAGGAGTGGGCCAGCGTGGCCACACCACCTGGTGGCGCGACCTAGGGTAGCCCACGCCAGGGGGTGGTGTGGGCCCCCTATGGCCCAACTCCGCTCCCCCTTCTAGCATCCTTCGTCTTCTGGAAAAATAGGATTTTCCATCTATTTTCCTATATTTTCTGATCTTCGCAAATTTCACCTCCAAACAGCCCCTTTTCCATCAGAATCCTGACTGCAACGGTCCATGCTCCAAAAGTCATCAACCATGCAAAAACAGATGAAATAACATAAGTATCATCTCTTAATATGAAATATATCAATGAATAATAGTAAATTATGATATAGAATAGTGATGCAAAATGGAGGTATCAACTCCCCCAAGCTTAGAGTTCGCTTGTCCCCAAGCGAAAGCTGAGCTCAATAAACATGACCTCGAGTTTATGGAGTGAAGAGTCGATAAAAGAATACGGATAAGAAGCATCACATTCATCAATACACAAATCATAATAGAAGACAACCCACCATTATATAACTTAACTTGCAATAAGTAAAGGAAACACAATAAAGATACACAAAGTAAATCATAATTGGTAATGGCAAACTTTGCCCTTCGTTTAAGAATAGTCAACAATTTTGAAGGATTTCAATCATAAAGGGGTTTTCAATGATAGCTTTCAAAGTAGTATTCACTAAGATAAGAGCAATGTGTAAAACAAGGAACATAAGAAACATGATTGAATAAATCATCAATGAATGAATGAAACACAACAACTCAAAATACTTGCTGAGATAGAAAGGAATAGGTTTACTGACTCAACTAAAAAAAGTAAAAGATAGGCCCTTCGTAGAGGGAAAACATGGATTTCAAGTTTCATGAAGAGCTTCCAAAAATTATGATACTTATTAGCTTTCAGCTCTCATTGCCCCTATCATAAGCATCTTTAGGTGGTTAAGGTTAAAGTGAACAAACTATGGAGTATATGCTTGGCAAAGTATAAGTTGGCAATCTCATGTCCCTTGAATACGAGGGCCACTCCTCATGCTACTCAAGTTTATTTACCCGTAAGTTCTTGTCATAGTAAGTACATGTGTATCATAGAGAACCGCCAATGGGGTACCCCTTGCCCGATGATACGGAAGAATCCTCATATCAAAATGACAAGGCAAGCAGACAATAAGCATCTCAGCATCTTCTTATTTACCATGGGAAAATGGTGCTTTTCTCTCTCTTTCCTGTTTTCTCATCTCTTTTTCTTCTTTTTTTCTCAATCTCTATCTCTTTTTTTATAAGAAGAATGCTTCATGGATTTCTCATTATGTTTACGCTGCATGTTTCCACCATGATTAGGCATGGATTAGACCAGCCGCCCAGGCCTTTCTCTAACACACATACATAACTCCATGGACTTACAAGCTCCCCTTTCATTTCACACCGACGACATCCATAAACAAAAGAGCATGATATCAACTGGGTACAATGTACAAGTGCAATGTTGAAAGTGTTCCCCATGAAAGCATGGTTTCGCTAATTCCCAACGTATAAGTGCAAGCGTATACAACTTAGATGACACAATGGTTCAAGTTTATTAGGTGCAAGAAAAGTAAAGTGTGCCATCAAGTTCGTGAGAGCTTTAATCACTAATTTTCACATAACAAGTTTAATTCGGAAGGTAGATAAAAACATGAATTTACTTGAAATAGAAATAGTGCTAATAGGTAGGTATGGTGGACACAAATGGAATATGTTTTGGTTTAAGGATTGGATGCACGAGAAGCATTCCCTCTTAGTACAGGTTTTAGGCTAGCAAGGCTGGGTAGCAAGCATAAGAGTTGAAGGAAACAAACAAACATACAAGTGATAAAAACAAACATGCAATCTTCCTTGGAAGGAGAAAAGATCTTAACTAAAGAATACTAAGCTTATGAGCAAATCAAGGAAGAAAGATGATGAAATTATACTCTTTAAGAGTACTTTTTATCTTTTTCATTCAATTCTCATAATAGTGTTGCTACTGACCGAGCCAGGTTTGCCAAAACCAACTAAATTAACTCAATGATCCCAAAGTGATACCAATACTAACAACAAGATCAATCATATAATAGTAATTGAAAACTAATATAAGATATGCAAAATAGTGAATGATAGAACTTCTCATTAATATTCCATAATGGCAACTCACACCAAGGGATACATAGATATCTAATGAGAGGGGGACACTTCCATAATGCAAACCATCCTACATGATAACTTCTCTATTCATGATATGACTCTACTAAAAAGGTAAAAAGATAGAAGATAGTGATGTGATACCGCGGCACTCCCCCAAGCTTGGAACAAACCAAGGGGATGCCCAAACCTGATGACGAGTTACTCCTTCGGTGGTGGTGGTGTTCTCTCGATGAGCTTTTTAATCAATTTCCTCAAGTCCTCAATCTCGAAGGTGAGAGTACGAATCAACTCCGAATTGTGCTCAATGCGATTCATGATCATGTCGGGTTATAAATCCCAGCTCGTACAATTCTTTCCCCACTCTTCCTCCTTGAAGTCTTCTTTTCCTGCATGGTTAGAACGAGGCATATCCCAATTGGAGGTTAGTTTCTCCTTGGGCATATTCTGGAATTGATGCTCATGGATAAGGGTATGGAAGGGATTCTTGGTGCGTGGAGAAGGTGACCGTGAAGCCAAGCAATGACGCGGAGTCTTCCCTCCAGTGGACATCTGTGCAGTCCTTTTGAACCTGGTACGGTTTTCCATCACTCCAATGCTTGCAATGGTGGTGCTGGTGTGCGGATGTTGGTCTTCCTTTGCCTCGTCTTCAACTTCACTATTGCTCTCCTCCTCCTGCTCAGAGTCTTGGAGATCTTCCTCCAGAGGCTCCTTGCCCTTATTATTGGCGGATACCATTGTGCTTCTAAACTTTAAGAATAGTTCCTGGCATAAAAAGATCTAAACGAAAAGACGATATACGAACCTCGGGGGATCCGGGGGATTATATATTACGAATTTTTACAACATAAGGAAGGTACTGGGAGAAAACGGGTCAGAGACGGACTCCGAGGAAGCCACGCCACCAGGGGAGCCCGCGCCATGGGGTGGTGTGAGCCACCCTGGCTCCGTTTTCGTCCATCTTTCTCTTCATTGCCTTCCTTGTTGGATAAAAACTGCAAAAATATAACTTGACATATTTTTCGCGGACCTTTTCTTACCAGAACTGTTACCTATTTGAAAACGGACTCTGCAAGTCTCTGAACTTGGCATTTAATAGATTCTTCCAGAATCACCGCTTAAATAACATCAATATCTTCATATTCATACACATATTGCTTGAGTCAAGTAACCTTTCACTATCTTATTACACCATTTTCTCCAATAACCTAGAAATTTCTTTCACACAAAACTGCACACAATTCTCATTAGCAACATTAGTGTAAGCAAGGTTATAAACCTTTTAAGTTCAATTTCAACTAAAATCCATCCAAACATAAGCTACTGTAGCATATCCTTCCGAAAACCCAAAAATAATTCAAAAAGGGAATCGATTTAAGAGGCAAATGCAAGAGTGGCAAAATTTTCTCAAAACAGACCAGCAGGTAAAGATCAATTTTCTCGAAAATATTTTGTTGCTCAAATCAAAAAGTGCAAAACTAACGAAAGTTAAATAATAACCTAGGGCATGCACACACAAAATTACAGATCAGTACGACGTTTTGAGATTTTAAACGATGTTTTATAGTGACGCGCAAAAATCTGTTTCGGGACAGCAACTTCCCCAAATATTACTTCTCTGTCATTAGAGGTTGATCTTGACACAAAAACTAAACAAAAAGGATAACGAGAGGTTATTGCAGAAGCAATAACTTCCAAGACTCAAATAACCAAAAAAAACTGAAAGCAAAAGAAATATATTGGGTTGTCTCCCAAAAAGCTCTTTCTTTATAGCCATTAAGATGGGCATGATAATTTCAATGATGCTCACATAAGATTATGAATTGAAGTAAAAGAGAGCGCCAAGAAGAAAAAATACACATGTTTAAGTCTAACCCACTTCCTGTGCAAGGGAATTTTGGAAGCGAATAAATTGTTGAAACCAGAAGCTGCAAGCATAGGAAGGAAAAACAAGTGCAACATAAAGACTTTCAGCATAAAGCGAGGAAAATAAATATTATTGAGATGCATTAGAACCATCTTCCCTCTCTCATAATAACTTTCAGTATCATGCATAAATTTAACGCTATAACTATCACAAGAACCATTGTAGCAATGATTACTTATCCTAACAGAAAACACAGGGACACTAGCTCTCATAACACTACTTTGTGAAACAATATTAGGGATATCCTTACAAAGGATAGTGTGTCCCTCTTCTACATATTTAGTGACAAATTCTTTCACATTTGCTATCATAGGTTCAACAGCTACTTGTTCATCAGGTTCAATGGCTTTATTTGTACTTTCATTAACCATACTAGCTATCTTAGAATGTTCCTTTATCTTAACTGGGAAATGCATTTTCTCATTGTAAGGTTTAGGTAAAACATGATTAGCAGTATAGACTTCAATATTTCTTGCAGGGACACTATTAACAATGTCTTTATAAGGTGCATGATACTTATTCCACTTCTTTTTAGGAATTTCAATATAAGAAGCAAAAGCTTTAAAATAAGTTGCAATAGCTTGAGAGTCTAGACCATAAGAATTTCTAACATTTTGAAAGTCATCAATTCCCATAAAAGATTCAATGCATTCATAATCATAATTTATACCTCACTTTCTTCCTTTATCATTCTCTCATGCTTCGGCATTGTCTTGAATACGGTCTAGAACATCCCATTTAGCGCCTTCTTCCATGCGTGTAAATGATCCAGCATAAGAAGCATCCAATAGATCCTTATCATGAAGAGAAAGACTTGCATAAAAGTTATTGATAATAATATTGTTGGGGAGCTCATGAATAGGAGATTTGAGCATTAGTAACTTCAATATCCCCCAAGCTTGAGCTGTACTCTCTCCATCAAGAGGCCAAAAGTTGTATATTTGATTCCGATCTTTATGAATCTCACTAGGAGGATAAATTTTTTAATAAAAGAGAGGTACTGCTTCCTCCCATTCAAGAGCTTGACCATTCTTCAGCAGCTTGTACCATTCCTTAGCTCTTCCTTTCAGTGATAATAAGAATAACTTGTTCTTTACTTGATCTGTTGTAATACCTGCACACTTGAACAACCCGCATAATTCGTGTATAAAGAGCAAATGATCACCGGGATGGACAGTCCCATCTCCAAAATAATAGTTATCCATAACACGATCAATAATTCTTGTAGGTATCTTAAAAGTATCATTCTCAGCAGGTGGTGGTTCATCTACTACCTTAGCAGTGGTAGTAGCATTACGAAATAAGAAACTAAGTGAATTATCCATATTGGAAATAAAGTAACTAACATAAGTAAACAATACTCACAGTAGAAGTTTCCTTTACCAGTTCCACTCTCCAATAGTGCTTCACTCCCCGGCAACGGTGCCGGAAAATAGTCCTGATTACCCATAAGTATAGGGGGGTATCGTAGTATTTTAGCTAAGTAAGAGTGTCGAATCCAACAAGGAGTAGAAGGTGTTGACGAGTGGCTCGGAGCACGGATTTTTAGGGGTTTTGATAATGTAGATAAATAAAGTGCGAGTAAATAAAAGACAATAATAATAATTGCAGCAATTGGCCCAATCCTTTCTTTAGCAAAGGACAGGCCGGTTGTATTACTTAAGATGACCAAACGTTCTCGAGGACACATGCGAATATCGTCAAGTGCTTTCGTTTCATATAGTTGATTAATCTTATTTAGTTTGATAAGTGTTGTGTGGGTGAACCTATGCTAATGTACCGACCTTCCTAGGACTAATACATACTTGTGATTAAACCCCTTGCAACTTTAACTATATTCGTAAGTACAAGAAATTAATTAAGATAGAAATCTAACCACAACTTTAAACTCTAAGATCCTGACATCCCTTGTGCAAAGGTTTCCTAAGGGGGGTTAGGTTTCTATAACTCCGGCAACCCCTACGATTAGTAGCCAAATACACAATGCATTCCCCTAGGCCCATAAAGGTGAAGTGTCATGTAGTCGACGTTCACATGACACCACTAGAAGAATAACACCACAACTTAAATAACAAACTATTGAATCTTTCTCAACACAATTCCACTACTAACAACATGACTTCTCCCATGTTCTCAAGAACTAAACGAACTACTCACAAGACATCATATGGATCAAGATCAGAGATGATATAATGATAAGTAACAATCTAAACATAACAATAATTCAATGGTTCCACTCAATAGCATCAACTACAACAAGTAATCAACACCGAGAAAGTTTCACCTAAGAACTATGCAAGATTCAACCCAATTTTTACAGCGGTATGAAGTGGTGATGATGGTGCTGGTGGAGATGATGATGGAGATGATGATGATGATGATCCCGATGAAATCCAGCTTGGCAGAATTCTGTCTACTAGAGAGATCTTTTTCTCTCTGTAGTTTTCCGCTCCGCAGAGGCGGCGAAATCTTTCTGTGGTTGCTCCCCCAGGCTTAGGGTTTCATGGGGATAGTATATGCCAAAGGGGGAGCCAGGAGTGGGCCAGGGTGGCCACACCACCTGGTGACGCGGCCTAGGGTAGCCCGCGCCAGGGGGTGGTGTGGGACCCCTGTGCCCCAACTCTGCGCCCCCTTCTGGCATCCTTCGTATTCTAGAAAAATAGGATTTTCCATGTATTTTCCCGGATTTTCTGATCTTCACGAATTTCACCTCCAAACAGCCCATTTTCCATCAGAATCCTGACTGCAGTGGTCCATGCTCCAAAAGTCATCAACCATGCAAAAACAGATGAAATAACAAAAGTATCATCTCTTAATATGAAATATATCAATGAATAACAGTAAATTATGATATAGAATAGTGATGCAAAATGGACATATCAGGCACCTAATTATACTCTTATCCCACCGTTGGTGTACCTCGCGTGCCGCCGACAGTGTTGGCTACAAAAAATGACGCAGCAGGCCATACAGATAAGCAAGGATCGTAGATGCTTTTCTGGCGAGACGCTCCCAGGCCCGCCTGCTAAACTAAACCTACTTTAACGCACTTTCCTTATCCCCTCTCAAACCTATAAGAAAGCATACCAGCCCCCATAACATGTCGGATACGGCTAAGCCGTTGTTTGGGAGCGATTCGGTGATGGTCCTTCTAGCACGAAGAGCGACATGTCGCGAGAATAGAGGAGAAAAATTAATAGGATGTCATGAATATGACAACCTAGGGCTCTTTTATAGGCGAGCTGTGACTCGCTATGCAAGGCTGATAGCTCCAAATTTTGACACTTTTATCAAGGATTTTCCATTGGTTTTCACTTGTTTTCGTTGATTTTGATCTTTCAACTAACACTAATATCACAAGTTAGCGAAACCTTGTTCTTTTGTGATGACTTTCAAATAATGGACACTTTTGGAAGATCTGAGAGCATTTATGGGCTAATCGCACCTAAATGAGCAAATCTCCAATTGAAGATGTTTCCATCTGAGGGATACTGAGATTTTAACGACCACCAGTACTACCAGAGGTCGCCCGTATGGCACGCCATCACCTCTATTATATCAATACAAACATCTTTCGTAAAGGCATAAGGGCAGAAGACGTACACGGCCACCACACACTGTTCCGGAAGAAAGGAGATCATATCTGAAGAAGAAGAACTCCATCCAATTCTTTGAAGATCTCTAGCCTCTTGATCATCAACTCCACCATAATTCCCCACTTGTACTGATAGATATATAGATTCATACTTGTAAGATTATGGATTTGAACCTCTATTCCTACTTTGGTTTAGAATTGATTTGATCTACAACTTGATTGTGGTTTACTACGATAAAGTTGAGATGATTTCCATTTGCAATATGATTATGTCTTTGATCTATACTCCTCTCATGTGTGAGTAAAATCCCATAGGCGTGGGACATATAGGGAATTGGTGAGATGTGATGTGACTCCTTTATTTCCATCCATTTGTGAAAATGATTATCTATGTTTGCCTAATGCTTGTTATCCAATTGAAGGGCTCGGATAACATGATCATGAGATCTCGTAGATATGAACTTGTTTGATAGTGAATCGATGAGCCCCGAGTGACATGGCCGATATCAAAGAGGAGCTCGTATAACTCGAGGAAAACAAGTAACCATAAATATTAAAGCCTCGATCTGGTCGAAAGACTTTTATTAATGTGATGACCATGGATTTGGTAATAGGTAGAAAGATCATTGGAACCGAGAAAAAATTCTACCAAGAGGACTCTTGATTGGTATATGGGTTACTTGCCTACTCACATATGAATAAGAATTACTATATTCACTTATCCTATTTTTTTCCATTTGCCACATTCTCTATCACCATGAATTGTTTCTCCTCGATCCTAAATTATCATATGCATGAAACCTCAAACAACCTCGATGCTCTTTTACTTTCATGTTATTTAGTTTAAGTACTATTCAATACTCAAAACCACTTTCTTTCCACTCATTCATTTCCACCTCAACTCTTGTAGTCAATTCACACAATACAAGTGACACCTTGAGTGCGGATAAACACTTTCCTAAGATCCTTGCTGGGATCGATATAAACACTTGAAATAATACTTCCACAAAAACATGCTCTGACGAACTTGTGCTCTCGCAGGACATCAAGCTATTCTCTGGTGCAGTTGTCAGGGAGCTAAGTGCTAAGTGTTTGTTTCTTGACATCTATAAGTGTTAAAACATCCATTATCTCTGTTGAAGACATAGGATCTACATGTTCAGGGAGAAATTATTTTCCTACTTATATTGAATGTGTAACAATTTAAAGATGCCTAGAACTTATTGAAAAAAATCTAACTCACGTTCTATAGACGTGAATAGTTTGATTCCCTTGATGGTAGATTTGTCCATTACCTGAAGGATAGAAGAGACATATAAATCATTGGGAAATTACGGAAACCCATCTAGGAATTTGAGGAGAATACCTATTCTCTATCCTAACCTTGAAGGCATGCAATTTTACATAGATCTTGAGTTGATCTACATGATGAACGAAATTGCTATTGCAGGAAGAGAAATGAGGATCCAAGTGATCATCTAACGAAGGTTCATGACCTTTGTGATACTCTTAAACCAGCTGGATTACCAAAAGAGTTTATACTCCTTAAACTTTTTGTTGGTCATTAATAGATAAAGATTTTGTTTGGCTACAATCATTGCCTAGACATACTATTAAAAGTTGGACAGATTATTTCGGATAATGGATCTCCCATGAAAGAACAAGGGCACAGACGAGCCCGGGATTCGAGAGGGGACAAAACACGCGCTCGGATCTTCAACACGATGATGGGGGCGGCGGAGCTCGCACATGACAAGAAGGTGACTGATGCATGTAAAATGCATACCTGAGCTTTGTAGTTTTTTTATATGAATTCCCACATATTTGCTACATATATGATGTTATATTCAAGTTTTACATTGATTTATGAGGATTTACCAATGGTCCCCTTTATTTTGTTTATAACTCTATAGGATGGGAAAACCCTGTTTTGTGTATTTTTGCCTTTCAGGGACCTAAACGAAGTAAAATGGAGCTGGGCTTTCGGGAGTGTATTTCATCAAGAGAAGCACCTAGAGCACTTGGACCTCACCAGATGAGACAGGAGGGCCAAAAGGGCCCAAGTGGCACGCCTAGTAAGGTTGGGCGCGCCACCCATGTCTTTTCCCTCCACGACCATCGATTCGCTTAGATATTTCGCCCACCACCTTCATATGACCTAAAAACCACTATATAAAGGGCCCCTCAGGAGTTCCTAGAGAGGGGCGCCGCAAGAACACCGAAACACCAAAATCAACGGATATTGTAGGGGAAACTCCGCCAGAGCCGCCACCAGAGGGATCTCTACCTTCTCCAATGTCTCCACCATCATCACCATGATGAAGAGGGAGTAGTCCACCTCTGGACTATGGGTTTTTGGCAGTATCTTGATCTCTCTGTCTCTTGTTCTTCATAGATCTAGTACCATCTGAGCTGCCCAACATGATAATGGTCATATTTGTAATTCCTATGTGGTGGATCTTTATTCTATGATTTTATATATGATATTGGAACCTATTATTCTATGAACTTAATACTGGAGGGGGTTCTGATTGATAACCTGAAGGTGGATTATTACTCATAGATGCAGTTGGATTACGGTCTATGTATAATGTTGTAATGCCCAATCAAATCTCATAAGAGTCAAGATGATTATTATATGCATGTATGCTTTCTCGATGTTTGTCAATTGCCCCACTATAATTCGTTCACCCAACATGTCATCTATCTTAAGGAGAACCACCACTAGTGAACT
Organism: Avena eriantha; assembly: GCA_910589775.1. Taxonomy (NCBI): domain Eukaryota; kingdom Viridiplantae; phylum Streptophyta; class Magnoliopsida; order Poales; family Poaceae; genus Avena; species Avena eriantha. Next base: position 124,261,916 of record OU342746.1, read on the forward strand.
ATGGACCCTGGTCCTTTCTTTTACTATCAATCTACAACTGTTTTCTGTTTACTTTCTGCAAGCTTTTACTTTGTTCCACACAATACGTTTAATCCTTTGTTTTTAGCAAAACCGGTGAGATTGACAATCACTGTAAGTTGGGCGCAAAGTTCTGTGGTTGTGTTGTGTAGGATTCCAAGTTGGAAATAATACCTTGGAGGTGCTTCCTTGCTCCTACTAGTTCGATAACCTTGGTTTCATAACTGAGGGAAAACTTGTTGCTGGGCTCATCATACCTTCCTCTTGGGGTTCCCCAACAAGCTCGATAAATTTTGGGCCAACAAGCAAGCATGTGATTTGATAACGGAGATATCACTTGTCAGAACAAGTTAAATATAATTTGTCGGTAACGATATTGAACATGACATGGTGATGTCATTTATCAGATCTCGTACAACGCAACTATCGAAGAGAGAAAAGAAATATTTGTCGGTAACCATGTTCATGGTTCAGTGATGAAAATTCTTGGAATGCACAGGGGTCATCATGGGCATCTAGGTCCCGCTGATGATCACTGGTACGAGAGGGGTCTTGACCATGTCTAGAGTGTTCCCGAACCATGGGGTGTCATTCATAAGGGCTTGATGATGCTCGAAGATTGTTTTGGTATTGGCAGAATCGCTGAAGAATAGAAAAGGAGAAAACCGGAAGGGTTTTGGAAAGTCCGGAGGATGTCCGGAGTTGGGTGTAAGGAGTTCGATAGCCACAGAGATTAAATAATATGTCACTAAATTTTAAATGTTGATTTAATCATTTATTTATAATTGGTTAATAAAATAAAAATGAATTAAAATGTCAAATACCTAATTGGGCCAAAATCCCTAGGGAAAAGGGCCCATGAGGGAAAATACCAAATGGGAGAAAGGGAGGAGGGGTTGCATGGGCCCCATGCACCCGCCGGAGGGTCCCATGGGGGCATTGGCCGGCCGGCCACCCCTTCCCCTCTCCTCTTCCTTCATTTTAGTCCCACATGGGTAAGCTAATTAGCTATGGGTGGTTTTTTCCCTATATAAAGCGAGGTATTTTGACAAAATAAATACACCAATAATCAATAAAGGATCCCTCTCTTTTGGTGATACCTATAGTTGATTCTCTCTCTATCTCTTTCTCCTGTGACCGTGGTCCCAAGTCAGGATCATGCGAGCGGGACACTTCTTTACCGCGGAGCACCGTCGCGCTGCAGGATTCGGATCTAGAAGGTCTACTTCCGCATCTTCTACTGGATCAGAGGAGTGGGAGGCATCGTTAGAAACCAGACGTTTGTAACTCCATTGGAGGTTCAATACTTGGGGCACTAGGAGTCGTCGGAGCCGCAGGAGCCGTCGGACTTCAACATGATTCTGAGGTCGGTGTCGGTACGACTACATCAGCCACGCGCTTCCGAGCGTTGACAACGCTTTTCGGTCTTTAAGGGTAAGTTCACGAAAATCCTGTCCCATTATTGCATTACTAATAGATAGGTCCTAGTGTTAGGGTTCTTGCCACAGGAAAATTTTATTGTTTTCATGCGCGAACCCCTACATGGTCAACTCGAGGCATTTCCTCCTTGGAACAATAGTGAGAGCACACTGTATGCATTAAGGTGCAGAGACACTCAAGCTTCAAGCGGCGGTACATGCCGACATCCTCAAATAGAAAGTCATACAAACCAACATTGTTGCAAAGTAAATTAAAATCAGCACGAGTGCCAAGTTGGTTCAGGATATAGGGACACGCCCACTTGGTGGACTTGATTTCTCAAAGCTTGAGACGGTTGAAACAGGTAAGCTTAAACTCCTCGGTGAACTCGATACCAAGTGACTCGGGGGGTCAACATATCAACGGGTGGTGCGGCTTGTTCTGCAACCATCACACGTGTACAGCTCCTTGTGGTCATTTAAATAAATAAAAATTGCTAATCAATTTTTTGGTCCGATAGAAATAAGCATAAACGATTATCTACACTTGCTACAAAAGAAAATCCTCTAAAAACAATACTAAGCATGCTCAATATAAAGATTAGATCAACAACAAGACCTAAGTCTAGATTGACAATGATGAAAGATTGACTAGATCTTTGGTATAAATAATTTGGGGATTAGAGGATAAACATACCTTAGATCAATTGAGTGCGAGCAATCAAAGAAAGATTGAATAAATTTAAAGATCCAATGGAGGTAGTTTGGAGTTTGGCCGAACAAGAAAGAGAAAAGTTTGTGTTTTGGGGATTTTTAGGTTACCTCCTCCTAGGATATGGCGAGCGCATACGTGGTACGGGCGGGTGGTATGGTCAGAGCCCATCGATAGCAAGCGACATACCTTGGGGTGACGAATCCCTTCCAGTGATGCACTCGTTATGGGCACACGTGACCGTACTACTGGTCATTATGAGTTCAGTATATTTGCTTGAAACTTGATTGTTTGCTCGGGGGTACGGTACGAGCAGGCTATACGGTCACCTCCGGCCGTACTAGTCGTCGTTACGTCCACTTTTTCCTGCGGGAAAAATTGAAGTTTGTATTTTCCATAGCCTCGATGTGGTACGGGCGCATGGTACTGGCGCTTCCGACTGTACCACTGGTCATTATGCCTGCAGTAAGATCAAAAACTCAAAGAATTGGGTTAGGGGCTTTGTGCGTCCTTATACATCTTAGAAAAGGCAAAATAACAGCAAATAGACTCATTAAAATCAGCAATACTTCTTAGGCCATGTGTTAGCAAATAAAACACTAATGATTACCTTATTTCTTCTCCTCTCTCCAAAGGTCTTCTTGAACACTCATTATTAAAAACAAAAACAAAAATGAAACAAGCAAAACTAAACAAAGCTAATAGAAGAGTAAACACTTTTATTTCACATGGGTTGCCTCCCATGAAGCACTTCTAGTTATGGTCAATTAGCTTGACCCAAATGGTGATCATTTAGGTTTAATGAGTAGAACACCCACTCCAAAGTCATTGGCTTTCAAAGTAATTATACCATTATCATCATTATTAGGCTTGGCCTTCTTCTTCCTAGGTAAGTGGACTATAAAAGGATCTCTAGACAGTAGTCCTATTCTCACATTCCCTTCATGCAAATTGATTAAAGCTTTAATAGTTCTTAGGAATGGCCTACCTAGAATTATAGGTGCTATGGGATCTTTAGGCATGTCCACTATAACTAAATCAATAAGAGCGGGACTATCTTTAATTTCAACAACTATGTTTTCTTTTATCCTAGCAGCTTGTTTATAAGTTGAATCCTCTAGATGGAGTCTTAGTTCAGTAGTTGCAAATGGCCCTAAGTTTAACTTGTCAAATAAACTTTTGGAAATTGTTGAGACGCTTGCACCAAGATCACAAAGTGCAGAACCCCAATCTTTATTTTAATAGCGGGCTCAAATATATCATCTAGCTTAGCAGGAAGCTTATCAGCTAGTCTCTTGTACTCCATATCTAAATCTCAAACCTTAGATTCTACTTGTTGAATAAATTGTTGATACATAGCATCGTTACCTTGTTCTATACCGGGATTTTCACAGTGATCATCTTTAGTAGATCTTCCATGGTATATTCAGGTGTTGGCGCGTTTCTATAATCCAACTATTTAGGCTTCTCTTCATTTGTTTCCATCCTCATCAACTTGAGGTCTTCTACCGGATTTGGCTCGGGCTTTCCTACAAACTTTGCTAGTATGAGAGCTTGGCTCTTAGCTACCTTTCCGAACTGAGCCTCCATGGTCTTTGTTCTTTCCTATAGAGCATGCCCATCATTTCTAATTGTAACGGCTTGGTTAGATAATTTTCCTATACTAGTTTCATGGTTCTCCGTGATTTTAATAAGCATATTATTTTGCTCGGTTTGAGCTTGCATAAAAGTTCTAACATTTTGCTCAGATGAGAGATTGCCATGCTTTTCTCCATTTTGATTATCATAGTTATTATAAGGAGCTCCTGCAGGATTAGAGTAATGTTTTTGAACATTAGAAGCATAATTTTGATTCTTCCAAGCAGGATTATAAGGAGTATGAGCTATAAAATTAACATCATTAACATCGGTAGCGATATAATTGACTTGTGTATCTTCCTTACCCTTTACTATGTTGAGTAACTCGTCTACCTTAGATCCAATCTCTTCATTGTTTACCTCGATGATTGAACTCACTCTTTTCGAGGCTCTTTCCACATACCATTGGGCATGATTGTTTTGCATATCATCAAGCAGCTTCTTTACAACACTCACTTGATTTCCCATGATCGTTCCTCCTGCTATAGTATCTAGCATAGACTTAGACATTGGGTTAAGGCTATTATAAAATAAATGTAATATAAGACATTCTTCCATCCCATGACTAGGACAGTTTATTATGGCTTCTTTCATTCTTTCCCATGCAAGCGCTAGTGGCTCGCGGTCTTCTTGTCTAAAACTTGTAATGTTGGATCTTAGTAACGTAGTTTTAGCTGGGGGGAAATTAGTCATAAACAAATTAGCACATTCCTTGCAAGATTTAATAGTGCCCTTAGGTAGACCTAGCAACCAGTCCTTAGCTTTTCCTCTAAGATAGAAAGGAAAAAATCGTAATTTAACATTATTTGGATCTACATCCTTAATACGCATCATGTCGCAAATTTCAGTAAAAATATTTAAGTGCAAACTTGAATCCTCAAAAGATGAACCCCCAAATTGGTTTTGGTGAACCAAACTTAAAAGGTTAGGCTTAATTTCATATGCTTCCGCATCAATAGCGGGTTGAGTAATAGGTGCACGAATAAAATCAAAAGTGGGGGTAGCATACTCCCCAAGTCTCTTTTGAGCCATGGCTCCTTTCATTTTTGTATTTTTTTTAAATAAAGAAAACAAATAACAAGTAACTATTTTTTGGGTTTTCAAATAGATACCAACAAAGTAAACTAATAACAAGGAATAAACTACAAACAAATAATAAAACTAAAAACAAGGTCTAGTGACCTCACCGGGATAGCGAAATTGCTTCCCCGGCAACGACACCAGAAAAATGGTTGATACCTTCGATCTGGATTCACGTATGTAGTATAATAGCTTTTTCTCTAGAAGACCTAGGTTTAATCGAACCTTACAAAGCAATGCAAAAAGGAATTAAAAAAGGACACGTCTACAAGACTTTGTTCTTTGTTTTACCTCTGTTTACCGGACCAATCTAGTTTAGTTTTTATAATGGGTTGATTCAATGGATGGAGATATGCTAGGGTTGAAGATCCTCCTGCAGCTACACATCATATGGGATAAAAGATAATAATAAGCATAGTCATGTGTAATGTTTTAATAGGGATAATCTCTTGTGGGCAACACACCCTAATATACTAGAGCCCTCATGATGCAGCGGGCATAGCAATAGTCTTTTAATCCAACCGAGTGCACCACGAAGCCACGAGCTACAAACAATTATTAAGTGTAAAACACAAACTAGATCATTAAGTGGTGATGTTGTTGTGATATCGAATGGTTCGCTAAGCAAAGACCATGCTGCCCTTTCTGTCACTGGGGTTCCTATGATATCGCCACTAGACAAGTATTTCACCTAAAACCTTTATCAATCTCGGGGATCTTGGGTACCTACAAGTCCAAAGATCAACACAATAGACAAAGAAACAAAATATACAAATCCCGATTTCAAACAATACACAATGCTCCCATAGATTAGATGCACAAAATCACTTCGAGGTTTCTCCCGATCTCACAACCCGTGAGGACTACTCACTCATAACAATAAGATCAAGGATATAAAACATTGTGCAAAATGCTTAGATTGAAATCAAATATGCTTACAATGGTCGCCAAGTCACAAGGAGATCTAAAGTACAATGCAATGTCTATGGTTAATGGAGGGGATGGATGATGGAAGGGATGAACAATGTCGTGGATCCCCTTTGGTGGTGTTGCAATCTGAGAATGGCGGTTGGAGCCTCAAAATATATAGGTGATGATCCACCAGTATAGGGGTGTATCGCAGTATTTTCGATAAGTAAGAGTGTCGAACCCAACGAGGAGCAGAAGGTGTTGACGAGTGGCTTGGAGCAGGAATTCTCTGTAAATACTTAGCAAACGGATTTTTAGGGCTTTTTGATAATGCAGGTAAATAAAGTGCGAGTAAATAAAATACAATAATAATAGATGCAGCAAGTGTTCCAATCCTTACTTTAGCAAAGGACAAGCCGGTTGTATTACTTAAGATGACCAAACGTTCTCGAGGACACATGGGAATATCATCAAGTGCTTTCGTTTCATATAGTTGATTAATCTTCTTTAGTTTGATAAGTGTTGTGTGGGTGAACCTATGCTAATGTACTGGCCTTCCTAGGACTAATACATACTTCTGATTAAACTCCTTGCAAGCATCCACAATTACAAGAAAGTAATTAAGATGAAAACCTAACCACAGCTTTAAACTCTAAGATCCTACACTCCCTTCTGCAAAGGTTTCCTAACGAGGGTTTAGGTTTTTGTCACTCTGGCAACCCCTACGATTAGTAGCCAAATACACAATGCATTCCCCTAGGCCCATAAAGGTGAAGTGTCATGTAGTCGACGTTCACATGACACCACTAGAAGAATAACAGCACAACTTAAATAACAAACTATTGAATCTTTCTCAACATAATTCCATTACTAACAACATGACTTCTCCCATGTCCTCAAGAACTAAACAAACTACTCACAAGACATCATATAGTTCAAGATCAGAGATGGAATAATGATAAGCAACAATCTGAACATAAAATAATTCAATGGTTCCACTCAATAGCATCAACTACAACAAGTAATCAACACCAGGAAAGTTTCCCCTAAGAACTATGCAAGATTCAACCCAATTGTTACAGCGGTATGAAGTGGTGATGATGGTGCTAGTGGAGATGATGATGGAGATGATGGTGATGATGATCCCGATGAAGTCCAGCTTGATGGTGGTGTTGATGGCGACGATCTCCCCTCTTAGGGTTTCGTGGGGATAATATACGCCAAAGGGGAGAGCCAGGAGTGCACCAGGGTGGCCACACCACCTGGTGGCACGGCCAAGGGTGGCCCGCACTAGGGGGTGGTGTGGGCCCCATGTGGCCCAACTCCGCTCCCCCTTATGGCATCCTTTGTCTTCTGGAAAAATAGAATTTTCATGTATTTTTCGGGATTTTCTGATCTTCACAAATTTCGCCTCCAAACAACGCCTTTTCCATCAGAATCCTGACTTCAGCGGTCCATCCTCCAAAAGTCATCAACCATGCAAAAATAGATGAAATAACATAAGTATCATCTCTTAATATGAAATATATCAATGAATAACAGTAAATTATGATACAGAATAGTGATGCAAATGGACGTATCAACTCCCCCCAAGCTTAGCCTTCGCTTGTCCCCAAGCAAAAACTGAGCTCAATAAACATGACCTCGGGTTTATGGAGTGAAGAGTCAATAAAAGAATACATACAAGAATCATCACATTCATCAATACACTAATCATAGTAGAAGACAACTCACTATTATATAACTTAACTTGTAATAAGTAAAGGAAACGCAATAAAGATACACAAATTAAATCATAATTGGTAATGGTAAACTTTGCTCTTGGTCAAAGAATAGCTAACAATTTGCAAGAGTTCAATCATAAAGGGGTTTTAAATGATAGCTTTCAAAGTAATATTGACTAAGATAAGAGCAATGTGCAAAACAAGGAACATAAGAAACATCATTGAATAAATCATCATATGAATGAAACACAACAACTCAAAATACTTGCTGAGATAGAAAGGAATAGGTTTACTGACTCAATTAAAAAGTAAAAGATAGGCCATTCGGAGAGGGAAGCAGGGATTTCAAGTTTCATAAAGAACTTCCAAAAATTATGGTACTTATTAGCTTTGATCTCTCATTGCCCCTATCATAAGCATCTTTAGGTGATTAAGGTTAAAGTGAACAAACTATGGAGTATATGCTTGACAAAGTATAAGTTGGCAATCTCATGTCCCTTGAATACGAGGGCCTCTCCTCATGCTACTCAAGTTTAGTTACCGGTAAGTTCTTGTCATAGTAAGTACATGTGTATCATAGAGAACCACCAACATGGTACCCCTTGCACATGATACAGGAGCTATCCCATAATCAAAATGACAAGGCAAGCAGACAATGAGCATCTCAGCAACCTTCTTATTTACCATGGGAAAATGGTGCTTTTTTCTCTCTTTCCTATTTTCTCATTTTTTTTATTTTTCTCAATCTCTATCTCTTTTTTTATAAGAAGAATGCTTCATAGATTGCTCACTATGGTGATGATGCAAGTTTCCACCATGATTAGGCATGGCTTAGGCTAGCAGCCAGGCGTTTGTCTAACACACATACATAACTCCATGGACTTACAAGCTCCCCTTTCATTTCACACCGATGACATCCATAAACAAAAGAGCATGATATCAACTATGTACAATGTACAAGTGCAATGTTGAAAGCGTTCCCCATCACAGCATGGTTCTGCTAATCCCAACATATAAGTGCAAGCATATACAACATAGATGACACAATGGTTCAAGTTTATTAGGGGCAAGAAAAGTAAAGTGTGCCATCAAGTTCGTGAGAGATTTAATCACTAATTTTCACATAACAAGTTTAATTCAGAAGGTGGATAAAAACATGAATTTACTTGAAATAGCAATAGTGCTAATAGGTAGGTATGGTGGAAACAAATGGCATAGTTTTTGGTTTAAGATTGGATGCACGAGAAGCATTACCTCTCAGTACAAGTTTTAGGCTAGCAAGGCTGGGTAGCAAGCATAAGAGTTGAAGGAAACAAACAAACATACAAGTGATAAAAACAAACATGCAATCTTCCTTGGAAGCAAAAAAGATCTTAACTAGAAAATACTAAGCTTATGAGGAAATCAATAAAGAAAGATGATGAAATTATATTCCTTTAAGAGTACTTTTATCTTTTTCATTCAATTCTCATAATAGTGTTGCTACTGACTGAGGCAAGTTTACCAAAACCAACTAAATTTACTTAATGATCCCAAAGTGATACCCATACTAACAACAAGATCAATCATATAATAGTAATGGAAAACTAAAATAAGATATGCAAAAGAGTAAATGATAGAACTTCTCATTAATATTCCATAACGGCAACTCACACCAAGGGATACATAGATAACTAAAGAGAGGGGGACACTTCCACAATGCAAACCATCCTATATGATAACTTCTCTATTCATGATATGACTCTACTGAAAAGGGTAAAAAGATAAAAGATAGTGATGTGATACCGCGGCACTCAACCAAGCTTGGAACAAACCAAGGGGATGCCAAAACGTGATGACGAATTACTTCTTCGGTGGTGGTGGTGTTCTCTCGTCATCGTCCGACTTCCAAGGTAAGGGTTACCCATCAACAAGACATCATGGTCTCCAACATCCTGAAACTAGCAGCAGCACTTATGTATTTGAACCTAACCTCATACTCACAGTTTTGATTTTGCACATCGTAGAGCTATGCTTGTAGTTGGTTGGTTGTTCGGTGGAGTGAGAGAATTTCATCCTTAAGATCAACGGTCTCCTTCTGGTGCTTGGCGATGAGTTCGGAACTAATCTTATGGATGATATTCACTTCGTGTTCCGCCATCTTCTTGTACCTAAAGACCTCTTGCTCCAATGCTTCCATCCTGTCCTCCAGACTACCTTCACCTTTAGGGCCCTTAACCTATTTTATCTGTACCTTCCCATCTCCGAGCAACAATTCCTTGGGATGAATCTTCAACTCACGTATGTAAGGGTTGATGACGTCCACGGAGGAATCTTCCTTGGCTGGTCCAGAGGAAGACATTGTGTCTCCAAAACTGAGACTCTACCTGTCAGAAACAGATCGAAACGAAAACACGACGATAACACTATATACGAACCTCGGGGGATCCGGGAGATTATATATTACAAAGTTTTACAACAAAGGAAGGTACTAGTAGAAAACGGGTCGGAGACGGGCTCCGGGGTGGCCACACCCCCTGGTGGCGGGGCCAGGTGGGCCCGTGCCACGGGGTGGTGTGAGCCACCTGGGCTCCGTTTTCTTCCTTATTTCTACTCATTGCTTTCCTTGTTAGATAAAAACTGCAAAAATATAAGTTGACAGATTTTTCGTGGACCTTTTCTTACCAGAACTGTTACCAATTCGAAAACGGACTTTGTAGGTCTTTGAGCTTGACATTTAATAAATTCTTCTGGAGTCACTTCTTGAATAACATCAATCTCTTCATCTTCTTAAACATATTGTTTGAGTCATTTAACCATTCACCATCTTATTACACCATTTTCTCCAATAACCTGGAAATTTCTTTCACACAATTCTCATTAGCAACATTAGTGCATGTGAGGTAATAAACTTTTTAAGTTCAATTTCAACTGAAATCTATCAAAACATAATATATTGTAGCAACTCCTTCCGAAAGCCCAAAATAAATTCAAAAAGGAAAATGATATAAGAAGCAAATGCAAGAGTGGCAAAAATCTGTCAAAACAGACCAGCAGGTAAAGATCAATTTTTTCGAAAATCTTCTGTTGCTCAAATCAAAAAGTGTAAAACTAACAAAAGTTAAATAATAACCTGGGGCATGCACACAAAAAATTACAGATCAGTATGATGTTCTGAGATTTTTAACGATATTTTATAGTGACGCGCAAAAATCTGTTTCGGGACAGCTACTTCCCCAAATATTACTTCTCTCTCATTAGAGGTTGATCTTGACACAAAAACTAAAAAAGGATAAGGAGAGGTTATTGCAGAAGCAATAACTTCCAAGACTCAAATAACCAAAAACAAACTAAAAGCAAAAGAAATATATTGGGTTGTCTCCCAAAATGCTCTTTCTTTATAGCCATTAAGATGGGCATGATAATTTCAATGATGCTCACATAAGATTATGAATTGAAGTAAAAGAGAGTAACAAGAAGAAAAAATACACATGTTTAAGTCTAACCCACTTCCTATGAAAGGGAACTTTGTAAGAAAATAAATTGTTCAAACCCGAGGCTGTTAGCATAGGAAGGCAAAACAAATGTAACATAAAGACTTTCAGCATAAAGCAAGGAAACTTAATAACTTTCAATATCATGCATAAGAACAGTCTTCCCTCTCTCATAATAACTTTTAGTATCATGCATAAATTTAACGATATAACTATCACATGAACCATTGTAGCAATGATCACTTACTCTAATAGAAAACACATGGCTAGTAGCTCGCATATAACTACTTTATGAAACAATATTAGAAGTATCCTTACTGAGGGTAGTGTGTTCATCTTCTACATATTTAGTGACAAAGTCTTTCACATTTGCTATTATAGGTTCATCAGCTATTTGTTCATCAGGTTCAACAACTTTATTTGTAATTTCATTAACCATACTAGCTATCATAGAATGTTCCTTTATCTTAACTGGGAAAGGCATTTTCTCAATGTAAGGTTTAGGTAAAATATGATTAGCAGTATAAACTTCAGTATTTCTTGCAGGAACACTATTACCAATGTCTTTATATGGATCATGATACTTATTCCATTTCTTTTTAGGAATTTCAATATAAGAAGCAAAAGCCTTAAAATAAGTTGCAATACTTTGAGAATCAAGACCATAAGCATTACTAATATTATGAAAGTCATCAGTTCCCACAAACGATTTAATGCATTCATAATCATAATTTATACCTGACTTTCTTCCTTTATCATTCTTCCCATGCTTCAGCATTGTCTTGAATACATTCTAGAAGATCCCATTTAGCTCCTTCTTCCATGCGTGTAAATGATCCAGCACAAGAGGCATCCAATAGATCCTTATCATGAAGAGAAAGCCTTGCATAAAAGTTATTGATAATAATATTGTTGGGGAGCTCATGAATGAGACATTTGAGCATTAGTAACTTTAATCTCCCCCAAGCTTGAGCTGTACTCTCTCCATCAAGAGGCCAAAAGTTGTATATTTGATTCCGATCTTTATGAATCTCACTAGGAGGATAAAATTTTCAATAAAAGAGAGGTACTACTTCCTCCCATTCAAGAGCTTGACCATTCTTCGGCAGCTTATACCATTCCTAAGCTCTTCCTTTCAGTGATAATGAGAATAACTTCTTCTTGACTTGATCTCTTGTAATACCTGCACACTTGAGCAACTCGTATAATTCGTGTATAAAGAGAAAATGATCACCGGGATGGACAGTTCTATCTCCTAAATAGTAGTTATCCATAACACGATCAATAATTTTTGTAGGTATTTTAAAAGTATCATTTTCAGCAGGTGTAGATTCATCTACTACCTTAGCAGTGGTAGTAACATTACGAAATAATAAACTAAGTGAATTATCCATATTGAAATAAAGTAACTAATAGAAATAAACAATACTCATAGTAGAAGTTTCCTTTACCAGTTCCACTCTCCAATATCGCTTCACTCCCCGGCAACGGCGCCAGAAAATAGTCTTGATGACCCACAAGTATCGGGGGTCTATCGCAGTATTTTCGATAAGTAAGAGTGTCGAACCCAACGAGGAGCAGAAGGTGTTGACGAGTGGCTTGGAGCAGGAATTCTCTGTAAATACTTAGCAAACAGATTTTTAGGAGTTTTTGATAATACAGGTAAATAAAGTGCGAGTAAATAAAATACAATAATAATAGATGCAGCAAGTGGCCCAATCCTTTCTTTAGAAAAGGACAAGCCGGTTGTATTACTTAAGATGACCAAACGTTCTCGAGGACACATGGGAATATCGTCAAGTGCTTTCATTTCATTTAGTTGATTAATCTTCTTTAGTTTGATAAGTGTTGTGTGGGTGAACCTATGCTAATGTACTAACCTTCCTAGGACTAATACATACTTGTGATTAAACTCCTTGCAAGCATCCACAATTACAAGAAAGTAATTAAGATAAAGACCTAACCACGGCTTTAAACTCTGAGATCCTACACTCCCTTGTGCAAAGGTTTCCTAATGGTGGTTCAGATTTCTGTCACTCTGGCAACCCCTACGATTAGTAGCCAAATACACAATGCATTCCCCTAGGCCCATAAAGGTGAAGTGTCATGTAGTCGACGTTCACATGATACCACTAGAAGAATAACACTCCAACTTAAATAACAAACTATTGAATCTTTCACAACGCAATTCCACTACTAACAATATGACTTCTCCCATGCCCTCAAGAACTAAACGAACTACTCACAAGACATCATATGGATCAAGATCAGATATGGAATAATGATAAGCAACAATGAACATAACAATAATTCAATGGTTCCACTCAATAGCATCAACTACAACAAGTAATCAACACCGGGAAAGTTTCCCCTAAGAACTATGCAAGATTCAACCCAATTATTACAGCAGTATGAAGTGGTGATGATGGTGCTGGTGTGTAAGATCTCACCATGATAAGGTAAGATCCCTACGATTGTAGTGCTAGTCCCTGGATCGAATTGCTAGCACCCACAGTTTAAGATGAAGTACACAGAAAAAAAGGTCATTATTACATCGCACATCCAGGAGTATAATGGTTCTTACAACTCACTTAGCCCAAGGCTAAGACACAAGTTCACATAACATAGAACAATAATAATAGAGTCTTTAGTCTTCATGTGCCACAGGCAAGCATGTCGACTGTAGACCCGCAACCCTACTCATCATCAGAGTATCCTGCAACATAATAAGTTACAGCCACAAGGGTCAATACATTTGGAATTGTATTGGCAAGTGATACCATAGATACTTAGTATAATCCAACAACTACATGAATATATGGCTGGGGTTATGGCTGGCTTTGCTAAAAGCTAGTTTAACTTATAGTTTTGAAGAGTAAGTTTTCTCATTCAACACTAAGGTACCAATGATAGACATCAATGAACCTCTACCCATGTTCACCCACAAGTTTTTAACTTAGAGAAATTTGGATGAGGAGATTATTGAACTACTTCACTGTCTTGAGGCTTAGAAATTGTCCATAACCGTGGACACGGCTAAGTACTTAGTTTTACCCTCTCGAGAGGTGGTGCACTTTCCCCACAAGACTCGACATGCATCGAGACATGACTTTTCAGAAGCAATCCCTCAGACCACCACGGACGCGTTCCATCCTACCACATCTACCACCTTCTGTCCGTCTGGCTGAGTTCTTGCAACTTAGTTGGTCAAGGCAGAGCCCATATGCCATGTGGCTGCACTGGAAGCTTTATGACAAGAATGTCTCCAATCTCTTTGTTCCTGGGTGGCCATCCACAAGTGTGATACACCAGCTGACCATAGACATGGCCCCTGAGTAACCACTCAACATAATCCAAGCAAGTCCCATTCCACCCAGGTGTTTCATTAATAATAGTTGTTTTCTTAGTCAAACAAAAATAATATCTTTCCATACTATCTTATGTGTATGATCCACCCACGAATTCTAATAGCATGGCTAAGCACTCTAGCATACGAAGTCTTTCAACTAGGAGATACTACCAAGATATAATCTATAGGATAGCATAGCATAGTAACATATGAATAATTCTATCATGCTAAGATCTACTAAAATATCAGTAGTGCAATAGTAAAAAAATAATAGGACATGGGATGAAATATCACTTGCCTTGGTAGCTAGGGAGATAGGTACAATCCTCACAGCAACAAACTTCACAATCCACACAATCTACACAAGATCAATATAACAACAATAATTCAATCAATAAAACATTACAAAAACAAGAATGCATGCAAAATGCAATGATATGATCACAACTCTATAATTTACAGAGTCTACAGTACTGAGGACAGAATACCTCATCTAAATGCATAAGAAATACTCAATAATAATTTATAGAACAATTTTTGTGAACAAAATACTCCTAAAAAGGTTCTGCCTATAATTCAAATTTTTCAGAGGCAAAAGGGTGAAACAAGGCCTCCATAATAAAGGTCTCATTTTTCTGAATCCATAGACACCAAATTTGTATTTTTTTGATTTGTGGAACAAAATTTATTGAATTTCCAAGTTAAATACTAAATCAGTCTATTTTCTAATTAAACAAAAATAGTCTGGCGACGTTGCGTTATCCTATTGGCTGATACCGGTTCGGTCGGATCGATCGCTGTGGGCCATCAGATCTTAAGTGACTACGAACGGTTCTGATTAGCCCGTACCCTTTCGTTTAGTGATCTAATCCTATCCGCTAGGATTTGATCGAACGGCTACTAAACAACTTGCCGGAGACTGGCGACGCCAGCGACGGCGCGCGGCGGCGGCACGTCAGATGAGTGATGCTCCGGCGATTCTAGAGGGGTAGGAGAAAAGGCAGTCTTACAGAGGGTTCCCGGTGGTCTCGGCGATCTGGTTGGTGGTCGTGATGGAGAGAGGGGAGCTCTGCTTCGCTCAGTATTCCTCGCCGGAGTTGCGTCGACGGCGGAGGTATCGGCTCAGTGTCGGAGTCAACGGCCTGGGGCTCAAACAAAAGAATTAGGGGGTCAGTGCGATGCGCCTCGACGAGCACAAGCAGCCTGTGGCCAAAAAGGAGCGGCGGGAACCTTGCCCTTACCGGAAAAGCCGTCAGACGGTGGCGGCAGAGGGAGTTCGCCGGACTAGGTCCGTGTCGTCGACCTAGAGCAAGAGGGAGTACGTGGTTCGGTTAGTAGGTGCGCTAGGGTATGGTGAACCAAACGGGACAGAAGGGAGGGCGCCGGGCGGCCTGGGCTCACCAGAATCGTCGCCGGAATGCCGTCAGTCAGCAGCGGTTCGAGCTCGAAATTAGGGGACCCTGGGGGCTCTCCGAGGGTGGTGACTGGGGGAAATGATGAGGAGGAGCAAGGGGATTAAGTAGAAGCAGTTGCCGAGGAAATTACTACGCAAAACGGCCGGAATCAATTTGATTTCGAAACGGCTGAGAAGGGGGTTGTTCGTCGCCGGGGGTTGAAGACGACGGGGTGGTGGGTGGCATGGCGTGGGGTCGGTCTGTCAGCGGGAGGGGTAGGTTGCTGTGGCGTGCAGAAAAACAGAGAAGGGAGAGGTGTAGCCCGGGTGGGCTGTTGGGCCAGATTGGGCCAAAGGCCAGATTGCTGCCGCTGTTGTTTGAATTTCTTTCCCTCCTTTTCTTTTTTCTATTCGAATTTCTTTTCTAGTTTTTGTTTGAATTAGCAAATGTGCTCCAAAAAGTCTCAAAATTTCACCAAATTTTTGGAGGACAAGTCTAATGCAATGTAGTACATGCCATGCTGATTTGAATGCACTCATGATGATTTTCAAATGAAAAATTTCGGATGTTACAAATCTAACCCCCTTAAGATGAATCTCACCCTCGAAATTCGGGTTGGCTAGCAAATAGGTGAGGGTGATCTCTCTGAAGTTCATCCTCTCACTCCCATGTTGCTTCTGATTTAGTGTGATTGTTCCACTTTACTTTACAGAATCGGATGGTCTTGGTACGGGTAATTCTTTCTGCAGTCTCTAGAATCTTAATAGGTTTCTCTTCATAAGTGAGATCATTATCTAGCTGAACTTCCTCCAATGGTATAGTGTCTTTCAACGAGGTTTCTTCCATCTCTGGGTGACACTTTTTCAGCTGACTGACATGGAATACATTATGAACTGCTGATAGAGACTCTGGTAATTCTATTTCATATGCTACTTCTCCTCTGCGGCTCAAAATCTTGAAAGGTCCTACATAGCGCGGTGCTAGTTTTCCTTTGATTCCAAACCTCTTTACACCACGAAGTGGTGATACCCTAAGATAAGCTCTATCACCAACCTCATAGGTAACCTCTCTACATTTTGGATCAGCATAGCTCTTCTGCCGAGATTGAGCTACCTTTAGCCTATCCCTTACCATCTTGACTTTTTCTTCAGCTTCTTGGATTAGGTCAGGTCCGAACAAATTTCTTTCTCCTACTCCATTCCATAGTAGTGGTGTAGTACATTTCCTTCCATAAAGAAATTCAAACGGAGCCATTTCTATACTTGATTGATAGCTGTTATTGTAAGAAAACTCTGCGTACAGTAGACTTTCATCCCAACTGGATCCATAATCTAACGCACATGCTCTCAGCATATCTTCTAATATTTGATTGGTCCTTTCTGTCTGCCCATCTGTTTGCGGATGAAATGCAGTGCTGAATTCTAACCGAGTTCCCAGTGACTCGTGAAGTTGTCGCCAAAAGTGTGAAGTGAATTGAGTCCCTCTGTCAGACACGATACTTTTAGGTACCCCATGCAAACATACAATTCTATTCATGTAAATCTTGGCTAACTTTGCACTTGTATAAGTGGTCTTTACTGGTATGAAACGGGCCACTTTTGTCAAGCGATCAACGATAACCCATATGGAATCGTATCCAAATTTGGTCCTGGGAAGTCCAGTAATAAAGTCCATGCCAATTTTATCCCATTTCCAATCAGGTATTGGTAGTGGTTGTAATAATCCTGCCGGTTTCTGATGTTCTGCCTTTACACGACTACACACGTCGCACAAGGCAATATGCTCTGCTATGTCCTTTAAATTATTCCACCAAAACCTCTCCTTAACATCCATATACATCTTAGTATTGCCAAGATGAATTGAATATGGTGAGTTGTGCGCTTCTTGTAAGATCAACTTCTTAAGTTCAAGATTCTGTGGAACACAGGTACGTTTTTCGTACCATAAGATTCCTTGTTCATCTACATGGAATCCTTTTGCCTTTCCTTCACTAACTTTACTTTTGATTTCATCTATTTCTTTGTCCAACTTTTGGGCTTCTTGAATTCTATCCATTAGTGTGGGCTGCACCTCCAAGGTTGCAAGGTACCCTTCAGGCACAATTTCGAGTCTCAGCTCTCTAAATTGGGCACACAACTCTTCCGGCAACTCTCCTTTGTTGAGGCCATTTACATAGGCTTTGCGGCTTAATGCATCGGCTACAACATTTGCCTTTCCAGGATGGTATTGCAAACTTAAGTCATAGTCCTTGATAAGCTCTAGCCATCTTCTTTTCCTCATGTTGAGCTCTTTCTGTGTAAAAATATATTTCAAACTCTTGTGATCGGTGAACATTTCACAACGCTTTCCCAGAAGATAATGCCTCCATGTTTTTAGTGCATGCACAACTGTTGCCAACTCTAGATCATGAGTAGGATAATTTACTTCATGATTTTTGAGTTGTCTTGATGCATAGGCTACAACTTTACCTTGTTGCATTAGTACACCTCCCAGTCCTTGGTGAGATGCATCACAATAGACCTGAAAATCTTTCTCAAGATCTAGCAAACATAACACTGGTGCTGACACAAGTCTCTTTTTCAATTCCTGAAAGCTGGTTTCACAAGCTTCCGTCCCATTAAACTTCTTCTCCTTCTTTAGCAGATCAGTCATGGGCTTTGCTATCTTAGAGAAGTTTTCAATGAACCTCCGATAGTACCCTGCTAGGCCAAGGAAACTACAGATTTCTTTAACCGATTTAGGAGGTTCCCATTCTGTCACAGCTGCCACTTTTGCTGGATCAACAGCTATACCATTTCCAGATACTATATGCCCAAGAAAACCCACTTCATTCAGCCAGAATTCACATTTACTGAACTTGGCATAAAGTTTGTGTTCCCTGAGTTTCTCTAGAATCAGGCGTATATGTTCCTCATGTTCCTTGTTGCTTTTGGAATATACCAATATATCATCGATGAATACCACTACAAACTTGTCAAGGAATTCCATGAATACCTTATTCATCATGTTCATGAAATAGGCTGGTGCATTAGTTAATCCAAACGGCATCACTGTATATTCATACAACCCATATCTAGTGGTGAATGCAGTCTTGGGTATGTCATGTTCCCTAATCTTTAGTTGAAAGTATCCTGATCGAAGATCAATTTTTGAGAACACACATGCTCCCTCTAGCTGATCGAAGAGATCATTTATTCTCGGCAGGGGATACTTATTCTTTATGGTCACTTCATTAAGTGAACGATAATCTATGCATAGCCTCTGACTTCGGTCCTTCTTTTCAACAAACAAGACTGGCGCTCCCCAAGACGATGAACTTGGTTGGATAAATCCCTTTTCCAGTTGTTCTCCTAATTGCTTCTTGAGTTCTTTTAACTCGTCAACTGACATCTTATAGGGTCTCTTTGCTATAGGCCCTGTTCCTGGAAGTAGGTCTATTAGAAACTCCACATCCCTATCTGGTGGCATGCCAGGTAATTCTTCGGGAAACACATCTGGGTATTCCTTCACTATTGGCACACTGTCTAGGCTAACCCCCTTAAGAGAATTAACCTTGCTCCCCTTGGGTTCAAAGTTAGACTTGAACCTGATCCTCTTCTTTTCTGTGGTGGTAAGCATAACAGTCCGCTTGGCACAATCAATCACCACTTCATAACGGGTCAACCAGTCCATTCCTAGTATAACATCTAATCCTTGGGACTCTAGGATTATTAAACTAATCCGAAACTGGTGCTTTCCAATTTCTAGGATGATATGACGGCACCCTGAATTTACTACCATTTCTCCACCCGGAGAACTTACCTTTATAGGACATCCAATAGTTTCAGTGGTGAGTCCGTTTTTCACTATAAATGCTCTTGCAATGAATGAATGCGATGCGTCAGTATCAAAAAGGATAAGTGCAGGAAAGGAATTAATCTTGAACTTACCGATCACGGCATCAGATCCTTCTTGGATTTCCACCACATTAATGTGATTCACATGACCCTTTTGGAATGGGTTTGGCTTAGCTCCATCAGTCTTCTTCTCTGGGTATTCATTGGCATAGTGCCCCGTCTTCTTGCACTTGAAGCATTCCACCTGACTGATGTCTTTCTTTGCTGGCTGATTGTGACGATTCTGTCCATTTTGGTTTCCATGGCCATGACCATTGTGGTTGTTCCTGAATCCACCTTTGTTGTGCCCACGATGATTGTTTCCATCATGGTTGTGGTTGTTGTTACGATGGTTATTATGATTCCCATTTTTGTGGAATCTTGAACTCCCACTTCCTTCACCATGAGAGCGCTTGTGAGGAGATCCTGATCCATACTTATCAAAATGGTGCTTCCTTTTTCTACCCTCCACTTGTTTCATTTTGTTTTCCAGGATGGTAGCTTTATCACACAAGGATTGATAAGTTGGAACATATGCAACAGATAGTTGCATAGAAATTTCATCATTCAGCCCATCTAGGAACTTCTCCTTTCTCTTTGCATCAGTGTCAACATCGTCGGGTGCATAACGTGACAAATTATTGAACTCCTCGATGTATTCAGAGATACTACGATGGCGTTGCTTGAGGTTATGAAACTCCTTTTTCTTCAATCCCATTATTCCAGCAGAGATGTGAGTGGTGCGAAACCCATCTTCAAACATTGCCCATGTCACTTCCTCAATAGGGTGGGGAATTTGGAAATTATCCCACCAAGCAGCTGCATGACCTTCCAACAAGTGTGCTGCAAATCTGACCTTTTCTTCATCCGTGCACCCAACCGTGACTAGGTCTTTATTCACAGAACATAGCCAATCATTTGCTACAATGGGGTCAGTGGTACCCGAGAACTTAGCAGGTCTCAGCCTTAGAAATCTGGTCAACATATCTAGAGGCGGTGGATTGTTCTGGTTGTTGTTATTGTTATTATTGTTGTTGTTCTGATTCTGGGTTGCCATGAATTGAGTCATCATTTGCATCAACTAGGTCTGCGCAGCCATCATCTGCTGCATTCCATTGCCATTTTCATCCTCGTTGTTGCGTCGGGGAGGCATCTGTGGGTTTAATAAGGGTAAGTAATGATAGATAACCCCAAATAAAACAACAACCAATCAAACAAGCACATGCAAGTTCAACATCACAGCAATGACAGAGTTTGCAAAAATAACATACTAGCATAGTCACCCACAAGTCGGTATGACTTATGCAACTCAATAATAATAGACGATAGGTAGATGCAATAGCATCACTACTCCTCCATGTCGACTTCCTCCTCCACTAGTGCAAGTCCTGCTGCTGTGAACCCTGCCTTATATTCCTCCAAGCTTGTAGTCAGAGCATCAATCTTTGTCTGTAACTCTCTCTTCTGAGTGCGTAGCCTCTCTATCACCTCGTGATCTGCTTCTAGCTCAATGTCCTCAAGCTCTACCTCGGTCTCCAAGTCTCTAATCTTCTTGTTCTTCTCCTGAACTCTCTTCTCTTGGCTCTTGAATTTCTTCTCTTGCTCTTCAAACTTCTTCTCCATTTCCTTGATTCGATTTTCCTGCTCCAGGAAGGCCTTGTCCTTCTCCTTAAGTTGGACTCGTAGTTCATCGTTGCTAAGCATCACATTAGTCCAATCAGTATCAAGGTGTCTAATGAGGCTCTCTAAGTCCTGGAGCTAGTGACGCACGGGCTTGATAGAATCCTTAGTGGCCTTGTCCAACACAATAGGCTCTCCATCCTCGTCGTGCCTCCCAAAGAAATGGAAGTAGTGGCCCCTGATCTCAGAAGAGTGACGTCCACATAGGCGTCCCAACAGCTCCTGCATAGCGACATTGAGGCCCCTCTCCATGTCATCATGGATTATCTTGAAGGTAATCTCCCCAGTTTGGGGCTCTGTCTCACGTCCTGGTTGGGTAACTCTGAATCCCCATAAGTCCTTCCTCTGAAACTTCCTCAGCTGAAGTCCCTGAATGGTAGGGATTGGAAGAGCGAGCACTTGGACTAGCTCCAATAGGCGAGTCCCAAAGCGAGTCCCCTTGAAATCCTCGGCCGTGCTGTAGACAAAATTCGGCATCTTTTGCATAGTATGGAGAAAATTAGTAACACACAATAGAGAAAGTAAACACAATTCACAAAATGAGAAAATCAACCAACAGAACAATCCAAGTAGCAATACATTATTCAACTCAAGCACTCAAGGTTTCAGACATAACTTATTTTTGCCATACCACATAAGTTGGTATGATCAAAATATTAACGTGATAAAACGCCAAGGGGGGTGGTCCAACTAATATCTCATTCCTTAACCAAGGTGGCAATCTGGGCATCCTTGGCAGCAATCTGCTTGTCCTGGTCACATAGCTCTAAAGCTAGGCCTATGATATCCTTACTTAGGCGTTTCACAGTGGCCATTGAGTCTTGGACAAGACGCTTCTCCTCCTTGAGATCTTCCTAGGTATTGAGCATTCTATACTTGAGTCTCTCCCCAAGTTCCTTAATAGCTCTCCATGCAGCATTCCTTGCAGAGTCAAAGAATGACGGGTGCATTTCAGAGTTGGTGAACATGCAGAATCCCGTACTCTTGGAATCGTCCTCCTTGTCCTTGTACAAATGGAGTTGCACCCACCAATACTCTTGTCCTTCGTCTATCACAGGAAATCCCTTGTACACGGCTTCACCATTCATTCCCAAGCCAAGCATGAGGTTCTTGAGTATATTGGGAAATTCTATCTCACACTCCAGGGTCATAGTCATCAGTGGTCCCTTCTTGACAGATTCATTGATGGTGGACATCTACAAAATAGATGAGAAGGATGATTAGGGAAAGTTTTACGAGATGAAAAGACAAGTGTAAGGTTGGAATATAGAGTTATTTTTCCTAAGGATTTTCCTTAGTCTAATCCATTCTAGGGTCACGAACCTACAGGCAACACGATGCTCTGATACCATCTATAAGATCTCACCATGATAAGGTAAGATCCCTGTGATTGCAGTGCTAGTCCCTAGATCGAATTGCTAGCACCCATAGTTTAAGATGAAGTACACAGAAAAAAAGGTCATTATTACATCGCACATCCAGGAGTATAATGGTTCTTACAACTCACTTAGCCCAAGGCTAAGACACAAGTTCACATAACATAGAATAATAATAATAGAGTCTTTAGTCTTCATGTGCCACAGGCAAGCATGTCGAGTGTAGACCCGCAACCCTACTCATCATCAGAGTATCCTGCAACATAATAAGTTACAGCCACAAGGGTCAATACATTTGGAATTGTATTGGCAAGTGATACCATAGATACTTAGTATAATCCAACAACTACATGAATATATGGCTAAGTGGGGTTATGGCTGGCTTTGCTAAAAGATAGTTTAACTTATAGTTTTGAAGAGTAAGTTTTCTCATTCAACACTAAGGTACCAATGATAGACATCAATGAACCTCTACCCATGTTCACCCACAAGTTTTTAACTTAGAGAAATTTGGATGAGGAGATTATTGAACTACTTCATTGTCTTGAGGCTCAGAAGTTGTCCATAATCGTGGACACGGCTAAGTACTTAGTTTTACCCTCTCGAGAGGTGGTGCACTTTCCCCACAAGACTCAACATGCATCGAGACAAGACTTTTCAGAAGTAATCCCTCAGACCACCACGGACGCGTTCTATCGTACCACATCTACCACCTTCTATCCGCCTGGCTGAGTTCTTGCAACTTAGTTGGTCAAGGCAGAGCCCATATGCCATGTGGCTGCACTGGAAGCTTTATGACAAGAATGTCTCCAATCTCTTTGTTCCTGGGTGGCCATCCACAAGTGTGATACACCAGCTGACCATAGACATGGCCCCTGAGTAACCACTCAACATAATCCAAGCAAGTCCCATTCCACCCAGGTGTTTCATTAATAATAGTTGTTTTCTTAGTCAAACAAAAATAATATCTTTCCATACTATCTTATGTGTATGATCCACCCACGAATTCTAATAGCATGGCTAAGCACTCTAGCATACGAAGTCTTTCAACTAGGAGATACGACCAAGATATAATCTATAGGATAGCATAGCATAGTAACATATGAATAATTCTATCATGCTAAGATCTACTAAAATATCACTAGTGCAATAGTAAAAAAAATAATAGGACACGGGATGAAATATCACTTCCCTTGGTAGCTAGGGAAATAGGTACAATCCTCACAGTAACAAACTTCACAATCCACACAATCTACACAAGATCAATATAACAACAATAATTCAATCAATAAAACATTACAAAAACAAGAATGCATGCAAAATGCAATGATATGATCACAACTCTATAATTTACAGAGTCTACAGTACTGAGGACATAATACCTCATCTAAATGCATAAGAAATACTCAAAAATAATTTATAGAACAATTTTTGTGAACAAAATACTCCTAAAAAGGTTCTGCCTATAATTCAAATTTTTCAGAGGCAAAAGGGTGAAACAAGGCCTCCATAATAAAGGTCTCATTTTTCTGAAATAGACACCAAATTTGTATTTTTCTGATTTGTGGAACAAAAGTTATTGAATTTCCAAGTTAAATAATAAATCAGTCTATTTTCTAATTAAACAAAAATAGTCTAGCGACGTGGCGTTATCCTATTGGCTGGTATCGGTTCGGTCGGATCGATCGTTGTGGGCCGTCAGATCTTAAGTGACTACGGACGGATCTGATTAGCCCGTACCCTTTCGTTTAGTGATCTAATCCTATCCGCTAGGATTTGATCGAATGGCTACTAAACAACTTGCCGGAGACTGGCGACGCCAGCGACGGCGCGCGGCGGCGGCACGTCAGATGAGTGATGCTCCGGCGATTCTAGAGGGGTAGGGGAAAAGGCAGTCTTACCGAGGGTTCACGATGGTCTCGGCGATCTGGTGGGTGGTCGTGATGGAGAGAGGGGAGCTCTGCTTCGCTCAGTATTCCTCGCCGGAGTTGCGTCGACGGCGGAGGTATCGGCTCAGTGTCGGAGTCAACGGCCTGGGGCTCAAACAAAAGAATTAGGGGGTCAGTGCGATGCGCCTCGACGAGCACAAGCAGCCTGTGGCCAAAAAGGAGCGGCGGGAACCTTGCCCTTACCGGAAAAGCCGTCAGACGGTGGCGGCAGAGAGAGTTCGCCGGACTAGGTCCGTGTCGTCGACCTGGAGCAAGAGGGAGTACGTGGTTCGGTTAGTAGGTGCGCTAGGGTATGGTGAACCAAACGGGACAGAAGGGAGGGCGCCGGGCGGCCTGGGCTCACCAGAATCGTCGCCGGAATGCCGTCAGTCAGCAGCGGTTCGAGCTCGAAATTAGGGGACCCTGGGGGCTCTCCGAGGGTGGTGACTGGGGGAAATGATGAGGAGGAGCAAGGGGATTAAGTAGAAGCAGTTGCCGAGGAAATTACTACGCGAAACGGACGGAATCAATTTGATTTTGAAACGGCTGAGAAGGGGGGCTGTTCGTCGCCGGGGGTTGAAGACGACGGGGTGGTGGGGTGACGTGGTGTGGGGTCGGTCTGTCAGCAGGAGGGGTAGGTTGCTGGGGCGTGCAGAAAAACAGAGAAGGGAGAGGTGTAGCTCGGGTGGGCTGTTGGGCCAGATTGGGCCAAAGGCCAGATTGCTGCCGCTGCTGTTTGAATTTCTTTCCCTCCTTTTCTTTTTTCTATTCGAATTTCTTTTCTAGTTTTTGTTTGAATTAGCAAATGTGCTCCAAAAAGTCTCAAAATTTCACCAAATTTTCGGAGGACAAGTCTAATGCAATGTAGTACATGCCATGCTGATTTGAATGCACTCATGATGATTTTCAAATGAAAAATTTGGGATGTTACATGGTGGATATGATGATGGTGATGATGATCCCGATGAAGTCCAGCTTGATGGTGGTGTTGATGGCGACAATATCCCCTCTCTGGGAAGGAATTTCCCTTGCAGATTTCTGCCTGCCTGAGAGCTCTTTCTCTCTCTGTAGTTTTCCACCCCGCAGAGGTGGCAGAATCTTTCTGTGGTCCCTTCCTGAGTCTTAGGGTTTCGTGGGGATAATATACGCCAAAGGGGAGAGCCAGGAGTGGGCCAGGGTGGCCACACCACCTGGTGGTGCAGCCAAGGGTGGCCCGCGCCAGTGGGTGGTGTGGGGCCCCTGTGGCCCAACTCCTCTCCCCTTCTGGAAAAATAGAATTTCCATGTATTTTCTGGGATTTTCTGATCTTCGTGAATTTCGCCTCCAAAAACGCCTTTTCCATCAGAATCCTGACTTCAGCGGTCCATCCTCCAAAAGTCATCAACCATGCAAAAATAGATGAAATAACATAAGTATCATCTCTTAATATGAAATATATCAATGAATAACAGTAAATTATGATATAGAATAGTGATGCAAAATGGACGTATCAATAGGCATCTTCATGAAAGTTGTAGCATTTAACGAGGTGAAGCCGTCGCCACATGGTACGGGCAGATGGTACGGGCGGGACCTACCCGTACTAGTGGTCGTTACGACTACATACACTTGGATTTTTCTCCCCAATTACTTGGTCGTGTGTACTTCCTGAAAAACCTTCATTATGATCCTGATTTCGTATTAAAAGCGTGATTTCCTGCACAACACAATTCAAAGCAAGGTTTTGCATATCTTTGCAATTATTAGTCATTCGTGGAAAGACTAGACTATTTCTTGTCAATTGTTTGACTGAAAACAATGTTTAAACAAAGTGTAAGATGGCTATTTTTGGATCCATCAACCCCTCTTTGTCACCAAAGGATCCAAACATGGCCTCCTCTTTTCCTAGGCGGTCTGCGTAGTCTGTATGTCCGTGGACTTCTGGTTGGGTTTCATCATCTTCCTTCCTTCCATGGTAGGATTACGAACGTGCCCTCAGGACACGTTTAGAGGGCATCTGAGGCCAATTGGAGGCGACCTGTGCGAGGACTAGCCTCAGCGGAGTGAGCCTCATGGAGGTCCAGTCGTTCCTCCTTCGGCTCCGGGGTTGATTCATCAAGGGGTGCTGACCTCGCGGGGTTATTGCTGCTTCGGATGTGGGCCTAGCGACCGGTGGGACAAGGTACCCTGGTTACCAGAGACCCGAGAGTAGCCCTCGGGCGCTTGTCGCGTGTGTGTCCTCTAGTGGACGTGAAGGGGCAAGGGCCCAATCGGTCGGTGGGGCCGCTACCGCTACCTGAGTTAATAATGGCCCACCCTTAAGAGCATCCTGGTCGTGCACACCAAGCGGTCGGGCACTTTCTAGCATCACGTCTAGAAACTGTCGGGGGGCGGTCATGTCTCGGAAGTTTCTCTCCCACGATTGATGGAATGTGGGATGGACTAGCGGTTAATGCCCGACAATCAAGGCGGCGAAGTGATCTGACACCTTGACTTATAAAAATGGGGGTGAGGTACCCTTTCACCTTGATGTCATTCCCTCTACTTCTTCTCTTTCCTTCCCAGCTTCCTGAGCTAGTGCCTTGCTCCTTCCCATGGCACTGAAGCGGTCCTCTATTGCTGACAAGGGTAAAGCCGTGATGGTGGAAGGGGAGGAGGCCCCTCCGGTGAAGCGCAACCAGGGCGACCGCGCGGGAGCAGCCGCGGGCATTATCGCAGGTGTGTTGCTGGTAGATGCAACACGTCTAGTTCCATGGTTGTTGTCGCGGTGGCAGAAGATGTACTGGCGAGGTGAGGTCGCGTTCATCCTCGCAATAGAAGCCAAGGGTGTCGTGGGGGCTGTAGTGGAATCCGAGGTGATGGTAGGGGATTAGCGTCACCCCTACCTTTGTCTCCTCCACCTATAACGGTGAAGATATAGAACGTGTCTGAATTGGTCATTGGTTTTGTCCTCATCCTCTTTGACACAGGCTGGTCTAGGAAGTTGATGCTTCCCAGACGCTTCACACTTTGAGCCATGAGCACCATGCCGAGGGGTGCCCGATTGAGGCACTCTGGCAATGGTGACGGCTGGAGGGTGAACGTCGAGGCCCCGGAGCCAGGGTGATGTTCCTTACCGTCAATTGGGAAAACTTCATTCGCGACCACAACATTGGGCGTGGATCCGTGCTGCGATTCCGCTACCTCGATGAAGGAGATATCTCCATGTTTGTGTACAACCTGCTGTTGTCCCGCGTTGATTACCCGCGCCACCTTTGGAGCGTGTAGGCGGCTCCCCCGACGAGGCTCTTGTTGTGTCCCCGGTGGTGACGCGAGTGCTAATAGGTAGTAGCATTTTGGTCTTCGCCTTGTTGGTTCGTCTGTAATGGAAGTACTATTGGTGAACCCTCTTGTTGCTCCTTTTGTTCCTCATGAAGTTTGTTATTTTTTGTGCCTCCTGTCGTGACGTGCTGTTGGGGACCATCCCCTGGGTGAACAACATTAAATGCTAGCGGTCTAGGGCTAGAGAGTGTATGGACCCAGACGATGTGGTCGCTAGATGGATCCTCGAGGACCTGTGAGCGTGCCTGGGAGCTTGCGGAGAAGGATGGTCTCCCACCAAAGAAAGATGAGAGCATGGAGGGGAATGGTTCCGAGGATGTTAGGACTCAGCCCTGCAGCGAGTATCCTAGCAGAGGAAGTTTTCATTCTGGCCTCGTGGAGAGTCAATCCCTCGGAGGGGAAAAACATTGTCATCCTCCCCTTAGGGGAGGTGACTTGAGTGCCCGCATCCCTCTGCATTCTGTCCTCCTATCCCTTTCATGTTATTTTGCTATGGTTGTGTACGGTATCGAACTGGCACGAGGAAACCGCGGGTGCCTGGTGATCTTTGAGAGGGGAAGGGGCCCCGTAGGTTCCTTTATGAGAGAGCCACATGGCACATGCGCCTTCCTGACTCCTCTGAGGAGGGATACTACCATATTCCAGTGACTCTACCCAGGGCTTCCGCGTATCTAGCCTGGTAGGGAGGATTCCTTGGAGTCACCCAGTGAACCCTTTGTATGGGAGGCTGTGGGATAGTCGCATGTCCTGTTCAGCTCGTTGAGGAGGGAACCATAGGTTCGCATGAGTTGTGCTGCTCGAGAGGCGATGCCCTCTAGAGCTAATCCGTAGGTTCCTCGTGGAGGAGACTGGGTGGCTAACGTATGCCCATCAAGCTACTCGAGGAGGAAGCCATAGGCTTAGTGTGGGTTAAGCCGCTCGAGGGAAGGTGCCCTCGAGAGCTACCCCGTAGGTTCCTCGTGGAGGAATCCGTTGGGCTAACACATGTCCTATAGTCACCCCGAGGAGGAAGCATTAGGATTAGCATGGGCTATTCCGCTCGAGGGGAGGTGCCATAGAGAGCTTCCCCGTAGGTCCCTCGTGGAGGAAACTGTAGGTCTACCGCATGTCCTGTAGGATCCTCGAGGAGGAATCCATAGGCTTAGCATGGGTTAAGCCGCTCAAGGGGAGGTACCCTCGAGAGCTACCCCATAGGCCCCTCGTGGAGGAAACCGTAGGGCTAACGCATGTCTTGTATGCACCTGGAGGAGGAAGCCATAGGCTTAGCATGGGTTAAGCTGCTCGAGGGGTGGTTCCCTCGAGAGTTGCCCTATAGGTTCCTCATGGCGGAAACCGTAGGGCTAATGCATGTCCTGTAGGCTCCTCGAGGAAGAATCCGTAGGCTTAGTGTGGTTTAAGCCACTCGAGGGGAGGTGCCCTAGAGAGCTGCCCCATATGTTCCTCCTGGAGGAAACCGTAGGGTTAATGCATGTCTAGTAGGCTCCTCAAGGAGGAAGCCGTAGGCTTAGCGTGGGTTAAGTTGCTCGAGGGGAGGTGACCTCGAGAGATACCCCGTAGGTTCCTCGTGGAGGAAAATATAGGGTTAACATATGTATTGTAGGCTCCTTGATACATTGCAAATGTATCTATAATTTTTGATGTTCCATCCTAGGTTTTATCTACTTTCTTGTGTTTTGTCCACACTTTGGAGTACTTTTCATATGATTTTTTGGACTAACCTATTAACAAGTGCCACAGTGCCAGTTGCTTGTTTTCTGCTGTTTTTGGTTCCAGGAAAGTCAGAAAATCAATTTTCT
Source organism: Avena eriantha (assembly GCA_910589775.1). NCBI lineage: Eukaryota > Viridiplantae > Streptophyta > Magnoliopsida > Poales > Poaceae > Avena > Avena eriantha. The sequence continues at coordinate 124,291,586 of OU342746.1, forward strand.
CAGAATTGGATGGGACAAAAGCCAAAGTTGATATTTTCCCAGAAGACTCACGGAGGCAGAAGGAGAGTCGGAGAGGGGTCACAGGGTGGCCACACCACCCCATGGCGTGGGTCCCCCCAGGCCACGCCAGGGCATGGTGTGGGACCCCTGGCTGCCCACCGACCTTGCCCTCTGGCCTATAAGAAGCCTCCCGAGGCATAAACCCTAGATCGTCAATCAGAAATCCACGAAAAGTTCGACAGCGCCGCCGCCACTGAAGGGGAGATTCGGGGGACAGAAAGTCTCTGTTCCGGCACCCTGCCGGGACGAGGAAGTGCCCCCGGAGCCATCTCCATCGATCTCCACCGCCATCTCCATCACCGTTGCTGATTGCCATGATGAGGAGGGAGTAGTTCTCTCTCGAGGCTAAGGGTTCTACCGGTAGCTATGTGTTCATCTCTCTCTCTATGCATGATCATATTGTGATCGTGAGCTTTGTAATCAAGTAGATCTACCTTGCTACTCAAATGCTTTATTAGATCTCTGCTCTCCCCATGTGTGTGAAAGTGACAGCGTGCACACCATGGTGGCACTTAGGCTAGAGATTACAAATACTTGTTATGAGTTATATTTGGAGTTGGATGTCTTGATGAAATTGTGGTGTTTGTTGGAACCATCTAGAGCTCAAGGTGACTGTGTGGGGTTAACTAGATGGGGAAAGCGAACTTTGAGGTGTGCTGTTATAGCCCTACCATCGATTAGAGTGTCCAACCGGAGAGTAGTTAAGAGTAGTATCATAAAGAGAAGATATTTATATGAGAGAGTGCTCACTAGTGAAAGTATGATCCCTAGGCCTTGTTTCTAAGCATTGATACACTGTTTGCTACTAGATCTGTTACATGTTTGCTTGCTTCCATCCTTATTTCAGTTTTCCTTTAGTCTCTTCCACGCCATCAAGTTATTTTCTAGCACCGTTGTCTTATATCCAGACCACTTGTATTTCACTATCTCTTCGCCGAACTAGTGCACCTATACACCTAACAAGTGTATTGGGTGTGTTGGGGACACAAGGGACTTCTTGTATCTTGATTGCAGGGTTGCTTGAGAGGGATACCTTTGACCACTTCCTCCCTGAGTTCGATAAACCTTGGGTGATCCACTTAAGGGAAAACTTGCTGCTGTTCTACAAACCTCTGCACTTGGAGGCCCAACAACTGTCTACAAGAATAGAAGTGCGTAGACATCAAGCTATTTTCTAGCGCCGTTGTCGGGGAGGTAAGCTAAAAGGTACTCACATCCTCCGGTGTGAGTGCTCGAAGTTATTTCCTTTAGATTCTGCAATTTTGCCTTTTTTTGTTTCTTGTTTTCACTAGTTAGGCTTAATGGAAAACAACAACAAAATTAGAGAGCTTTATAGTATTTATCTTGAGTTAGGACATGAAGTGTTTGAAGAGAAAATTTAAAAACCTATGGAACTTTATTTGCATGCTAATAGCGATGTTGTTAGTATGAACTCTTTGGACACCATTATTGCTAATGCTATGGAAAAGTCTAAGCTTGGGGAAGCTAGTTTTTATGAAAATGATCTTTTTAGTTCCCCAGCTTTGGAAGATAGCTATTATATTGCTTATGATGATACCAAACCTCCAATATATGATGATTACAATGATGAATATGATATTTTTTGTCCACCTACTATTGAGGAGAAAATTAGTTATGACTACAATTTGCCTCCTATATTTGATGATTATGGTGATGAGAATAATAATGATAGCTATTTTGTTGAATTTGCTCCCACTACAATTAATAAGAATGACTATGTTTATGTGGAGAGTATTAATCCTTTTATGCATGTGGCTTATGATAAGAATGTTTTATGTGATAGTTATATTGTTAATTTTATGCATGATGCTACTGAAAGTTATTATGAGAGAGGGAAACATGGTTTTATGCATCTCAATAATATTAAGTTTCCCCTCTTTATGTTGAAAGTCTTGAAGTTGCACTTGTTTTCCTTTCCTATGCTTTTTGCTTTGTGATTTCATGACTTGTTTCTTTTCAAGATTCCTATGCATAGGAAGTGGGTTAGACTTAAATGTGTTTTGGATTTGCTTCTTGATGCTCTCTTTTACTTAAATTCATATTTCTTACGTGAGCATCTTCTCAAACTATCATGCCTAACTTAAAGGCGTTAAAGAAAAGTACTTATTGGGAGATAACCCAAAAGTTTTTGATGAGTCTTGGAAGTTATTACCTCTGTAATAACCTCTCCTTATCCTTTTTATTTGCTTTTTGTGCCAAGAGTAACCTCTAATGAGAGAGAAGTAATGATTGGAAAAGTTGTTATCCCGAAACAGATTTTTGTGCTTCACCGTAAACATTAGTGAGAGAGCTCTGTATGTCGGATTGAGCTTTATGTTCTTGTGCTTCTGCCCCAGGTTGTTATCTAACTTTCGTTAGTTAAACACTTTTTGATTTGAGTAACAAAAGGTCTTCGAAAAAATTCGTCTTTACCTGCTGGTCTGTTTTGACAGATTTCTGCCATTTTCTGCTTTTGCTTCTTGTTGGTTCCTTCTTGAGTTCTTTTGGGGAATTGAGCTTTTTGAGGGAAGTGATACAGTAGCTAGTGTTCTAATGGAAGTTTATTTGGTGTTAGAACTGAACCTTGAGACTTATTTATCTTGAGTGCACTAATGTTGCTAATAAAGATTGTGTGAAGTTTTGTATGAAGGAAAAATTTCAGGTGTATGGAAGGAATGAGTAATGAGATGAAGAATGGACTAAAGCTCAAGCTTGGGGATGCCACGCGTGTCACCCCAAGAAATATCCAAGAAGTACAAGCGTCAAAGCTTGGGCATGCCCAAGGCATCCCCTTCTTCATCAATAAAAATCCCAGGTTTCTTCCAAACGCTTCATTTTTATTGTTTCATGCACAGTTGTGTTTTTCTTGGAGCGTCTTCTTTTTATTTTCGTTTTGGTTTTTCATTTGTTTTGGTTTGCTTAGTTTTCTGAATAAATTGGTTGTATCCCCTCTTTCATACATTGGTTTGCAAATAGTTTGGTTTGGTTTGGAAAAGAGTAGGAAAGTTCATGCTTATGTGGTAAAAAGAGCTCGCTTTTTACTGTGGCCTATGCTTTGTCATGCCATGCTTGATATTCTTTTGGCTTTATGCTTAGTATTCTTTGCTGTAGCATGACTTTTTATAAACAATTGAGATTGCTTAATGTGCCTTGGATGAATCATGCGTTGTTTTAGCATATTAAAGCATAGTATAGTGGTTTTCTCCTTTGATGCTTTATTTGGGTTGACTTGGCACATGCTCACACCATGTTATGACTATCTCAAGTCACCATAGCCTTTATGATCTTTTAGTTTTCAACTTGTAGTATCACTTTGATAAATGATGTTTTCTCGCTCTGCATGATTATGGCCATTATTGCTCTCTTAGTTTGTCGCTCTCAGTCTTTTTCTAGCCTCCACAACAAAGTATGAGTTCCACTCATGCATCCAACTCCCTAAACCAAGTTATTCCAAAGAGTCACCATACCTACCTACTAGCTTATGCTATTCCAAGTATATTCATGCTTTTGCTTACCTTCCAAATTAAACTTGTTATGAGAAAACTAGTGATTAAAGCTCTCACGAACTTGATGGCACACTTTTTTTTGCATCTAATAAACTTGAACCATTGGGTCCTTCTTTGTTGCGTATATGCTTGCGCTTTATAAGTTGAAATTAGCAGAACCACGTACCATGGGGAACGCTTTCAACATTGCACTCGTACTTTGTACCCCGTTGATATCATGTTCGTTTGCTTACAGATCCCGGCGGTGTGAAATAAAAGTGGAACTTGTAAGATCATGGAGTTTGTATGTGTGTTAGAGAAACGCCTGGGCCACTAGCCTAAGCCATGCCTAATCATGGTGGAAACTTGCAGCATAACCATAATGAGCACTCTATGAAGCATCCTCAATAAAAACCAATGCAAATAGCAAATAAAAAGATCGCTGAGATGCTCATTGTCTGCTTGCCTTATCATTTTGATTATGCGATAGCTCCTGTATCATGTGCAAGGGGTACCCCATTGGCGGTTCTTTATGATACACATGTACTTACAATGAAAAGAGCTTACTTGTGACTAAAGTTGAGTAGCATGAGGTTCGGTCTTCGTAAGTAAGGGGCATGAGATTTCAGCTTATAACTTGTCAAGCATATCCTCTTAGTTGTTCACTTTATCCTTAATCACTTCAAAATTCTTATGATAGGGGCAAATGAGAGCTGAAAGCTATAAGTACCATAATTTTTGGAAGCTCTTTATGAGACTTGAATCCCTACTTCCTTTTAAAAAGTCCTTTCTTCCACCATTATATTGAGTCTCCACCTTCTACCTTTATGCACCTACTTTGAGAGCATAGTGGCCATTCTTAGTTCTATGTGCATTGTCCCAAGACTAGTTGATTGATGCATACTTTGATATTGCTTGTTTTAAACTATTGTATCTAGTCACTCTTATGAACTTTGAAGGTGTCCTATGCATTTACATTTGCTACTCTATTGAGGGACAAGATGAATAATATTATGCTATGTTTTCTTTATGTGAAACAAACAAACGTCTTGCAAAGCATTGTTATTCATGAATCTTTTGTTTGTGCCTTTTCGTGTTGCAACATAGTTTCTTTGTCTTATTGCTAGCACTTTGTCTTTCATGTTATGACTGAAGTACTAAGATCCCAGCTTTGAATGTTTTACAAATATTTTGATCAAGTTTATGATGGTGCATGTCACCTCAAAAATTATTCTTTATTTTTATCACTTACCTACTCGAGGACGAGCAGGAGTTAAGCTTGGGGATGTTGATACATTGCAAATGTATCTATAATTTTTGATGTTCCATGCTTGGTTTTATCTACTTTCTTGTGTTTTGTCCACACTTTGGAGTACTTTTCATATGATTTCTTGGACTAACCTATTAACAAGTGCCACAGTGCTAGTTTCCTGTTTTCTACTGTTTTTGGTTCCAGGAAAGTTAGAAAATCAATATTCTCGGAATTGGATGGGACAAAAGCCAAAGTTGATATTTTCTCGGAAGACTCACGGAGCCAGAAGGAGAGTCGGAGAGGGGCCACAGGGTGGCCACACCACCCCATGGCGCTTGTCCCCCCAGGCCACACCAGGGCATGGTGTGGGCCCCCTGGCCGCCCACCGACCTTGCCCTCTGGCCTATAAGAAGCCTCCCGAGGCATAAACCCTAGATCGTCAATCAGAAATCCACGAAAAGCTCCACAGCTCCGCCGCCACCGAAGGGGAGATTTGCGGGACAGAAAGTCTCTGTTTCGGCCCCCTGCCGGGACGGGGAAGTGCCCCCGGAGCCATCTCCATCGATCTCCACCACCATCTCCATCACCGTTGCTGATTCCCATGATGAGGAGGGAGTAGTTCTCTCTCGAGGCTAAGGGTTCTACCGGTAGCTATGTGTTCATCTCTCTCTCTATGCATGATCATATTGTGATCGTGAGCTTTGTAATCAAGTAGATCTACATTGCTACTCAAGTGCTTTATTAGATCTCTGCTCTCCCCATGTGTGTGAAAGTGATAGCGTGCACACCATGGTGGCACTTAGGCTAGAGATTACAAATACTTGTTATAAGTTATATTTGGAGTTGGATGTCTTTATGAAATTGTGGTGTTTGTTGGAACCATCTAGAGCTCAAGGTGACAGTGTGGGGTTATCTAGATGGGGAAAGCGAACTTTCAGGTGTGCTGTTATAGCCCTACCATCCATTAGAGTGTACAACCGGAGAGTAGTTAAGAGTAGTATCATAAAGAGAGGATATTTATATGAGAGAGTTCTCACTAGTGAAAGTATGATCCATAGGCCTTGTTTCTAAGCATTGATACACCGTTTGCTACTAGATCTGTTACATGTTTGCCTTCTTCCATCCTTATTTCAGTTTGCCTTTAGTCTCTTCCACGCCATCAAGTTATTTTCTAGCACCGTTGTCTTATATCCATACCACTTGTATTTCACTATCTCTTCACCGAACTATTGCACCTATACACCTGACAAGTGTATTGGGTGTGTTGGGGACACAAGAGACTTCTTGTATCTTGATTGCAGGGTTGCTTGAGAGGGATACCTTTGACCACTTCCTCCCTGAGTTCGATAAACTTTGGGTGATGCACTTAAGGGAAAACTTGCTGCTGTTCTACAAACCTCTGCACTTGGAAGCCCAACAATTGTCTACAAGAATAGAAGTGCGTAGACATCACTCCTTGAGGAGGAAGCCGTAGACTTAGCGTGGATTAAGCTGCTCGAGGGGAAGTTCCCTCGAGAGCTGCACTATAGGTTCCTCGTGGAGGAAACCATAGGGCTAAAGCATGTCCTGCAGGCTCCTCGAGGAGGAAGCCGTAGGCTTAGCGTGGGTTAAGCCACTTGAGGGGAGGTGCCCACGAGAGCTACCCCATAGGTTCCTTGTGGAGGAAACAGTAGGCCCAACGCCTGTCCTGTAGACTCCTCGAGGAGGAAGCCATAGGCTTAGCGTGGGTTGTTTGCCGTGCATTTGTTAGCACATGTATATGTGCTGCGCGAGGGTTTCAAGCAGCAAGAACCATCGGTGAGGTGACTTTATCGCTGGGACAAGTCATAGCTCGACACTTTAGGCCTTAGTGTTGTTGGGAAGTGGCTCGGGGATAGACATCGTGCCTAGCCCCCGCTCGAGCGGTACATACTCCGTAAATGCACAAAGAGAAAATGAACTCAAGGTAATAAGACGAAAGTTGGCGCAGGACGCACGATTCCAAAAAACGACCAAGAGGTTCACATTCATTACAATGCCACCATGGATCGGCACGAAGCCTCACAGGGGAAGAGTCTGAGGATGATGAGGGTCGGATGTCACCTTCAAAGAAGTAGAGTAGTCGAGCTGCGTCCCTTAGAGAGGTTTGTCCACCTCGTCAGTGCCAGGAGCTGCCTTCTGAACCGAAGGTTGTCATATCTTGGGGGAGAAACGTTCATCGTAGGCTGGCTGCTGGGAGAATTTTATCATGATGCCAAAAGCCCCTGAGTCCTCGCCATTCCCTTTGGTCCCTTCGGTCTAGGAGAGGCCTCGTGGCAGCAAATCTGGCTTTTCTCCAGTGCCACGGACATCAACCATGGAACGGTCCTTGTCAAGGCGGTGTGACACTGTCGCAACTCTCTTTGCCTTGGCATTGTCCTGGCACACCATCTATTTTTTCCTTGTGGTGCCTCCGATGTAGTAGAGGGTGTCCATATCCTCTAGATGTGGCAGCAGTGGCCTTGTAGGCATGCTTGAGGGAGCGCAGAGCCTCCTTCTCATCGCATCGGACGGTAATGATTTCACCATTGTCACCAGGCATCTTCAAGATGTTGTAGGCATGATGGGTGACCGCCATGAACTTGCTCAATGCCTCGTAGCCCAATATGACATTGTAGGGGAGACCAATGTGTGCCACGTCAAAGTCGATGAGCTTGGTACGTTAATTGTCACGGGCCCCGAACGTGATAGTGAGGTGCACATGCCCGATAGTTATGGTAGTACCATCACTAATGCCGGTAAATGGCATGGTGGGAATCAACCTGTCATATGGCCCTTGTGTCTTGGCAAAATTCTCGGTGGAGATTACATTCAAACTTGCACCACCATCGATGAGTGTTTTGGCGATGGCGATGTTGTTGATGATGGGGGTGCAGATCATGGTAAGGGTGCACATAGCCCTGGTAGAGGTGGGCTGGTCGCTGGGATCGAAGGTGACGGTGTACTAGGACCATTTGAGATTCGGAGAGGGAGTTCCTAGCCGAGTAGCAGTGACCTCACGTGTGAGCTGTTTGAAGTGCCTATTGGATACTGGTGCCTGGGAACTGCCAAGGATGCAGGCAGTGACGCCCTTTGGCTCCTGGTAGCCCATGAGGCCTTCCTCGGCGAGGCCTCACTCGGTGGTGAAGTGATGATGTTGGGCAGCGTTTTCCTGATGACCTTGCTACTGGTCGCCTCCACCACCACGGTTGCCTCTCTAGTGGCCTCCTCCTTAGTGGTCGCCACGGCCGTTGTTTTGACCGCCACTCTGCTTTATCTTCCTCTGATTGCTGCGTTTGTTGCTTATCTTTTTTAGCTCATAACAGTCATCTGTGTCGTGCCCATGCCTCTTGTGGAAGATCCAGTATGGGCGGTCATCATGCTCTCCTTCTCCCTCGCCTCCACATGGGCTCTTTCGCTCTGGATCTTCTGTGCGAACAACCAGAGACTTGCGGTTGGCCTCTTTTCCCTTGCTATTGGAGGCACCCGAGGGCTTGGGCGTGTTCTTGTTGGGGTTTCGCGTATGTAAACAATAATTTTTACCCTATGCCCCTGAACCCCTGATGTTGCCAGCACCTATCTATTAGTAATACAGTAATGGGAGGGGCTTTTCGCGAACTAACCCTTGAAGACCGAAAAGCATTGTCAACTCTCATGAGAGCATGGTTGATGTAGACGAGCCGAAGCCGACCTCAAGGTTGTGATGAAGTCCTTGCGCTCCTATGGCTCCAACGACTTGAGTGCCTCAAATGTGACACCTCGTGGGGAGTTACACACGTCCGGTGCCTGACGATGACTCCCGCTTCCCTGATCCAGTAGCAGTTGCGGAAGTAGAGCTCCTGGATCCGAATCTCGCAGCGCGATGGTGCTCCGCGGTGAAGATGCTTCTAATGGGCGCCTTTACTACTTAGGAGCACGGTCACGAGAGAGAGAGAGAGAGAGAGAGAGAGAGAGAGTATCAATTGGAGGTCTTCCCAAAAGTGAGAAGACCTTTATTGAATATTGTGTGTATTTATCTGGCCAAATACCCCCACTATATATAGGGAAGGGGAGGTACTACCTCCCTCAAAGTCCCGGGGTGGGACTAAAGGAGAGGAGAGGGGGAGGTGTGGCGCCGCCAGCCACCCCCATGGGCCCCACGCGGGGGGGGGGGGGGGGGGGGCTGGCCCACTAGGGCGCTGGCCACCCCCTCTGGCCCTTCTCCCTCTCACCTTTCCCTAATGGGCCCTCTTCCCTCCGGAATTGGCTCGTTAAGCCCTTTGACCATTTAATTGATTTTATATTTTATTAAATAATTATAAATAAATGATTAACCAATATTTAACATTCATTCATATATTATCCAATCCCCGTGGTTATGGAACACCTTCCACCTCCACTCTGGACATCCTCCGGACTTACCGAAACCCTTCTGGTTTTCTCTCTACTATTCTTCGGCGATTCTTCTGATCCTATAAACACTCTCTAAGCATCATCAAACCCTTAAGCGTGATACCCTACGGTTCGGGAACACTCCAGACATGGTCGGGACACTTCCGGACCAATGATCAACAGAGGGACCTGGATGGCCATGTGACCCCTGTGCGTTCCATGAAGATCTTTCGTCGTTTGAACCGGGACAGTTGTGTCTTATTCCGTTTGTCTCTCGATACTTGCATTGCCTGAGATCTGATCAATGACATCACCATGTCGTGTTCAATATTGTTCTCGAACAATGCTACTTGACTAGTTCTGACAAGTGATGTCCCTGTGATCAAATCACACGCTACGCAGCTATTGGATATAACTTCTCCGAGTGGGCCCTTGAGTATCTTTCCGTCACGTGGACGGACAAATCCCGCTCTTGACATATATTTCCTCTACGGTTTCCTACGAGTACCTGAGCACACCTTTATAACCACTGTATTACCAAGTGGCACTTGATGCTATCTAAGCACTCTCGGTAGACAGTGATTGATATAGCCTCACGATGTAAGGAATAGTCTACGAGGATCCATTTCTAATCATCGTAACTTGAACTTCGTGACATGATCAGGTCACGATGTTTAGGTTGGGTATTGGTTCATCATCTCATTCTCAGTATGAGTTGACTCCATTTCCAACTGGCATAAATGCCACATGATCAGGAAACTTGATCATCTCTTGACCAATGAACCAGTGACTAGAGTTTCACTGAGAACGCCTGGTTGTTTATATATCACACGTGTATTGATGTTTCCACTCAATACAGTTATAGCATGATATAAAACTTAATCATAAACTTTATGAAATATGATAATAGTCCTTATCACTATTTTTCTCTAGGGCATATTTCCAACAGTCTCCCACTTACACTAGAGTACAAATAAACTAGCTGCATTTGTTCTTAATTGTTGGCACCATATGTTCGGTAGCCTGAACATGCTTGCTCATGGAAGAGGTTGAGTCTTGGGTTTGTATATTACAGTCCCAAATCCTTTGCAACTTACTAATGTCACCTTGATTGACATTAATACTTTATCATCACATGATAACATCTGTGTGTATGCATCGTCGCTATGGCAGCAGAATGAGGCCTGATTCCAGGAGCCTACAGTGACTTTATATCAACCTCGAGGGCTTTCTCATGAGCACTGTGCCCTGGGACAGTTCATTCTACGTTAAAAGCAAACTAGCCCTACCATAACATTATACAACACTTTAGATGGTACCCTTATCTATTATTATAAATGTATTCATTCAAACACTAGTGCACTCTGTGCAACTTTCGATGTTTTTGTTCACCTCGCTTCCTACTTGACTCTAATCGGTATTTACAAGAGTTTCCAACATATTCCCTTATAAAATAACCCTTTATGTTTTAAGATATGTCATCCTTTATTGATTTGAAAATGTGTCTACAGTTCTCTATTAGACACCGCAGACAAACTCAGCTCAACGTTCCGTGATTCGAACTTAATCAATTTTAAACGTTCCTTATTGGATCATATATTATGAGAAGTTATCACCATGGTTTTCTAAGATAGAACCTATGTCTCAACATAGTGGATGATGATCATCCTTTTCTTTCAACCATTGATGTTAAACTTAATACTATTCTTAACATGAGTTATTAAGGACCAGTTCCTTAATTAACTTCTATTATGAAAACCCTTTTCATAATCCCTTAAGGAATACTACATAATATCACAATACACTTATTATCAACTTCTACCCCTTATAAATCATTATTTATCGGTACTTGCACTTTTATTATTAACACACTTAAGAATCACTCCTATAAGCTCCCACTCAAAATATGTTCCCAATATATTTGGGTATGAGTCACTACTCTTACTCAAACTATGTTCCTACATATTTGAATTTGAGACTTATATTGCTCCCACTCAAAATATGTCATTCACATATTGTTTTAGGAAGACTTTCATAGCTCCCACTCAATTTCATGCAAATTTCATATCCACTCGCTATTTTGAACAACTTCAAAATCCGTTGATCAAATATCAAACTTGGAGATTTACTATGAGATACTAGTACTTTTACTAGTTTTAAATCCACTAGAAATTTAGCACACTTGAATCAAATTCATTTGAATTCGTCCAATACTTGACAAATTGTGCTTTTGTCATTTACCCCTTTTTCCACTATGGCTTTGCAGTCATTTGGGAAAATTCCAAGTAACTCCTTTACTTGTGAGATTCAGCAACGAATTGCTTTCTAATCTCAAGGGAATTTTGCTTTTAGGATTTCTCATAATTATAGTTTACCATTTTTTGCTTAGTAGTTCGTAGGTATGTCATATTATGGTAATCATGACAAATGATTCACAAGTGTCTCCATACAAGATATGGGTTACATTTTTTAATCCTACTTCATGTAGTGAAAACACCAGTGGGGAAAACACAATGATCATTATCATTCATTCCTTCCTTTTGTGAAGAGAATCATTCAGGAACATTTTCCGTTGCACTTCTCAACACTCGGATAAAGGGTTTTGAATCCACATCATGTTTTTCACTATCTTCCATTTGCTCCATAATTGAGAAATATCACCGAATGAGAACTTTCTCAAGAATGCACCAAAATCCAAGCAATACAAGTTTTGCTTCCCTTTTGGTTTTAGCTATGGATTTCATATTCAAAGTTTCCAATGAATACTCTAAAAGGACTTATTCGCTATTGTTTTGGTTATATCGAATAGCCCCAAAACTTTCATGACTATCCATACTAGATATGGAGCCGATCTCACGAATCCAGATGGTTCACTATATATTCTAATTGACTGCTAACTATTTCTAACTAATGGTCTCTATATCTACACTACAACGATTTATTTGGCGCCATCTATTCACCCACTTTGATATCTAATATCACATTGTGATGCTTTGCATCACATTGTGATGCTTTGCATTTTGACATTTCAAACGCATGCATTCCACAATTTCTTTTATGCCATTCTTATAAAGTCGAATTCCATTACTATTGATCAAATCGTAGTAATTAGATTCTCTTTTATATTCATACACTTTGTTGATGAAACACTTTGATCATATCAAATAGTTACATATTCATGTTTCCTTTGGTAAACTACTTTACACTTATAAACAATCATATACTGATAATTACCATTTTGTTGAAACACAATACATCAAATATGTATTTACTTTCAACAATTCATTAAACACTTTGTATTCAAGTAATACACAGTGTTCAAGTTATTTTGCCGAACTTAGGCATGATTCATATGTGACAAGAAATCGAATGTCTTTCACATATTATCATTATAACTTTGAATTTAAACAATGGTTTCATTCATTAATGAACATATCATTAAGTTGGGTATTTTTTTAAAGGCATTTCAATGTTTTACAAATGTTCATGCATTATCGATTAGTTTCAAAACTAGGATAATTCACACATAATCAAACAAGATATGAACACAAATAGAAATCATTCGTAAAAGTGGAACAACTGTTTGTTACAAACTGAGATGAATAACCGTCTCACAAAGTGTGAGACACACTAAAGATGTTCACAATCTTTTGATTTACAATAATCATCCTAAAACATAAACTAAGTGATAAATGTTGAGGGAGAGTCTCGTTGGCCATCATCATCATGCTTGCCATCAACACGCAACATCACCTCCTCTCCAGAAAGCACCTCTCATGCAAAAGGACCTGTTTTTAGTAAAACAGTACAAGTATCAAATATACTTAACACTGCAAATGTGTTTGCAAGATTATAACATTTATAAAATTGTATATCAAATATATACCTTTGTCATTGATGACCTCAGCGACAATGGGTTCAACCATCACATTCCTGAGATGTGATACGAACCTGTGGAATTCCATTGATTCTGTGTCACCTCTCATAATGCAAGTCCCGACTTGTGCTTGGTAGCTTGGTGGCAGCGACCGCAACACAACGCCATTTGCAAAAGATCCCGTTATCCAGCTATCCAGGAAGTATGCAGGCCTCATGTACGCATCATGCATGTGCTCCAAGTGGTCGTCGAGTGATGAATTCTCCTCCATCTTAATGGAGAGGAAATCTCCCATCAGCTCATGCTCCCATATGCATGCTTGTTCCACAAAATGTGTCCTAAGCTGTAGCATTACCGTACGAGGGTTGACATTACCCACGACAGGCCACAACTCGTCCACCATTCTGAAACACATTGTAACTGAAATGAAGGAGGCCATCTCCCGATGGTGATAGTAGTCTTCCCACTGCTCTGGGGTCTCTAGGTCAATGGGCTGATCCAAATCCATCTCATCGAGTATGTAGTCGACCACGTCATTCTCTCTAAGGAGAACATGGAGATGCGTAACCCACATAGACAAGTTTGATCCGTCTAGCCTGAGCTTCTCTCCTTCTAACCAATAAATCATTAATAGGAAAGGTGGCATCAGGAGAACCTTTTCTACATTTATAATTACAAAGAGGAATTTAGACTAAGTTTATAATTAAATGAGTTAATAATAACTCCACTCAGAAACACCTATCCCATGAAGGGTTCCTAGTGATAACACGACCCCTTTTCCCCACATCTCCCCCGATCATCACGGCCATCAATGTGGGTTCAAGGGTTGAAGCTAAACGTCGGTCACATCATTCATGCGACTCGTGCTCGATCTTTCGACCATCCGCTTTCTGAGGCCACGTCTCTGTAACGTGCTAGGCTCGCCAACACAACCTTAGTGTATTCGTTGTGCAACATGGCTTACACCCACTGTATGCGAACGTAGATATGTCTGACACCCACTCACCATGGGTCGCCTCATACTGAAGAACTTTCTTGGTGGTGCATGACAGGATCGCAGCATAGAAAACAAAAAAATTCCTATGATGGGAACTATTATACGCCAAGATCTATCTATTAGATACAAGCAACTGGAGGATATACATCCATAGAGAACATACCCTCGAAGACAACAAAGCTTTCTTAACAAGATGGAACTCGTGGATGATGTGGTCGTACACTTGCCGATCTCAAGATCATGATGAAGTCCAGCATGTCCAGCAGGCCCAGCTCCAGCACGTCCATCAGATCTAGCTCCAGGAAGTCCAGCACCACCAAGTCCAGGACCGCAAAGCATCGGTGCATCCATGACCGCACACACGTCCGGTACCCCGACAACCTCCATCCCTCGCTCCAGCAAAGCAGCGGAAGCAGTAACTCCTTTCCAGATAAAGCCACCGGGAACATGTATCTCGCTAATCCGAGACCATGGGGAAAAATACTAGAGGGGGACAGAGATCCTTCACCAGGAGGTGTGAGTGTGAAGGTGTGATAGGGGGCCTTTTATAGGAGGAGGGGAGGGTACCCCTCCCATGGCTGGCGCCCATGGAGGGTGTCCCTTCACCTCCCTCATTCATGTGGTGGTAACCCCCTCCACATAAATATGCCCCTTCACATTCTCTATTAAAGTCTCCACTTTAAATGCATTAAATTTCTCCAAATTTAATGCTCTCTCATTTAATAAAACTCTTTTATTAATTTTATTCAGAATTTTTTTAATTACTTTAATTAACAAACATTCACATAAAACCCCCTCCAACATTTCAATATTACATGCACAACCAATTTCAGCAATTTCACCCGAAATAGTTTCGGTGTCTATTGAACTAATCCCAGCGCTTTCTTAAATCTTTATCTGAAACATATTTGCTCCAAATGGAGTCGGTATCCCTTAAGTGTGTCACCTTATGGTTCGTGAATAATGCAGACATGATCGAGACCCCTCTCAGATCAATAATCAGAAGCGGGACCTGGAGATCCATACTGACTCCGACACATTCAACGATGACTTCTGTGATCATGAGAACCTTTAACGCTAGTAACTAAATCCCTTTGTCTAGCGATATATTACATGTCCGAGATTCTATCATCGGTATCTCCATACCTAGTTTGATCTCGTTATCGACATGTACTCTTTTCTTGTTCCTGTGATATAACATTCTAGTGATCTCATCACTTGCTTGCAAGCTTACCAATGTGATATCACCGAGAGGGCCCAGAGTATATCTATACGACATCGGGATGGAAAAATCCCACTCTCGATCCTTGAGCCTCTACATAACACTTTTGTAGATTTGAACCCACCTTTATAATCACCCTTTCACGGTGTGACTTTTGATGTTATCAAGGTACTCTTCCAGTGTTAGTGATTGGCATGATCTCATGGTCTAAGGACTAGGATTACTTCGTATGATGTTATAGCAATATAAACACAATGACTTTGATCGTAATGCTATACTTCAGATGAATGTTCATCACATCATTCCACTAATGTTGTGACCTTGTTATTAACAACATCCAATGTCCATGATCAGGAAATATTGATCATCTTGTTAATCAACGAGCTAGTTTATAAGAGAGGCATAACTAGGAACTTTCCTTTTGTTTATTAAATACACATGTTTTAACATTTCCAAATTAATACAATTATAGCATACAAAATAAACATTTATCATAAACAAGGAATAAGATAATAACCACTTTATTATTGCCTCTCGGGCATATTCCCTTCAGTCTCCCACTTGCACTAGAGTCAATAATCTAGTTTGAAAAACTTTGCATATTGAAAACCTATGGCTTTCTGGTGTTGCATATACGCGATTGCTAGTGGTTAACATAATCTCTGGATCTGATAGTTTCAGGTCCGTGTGTATTTGCATGTCTTTGCATATCTATGCATCACTCATTCTCAAATGAGATGGCATTCTATAAATTTGGTCCCTTTGGTGAGACCTTTAGTTCGTTCAGGTTAAAATACGTGTATATTATTGTCATACAATATATCTTCATAGTATTAGCCCACTTTGAACCACACCTAGTTTGATAAGAAACTACTTAACACAAATGCCCTCCTTTGCTGCTACTATAGCAGTCATATACTTAGCCTTTTGTTGTAGTATCCGTCACAATGTCTCAACTTTGGAACTCATCCAAATCCATCATGGAACATCCTTTCCATTACATTGTGCCACCCATATTCTAAATTGAGATAAATTTTAATTTGTATCTTGTGACGAAACTAGTATCAATGTAACACTTTACAATGAACTACCGTTAACTATTTGTCACTTATACATGATATATTCTTAGTTCTTCCAAAGCTCATAAGAATATCTTTACTATCGTCCAATGATCATCTTATGAATCATTCTGGTATGTACGGATAACATTTAGAGCATAGGACATATCTGGATATGTACATATCACGGTATAATCGGTCAAAATCTTCATGTGATTTTACTCACCAAGTGTTGAACCACTTGAATCTTGATACAATCCTTTCCATGCAGCAAGTCTTTCTTGTTGTTTCCATATTGAACCCTTTCAATATCTCATATATGTACATCTGGCACAACCATATTAGCGCCTCAATCTATCCATATAGACATTGAAGCCAAATATTTCGGTTTTTCCCAAGTCTTTCATCGAAATCCTATTTTAATGAAATTCTTAACTTGTGTCAATAAAAGATACATCATTTCCAATCAACAATATGTACTCTGCATAATGTATTGGAAATTTGTACCAGTGCTCCCACTTAATTTCTTGCAAATTCAAGCATCTTCATCGTCTCCGATGAATTTAAACTCCTTTAACATTTGCATCATGGTGAAGATTCCAACTCCGCTATGCTCACTTCAACTATTGAAAATTTCATGCCCTTTTAGCACCCTTTGAATTAACAAAACCCTTCGGACCATGTCTTGTACATGTCCTAGGTAACCCTTCTATTAGAGGAACAATGTTTTGTTTGTTCAACTACCATACATCAAATTATATTTAGTGGTTGCTACATTAATCCGTCAAGACTAAATATCGCTATGAAAGATCAAATCTTGTCATAGTCAACTCCTTGAACATTGCTATAAACTTCTTTCCGACATGTCGACTATTTCATAGATGTTAAACATCCATGTCTATTTCTTTATAGATCCAACCATGACTGATAGGCTTCACGCCTTTCTGGAGGGTCTTCCAAGTTCAGAAACTTGATTTCTCGTGTATGGATACTATCACGGATTCTATGACTTCTAGTCATTTTATGGAGTCAGGGCCCATCATTGCATCTTTTCATGCAGTCGGTTCATCATTGTCAAAACAATAACGACTTGTTTATCAAATCTCACTATTTGATTCTTACCCGATGCATACGGTTCAAATAGGAACTCTAATCTCCAAGATCACACCCTTTGTAATCACGGGAGCCATGAGCATTGTGGCCACCACCGGAACACTTTCCGGCACTACGCTACTTAGCACATATAGCTAAGGTTCAACAACCTTATCAAAGTTCTATTGTCCTCCCACTTAACTTTTCACGAAAAATTCTTTCTCAAGAAACTTGACGTTCCAAGCGACAAACTCTTTTGTCCTCGGTGTTATGGAGGAATTCCCAACAAATTCTTTGGGATAACCTACAAAGACGTGCTTATCTGACTTTCGTTGTAAACATTTTACTTATGCATAGCATACCAAAATTTAAGAAAAGACAATTCGGGTTTTATCCCAAACCATAACTCATATGGTGTCATTTCAATAGATCACGATGGTGCTCTTTTCAGCGTAAAAGCGGTGTCTCTAAAGATTTAATCCTTAAAACATAATGGAAGTTTTATAAATGACATCTTTGATCTTACCATGTCAAACAAGGTTTGATTTGATCTCTCTAACATACCATACTCTTGTGGTTTATCGGGAAGTGCAAATTCATGGAACAATTCCTGAAATCTTAGGTGTTTTGCTAAACATGTAACTCAAATATCTTCCTTTATGATCAAATCATAAACTCTTTTATTTTCTTGTTACAATGATTTTTCACTTCATCTTGAAAGTCTTTGAACAATTTTCAAATGTTTCATACTTCTTCCTTGTTAAGTAAATATATAGATATATTCACTCAAATTTCTGGAGAAAGCATATGAAGCAAAAAGATCGATCGCATATGGCTACATATAATGGACTATATACATTAATATGTATAATATCCAATATGTATAATATTCAATATGTTAGTCATCCGTTCCTCTTTGGCCTACGGACGGAGTTTCAATTATCTCGAGGAAAGTCTCACAAGCGTCAATTGATCAAAATCAAAGACTCCAAAAATCCATCAACATGGAGTTTCTTCATGTTTACTTTCCAATATAATTCAAACAGCGATGTCACTTCATAAGTGATCTTCCAATCATTTGTCTTGCGACATTTTAGCAATAATGTTTATGGATGTGATTTCTCCAACTAGACTAGTAAAAGTTCATCCATCCTTTATGGAATACGGTAATTATTTGACCAACCATTGTTCTCATAATACCGGAACAAAATAAAAATTATTAAAACAAATCTTGAAGGATAGGTTTGACGACAACGAAGAACACAATAACACTTTATTTGTTTTTGATGAACATCATCACTTATTCTCTTGCTAGTTACTTAGGCTGTTGCAGTTCATGATTGTGTTGTTCTGTATGACACTTCACACCAACCAATTTGGTATCCAATACCTAAGAGCCACATTGTTTAACAAGCAAAGAATATAGCCATAACATGTATATCTTCTATATACCTAAGTTGGACATCTCCAACTTTTTCTTTTCTGGCAAATATTTTATAGATTCTCTTTCAGCAATTCCTTTTCTTTTAAAAGAATCTATCAACATCAATAGTGGTGTCATTCACATGACACATAGTACAAAGTGTATATAGTCAAATACTAATACCTTTGGACTTCCACTTTGAAGTGGATCACCATCATCAAATGTTTGGTGTTCTTTCAAAAATCCATTCTTTAGTAATCTATTAGTGTAGTAAACATTTTACTTACATCTTCTATTCATCCTCATCATGAAAACTTTCATGATCAAACTACTATAGCCTATAAGGAAGAATCGTGAGTTTAATATCAGTTCCCAAGACCTTTTTGGTAGATTAGGACGCCTAGCGTCTCGAACCTTCACAAATTCTCATACAATATGAGAACGTGTATTTTGTTAAATTATACTCTATCATATTGCAACCATAAACTTTGTTTCGGATATCACAATATCTTTCACACTTGATGGTTTCTGAAACAATTATTTCAGCTCCTAGATAACCTTGATATTAAAACAACTTTTGAATATCAAGAATCATGGAGGCAAACATGATACTTTAGATACTAACATTGGAATTCTTACTCTTGATTTAATACTACTTATTAAACTTCATGGAGTAAATAGAGTTTGCTGAAAGTTTGCAATAGGACTTCTAAACTTTAAATTGACATTCAAAACAATACGATACCAGTTCGCAAAGTAAATATCCAGAATTCTATAGTTCTATTATCTCAATTAAAACTAAGCATAAGGTAGTAAACAGATGTCAATTACTACAAAAAATTATGCAAATTCACTTTTATTTAGTTTATGACAAATTTGGTTCGACTAATCCAAATTAGAAATGAACTCCCACTCAAAAACGACATCCCTCATGCCTTTTTGGTGGTTACATGAACCAAATCCACTACACCAAGTCCGATCATCACGTGAGTCGTTGTAGCTTCAAAGGTGAGCATCAATATGGGCATCATAACAACTATATGACTCATGCTTAACCTTTCGGTCCGTGTTCCGAGGCCATGTTTGTACATGCTAGGCTCGCCAGGTAAGAACCTTAGTACTCGCGTGTGTAAAACTGTCTTACACCTGAAATATGATCGTGGATTCAAGTACACCCAATCATCACGTGATTTCTTGAAGCCACGAAACATAAACGGTGCAAACTTAAGGAAGAACACATTTTTATCTTGATATCTAAATGAGGGATCATCTTATAATGCTACTAAAAGCGCCAAACTAATAATATAAGATGCGAACATCATATGTGTAAAGTGGGATGATATGGGCCATGCATTTGATCACCATCATATGCATCGTGGTATGATCTCTATCATTCCTTTTTGTGTAAGGCCAAGGTCTATGGAACTTACATGTTAGGTGTGTTGTAAGGGTATCAAGTATACATAAACTTATAACATTTCCATATCATGACACTAGCCTAGCAACGATCTAACCTAGACGCTTCTAATTTATCAATTGCAAGTTTTTACGTGGCTTAGGGCTTTCGAAGATAGAACCGGTCTTACCTATGAACATGGAACCACAACGATGATAACTAAGTTATTAGCAACTTGTTGTAAATCAGATATTGACTATAGTAGGAGAGACAGACACCCGCCAGCCACTTATGCAAAACTAGTTGCATGTCAGTCGTGGAACCGGTCTCATGTGAGATTGATGTCTATGCACTTCTATTCTTGTAGACAGTTGTTGGGCCTCCAAGTGCAGAGGTTTGTAGAATAGCAGCAAGTTTTCCCTTAAGTGGATCACCCAAGGTTTATCGAACTCAGGGAGGAAGTGGTCAAAGGTATCCCCTCTCAAGCAACCCTGCAATCAAGATACAAGAAGTCTTGTGTGTCCTCAACACACCCAATACACTTGTCAGGTGTATAGGTGCACTAGTTCGGCAAAGAGATAGTAAAATACAAGTTGTATGGATATAAGACAACGGTGCCCGAAAATAGCTTGATGGCGTGGAAGAGACTAAAGACAAACTGAAATAAAGATGGAAGCAAGCAAACATGTAACAGATCTAGTAGCAAATAGTGTTTCAATGCTTAGAAACAAGGCCTAGGGATCATACTTTCACTAGTGAACACTCTCATATAAATATATTCTCTTTATGATACTACTCTTAACTACTCTCTCGTTCGACACTCTAATTGTTGGTGGGGCTATAACAGCACACCTCAAAGTAAGCCTTTCCCATCTAGAAAACCCCACACTGTCACCTTGAGCACTAGATGGTTCCAACAAACACCACAATTTCATAGAGACATCCAACTCCAAATATAACTCATAATAAGTATTTGTAATCTCTAGCCCAAGTGCCACCATGGTCTGCACGCTGTCACTTTCACACACAAGGGGAGAGCAGAGATCTATTAAAGCACTTGAGTAGCAAGGTAGATTTATAGATTACAAGCTCATGATCACAATATGATCATGCATAGAGAGAGAGATGAACACATAGCTACCGGTAGAACCCTTAGCCTCGAGAGAGAACTACTCCCTCCTCATCATGGGAATCAACAACGGTGATGGAGAT
Organism: Avena eriantha; assembly: GCA_910589775.1. Lineage (NCBI taxonomy): Eukaryota > Viridiplantae > Streptophyta > Magnoliopsida > Poales > Poaceae > Avena > Avena eriantha. The sequence goes on from OU342746.1 coordinate 124,313,028, forward strand.
AGTGGTGGAGATCGATGGAGATGGCTCCGAGGGCACTTCCCCATCCCGGCAGGGTGCCGGAATAGAGACTTTCTGTCCCCCAAATCTCCCCTTCGGTGGCGGCGGCGCTGTGGAACTTTTCGTGGCTGGAGGCTTGATGATTTAGGGTTTATGTATCGGGAGGCTCTTATAGGCGAGAGGGGAGACCGAGGGGGTGCCGGAGGGGCCCACACCACCCCCTGGCGTGGCCTTGCCTGGCCCGCGCCACCAGGTGGTGTGGCCACCCTCTGGCCCTTCTCTGTCTCGTATTATGGCTCCAAGTGTCCCCCGATAAAATAGTAACTTTGGCTTTTGTTCCGTCCAATTCCAAGAATATTCATTTTCTGACTTCCTGGAACCAAAAACAGCAGAAAACGGGCAACTGGCACTATGGCTCTTGTTAATAGGTTAGTCCAAGAAATCATATGAAAAGTACTCCAAAGTGTGGAAAAGAACACAAGAAAGTAGGTAAAACCAAGCATGGAACATCAAAAATTATACATACATTTGCAATGTATCAGTGATGACATGTAAAGTTGGTCCGGGACGCTTCATCCCACTATGCCACCAATATCCAAAATACATGAAAGAAGCAATAACATGATCATCATCGCCCACATATAAACATATATGTACTACCCGTGCAAAGCACCTACGCATAGATCAGGCTTTGATACCACTGAAGGGTTTGCAACATAGAAAACAAAAAAATCCTACGATGGGAACTATTATACGCCAAGATCTATCTATTAGATACAAGCAACGGGTGGATATACATCCATAGAGAACATACCCTCGAAGACAACAAAGCTTTGTTAACGAGATGGAACTCGTGGATGATGTAGTCGTACACTTGCCGATCTCAAGATCGTGATGAAGTCCAGCAGGTCCAGCAGGTCTAGCTCCAGCACGTCCATCAGATCCAGCTCCAGCAAGTCCAGCACCACAAAGAAGTGGTGCATCCGTGATCGCACACACGTCCTATACCCTGACAACCTCTATCCCTCGCTCCAGCAAAGCAGCGGAACTAGCAACTCCTTTCTAGATAAAGCTATCGGGAACATGTATCTCGCTAATCCGAGACTATGGGGAAACATACTAGAGGGGGAGAGATATCCTTCACGAGGAGGTGTGAGTGTGAAGATGTGAGAGGGAGGCCTTTTATAGGAGGAGGGGAGGGTACCCCTCCCATGGCCAGCGCCCATGGAGGGTGTCCCTTCACCTCCCTCATTCATGTGGTGGTAACCCTCTCCACATAAATATGCCCCTTCACATTCTCTATTAAAGTCTCCACTTTAAATGCATTAAATTTCTCCAAATTTAATGCTCTCTCATTTAATAAAACTCTTTTATTAATTTTATTCAGAATTTTGTTAATTACTTTAATTAACAAACATTCACATAAAACCCCCTCCAACATTTCAATATTACATGTAGAACCAATTTCAGCAATTTCAACTGAAACAGTTTCGGTGTCTATTGAAATAATCCCATCGCTTTCTTAAATCTTTATCTGAAACATATTTTCTCCAAATGGTGTCACTATCCCTTAAGTGTGTCACCCTATGGTTCACGAATAATGCAGACATGATCGAGACCCCTCTCAGATCAATAATCAGAAGCGAGACCTGGAGATTCATACTGACTCCTACACATTCAACAATGACTTATGTGATCGTGAGAACCTTTAACGCTAGTAACTAAATCCCTTTGTCTCGCGATATATTACATATCCGAGATTCGATCATCGGTATCTCCATACCCAATTTTATCTTGTTACTAACATGTACTCTTTTCTCGTTCCCGTGATATAACATTCTAGTGATCTCATCACTTGCTTGCAAGCTAACCAATGTGATATCACCGAGACGGCCCAGAGTATATATATCCGTCATCGGGATGGACAAATCCTACTCTTGATCCCTGAGCCTCTACATAACACTTTTGTAGCACTGAACCCACCTTTATGATCACCCTTTCACGGTGTGACGTTTGATGTTATCAAGATACTCTTCTAGTGTTAGTGATTGACATGATCTCATAGTCTAAGGACTAGGATTACTTCGTATGATGTTATAGCAATATAAACACAAGGACTTTGATCGTAATGCTATACTTCGGATGAATGTTCATCGCATCATTCCACTAATGTTGTGACCTCATTATTAACAACATCCAATGTCCATGATTAGGAAATCTTGATCGTCTTGTTAATCAACGAGCTAGTTTATAAGAGAGGCATAACTAGGAACTTTCCTTTTGTTTATTAAACACACATGTATTAATGTTTCCAAATTAATACAATTATAGCATGCAAAATAAACATTTATCATAAACAAGGAATAAGATAATAACCACTTTATTATTTCCTCTCGGGCATATTCCCTTCAGTGCACACTTAGGGGGAACACAATCATTGGTAATTTTAACAAGGTTCATCTTATTAGGCTACCGTCGAGTATCTAATACTAGCACACAATAAGATATACAAACAATAACATTGAATGTAAATGCGATGTGATATGGTCCTTCACGTCGTGATCTCCATCCGTCGTCACCGGATTCCGGCGCTAGGGTTCCGGCGCCGTAGACACCAGGGTACCGGTGTCTTTCTAGCGTGGTAGTTCGTCACCTCCGTGACTATCTAATACTACGTAACATAAGGTAATCACTTTACCTTTGCCACAACTATATCACGAAGCAACGCCCAAGCAAGAAGAAGGGAGGTGCTGCTAAATCTTGTGGACAGCAGTCTACGAAGAAAGCACCTAAATAATGTGGTTAATGTTTACAAAAATCTATCGTTTTGTGCCTGGACCAGTTACTTTTCATGTCGGTTATGAGTAGTTGCAGACCAATTTGCTGTTGGACATGTTTATGTATTCAGTATCCTATGATATGTTCAGTCTTGTTTGTGTGACTACAAATTTTGTGTCACCCCAATGCTCACCCAATTGGTTATTAAATGAGTAACAACAGAAACTGGAAGATTCTGAACTGGAACCTCAGGGGAATTAACTCTGAGAAAAAATGGTTGGCACTGAAAAGCAAGATCATGGAATCTGAATGTGACATTATTTGTCTCCAAGAAACCAAGAGAGAAAACTTTGATATCAATTATTTAAAAAAATTCTGTCCAAACAAGTTTGATAGCTTTGATTTCTTACCATCAAATGGTGCATCTGGAGGAATTATTACCATCTGGAACAGTACATTATTTAATGGTACCAGGGCTTTCCAAAATGATTTCTCAACTTCTGTCACCTTCACCTCTCAATTATCAAATGATTCCTGGACTCTTACTAATATCTATGGACCATGTCAAAATGATAGAAAGATGGATTTCTTAGACTGGTTTTCAAACATCACTATGCCTGATAGTATGGATTGGCTAGTGTTAGGTGATTTTAACCTTATTAGAAGTCTCACTGATAGAAATAAAAGTGGGGGAGATGTTAATGAAACTATGTTCTTCAATGATGCTATCTGTAACCTGGGCCTTATTGAGTTGCCACTAAAGGGTAGAAAATTCACATGGAGTAACATGCAAAAAGATCCACTCCTGGAAAGGTTAGACTGGTTTTTTACATCTAGTTCTTGGACAACCAAATACCCATACACTATGGTTACTCCACTATCCAAACGTACTTCTGATCATCTTCCCTGTGTCATATCCATTGGAACTAACATCCCCAAGGCACAAATCTTTAGATTTGAAAATTACTGGCTTCATCATTCTGATTTTAAGATGATTGTACAAAATGCTTGGAATATACCTATGAATTATCAAGACATGGCAAAAAGAATTTGTGCCAAGTTGAAAAATGTGAGGAGAGGCATCAAGATCTGGGCAAAATAGTTACCTTGCTTAAAGGACCAGATTGCTAAGGTGAATGACACCATTGATCTCCTGGACCTAATTGAAGAATCTAGAACATTAACCATCAATGAATGGCACCTTAGAGATATCCTGAAATCCCATATTATCTCTCTTCTTCAGAACCAAAACACCTATTGGAAACAAAGAGGGAAAATTAAATGGGTAAAACTTGGGGATGAAAACACTAAGTTCTTCCATTCCAAAGCTACCATCAGTTACAGACACAACTATATATCTATGATCAAGAATGAATCTGGACAGGAATTTACAAATCACTATGACAAGGCTGATATCCTTTGGAATGACTTCAGGGCAAGGATGGGTACATCAGTCAAAACTGAGATGCACTATAACCTTGCAGACTTCTATGGAAATGGAATGACTGATGAGATGAAGAATTCACTTGAAAAACCTTTTCTTGACAAGGAAATTGAGCAGGTTATCACTGATCTACCAAATGACAAGTCACCTAGTCCGGATGGTTTTAATAATGAGTTTATCAAAAGTTGTTGGTCTATCATTGGATATGATATCAAACTACTGATACATGAGTTCTTCAATGAGAAAGTATCCCTTGAGAGCATCAACTCTTCTTACATTACACTCATACCTAAAGTCACTTGCCCATCTACATCGGCTGATTTCATACCAATCTCATTATTGAACTGTATTTTCAAAATAATTACCAAACTTCTTGCAAATAGACTGCAATCTATTATTCTGAAATTGGTACATAAAAACCAATATGGATTTCTCAACAACAGATCTATTCAAGATTGTATTGGTTGGGCCTTTGAATACTTATTCCAATGCCACAAGTCAAAGGAGGAAATTTTAATTCTCAAACTTGATTTTGAGAAGGCATTTGATACAGTAGACCACTCTGCCATCATAAATATCCTTAAAGCTAGAGGATTTGGGAGAAAATGGATTAGGTGGATTGAAATGATCTTTGAATCTGGAACTTCTGAAATTCTTCTTAATAGTGTTCCTGGTAAAAAGTTCTACTGCAGGAGAGGTGTCAGGCAAGGAGACCCACTTTCACCATTACTATTTGTCCTTACTGCTGACCTCCTGCAATCAGTACTAAACAAGGCCATGCATATGAATCTGCTATCTCCACCAATTGTGGGACCACCCAACAGTGACTTCCCTGTTATTCAATATGCTGATGACACATTGGTGATACTTAAAGCTGATGCATCTCAATTATTATTCTTGAAAGCACTTCTTCAAACATTTGCAATTTCCACTGGACTCAAAGTCAACTACCTGAAATCTAGCATGATGCCAATAAACACATGTAATGATAAACTTATGCATTTTGCTATGACAATCAACTGTCAAACTAGATGCCTCCCATTTACTTACCTTGGGCTTCCACTAAGCATTACAAAGCCATCTATGGAGCATTTTCTTCCCATTGTTCAGAGAGTGGAAAGAAGATTATGTGGAATTGCTGATTTCTTGAATTATGGAGGAAAACTGCAGCTGGTCAAATCTGTTCTATCCTCACTCCCTCTATTTTTTATGAGCTGTTTAGAGGTGCCAATAGCCATCAAGGATCAAATTATTAAATATATGAGATATTGTCTGTGGAGAAAGAAGACTGAAGATGTACAAGCTAAAGGACAAGCATTTGTATCATGGGACAAAATATGCCGCCCTAAAAATCAAGGGGGTTTAGGGGTACTAAACCTACAGATTCAAAATAATGCACTCCTTCTGAAAAATTTGGACAAATTCTATAACCACAAGGACACACCATGGGTTCATCTCATATGGGAGACTTATTACAAAAATGGAAAGCTACCTGGAAGAAGCATGGAAGGATCTTTCTGGTGGAAGTCACATATCAAATTAATTGATAACTTTAAAGGCATGGCTAAATGTAATTTGAAATCAGGCAGATCTGCTTATTACTGGACTGACCTTTGGCAAGATGAGTGCTTGATGAATAAATTCCCTCACCTTCTGTCCTATGCTAAGTCCACAAACATCAGTGTTCATGACTTCCTTCATGCTGAATTTATGGAAGATAACTTCCATCTACCACTCTCTCAACAAGCTTTCTCTGAGTTTTTAGTCATGGAAGAAAGATGCCAGGAATTCAGGCTTAACACTCGGGAGGACACCCATGATAATTGGAACTATATTTGGGGATCAGATAAATTTGAAGTTAAAAAGGCCTACTCAGCCATGATTTGATACTCACCATCAGCACCTCACTTTACTTGGGTTTGGGCAACCTCCTGTCAAAATAAACATAAGTTCTTTTTCTGGCTTTTGCTACTAGACAGATTGAATACAAGAAACCTACTGATGAGGAAGAATTTCAACCTTCCTGATTACAATTGTGTTAAATCCAATTGCATCTCAGAAGAATCAGCAAATCATCTTTTCTGGGATTGTCCATTTGCAAAAAAATGTTGGGACCATATTTCCAGAAACAGAACTGCAAATCTAACAGGATTAGAAGCTATATCAAACATCAAAGAAAAGTTACATCTACCTTTTGCAATGGAGATCATTATCCTGACTTCCTGGGGTATCTGGATATGCAGAAATGAGAAGATTTTTAATGACAAAAGACCCACTTTTGATAGATGGAAAGCAATTTTCTACCAATAAATGAGATGGATACAATTCAGAATCAAAGGAAAATACAAAGGGAAATTCAAAGCCTGGCTCAACCAGCAATTAGAGCAAGGATAGAATAGAATGTCCGCATAGATCGAGTTAATTGTAACTATTTATGATCTACCTTAGATCATTTCTCATTGTAACATACTCATATATAATAAAAAAATTGCAGTGGGGATTTTTCCCTATTGTTTCACCTCAAAAAAAACGAAGCAACGCCCCCCCCCACCCCCCGCAAAACAAAGTTAGATGCATCTACTTTATCTTTGCATGTTTTACATGGTTGAATGGGCTTTCGCACAAGAACCGTTCTTACCAACGAACTTTCAGCACAACGATGATCAAGTAGTTGTCTCTACTACACCCCTTTCGGGGCCCTCCGTTGCAAATGGGGCATACCAACTAATGCGAGAGAGACAGACACCCCCCCTAAGCCACTTTATACGGTACAAGCCGTCTGTCAAGCGTGGACCAGTCTCGCGAATGAATGCGTAAAGTCGGTTGGGGGGCGCTTCATCAAGCATTGCTATGGTATACACAGTGGGAGGGTAATACCTAAAATATCAACGCCCACACGCTACATCTCGTGTGTTCTACCCATACTAGCATTACTACGCATAGATCTAGCTCTGATACCACTATTGGGGTTCCGCGTATGAAAACAATAATTTTTACCCTACGCCCCTGAACCCCTGATGTTACCAGGACCTATCTATTAGTAATACAGTAATGGGAGGGGCTTTTCACGAACTTAACCTTGAAAATCGAAAAGCGTTGTCAACGCTCAGGAGAGCGTGGTTGATGTAGACGAGCCGAAGACGACCTCAAGGTCGTGATGAAGTCCTTGCACTCTTGTGGCTCCAACGACTTGAGTACCTCAAGTGTGACACCCCACGGGGAGTTACACACGTTCGGTGCCTGATGATGACTCTCGCTTCCCCGATCCGGCAGCAGTTGCGGAAGTAGAGCTCCTAGATCCGAATCCCGCAACGCGACGACGCTCCGCTGTGAAGATGTCTCTCGTTCGCGCAGTCCAAACTTGGGACCACGATCACGAGAGAGAGAGAGAGAGAGAGAGAGAGAGAGAGAGAGAGAGAGAGAGAGAGAGAGAGAGAGAGAGAATATCAATTAGAGGTATTCCCAAAAGTGAGAAGACCTTTTATTTAATATTGTATGTATTTATCTAGCCAAATACCCCCACTATATATAGGGGAGGGGAGGTACTACCTCCCTTAAAATCCAGGGGTGGGACTAAAGGAGAGGAGAGGGGAGGGTGGCGCCGCCGGCCACCCTCATAGGCCCCGCGCGGGGGGGGGCTGGCCCACTAGGGCGCCGTCCACCCCCTCTGGCCCTTCTCCCTCTCACCTTTCTCTAATGGGCCCTCTTTCCTCTGAAATTTGCCCATTAAGCCCTTTGACCATTTAATTGATTTTCTGTTTTATTATATAATTATGAATAAATGATTAAATCAATATTTAACATTCATTCATATATTATCCAATCTCCGTGGTTATGGAACACCTTCCACCTCCACTCCAGACATCCTCCGGACTTACCGAAACCCTTCCGGTTTTCTCTCTACTATTCTTCAGCGATTCTTCTAATCCTATAAACACCCTCTAAGCATCATCAAACCCTTAAGCGTGATACCCTATGGTTCGGGAACACTCTAGACATGGTCAGGACACTCCTGGACCAGTGATCAAATGAGGGACCTGGATGGCCATGTGACCCCTGTGTGTTCCACGAAGATCTTTCGTCGTTTGAACCGGGACAGTCGTGTCTTATGCCCTTTGTCTCTCGATACTTGCAATGCTCGAGATTATATCAATGACATCACCATGTCATGTTCAATCTCGTTACTGAACAATGCTACTTGAATCGTCCCGACAAGTGATATCCCTGTGATCAAATCACACGCTGCATAGCTATTGGATATAACTTCTCCGAGTGGGCCCTTGAGTATCTTTCTGTCACGTGGATGGACAAATCCCGCTCTTGACATATATTGCCTCTACGGTTTCCTCTGAGTACCTGAACACACCTTTATAACCACTGTATTACCAAGTGGCGCTTGATGATATCTAAGCACTCTCGGAAGACAGTGATTGATATAGCCTCACGGTCTAAGGAATAGTCTATGAGGATCTATTTCTAATCATCATAACTTGAACTTCGTGACATGATCGGGTCACGATGTTTAGGTTGGCTATTAGGTCATCATCTCATTCTCAGCATGAGTTGACTCCATTTCCAACTGGCATAAATGCCACATGATCAGGAAACTTGATCATATGTTGACCAATGAACCAGTGACTAGAGTTTCACTGAGAACCCCTGGTTGTCTATATATCACACGTGTATTGATGTTTCCACTCGATACAGTTATAGCATCATATAAAAATTAATCATAAACTTTATGAAATATGATAATAGTCCTTATCACTTTGTCTCTAGGGCATATTTCCAACAGTTCTCCCCGTCATCGAGGCTGAACATGCGCCCTGCCTCAGCCTTGGCGCATTTCTCCACCATGGTAAAGAGATCTGCCGTTCTGGTGAGGGTTTCCCCGTGGATGCCAATCTTCTCCCGCATCCTAACATCCTTACCCCCTCGAGAAGGACGTGATGACGTTGGAGTCGGAGACTTTTTGTATCTTGTTGCAGACTTGGCTGAATTATTGTAGGAACTTGAAAAGGGTCTTGTCGGCCTGCTGGCAAACCTGATGGGGGTTTTAGTAGGCGAGGGGGCGCTCATAGGTTCCCTTGAAGTTGGCGATGAAGAGCGTAGAGGGTAGGCCACGAGTCGACGAATTCCTCAGGGAGGTTCATCCGCTAGGTTCGAGTCATGTCCTTCAGGCCCATGGGAAACCAATTTTACATGACATAGTCATCGCCACCTGCGGCCTTGATTCCCATGATGTAGAGCTGTAGAAACTCGCACGGGTTGGTGGACCGTTGTAGCGAGGCATCATCTCTTACCTTAATTTGTGTGGCCACACCACGCGGCGCAACTCTTTGGTGAACGCGAGGCAACTGTTTTCCTGCACCTCCTTGCCGTTGGAAAGGGCCACCATGTTCTGACGGCCTACCGAGGAGATCTCCTATACGATGTGATCCTCACATCCCAAGCGAGGCACAGTGGCCACGGGAGTGAAGTTTGGCACTGGGATGATTTGGTAGCAGTTTCCTAGAGGTGGCATGACGGCCTGAGACTAGGCGACGCCTCCGAGGCCCTGGTCCTCGGCGCCAGAAAAATGCTGGTGCGGTGTTGATGTAGAGCTTGTTGGGAACCCCAAGAGGAAGGTATGATGAGCACAGCAGCAAGTTTCCCTCAGTTATGAAACCAAAGTTTAATCGAACCAGTAGGAGCAAGGAAACACCCCAAAGGTGTTGCTAGCTGAGCCTTGGCAGGGCGCACTACCGGAGCTAGTAGCAACATGGAGACCTGCACAACACAACCACAGAACTTTGTCCCCAACTTGCACTGAGGTTGTCAATCTCACCGTGTTTTGCCAAAAACAAAGGATTAAACGTATCGAATGGAAAGAAGTAAAAGTTGTAGAAAGTAAACACCAAACAGTAAACAGTTTATAGATTGTATGTAAAAGAAAAAGGACCGGGGTCCATAGTTCACTAGAGGTGGCTCTCCTTCAGATAGATAACATGTTGGGTGAACAAATTACAGCGGGGCAATTGAGAAACATCGAGAAAGCAATACATGCATATACTAATCATCTTGACTCCTTTGGAAATTGATTGGGCATTACAACACTATACATAGACTGCCATCCAACTACATCTATGACTAATAATCCACCTTCAGGTTATCATCCGAACCCCCTCCAGTATTAAGTTGCAAGCAACAGATTATTGCTTTACGAACTGCGTGTAAAGTAAACAATACAATTGTTCTATGAACAAAGGATTGTTGTTTTCTCCCTAGTAGCAACAGCACATCTAGTACCTTAAAGTCACTTCCCCAGATTACCAGAGGCATGAACCCACTATCGAGCATAAATAATAACTCTTGGAGTTGCTAGCATCTACTTGGCCAAGATAGCTACTAACAACGGAAAGCATGCAAGATCACAAATAACAAAGACATGATAGAATCAATAATCAATATGAAATAGCATCTCAATATCCATCGGATCCCCGCAAACACAACATGCAGAATTACAAATAGATGATCTTGATCATGAATGGAGCTCACAAGATCTAAACATGAAAGCACAAAGGAGGAGAACCAGCCATCTAGCTACTACATGGATCCGTAGTCCAAGGATGAACTACTCACGCATCACACCGGAGGCTTGCATGGTGATGAAGAAGGCCTCCAGGGTGAATTCCCATCTCCGACAGGGTGCTGGGAAGAGCTTCAGATCCCTCCCGATCTAGGGATGGAGATGACGGCGGCTACAGACTATTTCGTGGATTTTTGATCGGGTCCTTAGGGTTTTCGTCCCGAGGGCATCTTATAGGTGGAAGGAGAGGCCGAGGGGGTGCCGGAGGCGGCCAGACCACTCCCTGGCGCGGGCAGGCTGGGCCGCGTGGCCAGGTGGTGTGGTGGCCCCTGGCCCCTCTCTGTCTCGTGCTCTGGCATCTGATGACTTCCAGAAAAATAGGCACTTTGGCTTTTGTCCCGTCCAATTCCGAGAATATTCATTTTCTGACTTTCCTGGAACCAAAAACAGCAGAAAACAGGCAGCTAGCACTGTGGCTCTTGTTAATAGGTTAGTCCAAGAAATCATATGAAAAGTACTCCAAAGTGTGGACAAAACACAAGAAAGTGGATAAAACCAAGCATGGAACATCAAAAATTATAGATACATTTGCAATGTATCAGAGGTGCAGGCGGGGCCACAGCCCCCGGTGTGGCCTCTCCGGTCCATGCCCCTTGTGCTGCCTGACTCGAGGAGGCGACAACAATGTCGACGAGTTCAGCGAGATGCACGCACCACTCCTCCTGGCCGGACTCAGCAGGTGGGTACCATAGGAGATCTTACACCATGAGCTTTGCGGCCTGCAGCATGGGCGGGGAACCTTTGTCACGGGTAGACGCAGTGCGGGAGAGCGACGTGTTGTCGCAAGTGGAGAGATGTTTTTTCATGATGGGCAGAAAGAGGAGTCTTGCTCATCCTCCGTCCACGGGGCTTTCTCGGGGGGCGACACATCAGGCAGTGGGCTCTATTTGGGCCTTGCTCACCGCCCGGTGGAGGGTGCGCTTGGCGCGAGTCTCTTTGCGATCCACCATGCTAAAGTCGAAGAAGACCTTGGAAACGCGCCTCAGACCCCTACCTGGTGCGCCAAATGTGGGAGAATGGATGTCCCGCGAAAGGGGCACCGACGATCCCGGGATTTGAGAGGGGACTGAACACGCACTCTAATCTTCAACATAATGATGGGGGCAGCAGAGCTCGCACATGATAGATAGGTGACGCAGGGTTTTTTACCCATGTTTGGGACCCTCGTGAGGATGTAAATCCCCTACTCCTGCTTGGTTGTATTGCTCGCATTGCTTCGCGAGGGTACTATGACTAGGTAATGTCTAGGGTTTTAGATCCTAAGGATCAGCCGCTTCTAAGGTAGGGGTTGTCGCCTTTTTATAACGGTGTTGTGTGATCCATTGCAAATGTATCTATAATTTTTGATGTTCCATGCTTGGTTTTATCCACTTTCTTGTGTTTTGTTCCACCTTTGGCGTACTTTTCATATGATTTCTTGGACTAACCTATTAACAAAGAGCCACAGTGCTAGCTGCCTGTTTTCTACTGTTTTTGGTTCCAGGAAAGTCAGAAAATGAATATTCTCGGAATTGGACGGGACAAAAGCAAAGTGCCTATTTCTCTGGAAGTGATCAAGTGCCAGAATACGAGACGGAGAAGGGCTAGGGGCCGGCCACACAACCTGGCCGCGCGGCCAGGCTGGGCCCGCGCCAGAGGGTGGTGTGGTGGCTCCCGGCACCCCCTCGGCCTCTCCTTCCGCCAATATATTGCCCTCAGAACAAAAACCCTAAGTGCCCGATCAAAAATCCACGAAAGAGTCTGTAGTCGCCGTCATCTCCATCCCTAGATCGGGAGGGATCTGAAGCTCTTCCTGGCACCCTGCCGGAGAGGGGAATTCACCCTGGAGGCCTTCTTCATCACCATGCAAGCCTCCGGTGTGATGCGTGAGTAGTTCATCCTTGGACTACGGATCCATGTAGTAGCTAGATGGTTGGTTCTCCTCCTTTGTGCTTTCATGTTTAGATCTTGTGAGCTCCGTTCATCATCAAGATCATCTATTTGTAATTCATACGGGTTGTGTTTGTGGGGATCCGATGGATATTGAGATGCTATTTCAGATTGATTATTGATTCTATCATGTCTTTGTTATTTGAGATCTTGCATGCTTTCCGTTGTTAGTAGCTATCTTGGCCAAGTAGATGCTAGCAACTCCAAGAGTTAGTATTTATGCTCGATAGTGGGTTCATGCCTCTGGTAATCTGGGGAAGTGACAGAAATCTCTAAGGTACTAGATGGGTTGTTGCTACTAGGTAGAAAACAACAATCCTTTGTTCATAGAACAATCGTATTATTTACTTTACACGCAGTTCGTAAAGCAATAATCTGTTGCTTGCAACTTAATACTGGAGGGGGTTCGGATGATAACCTGAAGGTGGATTATTAGTCATAGATACAGTTGGATGGCAGTCAATGTATTATGTTGTAATGCCCAATCAAGTCTCAAAGGAGTCAAGATGATTAGTATATGCATGTATTGCTTTCTCGGTGTTTGTCAATTGCCCCGCTGTAATTTGTTCACCCAGCATGTTATCTATCTTAAGGAGAGACACCTCTAGTGAACTATGGATCCCGGTCCTTTGTCTTTACATACAATCTACAATCTTTTATTGCTTTGTGGTTACTTTCTGCAAAATTTTACTTCTTTCCATTCGACACGTTTAATCCTTTGATTTTCGCAAAACACGGTGAGATTGACAACCTCATCGCAAGTTGGGGACAAAGTTATGTGGTTGTGTTGTGCAGGTCTCCACGTTGGTACTAGCACCGGTAGTGCGCCCTGCCAAAGCTCAGCTAGTAACACCTTTGGGGTGTTTCCTTGCTCCTACTAGTTCGATTAAACATTGGTTTCATAACTGAGGGAAAACTTGTTGATGTGTTCATCGTACCTTCCTCTTGGGGTTCCCAACGAGCTCTACGTCGAACGACGAGCACATCAAGATTTTCTGGCACCGTTGCCGGGGAACAAAGAAGAAGAAACTCCCACGTCAACTACACGCCATTAAAGACTTTTCTGGCGCCGTTGCCAGGGAGTCAAGGACATCTTCACAAGGGGAGTCCCTCATAACCAATCTCTTTACTTTTTGTTTTTATTTTTCTTAGTTTCTTTTGCTTTGTTTGCTTGTTTCTTTATTCAAATACACACAAAAATTAGTTTTACTAGTTTGCTTTATTTATGAAAAACACAAAAAAATTAAGTCTCCTTTAGTTGTCACCTCTTCCTTAGCTCACCATGTTGATCCCTACATTCTCCTTGAAAGACCTTTCAATTGGTAGTGGTTCTATAATTGGGAAAGATAATATCGAAGAATTCTTTAATCATGTTAGCAAACATGAAGATACTGAGGATAGATCCCTTGTAGAACTTGCTCCAAATTATGAGATTGCTGCAACTTCTTTAATTCACATGTTAGAAGCTAGGTTCGTTAACCTCAACCCCTTAATGCAAGTAATGTTTCTTAAGCTTAAAGAAATTGAGGATCCTAAAAAGAGGGATTTTATTTTAGAAACTTTGTTTAAGGAGTTCTATGATGTTGCCAAGGAAGCTAGAAAAGTTTTTGAACGTTTCAATATGCTAGGCTCATGTGTAGATGTTTTTGGTACACAATAAAAGATGAACAAAACTGAACCTAATGGGGAGGAACCTAAGATACCAATACCCTTTTAACTAGTAGCAATACATGATGCCATAGAAAAGAATCTTGATTGGATTGTTCCTGCAAACCCTTTTGATGAGAATAGTGAACCTAAGAGCATTGAGAGAGGATCCACTAGAACTTACTTGGATGATATACCTTGCCTTGTTGAAAATATTTCGGGTATTGATCTTAATGCTTCTTCATTTGAGAATACTTGATCCTTTTTCTTGCTTCTTATGCCTAACTTAAAGGCGTTAAAGAAAAGTACTTATTGGGAGATAACCCAAAAGTTTTAGATGAGTCTTCGAAGTTATTACCTCTGTAATAACCTCTCCTTATCCTTTTTATTTGCTTTTTGTTCCAAGAGTAACCTCTAATGAGAGAGAAGTAATGATTGGGAAAGTTGTTGTCCCGAAACAGATTTTTGTGCTTCACCGTAAAAATTCTTGAGAGAGATCTGTATGTCGGAATGATCTGTAATTTTTTGTGCTTCTGCACCAGGTTGTTGTCTAACTTTATTTAGTTAAACACTTTTTTATTTGAGCAACCGAAGATATTCGAAAAAATTCTACTTTAACTGCCGGTCTGTTTTGACAGATTTCTGCCATTTTCTGCATTTGCTTCTTGTGGGTTCCTTTTTGAGTTATTTTGGGGAATTGAGATTTTTGAGGGAAGTGCTACAGTATCTAGTGTTATAATGGAAGTTTATTTGGTGTTAGAACTGAACCTTGAGACTTATTTATCGTAAGTGCACTAATGTTGCTAATGAGATTGTGTGAAGTTTTTTATGAAGGAAAAATTCCAGGTGTATCGAAGGAATGAGTAATGAGATTAAGGATGGACTAAAGCTCAAGCTTGGGGATGCCACGCATGTCACCCCAAGAAATATCCAAGAAGTACAAGCGTCAAAGCTTGGGCATGCCCAAGGCATCCCCTTCTTCATCAATAAAAATCCCAGGTTTCTTCCAAACGCTTCATTTTATTGTTTCATGCACAGTTGTGTTTTTCTTGGAGCGTCTTATTTTTTGTTTTGGTTTTGGTTTTTCGTTTGTTTTGGTTTGCTTAGTTTTCTGAATAAATTGGTTGGACCCCCTCTTTCATACATTGGTTTGCAAATAGTTTGGTTTGGTTTGGAAAAGAGTAGGAAAGTTCATGCTTATGTGGTAAAAAGAGCTCGTTTTTTACTGTGGCCTATGCTTTGTCATACCATGCTTGATATTGTTTTGGCTTTATGCTTAGTATTCTTTTCTGTAGCATGACTTGTTATAAACAATTGAGATTGCTTAATGTGTCTTGGATGAATCATGCGTTGTTTTAGCATATTAAAGCATAGTATAGTGGTTTTCTCCTTTGATGCTTTATTTGGGTTGACTTGGAACATGCTCACACCATGTTATGACTATCTCAAGTAACCATAGCCTTTATGATCCTTTAGTTTTCAACTTGTAGTATCACTTTATGCTTTGATAAATGATGTTTTCTCGCTCTGCCTGATTATGGCCATTATTGCTCTCTTAGTTTGTCACTCTCAGTCTTTTGCTAGCCTCCACAACAAAGTATGAGTTCCACTCATGCATCCAACTCCCTAAACCAAGTTATTCCAAAGAGTCCACCATACCTACCTACTAGCTTATGCTATTCCAAGTATATTCATGCTTTTGTTTACCTTCCACTTATTATGAGAAAACTAGTGATTAAAGCTCTCACGAACTTGATGACACACTTTACTTTACTTGCCCTTAATAAACTTGAACCATTGTGTCTTCTATGTTGTATATTATTGCACTTATTTGTTGGGAATTAGCAGAACCATGCTTTCATGGGGAACGCTTTCAACATTGCACTTGATACTTGTACCTAGTTGATATCATGCTCTTTTGTATATGGATGTCGTCGGTGTGAAATGAAAGGGAGCTTGTAAGTCCATGGAGTTATGTATATGTGTTAGAGAAACGCCTGGGCCGCTAGTCTAATCCATGCTGACATGGTGGAAACCTGCAGCGTAACCATAATGAGCTGTCTATGAAGCATTCTTCTTATAAAAAAAGAGTCCTATCTTGAGAAAAAAAAGAGAAAAAAAAGAGATACTATGAAAAGAGGAAAGAGAGAAAAAAGCACCATATTCCCATGGTAAATAAGAAGAATGCTGAGATGCTTGTTGTCTGCTTGCCTTGTCATTTTGATATGGGGATTCTTCCGTATCATCGGGCAAGGGGTACCCTGTTGGTGGTTCTCTATGATACACATGTACTTACGATGACAAGAACTTACCGGTGACTAAACTTGAGTACCATGAGGAGCGGCCCTCGTATACAAGGGACATGAGATTTCTGACTTATACTTCGTCAAGCATGTACACCATAGTTTGTTCACTTTAACCTTAATCACTTCAAGATGCTTATGATAGGGGCAATGAGAGCTGAAAGCTATAAGTACCATAATTTTTGGAAGCTCTTTATATTGAGTCTCCACCTTCTATCTTTATGCACCTACTTTGAGAGCATAGTGGCCATTCTGAGTTCTATGTGCATTGTCCCAAGACTAGTTGATTGCTGCATACTTTGATATTGCTTGTTTTAAACTATTGTATCTAGTCACTCTTATGAACTTTGAAGGTGTCCTATGCATTTATATTTGCTACTCTATTGAGGGACAAGCTGAATACTATTATGCTATGTTTTCTTTATGTGAAACAAACAAACAAACGTGTTGCAAAGCATTGTTATTCATGAATCTTTTGTTTGTGCCTTTTCATGTTGCATCATAGTTTCTTTGCTTATTGCTAGAACTTTGTTTTTCATGTTATGATTGAAGTACTATGATCCCAGCTTTGAATGTTTTGCAAATACTTTGATCAAGTCTTTGATGGTGCATGTCACCTCAAAAATTATTCGTTCTTTTTATCACTTACCTACTCGAGGACGAGCAAGAGTTAAGCTTGGGGATGTTGATACATTGCAAATGTATCTATAATTTTTGATGTTCCATGCTTGGTTTTATCCACTTTCTTGTGTTTTGTTCCAACTTTGGAGTACTTTTCATATGATTTCTTGGACTAACCTATTAACAAAGAGCCACGGTGCCAGCTGCCTGTTTTCTGTTGTTTTTGGTTCCAGGAAAGTCAGAAAATGAATATTCTCGGAATTGGACGGGACAAAAGCCAAAGTGCCTATTTTTTTGGAAGTGATCAAGTGCCAGAATACGAGACAGAGAAGGGCCAGGGGCCGGCCACACCACCTGGCCACGCGGCCAGACTGGGCCCCCGCCAAGGGGTGGTGTGGTGGCTCCCGGCACCCCCTCGGCCTCTCCTTCCGCCAATATATTTCCCTCAGGACGAAACCCTAAGTGCCCGATCAAAAATCCACGAAAGAGTCTGTAGCCGCCGTCATCTCCATCCCTAGATCGGGAGGGATCTGAAGCTCTTCCCGGCACCCTGCCGGAGAGAGTAATTCACCTTGGAGGCCTTCTTCATCACCATGCAAGCCTCCGGTGTGATGCGTGAGTAGTTCATTCTTGGACTACAGATCCATGTAGTAGCTAGATGGTTGGTTCTCCTCCTTTGTGCTTTCATGTTTAGATCTTGTGAGCTCCGTTCATGATCAAGATCATCTATTTGTAATTCATACATGTTGTGTTTGCGGGGATCCGATGGATATTGAGATGCTATTTCAGATTGATTATTGATTCTATCATGTCTTTGTTATTTGAGATCTTGCATGCTTTCCGTTGTTAGTAGCTATCTTGGCCAAGTAGATGCTAGCAACTCCAAGAGTTAGTATTTATGCTCGATAGTGGGTTCATGCCTCTGGTAATCTGGGGAAGTGATAGAAATCTCTAAGGTACTAGATGTGCTGTTGCTACTAGGGAGAAAACAACAATCCTTTGTTCATAGAACAATCGTATTGTTTACTTTACACGCAGTTCGTAAAGCAATAATCTATTGCTTGCAACTTAATACTGGAGGGGGTTCGGATGATAACCTGAAGGTGGATTATTAGTCATAGATGCAGTTGGATGGCGGTCTATGTATTATGTTGTAATGCCCAATCAAGTCTCAAAGGAGTCAAGATGATTAGTATATGCATGTATTGCTTTCTCGGTGTTTGTCAATTACCCCGCTATAATTTGTTCACCCAGCATGTTATCTATCTTAAGGAGAGCCACCTCTAGTGAACTTTGGATCCCGGTCCTTTGTCTTTACATACAATCTACAATCTTTTACTGCTTTGTGTTTACTTTCTGCAAACTTTAACTTCTTTCCATTCGATATGTTTAATCCTTTGTTTTCCGCCAAACACGGCGAGATTGAGAACCTCATCGCAAGTTGGGGACAAAGTTCTACAGTTGTGTGTTGCAGGTCTCCACGTTGCTACTAGCACCGGTAGTGCACCCTGCCAAAGCTCAGCTAGTAACACCTTTGGGGTGTTTCCTTGCTCCTACTGGTTCGATTAAACCTTGGTTTCATAACTCAAGGAAAACTTGCTGCTGCATTCATCGTACCTTCCTCTTGGGGTTCCCAACGAGCTCTACGTCGAACGACGAGCACATCATTGTGCCTCTTCCCTAATCTATTGGGATGGAAGGGCTACCTATTGGATTCGCAGCATAGAAAACAAAAAATTTCCTACGATGGGAACTATCGCCAAGATCTATCTATTAGATACAAGCAATGGGTGGATATACATCCATAGAGAACTTACCCTCAAAGACAACAAAGCTTTGTTAACGAGATGGAACTCGTGGATGATGTAGTCATACACTTGCCGATCTCAAGATCATGATGAAGACCTTCAGGTCCAGTAGTTCCAGCACCATCAGGTCCAGCACCATCAAGTGCAGCACCGCAAAGTAGCGGTGCATCCGTGATCGCACACATGTCCGGTCCACCGAAGAACCTCCGCCTCCTCACTCCAGTGATGCAGCGGAAGTAGCAACTCCTTTCCAGATAAAGCCACCGGGAACATGTATTTCGCTAATCCGAGACCATGGGGAATAACTAGAGGGGGAGAGAGATGCTTCACGAGGAGGTGTGTGTTGTGAGGAGGAGAGGGGGGCCCTTTATAGGGAAGAGGGGGAAGCCAAGGGCCATGGCGTGGCAGCCATGGTGGTGCCCCCACCTCTTCCATCATTCATGTGGTGGATGCTCCACTCACACTTCCACTCACATGCATTAAATTTCCACCAAATTTAATGATAGCTCTCAATAAATAAAACTATTTTATTTATTTTATTCAGAATTTTTTTAATTACATTAATTAACAAACATTCATATAAAACCCCCTACAACATTTCAATATCACATGCGGAATCAGTTTCTGCAATTTCACCCGAAACAGTTTTGGTGTCTATTGAAATAATTCCAGCGCTTTCTTAAATCTTTATCTGAAACATATTTGCTCCAAATGGAGTCGGTATCCCTTAAGTGTGTCACCCTACGGTTCGCGAATAATGCAGACATGATCGAGACCCCTCTCCGATCAATAATCAGCAGCGGGACCTAGAGATCCGTACTGACTCCCACATATTCAACGATGACTCTTGTGATCGTGTGAACCTTTAACGTCGTAACTAAATCCCTTTGTCTCGCGATATATTACATGTCTGAGATTCGATCATCGGCATACCAATACCTAGTTTGATCTCGTTACCGACATGCACTCTTTTCTCGTTCCCGTGATATAACATTCTAGTGATCACATTACTTGCTTGCAAGCTATCTTAATGTGATATCACCGAGAGGGCCCAGAGTATATCTATCCGTCATCAGGATTGACAAATTCCACTCTTGATCCATGAGCCTCAACATAACACCTTCGGAGTATCTGAACCCACCTTTATAGTCACACTTTTACGGTGTGACGTTTGATGTTATCAAGTTACTCTTCCGATGTTAGCAATTGACATGATCTCATGGTCTCAGGACTAAGATTACTTCGCATGATGTTAGAGCAATATAAACATAATGACTTTGATCGTAATGCTATACTCGGATGAATGTTCATCACATCATTCCACCAATGTTGTGACCTCGTTATTAACAACATCCAATGTCCATGATCAGGAAACCTTGATCATCTTGTTAATTAACGAGCTAGTCTACAAGATAGGCATAACTAGGAACCTTTTATTTGTTTATTAGACACACATGTATTGACGTTTCCAATCAATACAATTATAGCATGCAAAATAAACATTTATCATAAACAAGGAATAAGATAATAACCACTTTATTATTGCCTCTCGGGCATATTCCCTTTAGTCTCCCACTTGCACTAGAGTCAATAATCTAGTTTGAAAAACTTTGCGTATTGAACACCTATGGCTTTCTGGTGTTGCATATACGTGATTGCTAGTGGTTAACATAATCTCTGGATGTGATTGTTTCAGGTCCGTGTGTATTTGCATGTCTTTGCATCTTTACGCATCACTCATTCTCAAATGAGATGGCATTGTATAAATTTGGTCCTTTGGTGAGACCTTTAGTTTGTGTCGGGTTAAAATATGTTGATATTATTCTCATACAATATATCTTCATAGTATTAGCCCACTTTGAACCACACCTAGTTTGATAAAAAAACTACATAACACAAATGCCATCCTTTGCTGCTACTATAGCAGTCATATACTTAGCCTTTTGTTGTAGTATTTGTCACAATGTTCAACTTTGGAACTCATCCAAATCCATCATGGAACATCCTTTCCATTACATTGTGCCACCCAAAGTCTAAATTGAGATAAATTTAATTTGTATCTTGTGAAAAAACTAGTATCAATGTAACACTTTACAATGAACTACCTTTAACTATTTGTCACTTATACATGATATATTCTTAGTTCTTCCAAAGCTCATAAGAATATCTTTACTATCATCCAATGATCATCTTATGAAGCATTCTGGTATGTGCTCATAACATTTAGAGCATAGGACATATCTACATATATACATATCACAGTATAATCGATCAAAATATTCATGTGATTTTACTCACCAAGTGTTGAAACACTTGAATCTTGATGCAATCGTTTCCATGCAGCAAGAACATTTCTTGTTGTTTCCATATTGAACCCTTTCAATATCTCATATATGTATGTATGGCATAACCATATTAGTGCCTCGATCTATCCATATAGACATTGATGCCAAATATTCTGGTTTTGGCCCAAGACTTTCATCCAAATCCTATTTTAATGAAATTTTGAACTTGTGTCAATAAAGATACATAATTTCCAATGAACAATATGTACTATGCATAATGTATTGGAAATTTGTCTCAGCGCTCCCACTTAATTTCTTGCAAATGCAAGCATCTTCATCATCTCCGATGAAATTAAACTCCTTTAACATTTTCATCATGGTGAAGATTCCAACTCCGCTATGCTCACTTCAACTATTGAAGTTTGGATACCCTTTTAGCACCCTTTGAATTAACAAAACCCTTCGGACCATGTCATGTACACATCCTAGGTAACCATTCTATTAGAAGAACCTTGTTTTGTTTATTCAACTACCATATGCCAAATTATATGTAGTGGTTGCTACATTAATCCATCAAGACTAAATATCGCTATGAAAGATAAAATGTTGTCATAGTCAACTCCTTGAACATTGCCGTAAACTTCTTTCCGACATGTCGACTATTTCATAGATGTTAAACATCCATGTCTATCTCTTTATAGATCTAAACACGATTGATAGGCTTCACGC
The DNA here is from genome assembly GCA_910589775.1 of Avena eriantha. Classification (NCBI taxonomy): domain Eukaryota; kingdom Viridiplantae; phylum Streptophyta; class Magnoliopsida; order Poales; family Poaceae; genus Avena; species Avena eriantha. The sequence goes on from OU342746.1 coordinate 124,335,197, forward strand.
CTTTCCGGAGGGTCTTCCAAGTTCAAAAACTTGATTTCTTGTGTATGGATAATATCACGGATTCTATGACTTCTAGTCATTTTATGGAGTCAGGGCCCATCATTGCTTCTTTGCATGTAGTCGGTTCATCATTGTCAAAACAATAATGACTTCTGTTTCAAATCTTACTATTTGATTCTTACCGACCCACACGGTTCAATAGGAACTCTAATCTCCAAGATCACAACCTTTGTAATCACGGGAGCCATGAGCATTGTGACCGCCACCGGGATACTTTCTGGCGCTGCGCTACTTAGCACATATAGCTAAGGTTCAACAACCTTATCAAAGTTCTATTGTCCTCCCACTTAACTTTTCACGAAAAATTCCTTCCCAAGAAACTTGACGTTCCAAGCGACAAACTCTTTTGTCCTCGGTGTTATGGAGGAATTCCCAACAAATTCTTTGGGATAACCTACAAAGACGTGCTTATCCGACTTTGGTTGTAAACATTTTACTTATGCATAGCATACCAAAATTTAAGAAAATACAATTCGGGATTTATCCCAAACCATAACTCATATGGTGTCATTTCAATGGATCATGATGGTGCTCTTTTCAGTGTAAAAGCGGTAGTCTCTAAAGCTTTAATCCTTAAAACATAATGGCAGTTTTATAAATGACACCTTTGATCTTACCATGTCAAACAAGGTTTGATTTGATCTCTCGAACATACCATACTCCTATGGTTTATCGGGAAATGCAAATTCATGGATCAATTCCTGAAATCTTAGGTGTTTTGCTAAACCTGTAACTCAAATATCTTCCTTTATGATCAAATCATAAACTCTTTTATTTTCTTGTTACAATGATTTTTCACTTCATCTTGAAAGTCTTTGAACAATTTTCAAATGTTTCATACGCCTTCCTTATTAAGTAAATATATAGATATATTCACTCAAATTTCTGGAGAAAGCATATGAAGAAAAAAGGTCCATCGCATATGGCTACACATAATGGACTATATACATCAACATGCATAATATCCAATAAGTTAGTCATCCGTTCCTCTTTGGCCTATGGACGGAGTCTCAATTATCTCGAGGAAAGTTTCACAAGCATCAATTGAGCAAAATCAAAAGACTCCAAAAATCCATCAACATGCGGTTTCTTCATGTTTACTTTCCAATATAATTCAAACAGCGATGTCACTTCATAAGTGATCTTCCAATCATTTGTCTTATGACATTTTAGCAATAATGTTTATGGATCTAATTTCTCCAACTAGACTTGTAAAAGTTCATCCATCCTTTATGGAATACGGTAATTATTTGAACAACCATTGTTCTCGTAATACCGGAACAAAATAACAATTATTAAAACAAATCTTGAAGGCTAGGTTTAACGACAACAAAAACACAATAACACTTTATTTATTTTCGATGAACATCATCACATATTCTTTTTGCTAGTTACTTTGTCCATTGTAGTTCATGAATTGTGTTGTTCTGTATGACACTTTACACCAACCAATTCGGTATCCAATACCTCATAACCACATTGTTTAACAAGCAAGGAATACAGCCATAACATGTATATCTTCTATATACCTAATTTGGACATATCCGACCTTTTCTTTTCTGCCAAATATTTTATAGATTCTCTTTCAACAATTTCTTTTCTTTTAAAAGAATCTATCAACATCAATAGTGGTGTCATTCACATGACACATAGTACAAAGTGTATATAGTCAAATACTAATACCTTTGGACTTCCACTTTGAAGTGGATCACCATCATCAAATGTTTGGTGTTCTTTCAAAAATCCATTCTTTAGTAATCTATTAGTGTAGTAAACATTTTACTTACATCTTCTATTCATCCTCATCATGAAAACTTTCATGATCAAACTACTATAGCCTATAAGGAAGAATCGTGAGTTTAATATCAGTTCCCAAGACCTTTTTGGTAGATTAGGACGCCTAGCGTCTCGAACCTTCACAAATTCTCATACAATATGAGAACGTGTATTTTGTTAAATTATACTCTATCATATTGCAACCATAAACTTTGTTTCGGATATCACAATATCTTTCACACTTGATGGTTTCTGAAACAATTATTTCAGCTCCTAGATAACCTTGATATTAAAACAACTTTTGAATATCAATAATCATGGAGGCAAACATGATACTTTAGATACTAACATTGGAATTCTTACTCTTACGTTAAGTGTGTTGTAAGGGTATCTACCATACATCAACTTACAACATTACCATATCATGACACTAGCCCAGCAACAATCTAAACTAGACGCCTCTAATTTATCCATTGCAAGTTTTACGTGGCTTAGGTCTTTCGAAGATAGAACCAGTCTTACCTACGAACATGGAACCACAACGATGATAACTAAGTTATTAGCAACTCGTTGTAAATTAGATATTGACTATAGTAGGAGAGACAGACGCACGCCAACCACTTGTGCAAAACTAGTTGCATGTCGGTCGTGGAACCGGTCTCATGTGCGATGACATGTAAAGTTGGTCTGGGCCGCTTCATCCCACTATGCCACCAATATCAAAAATACATAGAAGATGCAATAACATGATCATCATCGCCCACATATAAACATATGTGTACTACCCGTGCAAAGCACCTACGCATAGATCAGGCTCTGATACCATTGTTGGATTCGCAGCATAGAAAACAAAAAAATTCCTACGATGGGAACTATCGCCAAGATCTATCTATTAGATACAAGCAACGGGTGGATATACATCCATAGAGAACTTACCCTCGAAGAAAACAAAGCTTTGTTACCGAGATGGAACTCATGGATGATGTAGTCGTACACTTGCCGATCTCAAGATCGTGATGAAGTCCTTCAGGTCCAGCAGTTCCAGCACCATCAGGTCCAGCACCATCAAGTCCAACACCGCAAAGTAGCGGTGCATCCGTGATCACACACACGTCCGGTCCACCGAACAACCTCCGCCTCCTTGCTCTAGCGATGCAGCGGAAGCATCAACTCCTTTCCAGATAAAGCCACCGGAAACATGTATCTCGCTAATCCGAGACCATGGGGAATAACTAGAGGGGGAGAGAGATCCTTCACAAGGAGGTGTGTGTTGTGAGGAGGAGAGGGGGGCCTTTATAGGGAAGAGGGGGGCAGCCAAGGGCCATGGCATGGCATCCTTGGTGGTGCCCCCACCTCTTCCATCATTCATGTGGTGGATGCTCCACTCACATAAATATACCTCCACTCACACTTCCACTCACATGCATTAAATTTCCACCAAATTTAATGAATCTCTCAATAAATAAAACTATTTAACTTATTTTATTCAGAATTTTGTTAATTACATTAATTAACAAACATTCATATAAAACCCCCTACAACATTTCAATATCACATGCAGAATCAGTTTCTCCAATTTCACTCGAAACAGTTTCGGTGTCTATTGAAATAATTCCAGCACTTTCCGAAATATTTATATGAAACATATTTGCTCCAAATGGTGTCGGTATCCCTTAAGTGTGTCACCCTACGGTTCGCGAATAATGCAGACATTATCGAGACCCCTTTCCGATCAATAATTAGCAGCGGGACCTGGAGATCCATACTGACTCCCACATATTCAACGATGACTCTTGTGATCGTGTGAACCTTTAACGTCGTAACTAAATCCCTTTGTCTCGCGATATATTACATGTCCGAGATTCGATCATCGGCATACCAATACCTAGTTTGATCTCGTTACCGACATGCACTCTTTTCTCGTTCCCGTGATATAACATTCTAGTGATCACATCACTTGCTTGCAAGCTATCTTAATGTGATATCACCGAGAGGGCCCAGAGTATATCTATCCGTCATCGGGATTGACAAATTCCACTCTTGATCAATGAGCCTCAACATAACACCTTCGGAGTATCTGAACCCACCTTTATAGTCACACTTTTACGGTGTGACGTTTGATGTTATCAAGTTACTATTCTGATGTTAGTAATTAACATGATCTCATGGTCTAAGGACTAAGATTACTTCGCATGATGTTAGATTAATATAAACATAATGACTTTGATTGTAATGCTATACTCGGATGAATGTTCATCGCATCATTCCACCAATGTTGTGACCTCATTATTAACAACATCCAATGTCCATGATTAGGAAACCTTGATCATCTTGTTAATTAACGGGCTAGTCTACAAGAGAGGCCTAACTAGGAACCTTTTATTTGTTTATTAGACACACATGTACTGACGTTTCCAATCAATACAATTATAGCATGCAAAATAAACATTTATCATAAACAAGGAATAAGATAATAACCACTTTATTATTACCTCTCGGGCATATTCCCTTCACTACCACATTGCCGCCCAGGAAGAGATGGTCTACAAGACTACTTTACATGGACTGGGTGTAGAATCTTTGGGGCCTCTGGTCCACCATAAAGTTGGGTCGTGGCTGACGTCTACTCTGTAGTGTGGCACCGTCCAACGCCTTATTGCACGAAAGTGGCAAAGAGAAAGTGGGGCTGACCCGTGTGTCGTCACTCCCTCTTTATCACCAAAGGAGCCAGACAGTACCTCCTCTTTTCTGAGGTGTTCCGCGTAGTCTGTACATCCATGGACTGCCCGTTGGTTTTCACCATATTCCTTCCTTCTAGTCGTTCCTCCTTCGTCTCGTAGGTCGATTCCTCGAGGAGTGCTGGCCTCACGAGGCCGTTGCTGCTTCGGATGAGGGCCTAGCGACCGGTAGGTCAAGGCACCCCGGTTACGAGAGATCCGACAAATTGTGTCTGAGAGTTTATGCAAAAATTCTGTTCATTTACTAAACTTCTGTAGATCAAGCGTGATATATCTAATTTCCTTCAAAAAGTTGGAGAAAGCTTCTCACAAGCTTGGGATAGATTCTATAGGATGATAATGAGAGTCCCAAATCATGGTTTTGAGGAGCATTTAATCATACAATATTTTTATAATGGAATTGCTGATGACTCCAAACAAATGATTGATTTAACTGTCGGAGGAAGTTTGAGCAAGTTAACGCTTCCAGAATGCATGGACCTTTTTGCGGTAAGATCCTCCAACAATAAACAATATAATCCTAATGAAGATTTTAAACCAAAGGAAAGTATGTTTCATATACCTCTAGAGCTTACGCAAAAAATTAAAGTCCATGGAAGAAAAAGGTATAGCATTGGAACTTATTAAAGAAAATCAAGTTGATGTTCTCCAAACTTTTATAATAGAAGACGAAATGAATCTTTCTATGCAACACTATAAACATCAGCAACTTTGGTTCCGTGATAGTTACAATAAACACCTCATGCTCCGTAAGAAAGATATAAAAGAATTGACTGCAGTCTTTGATGATCTAGGACATGCTGCTAGACATCTCAATAAACATATTAGTATGGTTAAAACACAATGTGATCAAATAGCTAAGACTCAAGCTTTGATCTTAAATCAAAGTAATCATGATTACAATATTGTATCTGCTAATATTGACGTGGAATAGAAACACGGGAAACTCCAGGGCCACCTTGGTATCAAGAAGAACAAGCTTAGGAGGCAAAATAGACTCAAGAAGTGAGTCAAGAAGAAGAGGATCTTGTTGATCCACAAGATGACATTGATCTTGAAGCCCAAAGAAAAGAAAAAGAAGCTTTAGTAGAAAATAAAGAAGAGTAAGAGGCAGGAGATAATAATAAACAATATTGTCGTCGGACTGAGGACAAGTACGCCATGAGGGGGTCCTCGAGGCGTGCGGAAGAGAGGGGTGTGAGACGTACGGTGTTCCGGGATGGTGAGCACACAAGTTTACCCAGGTTCGAATCCGCCGGCTTTGGACGGATCCTACTCCTACTAGCAATTCAGTAATACGGCAGAGCCGGAATATGGGTTACAAGGGTATCGCCTGTGCGAGTTGAGATTGTAGACTATTGAGGTGTTGCCCTAAAGGCTCTCCCTAGGACGGCTTATATAGATATCTGGCCTAGGGTTTATAGGAGAGATCAATCCGGCTATGACTAAGAGTTGGTTACAGAGTACATCTTGAACTACAAGTAACATTATGGGCCTAAGTCGGTAAATCTTCTGGGCCTTCCCGTAGCCGGATTGGACTCCGTCTTTCTCCCTGACTGGGCCGCCCGTGACGCAAAGCTCTAACCCGCAGTGGGCCACCCTGGTCAGTGAGGAACTGTGAGGATACCCGGAAAGTATATCCCCAACAGCAGCCCCCGGAGGCCTCCAAGATCTAAAGTCGGATTTATCATCGTCTAGCTTGATCTTCGGCTTGCAGAATCTTGAAGGGTTCCAGAAACTTCACAACAAAAAATACGATCCGGGTCTTAAAAGTAAGTCGGACCTATCAATAGGTTACTGGGATTTTCCAACTCAATTTCAAACTAAGCCGGAACTTGGTCTCTAATGCCACCTGACACAAGCATGGTCAAGTGGCGTCATCTGACAGGCGTTCCGTCGGCACAACCGTTGGTGGGTCCGCGGTTCGTGGAACCGAGGCGCCGTTTCAATGCGTGCGTGGAGATCGAGGCGACGCAATCATCGCGTGGGTCCTTCCCAGTTCCTTCCACGACGCGTGGCGGTTACACTGTAGCATTCACACGAATCTTGGCGCAGTTAGGTGGATATAAGGGGTTTGGATTTCTCCTTTCCACCAGTCCTTTGCCGTTTCCTTTCCTCCCAATCCTCTTGTGCGCACAGAGCTTCCTCGTCCTTCCCCCACAGAACTCCCAGCGCCACCCCTTTCAGGTCATCTTCTCACCGGAGAAATGGCTTCATCTTTTCCTCCGATTTGGCGGCAGCAGCAGCAGTGGCGACGGCGGAAGCAGCAGCGGAGAAGGAGAGCTTCCGGGGAATCTGGATCCCCTGCGCCCTCAACGAGGAAGGCCTCAAGAACGTGGAGAAGGAGGGGCTTCTCGTCACCAGCGACTGGCGGAGCGGCTCCGGTGAAACCGTCCCCAAACCGCACGACGGCGAGCGGGTCCACTTCGGCACCCATCTCGACCGAGGTCTGTCTTTTCCTCCCTCGAAGTTCTTCTCTGAGGTGATAGATCATTACGGAGTTTAACTCCACAATCTTCCCCCTAACTCTCTCTTAGAGATGAGTGCGTATGCTTCGCTTTGCGAGGGCTTTCTCCGCATTAGGCCGAGTTTGACTCTCTTCCGGTACTACTTTCATGTCCGGAGAAATTCCATCACTGCCGGTGTTCCTTACATCACCGGTACTATCAGCTTTTCACTTAGACGCGACCGGGCTTATCCCAAAATTTTAGCCAGTGACTCGGTCAAACAATGGCCAGCCACTTTTTTCTATCATAGGGATATTCCGGCTCTCGGCAAAGCTACTGCTTTGCCGGCTTTTGTCGACAGAGCTGCCACGGCCTAGCCTTCCGGGGACGAGGCTGCTCCGGCTCTCACCGATGATCTGATCCTCGCTAAGAGGCGGATCGAATATTTGATCAAGCACAAGGGTCGGAAGGGATCCGACTTGGTCCAGTGCTGGGTATCATGTCGGATCCAGCCACTTCAGTACCACAGGGATAGACTGATGCACTCCATCACGTCTTCCAAAACTGACTCCCTCCACATCAGCCCAAAATCCTACACCACTCAAGGCTACATAAGCCAGATCAAATGGTTGATCAAGGAGCGGATCGAGAGGAGAATTCCGGAGGTTTCTGTGGATATGCACACAGCGGACAACCCCGTGGTGCCAGTAAGCTTCCGTCATCACACCTTTTATGTGTTTCATTCTTTGAGTTATACTACAATACTGATATGTTTTCTTGTTTTCAGCTTGCTGACCTCCCCGAGTCGGAACTTGCTCCACTCAAAGGATATCCTCCTGAGTTTTCTCAGGAGACAGAAGTGGTCCCATTGCCGGACCTTGCGCTCAAGAAGCGCAAAGCTCCGATAGTGGCTGTTGCCACAAAGGAGGTGCCCGTCGTGAAGAGGTAACTTTTAGTCACAACTTTCTGCCTTTGTACATTACTCAAATTACTTTCTGAGATGTAATGTTTCCGACTTTACTACATTCTCAGAGCAAAATCGATCATCAAGGGAAAGGGGAAGGGGATTCCTTTGAAGCCCCTGCGTCAGACAAAGCTCACCATAGCTTCCCCTGCCGTGGCTCCTCCGACTCCTGCCCCTCAACCTTCTGCAACACCGGCGACCATTCCTTCCCCGCTCGTCGCAGAAGATCCGTCTCCTTCAACGGAGCCTGCGATCCTTGGGTCGCAAACTGACGTCATTGTGGGTGTGTCAGATCAAGATAAGGGTGAACCCTCTTCGGGTAATGATCCCTCGGCAGAAACCTTCGCCGAAAACCTCATCAGCAATCCAGGACTTGCCAAGTTTGGCCTGTCCCGGAAATCTGCAGAGGAGATTCAGCGGCTAGCCAGGCAAGTCCTAGAAAAAAGCCATTTATCTCCCGAAGAAGAAGCGCAAGAAACAGAGGACGTCAAGTTCTCTGACCTTCTCGCTCAAGTCCGCCTTCGCGACGAGAGGATTAGGACTGGTGAGCTTCCAATAGCCCCAGTGATCCCTCTTACTCTTGCCGAGAAGGTGGCCACTGAAGTGAACGCGGGTTTGGATAAGCTCACCGTGAACAATATGTAAGTCGGAATTCCAACTCTTGTTTTTCCATTATGTTATATCATATCCTCTAGCCCCCAAGCATGAAGTAGGATATATAATCCGAGTTTATGCTTCATTAGGATGCCAAAGAATGAACTAGTGTAGCCCCCAAGGCTCGTGCTGATATTTACCAAAAAATATTAGCCCCAGTCTTAAGTAGCCTTCTGACTTTGGGTATTCTGACTTACATAAAGTATGTTCCTATAACCATGAATTATTGAAGAATGTTTGTGATAAGCGGAGACAGATCAAAGCTCTCTGGCTTAAAAATGCTGAACTTAAAGTTGCCAAGGAAGAGGCCGAAGGTAAACATTCCGAGACTCAAACCTTGCCTTTGTTGTTTTTCAATATCGAATTTTTCTGAACTGTTGTTCTTTTTTGACTTACAGCGCTCGTGAAACAATCCGTCGCCATGATTGAAGAGGCCGAGAACCTCAAGACCCTGGTGGTGGAGAACAAGGGACTTCGCCAAGAGCTGGACAAGCTCAAGGCGGATCATGAAAGGAGCATAGCTCAAGTCCTTGAATCCTCCTCCATGGCCACTGATGAGCGTGATCGCAAGATCGCTGCTCAAGATAAAATAATCTCGGATCTCAAAAATGAGCTTGGCAGAGAGAAGGACATCTCCCAGGCGCTCCGGCCTAAACTCCAGAGTCTCCGGGAGGATAAGACCAAGATTGACGACGTTATTCTCGGTACGTTCCATCTGTCTGACTTTTTTCTTTTTCTTCGACTTCTATCAATGTCGGATTTTCCTTAACTTGTTGTGTGCATAGGTCCTCTGAACTTGACGGACTCTTCCTCCTCTGAGCATCGCACCCACCGACTTACCCAAGTCGGTGACCTGCTTCATGACTTCCTCCAGTCCCTTGAGGACATTGGCGAAGCTCTCAAGATTCCGGACATGCCAAGCATGTCGGACTTTCAGGTGCGGGACAAGGCCAAGGAGATGCCGCAGCTTGTTCGGGACTGGAATATGTCCTACGCGCGGACTGCAGCACAGAACGCTCTCACCATGGTCATGAGCCATCATGGAAACATGGAGATATGGCAAGTGACCAGAGGGTACTACAAGGTAGACGAAGACGGCCAGGACTAGGACCTTCAAGCCATCATGCACTCCTGCGCTGGATATGGGTGTCACGTGGCTGATCTGACCAGCTACGAGATCCCCTTCTTCAACCGCGTGGATACCCCACCTCTTCCTCCTCTAGAAGAAACCGAAAAAGTTTCCGACGATGAACACACCAATTCGGATGCGGACATCTCGGAAAGATATCAAGGCGGAGTAACCAGCGAGCCGGCAGCTCCTTCATCTCCTCATGCATCATAGATCAGAAACTTTTTGTATTATTCCGAAACAATATGATGCGTTTGTAAATATGTAGTACTTTAACTTTTGCTAGTGCTAAGATTTTGATCTATTCAGCACTTTTGGCTTTGATTTTTTTTTGTGTGCTTGAAATGTTTACATAAGCACTTGTATTTTTTCGTCTTCACTTATCGTTTATCTCGTTTTCTGCTTCATCCCTTTCGCGAGCCGGCTAAACCTTCCGCCGGAAACTTTGCCGACCAACGGAGCTCAATTGCTAAACCAGTTTAAACTCGGAAACAAAACCGGTTCCAGTACCAACAATTTACTACTCGGAAAATACCCGCATCCAGCAATCAGACAAATAACCAAAGTAAAGACTAGAAATTTTAGAGTTATGCCCGAAGGTAGCAATTTTTAGAATCGGAAATCAAAACCAGAACGGACATGAGCATAAAGTACTTTCAAGCATTCTGGGATTTTCGACTATGACATGATCATTTGGAAATAAGATGGTAAAAACTTCTCAGAAAAATTTGAGGCAACCAAAACTTTTATTTCTCACAGAACATGTACATATATATGATTACAAAGAAGGATAAACTAAGAATAAAAGGGATGTAGCTGAGCAATATTCCATGGTCTGTCTAACTCATCCGGATTTGTACTGCCTCCAGCTCTCTTTCTCTTCTTAGTAGCAGGTCTTTCTTTGACTGGCCTCATGTCAGTTAAGTAGTACGATCCATTGTGCAATACTCGACTAACTAAAAAGGGCCCTTCCCATACTGGGGAAAGTTTGTGCTTTCTTTGTTGCACAAGCCGGAGAACCAAATCACCTTTATTGAAAGATCTAGTTCGGACTCTCTGGCTATGATACTTACGTAACTTCTGCTGATAGGCTGTAGATCTCATTTCAGCAACGACGCGAACTTCTTCGACTAAGTCGAGATCATTTTGTCGAGAAATCTCGGCATCTTCTTCGATATACGCGGCCACTCTAGTAGAAGTATGAATTAAATCACTAAGAAGAACTGCTTCTGCACCATAGACCAAGAAGAAAGGTGTATATCCTGTTGACCTATTCGGAGTTGTTCGTAAACTCCAAATTACAGAGGGTAATTCCTCTGCCCAAGCCCCCGCAGCACGTCGTAGTGGTTCTTCGAGTCTCGGTTTCAGACCTTGTAAGATTAAACCATTTTCCCTTTCGACTTGTCCGTTAGCCTATGGATGTGCGACTGGCGCAATGTCAAGCCGGATATTTTGCTCATCGTGGAATTCAGCCAGTTCTCCCATAGAAAAGTTACTCCCGTTATCCGTGATGATGCTATGCGGGTAACCATACCGGATTATAACATTCTCGACAAATCTTTTGGTTCTTGCTCCATCACAACTAGTGACGGGTTTAGCCTCAATCCATTTTGTGAATTTATCCACCATCACTAAGAGGTGAGTGAATCCACTTGGAGCTCGTTTAAAAGGTCCTACCATATCAAGCCCCCAGACCGCAAAGGGCCATGTTATAGGTATTGTTCGCAACTGATCAGCCGGAACATGAGCTTGCTTGGCGTACTTTTGGCAGCCTTTGCACGTCTTGACTAATCGTTCGGCATCTGCCTGAGCTGTAAGCCAGAAAAATCCGTGTCTAAAAGCTTTTGCCACTAAAGATTTGGCTGCAGCGTGGTGACCACACTCGCCTTCGTGGATTTCCCTTAAGATTTCCACTCCTTCTTCCGGAGATACACAGCGCTGAAAGACCCCAAAACACTCCGTTTATGGAGCTCGCCTTTAACAATAGTATAGGCTTTTGCTCGTCGGATAATCAGTCGGCTCAGCACCTCGTCTTCCGGTAATTTTCCATCTACCAAATAATCGAGGTAGGGTTGAGTCCAACTGGGAATTACAGCCAGAACTGCTATCAAAGGTGAGTCGGATTTGGTCGGATATTCCTCATCTACTCCCTTTATTGAGGGAACTTTGAGGTGCTCTAAAAAAGCGCCATCCGGGACTTCTTTCCGCGCAGAGCCTATCCGAGATAGTGCATCTGCTTCCTCATTTTCTGCTCGAGGGATGTGTTGAACTTCAAACCCTTCGAATGATTTAGATAGATCATCCACGACAGCTTTATATGCTGCCATGTGTTTATTTGCATTACAAATATCCGACACTTATTGAGCAACAAGATCCGAATCTCCGTAACACATCAATCGTTGGATGCCAATATCCTTAGCAATCCGGATTCCATGCAGCAGTGCTTCATACTCGGCAATGTTGTTTGTCGCTGTGAAGTGGATCTGCAACACGTATAAAAGTTTATCTCCTTGAGGTGATTTGAGCACCACGCCAGCCCCCAAGCCCCCTCGAGCCTTAGACCCATCGAAAAAGAGGGTTCAATACTCCGACTCAGGGAGGACCATGTTCTCCTTCGTCTCTGTCCAATCAGCGACAAAGTCAGCAAGGATCTTGGATTTGATTGATGTCTGGGGTTTATACTCAATATCGAAAGCTGCAAGCTCTATGCCCCATTTGGCGACGCGTCCTATGGCATCACTATTGTTGATTATGTCTCTCATGGGAGCTTTGCTCACCACGGTAATTGGATGCTCCTGGAAATAATATCGTAGCTTACGAGATGCTAGAAAAACACCATAAGCCAACTTTTGATAATGCAGATACCGCTCTTTGGACTCTGTCAGGACCTCGCTGACAAAGTAGGTTGGACGCTGCACCAGGTGTTCCTGATTTTCCTCTGGTCTCTCCACCACCATGACGATACTGACAACCTTATTTGTCGCAGCAATGTAAAGCAACATCGGTTCCTGAGGTTCCGGTGCTGCAAGGATAGGAGCAGATGAGAGTACTCTCTTCAGATCTTGTAGTGCAGCTTTAGCTTCGTCAGTCCAGACAAAATCCTTGGTCTTTTTCAGGAGTTTATACAATGGTGCGGCTCTTTCACCAAGCCAACTTACAAATCGACTGACCGCGACAATGCAACCAGTTAATCTCTGTACGTCCTTCAGGCGAGTTGGCCTAGAAATATTGAGTATAGCCTTGATTTTGTCACGGTTCACTTCTATGCCTCTTTGAGACACGGTGAAACCTAACAATTTTCCGGCTGGTATTCCAAAGAAGCATTTCTTCGGGTTAAGCATGATTTTGTATTTTCGTAGATTGGCGAACGTCTCCTCCAAGTCGGAAATCAGTGTTTCCTTCTTTTTGGACATTACCGCAATATCATCCACGTATGCATGTATGTTGCGTCCGAGTTGGTCATGGAGGCAATGCTGCATCGTGCGCTGGTACGTAGCTCCTGCGTTCTTCAGCCCAAAGGGCATCGTAACAAAACAGAAGGTTGCGAAGGGAGCTATGAATGAAGTTTTGACTTTGTCAGATACCTTCATCCGGATTTGGTGATAACCGGAATATGCGTCGAGAAAACAGAGGAGTTTCGTGCCTGTCGTACAATCGATGACTTGATCAATTCTAGGCAGAGCGAACGGATCTTTTGGACAAGCCTTGTTCAAGGCAGTATAATCAACACACATCCTTAAATCAGTGGTGTCCTTTTTAGGAACCATTACAGGATTTGCCGACCACTCAGTGTGGATGACCTCTTCTATGAATCCGGCTAACTCGAGCCGTGATAGTTCCTTAGCTATTGCCTTACGCTTTTCATCGCCAAACCGCCGTAAGGACTGTTTGACGGGTTTAGCATTCGGGTTTACATTTAGAGAGTGCTCGGCAAGTTCCCTAGGTACTCCGGTCATGTCAGATGGCTGCCATGCGAAGATATCTTGATTTGCTTCGAGGAACTTGACGAGCGCGCTTTCCTATGTACTCCTGGACGTGCAGCACGGCTTTGGCAAAGGCGGCATTTCCATCCTCGCACTCTCGCGCCTTCTTCAGGTCTCCCCTGATGGTGATCACGCCGTTGGGACCTAGAATTTTCATCATATTGTAAATGTAACACGCACGAGCCATAAAGGCCCAGTAAGCCGGACGTCCGAATATAGCATGGTATGCGCTCTTGAACGGGACCACTTCGAAGAAAAGGCCTCCGTCCGATAGTTCTTTGGAGTTCCAAAGGTAACATCCAAAGTAATCTCTCCCAAGGAATTAGCTTGTCTTCCTGGAACAACTCCGTGAAAGATCACAGAGCTATGGTTCAGCTGGGTCTCCGAGATCTTCATCTGGCATAGCGTTTTGACATAGAGAATATTGATGCTTCTACCACCGTCCATGAGGGTCTTGGAGAAACCATAACCGTCAATAAGTGGATTGACGATTAAGGCGTATTTTCCTCGCCTATGCAACTTAGGCGGATGATCAGCACGGTCAAATGTGATTGCCACTTCCGACCAGTCCAGATATTGGGGGATAACCGGAACTGTTGCATTGAGCTCGTGGAGAACTACTTTCTTGACCTTTGCTGGTTGAGATCCAAGGAAGGTGACGTAAGTGTCCTTCTTGGTGGGAAAAGTCTTCTTCCCTTCCGACTCGGGATTTGAAGCATCAGCTTCCTCCATATCGGAATCTTCCTTGGTCTCTTTGTCTTTTTTGGGATTTTTCTTTCCCTTCTTCCGCTTAGCTTTGTTGCCCGCGGTATCATCTCTTTTGATGTCGCCATTGAAACGACATTTAGCGTTGGTGTGGGACGAGCCCCCATTGGCGTCTAAATGATGCACACATGGGTTGTTGGCAATGTCGGCCCAAGAGTAGATTTTGCCTGGTTGTTGTTCTCCTCTACCCTGGACCCTCGAAGTCCCACGGCCACGCCCGTGGCCTCCGCCACGTCCTCCTCGTCCTCCAGACCCGGAAACAGTAGTAACCACCGCTGTCTCCACGTTGGGTTTTTCTTCCGAGGTAATTTTGCGCTTCTGAGCTTGTTGCTTTGTCTTTGCTGACCGAGGTACAGCCAGGATGTTGAGTAATCCTTCTGCATCATCGTCAGCATCTGCATATTTGCTCGCTGTTTCTATCATCTCTCCCAAATCAGTGACCTTGTCGCACTTCAAGCGGTGACGTAGTAGACCAATTGGGAGCCCTATGATGAAAGCTTCAATCGCGGTTTGATCGTTTACTCCTTCACAGGAGTTCTTGGTGTCGATCCATCATCTGAGATAATCCCAGCAAGTTTCTCCGGCCTTCTGGATGCAACGCTGTAGGTCTCCGACCGAACAGGGCCTCCGATATGTGCCTTCGAAATTCTGAAAGAACGCACTATGCATATCATACCAGTTATGGATGGTGTTCTCCGAAAGTTCATTGAGCCATGATCGCGCCGTCTTCTGCAGCATAAGTGGGAGATATCGGGTTGCGACCAGGCTGTTTCCGCCTTTGGCGATGCAGCAAGCTTGGAAAAAATCCTGTAGCCAAGTGTCTGGCCGAGCAATGCCGTCATAGGCTTGGATGTGTCTTGAGATAGCAAATCCTTCCGGGAATCTTGTAGCTCTGATGCGTGGTCCGAAGCACTTTGGGCCCACGTGCATATCATCGTTTTCATAGCGTCGCGCCTCTATGTTGGAGTTGATCATGTGCCTTGTGTCGTTCAAGGATAGAGATCGTCCCGAATGTCGGTTGTGGCTGCGGTGCCGTGGAGCCGGACTTCGGCTTCTGCCACCACCTCCTCCGCCATGTCATCCTCCTTGCCCTCCATGGGGGCCGTTGTGATGACTATGTGGTGGAGAGGGCGGGGCAGCTAGATAGTTTCCGGCTGATCGCCGGCCTCCATCCGGAACGTCATTATTCCTATTCTAGGGAGGATCTTGACTACGACGAGCCCCCTTCCGGCTTGTTCCAGCATGGTTCCCGTCGTTCCTTCGTCCGTCGTTGCCACCATGATGAGGCTCAGCCGGACGGCTTGTATACTTAGGAGGTGGCATTTTTTGACGATCCTCCTCCCGTCGTTTTTCTTTATCTTCTCCCCTTCGATCCTTAGATTCTCGTCGGGGAGGGTTCGTCGGATTCAGGGCAGCAATGGCATCTTTCTCGGCCGCTGGGGCGACGTTGCTCCAGTTACGTGAAGTTCTGTGATGCTGTCCTGATGATCCGGTTCTTGAATAGTTGTCTTCCCGTCGTTCGGGGTTATGATACTGCGCCCGAACGTAATGGGACCTTAAGTCAGCCCATGTTGGATCTGTGCGACATTGGTCAAATCTGAGACTAGTTTTTGACTTCCGGACAGGGCGACCTTTTGCTGCTCCAGTCCCTTGTTGAGTAGCTTGATACCCAAACAGATCTCCTCTGGTCCTAGATTAGCCGATAGAATTTCTCGGGCTGCTACGGTATTCTGTACTGGGGTTGGGTATACCCAATCTCCGTTGCTATCTTTCCGTGGCTTCCCCATCTCATCCCCAAAAAGGACGGCGCGGACACGTGGGAATTGGTTGTCATCCATGTGACACTTCCATGTCTTCTAATGTAACCGAGACATGTAGTCCTTAGTTGACATGCGTTTCTTCTCCACCTTGATGTTTTTGGCTTCATCGAGGAGTTGTTGACGACGCGCTTCTAGGGCTTGTGCCCTTTCATCTAGCTCATCCATAGTAAGTTCTGCAGTTGTAGGGATAGGTGTGGTTAATGCAGCATCGATGAGTTTACACGCACCTTCGGTGATCACGTGTCCATCCACTGATGCTTCTTTTTTCGGCTCTTCTAGGATAAATGCTCCATCCGAGTCTTCCTCGTATTCCTCGGCGATCACCTCCTCTGTAAGGGGGTCTTTTGTCGGGGTATTGTTCTTCTTGTTCTTCTTCTTTGCCTTCTTGGCAGCGCCGGTAGCAAAGACGGCTTTGGGTCCGTTTCCCGGAGTCAAGCTCTAATCGGTACTTTCGGACATCTGGACCTCGGGATTGTCTCTGACGTCCATGTCATCCTGCGCTTTGGGAGAGTGTTCCCCGGATCCTTCATCCATGGCTTCTCCTTCTTCTACAGCTTTGGAGTTGTACTCCTCTTCATATTCCGCGGAGAACTTTCAGAAATCTGCTGACGTCATCGATTCATCCGAGGATGCGGGTACATCGGCGTTTGTTCCAATTGCCTCCAGCACTGAGTCGGTGTTTTCTCCAGCATCGGCAGAGCCGAATCCAGATCCCACATATCCGACAAAGTGCGACGCGTGCTTCCTGAGGTACCTACGGCTTTCGCGATCAGCCATGTCGAAACTTTTAATGGTCTCAAGGATTGCATCTGCGCTTTCGCCTTGCAGTATCATACGTCGTAGTGTGTACCTTAGGAAGGGCCTGTCTGTCCCGGCATCGTCAGAGCCGGAATCAGTGTCGTTGATATGCTCCTCCTCGATTTTGACTTCCACGGGTGGGTCGATCTGGGTTTCGGCTTCTCTAGGGAGATCCACTCCAGATTCGACTTGGACCGCAAGGTCTTCTTCAGGCTCAGCTTTCTCCACTATCTCCGCAGCTAGTGCGGGCTGGGTGGGATTAGGGTTTTTTGAGATCCGGAACTCTGCCGCCTCCGCAGACAAAGGGACCCAGAAGATTCTTCTGCCTCTATCATCACCGTTGGGGTGGGTTGGGCAGGTTCAGCGAAACCGATGTAAACATCGATCTCGCCAAAAGACATGATTGTGTAGGCAGTCACGGCCTCCCTAGCCGGAATCCAAGTCTCGTCGAGGACGATGAGAGGGACATCGCTGGCGTAGAGGATGCGACCAACGGCGATGGTCTCGCCGATTATGTCCGCTCGGAATGCAGATCTGAAGCTCACTTGCCCCACGGTGGGCGCCAACTGTCGTCGGATTGAGGACAAGTACGCCATGAGGGGGTCCTCGAGGCGTGCGGAAGAGAGGTGTGTGAGACGTACGGTGTTCCGGGACGGTGAGCACACAAGTTTACCCAGGTTCGAATCCGCCGGCTTTGGACGGATCCTACTCCTGCTAGCAATCCAGTAAACGGCAGAGCCGGAATATGGGTTACAAGGGTATCGCCTGTGCGAGTTGAGATTGTAGACTATTGAGGGTGTTGCCCTGAAGGCTCTCCCTAGGACGGCTTATATAGATATCCGGCCTAGGGTTTATAGGAGAGATCAATCCGGCTACGACTAAGAGTTGGTTACAGAGTACATCTTGAACTACAAGTAACATTATGGGCCTAAGTCGGTAAATCTTCTGGGCCTTCCCGTAGCCGGATTGGACTCCGTCTTTCTCCCTGACTGGGCTGCCCGTGAAGCAAAGCCCTAACCCGAAGTGGGCCACCCTGGTTAGTGAGGAACTATGAGGATACCTGGAAAGTATATCCCAACAAATATGACTCCGATGCTAAAACTATTGATCCAAGAGAAGAAGTTGATATTAGTCATGAACATGAGGAGGAAGTGATCGTATCAAAGGAAAAGAAAAAGTAGAAGCTAGAAATGAATAATAAGAACAAAAAAGATGCCGAGTCAATGCCTAAGTTAATGGAAAAGGTAAAACCTACTAAAATAAAATCCCTTATCCTAACCATGTTATATGAACCCGATAAGAGCATCTATGACTCATTTGCCGAGGCTCTTAGTAATCTTCATTTAGAACTTCCTTTAGCTAATGAAATTCAAGTTCCTACCTACAAAAAGTTCAGGTGGGATATTCTTAATAAAAATAAAAAAGGTAACTAAGACTATAGCGGTAATAACAAGCTATGGAGATAAGCTTCCCACTAAGCATGGGGATCCTAGTATACCAACTATTTCTTGTGCTATTAGAAAATCTAACATTTGCAATGCCTATGTGATTTACGTGTAGGTGTTAGTGTCATGCCATATTCCCTCTTCAAGAAACTTGATCTAGGAGAATATGCTCCCACTTCTATTACCACGCAAATGGGTGATAAAACCACTAAACAACCCGTTGGTATGATCGATGATGTTTTACTTAGAATTGATCAACATGTCATACCGAATGATTTTATTATACTTGATGTTCCCGAAGGTGAAAACTTTTAATCATCCTAGGAAGACCTTTTCTTAGCACTGAGGAGCTAATGTTGACTGCACTAGTGGGAAAATTGTCTTCAACCTCTATGATGATCAGATTGGTCGTTACTTCCCAAATAAACAAGAACATG
Organism: Avena eriantha; assembly: GCA_910589775.1. NCBI lineage: Eukaryota > Viridiplantae > Streptophyta > Magnoliopsida > Poales > Poaceae > Avena > Avena eriantha. The sequence goes on from OU342746.1 coordinate 124,354,213, forward strand.
GTGGAAAATACGTACCACCACTCAAACATGTTCAAGTGGTAAGTACCATCGATGAAGGTCAGCCCAAGGTATCCGCTACAAACTCAGAGATCGGTTGAGTACAATTAACCAATTCTAAATAAATTCCCAATGGGAGTCAACTAATCTTAGAATAAAGTAGTGCTAGCTCGTGGTTGATATCGAGCTCAATTGGGGAACCCCAAGAGGAAGGTATGATGAGCACAGCAGTAAGTTTCCCTCGGTTATGAAACCAAGGTTATCGAACCAGTAGGAGAAAGGAAACACCTCCAAGGTGTTGTTGCCAACTTGGAATCTTGCACAACACAACCACAGAACTTTGCCCCCAACTTACAGTGAGGTTGTCAATCTCACGGGTTTTGCTGAAAACAAAGGATTAAACAAATTGTATGGAAGAAATTAAAACCTTGCAGAAAGTAAACAGAAAGCAGTAAACAGTTGTAGATTGATGGTAAAAGCAAGGACCGGGGTCCATAGTTCACTAGTGGTGGTTCTCCTTAAGATAGATGACATGTTGTGGTGAAAAAATTACAGCGGGGCAATTGACAAACATCGAGAAAGCAATCATGCATATACTAATCATCTCGACTCCTATGACATTTGATTGGGAATTACAACATTATACATAGACCGTAACCCAACTGCATCTATGACTAATAATCCACCTTCAGGATATCATCCAAACCCCCTCCAGTATTAAGTTGCAAGCTACAGATAATTGCATTACGCATTGCGTGTAAAGTAAACAATACGGTTGTTCTATGAACAAAGGATTGCTGTTTTCTCCCTAGTAGCAACAACACATCTAGTACCTTAGAGATTTCTATCACTTCCCCAGATTACTAGAGGCATGAACCCACTATCGAGCATAAATACTCCCTCTTGGAGTTGCTAGCACCTACTCGGCCAAGATAGTCACTAACAACGGATAACACGCAAGATCACAAATAACAAAGACATGATAGAATCAATAATCAATCTGAAATAGCATCTCAATATCCATCGGATCCCCGCAAATACAACATGTAAGATTACAAATAGATGATCTTGATCATGAACGGATCTCAAAAGATCTAAACATGGTAGCACAAAGGAGAAGAACCAATCATCTAGCTACTACATGGACCCGTAGTCCAAGGATGAACTACTCACGCATCACACCGGAGGCTTGCATGGTGATGAAGAAGGCCTCCAGGGTGAATTCTCCCCTACGGCAGGGTGCCGGAAAGAGCTTCAGATCCCTCCCGATCTAGGGATGGAGATTACGGCGGCTACAGACTCTTTCGTGGAATTTTGATCGGGTACTTAGGGTTTCTGTATCGAAGGCATCTTATAGGCGAAAGGGGGGCCGAGGGGGTGACATAGGTGGCCACACCACCCCCTGGCGTGGCCCAGGCCTGGCCACGCGGCCAGGTGGTGTGGCGGCCCTCTGGCTCCTCTCCGTCCCGTATTCTAGCTCCGTGTCCCCCTCGGTAAAAAACTAACTTTGGCTTTTTTCTGTCCAATTCCGAGAATATTCATTTTCTGACTTTCCTTGAACCAAAAACAGCAGAAAGCAGGCAACTGACACTGTGGCATCTTGTTAATAGGTTAGTCCAAGAAAGTGTATAAAAATTACTCCAAAGTGTGGATAAAACATAAGAAAGTAGATAAAACCCAAGCATGGAACATCAAAAATTATGGATACGTTACCAACGTATCAACATCCCCAAGCTTAACTCCTGCTCGTCCTCGAGTAGGTAACTGAAAAAAGAAAGAATAATTTTTGAGGTGACATGCACCATCATAAACTTGATCAAAGTATTTGTAAAACATTGATAGCTGGGATCATAGTACTTCAACATAACATGAAAGATAAAGTTCTAACAATAAGACATAGCAACTATGTTGCAACATGAAAAGGCACAAACAAAAGATTCATGAATAATAATGCTTTGCAAGACGTTTGTTTGTTTCACATAATGCTTTGCGTATAGTGGCATTCAGCTTGTCCCTCATAGAGTAGCAAACATAAATGCATAGGACACCTTCAAAGTTCATAAGAGTGACTAGATACAATAGTTTAAGAACAGGCAATATTAAAGTTATGCATCAATCAACAAGTCTTGGGACAATGCACATAGAACTAAGAATGGCCACTATGCTCTCAAAATAGGTGCATAAAGATAGAAGGTGGAGACTCAACATAAAAGTAAAAGAAAGGCCTTCATAGAATAAAGTAGAGATTCAAGTTTCATAAAGAGCTTCGAAAAATTATGGTACTTACTAGCTTTCAGCTCTCATTGCCCCTATCATAAGCATCTTTAGGTGATTAAGGTTAAAGTGACACAACTAAGAGGATATGCTTGACAAGTTATAAGTTGAAATCTCATGCCCCTTACTTACGAAGACCGAACCTCATGCTACTCAACTTCAGTCACAAGTAAGCTCTTGTCATTGTAAGTACATATGTATCATAGAGAACAGCCAACGGGGTACCCCTTGCACATGATACAGGAGTTATCCCATAATCAAAATGACAAGGCAAGCAGACAATGAGCATCTCAGCGATCTTTTTATTTGCTATTTGCATAGGTTTTTATTGAGGATGCTTCATAGAGTGCTCATTATGGTTATGCTGCAAGTTTCCACCATGATTAGGCATGGCTTAGGCTAGCGGCCCAGGCGTTTCTCTAACACAAATACAAACTCCATGATCTTATAAGTTCCCCTTTTATTTCACACTGCTGGGATCCATAAGCAAAAGAACATGATATCAACTAGGTACAATGTACAAGTGCAATGTTTAAAGCTCTCCCCATGATACATGGTTCTGCTAACTTCAACTTATAAAGTGCAAGCATATACGCAACAAATATGGATAAAATGGTTCAAGTTTATTAAGTGTAAGAAAGTCAAGTGTGCCATCAAGTTTGTGAGAGCTTTAATCACTAATGTTCACATAACAAGTTTAATTCAGAAGGTAGATAAAAACATGAATATACTTGGAATAGCAAATGCTAATAGGTAGGTATGGTGGACTCTTTGGAATAACTTGGTTTTAGGAGTTGGATGCATGAGTGGAACTCATACTTGGTTATGGAGGCTAGCAAAAGACTGGGAGTGACCAACTAAGAGAGCAATAATGGCCATAATCATGCAAAGCGACAAAACATCATTAATCAAAGCATAAAGTGATATTACAAGTCGAAAACTAAAGGATCATAAAGGCTTATGGTGACTTGGGATAGTCATAACATGGTGTGAGCATGTGCCAAGTCAACCCAAATAAAGCATCAAAGGAGAATACCACAATACTTATGCTTTAATATGCTAAAACAACGCATGATTCTTCCAAGGCACATTAAGCAATCTCAATTGTTTATAACACGTCATGCTAAAGCAAAGATCACTAAGCATAAATCCAAAACAATATCAAGCATGGCATGACAAAGCATAGGCCACAGTCAAAAACAAACTCCTTTTACCACTTAAGCATGAACTTTCCTACTCTTTTCCAATCCAAACCAAACTATTTGAAAACCAATGCATAAAAGAGGGGGTCCAACCAATTTATTCAGCAAACTAAAAAAACCAAGCACACGAAAACCAAAAACAAAAAACGAAGACGCTCCAAGAACAACACAACTGTGCATGAAACAATAAAATAAAGTGTTTGGAAGAAACCTGGGATTTTTATTGATGAAGAAGGGGGTGCCTTGGGCATCCCCAAGCTTTGACACTTGTACTTCTTAGATATTTCTTGGGGTGACACGGGGTGGCATACCCAAGCTTGAGCTTTAGTCCATTCTTCATCTCATTACATCATTCTCTCCATACACCTGAATTTTTTTCCTTCATACAAAACTTTACACAATCTTTATTAACAACATTAGTACACTCAAGATAATAAGTCTTTGGGTTCAGTTTCAACACCAATAAAACTTCCATTAAAACACAAGCTACTGAATCACTTCCCTTGAAAAGCTCAATTCCCCAAAGAGAACCCAAAAAGGAACCAACAAGAAGCAAATGCAGATAATGGCAGAAATCTATCAAAATAGACCAGCAGGTAAAAACCAATTTTTCGAAGAGCTTTTGTTGCTCAAATCAAAAAGTGTTGAACTAACAAAAGTTAGATAACAACCTGGGGCAGAAGCACAAAAATTCACGCCTCAAAACGACGTACAGAGATTTTACACGAATTTTTACGGTGAAGCACAAAAATCTGTTTCTGGACAGCAACTTTCCCACGCATTACTTCTCTCTCATTAGAGGTTACTGTTGGCACAAAAGGCAAAAAAGGATAAGGGGAGGATATTACTGAAGCAATAACTTCCAAGACTCAACTAAAACATTTGGGCTATCTCCCAACAAGTACTTTACTTTAATGCCTTTAAGTTAGGCTTGATAGTTTGAAAAGATGCTCACATAAGAAATATGAATTGTAGTAAAAGAGAGCATCAAGAAGCAAATTCAAAACACATTTAAGCCTAACCCACTTCCTATGCATAGGAATCTTGTAAGAAAATAAATCAAAGGAGCACATAGTAACAAGAATGAGTAGATAAAACAAGAGCAACTTCAAAACTTTCAGCACATAGACAGGTGTTTCAGTACCACGAAAACTTCTACAACCATATTTTCCTCTCTCATAATAATTTTCATTAGCCTGATGAATAAACTCAACAATATAACTATCACATAAAGTATTCTTTTCATGATCTACAAACACATATTGTTTTATCAAGCTCAAAAATAGTGGGATTAAAACCTTCAAACCCACTTTTAACAATTCTATAACAAGATGACTGATCATTCAATATAGGACCATCGTCTAGAGCTTTAAAATAAAAAAATCTAAGCAAAACTCTTTAGTACCATGCATTTCAAAGTTAGGCACAAATAAAGGATTATCACAGATAACATGAGCATAACATTCATCCTCCTTTGGTAAGCATGGGGGACAATCAAATAATATAAGGGATAAAGAGTTACTCTCATTAGAAGGTAGGAATGGGTAGCTAATCCATTCTTCCTCCTTTTTTTCATCACTCTCCTCCTCTTTTTCATCTAATGAGCTTCCCGTTTCAGAAATTTCTTCTTCCATAAGCTCCTGCAAGGCATTAGTCTCTTCCGCTGGTGGAGAGCATCTATTAAGATATTCAAGAATATATCCATCTTCTTCCTCGTAATTATAAAGAAAAATTGAAGTATCTCATAAACCTCATATTTATAAGGTGCATCATCAGTATTTTCAAGCAAATAAGCTAGTTCGAATGCACCCTTCCAAGCAATAAATTCTTCAATTTGTTCCACATCATAAAAGTCATAATTTCCCTTAACATAAGAAGATATGGTAACATCATCATTATACACACATTGAAAAGGGAGGTGTTTATACCTCTTACAACAACAAGATTTATCAAAGCAATAAGTAACATCATAAGTAGAGCACACGCTTCTAGCAATGGTATACAATTTATCAATTTGTTCCCATAAGTGTTTCCCTTTTTGTGACAAGCGGTGTTCCTTATAATACTATTTTTGTTCTTCCGTGAACCCCCCTTGCCAATTAGATTCAGTTTCAAAGAAACCAACCATTGATAGAAAGCATGATAAATCAAGACAATAACAGACCAATGAAAATAACAATTATAGTAGGAACTAATTTTTTTTGTATTTTTGATAAAAAGAACAAGCAAACAAAGCAGAAATAAACTAAGCAAAATAAAAAAACAAAGTAAAGAGATTGGTTATGAGGGACTCCCCTTATGAAGATGTCCTTGACTCCCCGGCAACGGCGCCAAAAAAATACTTGCTGGCTCGTGGTTGATATCGAGCTCGTTGGGGAACCCCAAGAGGAAGGTATGATGAGCACAGCAGTAAGTTTCCCTCAGTTATGAAACCAAGGTTATCGAACCAGTAGGAGCAAGGAAACACCTCCAAGGTGTTGTTGCCAACTTGGAATCCTATGTTGGAGATATGCCCAAGAGGCAATAATAAAAGTGATTATTATTATATCTTTGTGTTTATGATGAATGTTTACATCCCATGCTATAATTGTATTATTAGGAAACACTAATACTTGTGTGTTTTGTAAACATATGAGAGTCCCTAGTAAGCCTCTTGTTGAACTAGCTTGTTGATTAATTGATGATCATGGTTTCCTGATCATGGACATTGGATGTGATTAATAACAAGGTTATATCATTAGGAGAATGATGTGATGGACACACACCCATAGTAAGCGTAGCATAAGATCAAGTCATTAAGTTCGTATTGCTGTAAGCTTTCAAATACATAGTAACCTATTCCTTCGACCATGAGGTTATGTTAATCACCATCACCGGATGGATACTTTGATGACATCAAACGCTGCTTCGTAACTGGGTGGTTATAAAAGTGTCATTGGGTATTCTGAAAGTATGTGTTGAAGCGCATGAACCAAGATTGGGATTTGTCCATCCATATGACGGATAGATATGCTCTGGGCCCTCTCGGTGGAATGTCATCTAGTTAGCTTGCAAGCATGTGACTAGGTCACAAGGGATGACATATCACGGAACGAGTAAAGAGTACTTATCAGTAACGAGGTAGAACTAGGTATGGAGATACCGACGATCAAACCTCGGATAAGTATAGTATCGCGAGACAAAGGGAATTAGTTTCGTATGTAAATGGTTCAATCGATCACGAAGTCATCGTTGAGTATGTGGGAGCCATTATGGATCTCCAGGTCCCGCTGATGGTTATTGATAGGAGATGTGTCTCTGTCATGTCTGCATATTCACGAACTGTACGGTGACACACTTAAGGTTCGAAGTTGTTTTAAGTAGATATGGAATGTGCGTTGGAGACCGAATGTTGTTCGGAGTCTCGGAATGGATCCGGGACATCACGAGGAGATCCGGAATGGTCCAGAGAATAAGATTCATATATAGGGGATCATTTTCTGAGTTAGGAAATGTTCCGGAGTGTTTGTATGAGGATTCTAGAAGGTTTCAGAATGTTCCGGAAGGTTCTAGAAGATATCTTGGAGTTTTCTTGAAAATCAAGATAGGGATCAAGGAGTCCTGGTGGGTCAAGACAAGGAGTCGTGGGGGAGGAGGACTCCTCCCCCCACTCCCCAATCCGCCGGCCTAGAGAAGGGGAGTCCTACAAGGACTCCCCCTCCCCAAGGCGCCCTCCCCCCCCTTAAATAGAAGGGCAGGGGCGCCCCCTCCTCCCTGCTCCCATAACCCCAATCTCTGCCGCCTCTCTCCTCCACCTTTCTTCTGCACAGGCATAGGCGAAGCCCTGCAGAATTCTCTACTCCACCACCACCACCACGCCGTCGTGCTGCTGGGATTCCGTGGAGAAGATCTACTACCTTCGCTGCTCGCTGGAACGGGGAGAGGAAGGTCTGCTTCGACTCCGCACGTGTGACCGACTGCGGAAGCGCTGCCGAAACGCGGCGCCGGAAGGATCGTCCACTTGACCGACTGCGGAAGCGCTGCTGGAACGCGACGCCGGAAGGATCGTCCACACGATCTTGAGATCGGCAAGTGATCGACTACATCAACCACGAGATCTATTCTCGTTAACGCTTTCGGATCTACGAGGGTTAGTTCCTATCTATCTCGTTGCTCATGTCTAATAGATTAGATCTTGGCTTTTATCTAGATTAGATCTAGGTTTTGTTCATTCTTGCGGTAGAAATTTTTTGTTTTCCATGCTACGAACCCATCATCCTGCACAACACAACCACAGAACTTTGCCCCTAACTTACACTGAGGTTGTAAATCTCACCGGTTTTGCTGAAAACAAAGGATTAAACGAATTGTGTGGAAGAAAGTAAACAGAAAGCAGTAAATAGTTATAGATTGATGGTAAAAGAAAGAACCGGGGTCCATAGTTCACTAGTGGTGGTTCTCCTTAAGATAGATCACATGTTGGGTGAACAAATTACAGCGGGGCAATTGACAAACATCGAGAAAGCAATCATGCATGTACTAATCATCTTGACTCTTATGAGATTTGATTGGGCATTACAACATTATACATAGACCGTAATCCAACTGCATCTATGACTAATAATCCACCTTCAGGTTATCATTTGAACCTCCTCCAGTATTAAGTTGCAAGCAACAGATAATTGCATTATGCATTGCGTGTAAAGTAAACAATACGATTGTTCTATGAACAAAGGATTGTTGTTTTCCCCTAGTAGCAACAGCACATCTAGTACCTTAGAGATTTCTGTCACTTCCCCAGATTACTAGAGGCATGAACCCACTATCGAGCATAAATACTCCCTCTTGGAGTTGCTAGCATCTACTCAGCCAAGATAGTCACTAACAACGAAGAGCACGCAAGATCACAAATAACAAAGACATGATAGAATCAATAATCAATCTGAAATAGCATCTCAATATCTATCGGATCCCCACAAACACAACATGTAGGATTAAAAATAGATGATCTTGATCATGAACGGAGCTCACAATATCTAAACATGGTAGCACAAAGGAGAAGAACCAACCATCTAGCTACTACATGGACCCGTAGTCCAAGGATGAACTACTCACGCATCACATCGGAGGCTTGCATGGTGATGAAGAAGGCCTCCAGGGTGAATTCTCCCCTCCGGCAGGGTGCTGGAAAGAGCTTCAGATCCCTCTTGATCTAGGGATGGAGATGACGGCGGCTATAGACTCTTTCGTGGAATTTTGATCAGGTACTTAGGATTTCTGTATCAGAGACATCTTATAGGCGAAAGGGGAGGCCGAGGGGGTGCCCTAGGTGGCCACACCAGCCCCTGGCACGGGCCAGGCCTGGCCGCACGGCCAGGTGGTGTGGCGGCCCTCTGGCCCCTCTCCGTCCCGTATTCTGGCTCCGTGTCCCCCTCGGTGAAAAACTAACTTTGGCTTTTGTCCCGTCCAATTCCGAGAATATTCATTTTTTGACTTTCCTGGAACCAACAACAGAAGAAAACAGGGAACTGGCACTGTGGCATCTTATTAATAGGTTAGTCCAAGAAAGTGTATAAAAAGTACTCCAAGGTGTGGACAAAACATAAGAAAGTAGATAAAAACCAAGCATGGAACATCAAAAATTATGGATATGTTAGCAACGTATCAAGTAGCATAGTTGTTGTTTTGTGTTTAGTTTAGTTGTTCTAATAAAATCCTTGTAGCCAAAGTTTTGGAGAGAATATAGGTTGATAAGAACTTATGGTTCGAGTTTGAAGGAAGAAATTGAAAAAGAAAGAAGAAGGAGGTCTTCAGAACCTTTAGCAAGCTGCGGTACGGCTGGAGTGCATCGTACCGCGTGCCCATACTGAATACCCAGAAGAAGCTGCAGGTCTCTCCATCGATACAGATCTTTTAACAAGATGTAGTATGATCGGATGCGCCCGTTTCACGCGCCCGTGTCATGTCTCGATGAAGTAAGCAATATTTTCTTCTAGGGTACTGCAAGGATAACGACCAGCGGTTCGACCGAACGCCCCCGTACCACGCGGCCGTACCACAGGCTTAGGTTAGATCTCAAACCCTAACCGTGTTCCAATGGTGACGACCACTAGTACAGGCGGGACGCGCCCATACCGAGTGCATCGCCACTCAAAAACGACGGCGACGACAGGGCAAACCAGCCACCATCTTATTCCTCTCATTTTCTCTCTCTCTCTCTTTCTCTCTCAAACTCAAACCCTAACCTCCTAGAATCCTTGATTATTCACCGATTTCAATTGTTTGAGTTGGGGAATCTTCACATCAGTAAGTTTCTCACCCGATCCATGCTTTATTTTCTGAAATTCATGGTTGAATCACTCACATTAACTATCTAGATGAGTTCTTAATATTTTTAGATTCTTGTTGATTCCTCACATTCGGATTCAAAGCTTTACCTATAATCATCTGTTTATATGATAGAAACCTTATGCCTATAGTTTTGCTTTGAAATTTTTGAGTACAATGAATATCGGAAGGCTTTTTTGCACCGGGGGAAACTCGGGAGCCTCTGGAGCATCTAGGATATCCATCGCACCGGGATTGAAGAAGAGGCGCCTGGAGGGGGATGCTCTGAAGACTGCCATGGACAAGGACTACAAGAGAGTGAGTGAATGCAAGGTGTTGCCCACCAAGTGGGTGTGCAACGAGTTCCTCTCTCGCCATGGCTTGAAGGAGGACTTCGACATGCGGGTATACTGAGTTCGCCACCATCACCATCGACACCTTCAAGCGCTCCACGTGGGAGTTCCTCACGACTTTCCATGATGACCTCACACTCCAACAATGCCATTGTATTATAAGTTTTGTGCTCAATGTGCAGCCCAGAAATCTTACTTTCTATGAGTTTTGTGACTGCTCTGGGTTCTCCTATGAAGGAGAGCTCGATCTTACTAAAGAAGTCCTCACATAGGCAATGTTTTCTTGGGAGCAAATTTATGTTCACGAGGATGTTGATTATATGCAGAAGAAGACCGCCACCTTCTAGTATCCCACCATCTGCTACTTCGCCACCTTCTTGGAGAATTCTATTTTTGGGAAGGGAGAGACGGGGGAAATGGCTAGCCCCGAGATATGTGTGATCTACATAGCTCTCCATCCAGATATGGAGCATAAAGTAAAATTGGGTTCTGTTCTAATCCAACACTTTTGCCACCAAAGGTTAGGCCATTCAGGAGATATTCGTTGTGGTGGTTTGGTCACTCAAATCGCCTATGCAAGTGAGTACCCCATGCTCCAATAAAGACCTATGTCAGGTAGTAAATACTTGGATGATGTTCACATGGAAAGCACCAAGTACATGGGAGTCTACATGGCTCACCATCCTTCCTGTGCCTGTCAATTTTATTATGAACCTAACAGTGGAGTTCACCAAATGATGCTTTCTTTCGTTCAAGCTTTTGGTTTGCTAGGAAAGCGTAGTTGGGTCCTCGACAAGGAGGAGTTCCAACAAGCGAGGGGAGGATCGCACCCCAAGGAGGAACCCCCACGTGGGAAAACGTGGGAGAGGACCAAGAGAAACACCAAGAGGAGGAGAAGGGCTAGAACACCATGGGCTGGGATGACTATGGTCAGCAACACCAGCATCAACAGCAATTCCCCCAGTACCACTAGTAGCAGAACATGCCAACACCTCAGCCAGGATAGTACTATGTTCCGAGAGGTGAGTATGATCAATTGGTGTCTCATGTCGGTGGTGTGGAGAACACACTACATGGAGTGAACGCCAATGTGACTACCCTCACTTAGAACTTTACCCATTTCATGTCTGAGTTCCCAAACTACTACCCGTACAATCCGCAGCAGCAGCCGCCCAACGATGGCGATAATAATTGATTCAAGTTAGACCAAGATTCTAAGCTTGGGGAGGTTGAAGTCCTCCCCACCTTTTGCATTCATATTTTGTTCTCTTCTTTTATTTTGTTTATTTTCTTTAATTGCATGTTTAATTTCAGTTTGCATTGATAAAAGAATCCCAAAAAAGTTAGAATAGCTTTTATCTTGTTTTGTGTGAATCTCTCTTGGTTTTATTTTTTGTTTTTTCATAGATTATTCACCTCAAGTGACTTAGCTATGGAGAAGAACGCGATGAGTCGATTTAGGTGTGAAATGAGCAAGCGAGAGGAGGTATCATATTATTATTCTTCCCTCTTCTTGTAAGTTTATTAATGAATATTTTATTTTTGTTTGGTTGCACTTGAGTCTCGTTCCCCGCTTAGCTTGTTATCTTTTAGAACTCACTCTCAAAGGTAGTGTCACTTCTTTGGTTTTGACTTATGAAAATTACTCTTAGTTTGAAAAAAACTACATTGGATCAAGTCCAATATTTTAAGAACAAGAGAAAGTGTCTTTGTGACAACTTTGGTGTCGTGTTTTTGTCTTAAGGGCTTAATCTTAGTAGTGCTCAACCCCACATCTTAACGGGTTTAACTTGATAACACTTTTTGAAAAAGAATTGTTTGAAGGAATGGAAATTTTGCAGTGGTCCAGGGGGATACCAAACTTGTCTTGATGAGTTGAAAAGAAATGTTTAAAGCTGAAGTGAATTGTGAAAGTACCAAAAATTTATGGAACTAACAACTTTGATGGCCTATGAACGATCTTGAGTTCATCTCAGATTTCGGTTATGAGTTGGCTAGACATTTGTAGCAATGTTGTGGTGTGCAAAATTTTAGTTCCATGGGCTGATGTACTAAAGCTAAAGAGAGTTCCAATTTCAGTTTGTGCTAAATTTATTTGATCCAAATGAAAGTCTTGGCATCACCTCACTACTAAAGAATCAAAGTTCTTGAATAAAAAGGAAAAGATTGGGTGTTAGAAGGCCACGAATTTCGAAGTGGGTGCTAATGAAAGCTCTAAGTTTATCCTTCTTTTGGCATCCACTAGTGCACCCTTAATTTGATTGCTCAAAAATAATTTAACTCTCATAAAATATAGAGGAGCCTAAAGAATTGATTCGCGAGCCTAACCAAATTCTTGACAATCCCTTTTGATTTTAAAGATCTATTAGCTGGTAAGTTACACGCGGTTAGGAAGCGAATTTAAGTGCAACTGTTCAAATATATTATGCTCATGTTTAAGGTTGCATGGCTTGTGACGAAAGAATATGATAACACCTTTGACTTGTGAGTTTCTCTACCTAATTTTATTTCTCGCTATTATTCTTTATCGCTTTGTCACTCGAGGTCGAGTAACAACTAAGCTTGGAAAGGTCGATAGCTCCAATTTTTGACACTTTTTATCAAGGATTTTCCATTGGTTTTTACTTGGTTTTGTTGATTTTGATCTTTCAACTAACACTAACGTCGCAAGTTAGCGAAACCTTGTTCTCTTGTGATGACTTTCAGATACTGGACACTTTTGGAAGATCCGAGAGCATTTATGGGCTAATTACACCTAAATGAGCAAATCTCTAGTTGAATACTTTTTCATCTGTGGGTTTAGCGACCATCAAAACGACCGGAGGCCGCCCATACCGTCTTCTAGTATGGCATGCCATCACCTCTGTTATATCAATACAAACATCGTTTGTAAAGGCATAGAGGGCAGAAGACGTACACAGCCACCACACACCGTTCGAGAAGAGAGGAGATCAGATCTGAAGAAGAAGAACTCCATGCAATTCTTCAAAGATTTCTAGCCTCTTGATCATCAAGTCCACCATAATTCCCCACTTGTACTGAGATAAAGAGAGAGATTCACACTTGTAAGATAGGAATTTGAACCTTTATTCCTACTTTGGTTTGTATTTGATATGATCTACAACTTCATTCTAGTTTTCTACGATAAAGTTGAGACAATTTCCATTTGCAATATGATTATGCCTTTGATCTATTCTCCTCTCATATGTGAGTAAATCCCCATAGGCGTGGGAAATGTAGGGAATTGGTGAGATGTGATGTGCTTCCTTTATTTCCATCAATTTGTGATTATTATCATGATTATTATATTGTGAGAATAATTATCTATGTTTGCCTAATGCTTGTTATCCAATTTAAGGGGCCGGATAACATGATCCTGAGATATCATAGATATGAACTTATTTACTAGCGAATCGGCGAACCCCGAGTGACACACTAATATCAAAGAGGAGCTAGTATAACTCGAGGACAACAAGAAACCATTAAGACTAAAGCCTTGGTCTGGTCGAAAGACCTTCATTAATGTGATGACCATGGCTTTGGTAACATGTAGAAGGATCAATGGAATCGAGAAAAAATTATACCAAGAGGACTCTTCATTGGTATATGGGTTACTTGCCTAGTCACACATGAATAAGTACTTTGTTCACTTATTCCATTTAGCACATTCACTACCACCATGAACTGTTTCTCCCCGCGTCACCTCTCATCTGCAGTAAACCTTAAACCACCTCTGTGCTCTTTTACTTTTATGTTATTTACTTTAAGTATTGTTCAATTCTCAAAACTACTTTCTTTCCACTCATTTATTTTCACCTCAACTCTTGTAGTTAATTCACTCAAGACAAGTGAAACCTTGAGTGTGACAGAAATACCACAGATAAACATTTTTCTGAGCTCCTTATTGGGATCGATATAAAAACTAGAACTAATACTTTCACGAAAACGTGCTCTGATGAACTTGTGCTCTTGCAGGCCATCAAAGGCGCGCATAGGGGTGAACATTTTAACCGAGAATCAAAATACCGGACCGAAAGAACCGAAACCAAAAATTCCATACTAAATTCGTTCCGAAACTCGAGAAAATCGAAATTACTTCGGCTACTTCGGTTTTAGTCCATGAGCAACCGAAAGTACCAAAGTGACCAAGTAAAAAATGTTTAACAGGCTAACTGACATGCACTAGGCCCACACCTTACTAATTAACTAGACCATAAATGCGCGCGTTGCCGCGTCCGTCCATCTTAAGGTAAAACTAATAAAAGTACTCCAGTCGGTTTAAAATAAGTGGTGTGGTTTTAGTTGATATGATAGAAATTTGACAATAGAAACAAATAATTTAAGTTTCAATAGCTTAAATTTGAAGGAATAAAACAGTGAACAGGAAATGCATTGTTGTTCTTTCTTTTAAATTTTAGTCTGCAAGGGAAAATAATTATGCCAACGACTTGAAACTTACCGGGTACTATATGAAACCGATTGTCTAGCTCAATTTTCTTGAACTAGATGACTTACATCGTAACACACAATAGACAGTACTCTTGATGAGGTACTCTTTACTGCTACTGATAATTCCATTAAGGCTGCAAGGTACCTCATACCAGCTAGACGACGCATTATCGCTCGCGCCGACAATGGTGGAAAGTTGGATCAAGGCGCATGCAATATTTCAGCTAAAGTACAAATTGTTCTGGAGGATGAGGTGAAACTTACATTTAGAACACCGTGCAAGTATATTCTGGTGGGTCAAATTCAAATCAGTTTGACTTGAACTTAGTCTCAAAGACTGTGCTGACAGTGCGCTAGTGCATGTTGGTATTTCAGTTCCTACTTGCATCGAGTAGTATTTAAATCAGCTTCTGTTTTGTTTCTAGAGTACTAGTTCTGCTCTCCTTGGTATTTTCCTCCGTGGGATATAAAAAGGGCCAACTAGATTGTTTAGTTGGGCTTGTCGAGAGTAATTTCCCAGCTGGTTTTGAGTCCAATATTAAATTGTAATTGGGTCAGTGCTTGCACGCACTATATATGGGACCAGTTCGGTCGTGTATTAGGGGTCGTGTATTAGGGTTAGACAATATTTTGGAGTTGTGAAATATACAGAAAATCGCCATGTTTGTGCGGCGGCCAATCTGGTGTTTGAGTTGAGGATTCCATCGGAGATTTGTGTCTTTGGTGAGTAAATTGGAGTCAATTGCTCTTAGTTTGCTGCTTGGTCTGTCAGAACCATCCACGTTGCTTTCGGCAAGGGTGTGCGTGTTGTTTAGATTGGTTTGCATATACGGTAACCTAATCTGCTAGCTCGTGTTGTTGCTTGTGATTCCACGCAAGACAAATTACTGCTACTATTTTTGATCAGGGAGATTGCCTTGGAATAGTACTAAATCTAAGTCTGCTATTTTCTTACTTGTTCGTGTACTTGGAAATTCTTGCGGCTGCTACACGTGAGATTAGGCCAAGGAATCAGTATTACCACTGGCAACCCAAAGTCTTGATTTTATTCTGTCTGTTACTAGTTTACTTGATCGGAAGAGACGCTAGTCTGACCATTGGTTAATTGAACTATTGCTTCTGCTGATTGACGTGAGACAAAAGTTTGAGTAACTCTGCTACCGAAACTAGAATTGTACTGTGGAAAATTCCCAAACAGTTTGTGGTAGTCACACGTCGTATCATCTTGGTACTCAGAGGGTCGTTCAGGGGCAGTTTTTTTTTTCTCGGCTATTGCTAGTTTGATCTTGTGTTTATCAAGATGTCGCTGCATGAGGATTCTGATTTGGACGGAGGAGAAATTCCTTTGGGTCCGGAAGTAACTGAAGATCTGCGTATCCACCTGATGCCGATCAAAAGTGCCAATACAAAATTTCGCACGAAAGTTGAAGATTTGTCTATAAATATTACATGTGTCGATGACAGGCTTAATGTGCGCTTGACTATTAGTAACCGCCAACAGGATGATAGTTTGCGAGTGGTGACAGAGAGCCTTAATCAGTTGACCGCAGTTGTTCGGCGCCTAGAGGCAAGGGATGCGGCACCCCGACTGTCCCGGTCACCAGCACGCAACCAAGGCCACTCTGATGATGATCTTTCTAATCTGGCTGATGCTCGTGGAGGCCATCAACGCCGACCACGACGAGGTGATGAGGCTCGCCATGGTGCTGGCGCAACCTAAATGCTGAAGCTGCTCGAGATAACGACGGTCTTGGTCGAATAAAGCTAACCATACCGGAATTCTCAGGATGTTCTGATCTGGAGAAGTACTTGGAGTGGGAGATGCGCATTAATCAGATTTTTGATGGCCACAATTACTCTGAAGAAAAGAAGGTCCGTGTTGCATCTATGGAGTTTACTGAATATGCTCTCGTATGGTGGGATAATAAAAACCATACAGGGGAGAGTCCGGCAACATGGGTTGACATGAAGCGTGTCATGAGGGAGATGTTTGTGCCTGCTTGCTACACTCGACAACTTCATAGCAAACTACGTCGTCTTGTGCAAGGTACAAAATCAATTGCTGAATATTACAAAGATATGCAAGTATTGATGATCCGGACAGCAGTACGTGAGTCGCCCGAGGCGACCATGGTTCGGTTCTTTGAGGGGCTGGAGGGATCCGTGACCGTGTTGATTTGATGCAGTATAATGATATACATGAGTTACTTCATCAAGCGGAACGTGCTGAACGTTGGGTCTTGGAGAAGCAAGTTGCTGAGGGTCGTCCGACTTACAACAATGGACGACGTGTCACTTCTCATGATGGTGTGTTTAGTGCTAAACCAACTGCTTCTTACAAGTCGACTAGCATTGAAAATAGCAAGGCAGCTGCTGCACCAAAAGGAGGCTTCACAAGCTGCATCGAGCACGTCTCATCACAGCAATATTATATGCCATAAGTGCGGGAGGCGAGGCCACATAATGCGCCTTTGTCTGAATCAGAAACATATTTTTCTTGTTGGTGGTGCATATGTTTCGGAATCTGAAGATGAGATGCCTCCACTAGAGGATGCTACTGAAAATAATGATGGTAATGCTTTGAATTGTTGGCCTGCATTTAATATGTTGAGTTTGATGGTGCATAAGATCCAGCGAGATGATGAGGTTATTGTTAAACCGGGCCAACGGCGTAACATTTTCCAAACTGCATGTACTATCAAAAGAGAAGTGTGCAAACTGATTGTTGATGGTGGTAGTGCAAGCAACATGATTAGTAAGGATGTGGTAGAGTCTCTTTCTTTGCCTACATGAGAGCATCCGAAGCCTTACTATATGCAATGGATCAATGTGTGGGCAAGTTGAAGGTCACCCATAGAGTGAAAGTTCCTTTTTCTGTGGATGGATATGTTGATAAAGTGAGTGTGACGTTCTACCGCTGCATGTTTGTCATATTTTATTGGGACATTCGTGGCAACACGATGTCAACGCACTTCACCATGGACGCACAAACAGG
Source organism: Avena eriantha (assembly GCA_910589775.1). NCBI lineage: Eukaryota > Viridiplantae > Streptophyta > Magnoliopsida > Poales > Poaceae > Avena > Avena eriantha. The sequence continues at coordinate 124,371,789 of OU342746.1, forward strand.
TGCACATTTATGCATAAGGGTGAGTTGTTTACTCTTCTCCCCAAAGAAGCAAAGGATATCAAGTGTACCATCAAGGTGTTCAAGAAAAAGTCTGCAAGGTATAGGTCAAAACCGAGGACGGTTTCCCTTCAAGGGAGGAAGGATGATGAGGTACTCTTTACTGCTACTGTTAATTCCATTAAGGCTGCAAGGTACCTCATACCAGCTAGACGACGCATTATCGCTCGCGTCGACAATGGTGGAAAGTTGGATCAAGGCGCATACAATATTTCAGCTGAAGTATAAACGGTTCCGGAGGATGAGGTTAAGCCTACATTTAGAACACCGTGCTGTTGGGTCAAATTCAAATCAGTTTGACTTGAACTTAGTCTCAAAGACTGTGCTGACAGTGCGCTAGTGCATGTTGGTATTTCAGTTCCTCATCGAGTAGTATTTAAATCGGCTTCTATTTTGTTTCTAGAGTACTAGTTCTGCTCTCCTTGGTATTTTCCTCCGTGAGATATAAAAAGGGCCTACTAGATTGTTTAGTTGGGCTTTGTCGAGAGTAATTTCCCAGCTGGTTTGGAGTCCAATATTAAATTGAAATTGGGTCAGTGCTTGCACGCACTATATATGGACCAGTTCGGTCGTGTATTAGGGTTAGACAATATTTTGGAGTTGAGAAATATACAGAAAATCGCCATGTTTGTGCGGCGGCCAATCTGGTGTTTGAGTTGAGGATTCCATCGGAGATTTGTGTCTTTGGTGAGTAAATTGGAGTTGATTGCTCCTAATTTGCTGCTGGTTCTGTCAGAACCATCCACATTGCTTCCGGCAAGGATGTGCGTGTTGTTTAGATTGGTTTGCATATACGGTAACCTAATCTACTAGCTCGTGTTGTTGCTTGTGATTCCACGCAAGACAAATTACTGCTACTATTTTTGATCAGGGAGATTGCCTTGGAATAGTACTAAATCTAAGTCTGCTATTTCCTTACTTATTCGTGTACTTGGAAATTCTTGCGGCTGCTACACGTGAGATTGGGCCAAGGAATCAGTATTACCACTGGTAACCCAAACTCTTGATTTTATTCTGTCTGGTACTAGTTTACTTGATCGGAAGAGACGCTAGTCTGACCATTGGTTAATTGAACTATTGCTTCTGCTGATTGACGTGAGACAAAAGTTTGAGTAACTCTGCTGCCAAAACTAGAATTGTACTGTGGAAAATTCCCAAACATTCTGTGGTAGTCACACGCTGTATCAACTCTCCAACTCAATACATTTAATAAAAAATACACCGAATATATAAACACAACTATTGGACGAGCATAATTGCAAAAATGAAGGGTTTTGTCCTATATTGGTTAACTTCAGCCAACTGGAATTTGGCTGGGTAGAAAACTCAACATGATTACTTTGCCATAGTAAAGTTTCCACAACCAAAAAAACAATACGAAGGTAATGCTCTTTTACTCGAAAGTTATCCTTTCAATTCTACATCTGCAAGAGAGTCTTGGTCAGGTACATGAAAATATCATCAACTTTAGGTGGACCACAAAGCTTGGGAAATGTTGCAGTTATAATTGCTTTAAACTAAATGTCCATGGGAAGAATGCATTAATGTTCAGGTCAACTCGTGTGGTATAGTATACAATCATGAGTTATAAATAAAAAATAGTATAATCAAACATGTACGGAAAGGTTTCCAAAAGGTACAATCTTTAGGGTACACCATGTTTTGCAAGGTTCGAGTTATTAAAATAAAACTAAAGGGAAACCTACTCTCTCAAGGAACAAGGGGACTTGTTAAAGCTATATTGCTCTAGTTATCCAACCCACCTTAAGAGTTAATAGATTTGCATAGTAACATTTACCCCTCTAATTTGGAAGCGTAATTAGATTGATGAATTTTATTGTGTGAATAATGAATAATCACATATTTTCATATTAAGCATAATAATAGAACCTTTTAACAAGCACAAAACTATTGCTTACACAATCTGGGACAAATTTACTTTCTAAATCTATTAATTAAACTTGAGTATCTACAAAAGGAACTACAGAATCACAAACATCTTAAGATGGCCATAAGTAATAGTATGCAGAGGAGCTAAAATTAAACTTGTGAATCACTCTATGCTCATGTTATAATGACTGGAAAGTGGGTGCCAAAATAGCTGACCTCCATATGAAATTTCAGCGACAAGGCACGACAAGGCATGTGCCAGTCTCAGTTTTGTGCTGTAGTCGGGCAAATAGCTAGCTTAAATCTCAGTTTACGGCTTGCTGAGTTGTGCTGGTCTAAGCTTATGTTATAAACATTTTTTTAGTTAGCTACAAAATAATACAAATGGGTCAAAACAAATAATAAAATTGACAAAATCTGGTTGAGCATAGCGGACATGATAATCCACCGACTTGCCAAACAGGCTAATCTTTTTACATATATAAACACATTTAAAGCCTGACTAAACCACTGCTAGTTTTTTAAACAGGTCTGTTTAGCATATCAGATGCTATGTAGGAAGAAAATATTTTAATGTTTATAGCAACTTAGGCAAAACTGTTCTGCTGAAACCTCTAATATCTAGAGTTTGCGGAACAAATAAATAACCTACTCCCCCGTCTCAAATTAATTGACTCAGCTTTGTCTAGACATGTATGTATCTACATGTCTAGATACATGCGCATTAGACAAAGTTGAGTCGATTAATTTGGTAAGGAGGAAATATATGGAATGCACACAATGGGTTTTAAAAATGGTACCTGTCGCCTATGTGAACTTATGTGTAATGCCCCACACATGTTTTTTACAAGTAAATGTTACCCAGCTTGACATTAAAATATATTCCGGTTTAAGCAATAATATGTTGTAAATCTTAGTATCAGCTCAACTTGCAAAACCAAGTATCAGAGTATTAAAATTAGGAGATATTGAAAATACCTATAAGTTTTACTAAGAAAATTGTTTATTGTCTGAACCCAAATATAAAATATATAATGGATTGTCCTTCACAAACTCTAAGAAATGAATATAGCATTTCTTCTGCTGCTATTCATGAACATATATCAATAGATGCAGGTTTTGCTCTACCTGAAAAATCACAAACCGAAATTATTAGGACTAAATGATTAAACATGTTAGATTTTAAGGAAAACTCACTTTTCATGTCCCATCAGTCAATAGTTTTTCCATCCAGGTAGCTGCAATCAATATGAAGGATGTATTTATCCACTCCTGGATTTGCGACCAACAACAATCTATATTCCAAATTTTGTTGCTTCAGGCTCAAGTTGCAATGAAGAAAAACATGTGCGTTGATGAAATGCTTCTAGCATAACTACATCGGCAATTATCCTTGTCCTGCAACATAGTTTACTCAACCTAAGGATCTAACAAACGATTTGTACATACGGTTTGTAACCACATATTTTGCATTACACCGTGGATCTAACAAACGGTTTATACATACACAAGGATCAGGTTGTATTTGGTCTTTATGTTGTCTTACAGATTCTATACCCCTGCAAAATTTCTGCCAGTATCAAGCCATGTCAGAAGAGAAACTAACTTCACATATCTCTCCTCTTGGAAAGCCATTGGATCGGGTCTTCCTGCCAATGGCAGAAATAAAACAAATGGATCAAATGCAAGTGCAGAATTCAAGTATCATATCAACAAATGGATCAAATGCTTAAGTGCAGAATTTGAGTATTATATCTCTGCTAACTACAACTACAAGCTTCACAAGCTTCTCTTAACCCGACGGGAAAAATAACGCACGTCGGCCATGCGTAGAAAGGATCCAGGTCAGATTAGCACGACTAGACCGGACTACCCTACTTTCATATATAAAAATATATAATTCAAAGAAAATACTATTTTTTTTTAAAAAAATCTATACTATTAAAAAGCTTATGGTCTTGATGATACGGTAGGTCACTTTGGGTTTAGCTTACAGGCAAATTGCCCTCCCGCTGAAATAACGATTCGATACGGATCAATTTCGTTCGATACAACTCCCGTGGAAAATTGGTCTATTTCCCGAGGCTGAGGCGCAGTGTAGTGGTGGCCGGCGGACAGCCCAGCAGCCTCTGGTCCCTGCTGCCTTCCATCAGCTGGCCGGCAGCATGACCGAGCGCGCGAATGCCCACCTGAGATGGTCCGGCTGCCCAACTCCACACGCCGCCGCCTCGTGCCCCTGTGTATGAAGACAGCAGCTACTGCAAGTAACTCCACCACGCAACCCACCCCCTGTCCTGCCTAAATCCATCACACATGTGTATGTCTACCTCCTAGACTTTGAGCCATCCAGCTGCATGCTTGCTTAGCTAGATGCATCTGCCTGTGCGTGCGTATGAGCAGCTCACCGGCCGTCTGTAACATCGCTCGCCAAGCTGCCGACTTGCTGGCCTTTAACCCATCTGTCTATTTCTTGCCATGATCTGGAAACTGGTCTGCTCGGCACATAAGGACGACAGAAGGCTGAGGGTCGGTTCGGTCTCATGGAAGAGGAGGGCGTGCGTCGAGCCTAGCTTTGGAGTGCGGGGTGTTCCGATGGCGTTGGCTGCCGGGTCGAGCAGCTGGCCGCAATTCGCTGGACGAGGGCAGAGGCGAGCATGGCGCGGGAGGGGAGGAGAACGACGAGGTCGCGGCTAAGCAGCCGGTGCCAGGATTCGTTGCTCGTCCCCAACTCCCTCTACCTTGTCCACCCACGCCAGACAGAATAGAGGAGGGGACGCCGACATGAACTACAGGTGGGAGGTGTGTTGTAGACCGCCGCGCTGATCTGCCTCCGGGAGCAGAGGGAGGAGGGGTGGAGGAGACAGTAGCATAGGGGATGATGGAGGACCAAAGGGATCGATAAAGAGAGAGAGAAGGGCGGCCCCTGGAAATAAAAGGTGACCAGGAATGTTTGTTTGCTCTAGGCTTGAGCACTCAGTTGGCAACGAGCGCGACCACAATATAGACAATGAATCGTGTCGTTAATCGTCTTCGTGCCACAGTTTGCACCATCAAATGCATACACAAGGTGGCATAAGGAAGTTCAGCAAGCGCCGCGCATCTTTATTATTATCCTTATGTTAAACCAGAACATTAGAAGGTCAAGTGTGATTTTTTCCGATTGCTCGGTGGATCATACGTTTACAATAACTACGAAATATATATATACAATCATAATTCCAAATTATTCTTTTTGTTTCACCCCTATATTTAACCACCGTGCTCTTGAACGCACCGGTAGGAAATAGAGGAAAATATGTGGTAATTATTATTATTTTATTATGAATGTGCTCTAGAGTAATTTTCTGCATGAATATAGTGGAAATGACCATGTTCAACTAAATATGTCCGTGTGTTGTCCCGGAACTACTCCCTGCTATTTGGATTCAATCGGCGCGGAGTACTATTATAAGTTTGAAAATTAATGTTGTTAATACACGGTACAGAAGACATATCAATCGAAGATACATATTCTTCTTAATGGCCTAACTCCAAATTCATTCAGGTCCGGGTTCCACTATGCATATCTGGCTACTTATCAAACAATGAGGAGAAAATGTCCTCTGATGCATAAACTATTTTCTCAAGTCAGATAATCTTACCTTTAAGTAAATAGCATCTTGACAATTTTAAAATTGCATGATCTGAATAAATTACCAGGGAGAGATCAGCCTGTTAATTCTAAATTCAGCAAAGAAAATTGAGTTCGTGTGCATCAACTAAGAGTACAAATTGAATCAACATTCCACAATATCCGAAAAATTCCCTTTATCTACACAAGACACAAATGCATGTAGTAAAAAATGCCCATCTCAGTAGCAGGCATCATTTCAACGAATACCCATATTTCTAAATTGATTGAGGCCATAACAAGAAGGAAGTTCTTTCTAAAGAAGAAGCTCTTGTTAAAAAAATGAAAGGACACCCATTTGATTTATATATTTCTCTATGCTAATTTTTTTAATAAAATTTGACCTGTAACAACGCACCTACCTCGCTCGTAGGTCAATCCGCATATGTGCTCACATCCCAAGGTCACACTGTTTTATACATATATCTACATGTAATTTGGATATTTTTTATTTATGTATCTAAGTGTGTAGTTTTGACTGACCGTGACAGAGTACGGGCATCCAGCTAGTACAACTAACAAATCAAGTGGCTAGGAAGCGGGCCGGATGAAGCGCCGCTTTGCAAACCCTGTTTGACATACAGAAGCACTCCCGGCCGAGAGAAACCCCGCCGAGACCTTGAAAAAAAAAATGGCGCCGCCCGCCGCCGCCACCACCGCTGATGGCGGCGTCGAGGAGAACGCGATGGCCATCCTCGACACCTTTGGCATCAAGGATTCCCGCGATCTCCACGACGACCGTACCCAACTACATCTCCCTCCTCCTTCTCCCCCCGCCCCCAATACTTCCTAGGTCTCTTTATCGTCTCATTTGCCTGCTGATTCCGGCGCTAATTTGCCTCCATCTACGCAGGAACCGCCTTCTTCGAGGCCGTGCGCTCCGCCTGCCTGGCCGGCGACAGCCCCTCGCCCCCCTCTTGGTATGGACCCCATCGTCTGCCTGGCCACTGACTGAATATTGTGTTAAATATCTAGCCGAGAAGTATATTCTGAGTTTATAAGTTAACTTTGTTCATTCTGAACATGGCATGGGCATCTACTTGTTTCTGGAAGGAGAATGCACAATGCTGTCTTTCAGATTCTTCAAAGTAGCAGCTCTTTGGAGCTTACCATCGCAAGTTTCCATCTCTTAATGGAGCTGGGCAAGGTGAAATTTCTCCACCCCTTCTCTCTTCGTGCTACTTTTGTTCAAGTTGAGATGTCTCTTGTCCCTCGATTTACTGCTATGCTTCCTTTGGCAATGTGGAGATAAATGCTGGCCGCTGTATTACCCCATTGATATCATAGCCACTCAATTTGGCAATATTTCTTTCTGTGCAGTACCATGACTGATATTCAATTACCAACTCAAGCATTTTTTTTCAGTAGAATGACAATTATTCACTTAACAACTTAAGCATTCCTACACCGGTGGTGGTGCTATGTTGTGTTTGTGATATCAAGGGACATCACAGGATTTGGGTTAGCTGCACTAATACACTCGCCTTTAACTGTAGTTTTTCTACATATATGCACATGTGTATAGCGTTGACATCACTTGTTTCGATTCCTAGCACCAACTGCCCTACACTGAAGCTACATCGTTTTGAGATCTATAGGCTATTAAGTATATTATGATTTCATGATTCATCTCACTTCATTTGCTTTTGATGTTAACTTTCAGCAATATCCAAGAGTTTATCTGACAAATTCTTGTCCTCACCAAGCTTTAGTTGTTGTTAAAGAGGTAAAAAGACGTTATAATTTCAGCAGATGCTTTTTCAACAATTTGTGTACTGCTATCAGTTTTACACTTCCATTCTATTTTATGATATGACATGCATAACTACTTCCCCATTTTCCAGTCATGGTCACCGTTTCTCCTTGGCAATAATGGTGCTTCTGGCGAGATTGGGGGAAACACTGGTTGCACAGATCACCTCTTTGATCCTTTGGTAAGCTGGTGTTAATGTGTTACATATTATTTACTTATGCTGTTATTCTTATCTTGTAATATTTACCAGCACATGCCACACAGTAAAACATGATATTTGAGGAACTCAAGTAATCAAGCGTCTAGAAAATGCAGAAGTAAGAGAACACATGTAAAGGCTTACAGGCTAACCAACCCTGTCCCCAAAGTGAGGATGTATTTAATTAGCTTGAAAAACATCAAGATGATTATTTGATCAAAACAGGAAAATAGAAATGCTAATTAGGAATTAAGAAGCAGAGTTGCCAACTTGCTATTTGGGCTGATTTATTTTAGATTACTACTCCGTCTGGTCCTATAAAAAATATCCAAGGATAGAGTTCATTTTTTGAAATATTACCACTGATATCATTACACATATTTTGATTGGACTCTTGAAAGTCGTACGTGTGAATGTCTCAACCAGTACTTTCACAATATACAGTTTGGATTATACAAAAAATTATATTATAAATTGATGATCATAGTTGTATTTTGAAAACTGTGTCAATATCCAAAGTAATAGCATTTAAAGGACTTGATGGAGCATCTTTTTGATGTTAAAGACTAATTGGCAATATTTATCGTAATATTGTCTTCCTGATTTTTGTGTGTCGTGAAGTATCTAATACAGTTTTACCCTTCTGAAGAGATTTGGGTTACTGATCGAGCACATGGTTGAAGCAGCTAATGATACAAGTACTAGTAATCGACTTAAGGTAATTGCTGACGGTTTCTAACTTCTGAGAACAGTAAGAACTCCTTAAGTATCTTGAATGTGGTCCGTTATCTCTCTTTGATTGTTAATATCACGTTATTTGGTTTATTTATTGTCTTATCGAAGTAATTAGTCAATTCAAGAAATGATATTGTGGACATACGAGTGTGCAGAACATCCAGCCGTGCACATAAAGTTGGTGGTTGATCATCTCCTCTGCTCTAGATATTTTACTGGTCCGTGATTCTTCAGATGATGGGAGTAATTTTGCTGGAAGTATCTGTCTACAGGACAATGGAAATGAGTGGCATTTAAGAGTAAACGGTCTACCACTAAAAATATGCTACATAAGAAACAATGAAACGTAATAGGTATATGCCTGAAGGAGGTAACCTTGTGTGATGATGAAGTAATTAATTTTACCACTAAATCATGGCAACTACTCCATCCGTCCTAAAAAGGATGTCGCAGATTTGTCTAAATTCAAATGTATCTAGACACTATTTAGTATATAGATTCATCTAAATTTTAACAAATTTGCAACATCCTTTTTAGGATGGAGGGAGTATATTTTATATTGTTATGTTCATGACAAGTAAGGAAGTATGTTATGCCATTGTTTATACTCCCTCTGTTGATATTCCATAAAATGTTCAAGCATTTCAAGATCCAAACTTTGTAACTCAACAAGGCAAGTGTATATATATTTTTTAGTGCCACCAAAATATTACCATTAAATTTATATTTGAACGCATATTCATATGATCATGATTTTGTAGTTATTACCAACATGTAGTGAGAGAAATGAACTGTCAAAGTCCATTTTTCAAGACTGCCAAGTCAAACCACATCTTATAAAGATGAACTGAGGGAATACCTTGAATTTGGAAGAATCACACACAGGGTTCTTGTGTTCTATTATCACATTCCCTGGCAGTACCACAGAAAGAAAATATATGCATTTACAGTATTTTTTGGTCTGTTGAGGTTTGAAGTTTGTTCTGCTCTGTATTTTAGCGTATAGAGAAGATGGTGCTGTTCCAATATCTCGTTAGCACACTCGAGGCTGATTTTGTACCTCGTAATATTGCATATAAAGGTAAAGTACTCCTGAACTCAACTAATTTAGTATGCCTTTGTAGAAGATAAGATAATTATTATTATATTCTTCTGATTTTGTTGCAGAGTCATTAGACTGGGTGATTATCAGGGAATCTCTTTTAAACGTGCTTCTGGTATGAATCACATGCATAATGTACCAAAAATATCTTAGTTATGCGGTCCAAATCTTTGCATGGTGTTTTTTTTGTCTTGCCATATTTTGTTGAAGAAAAGGTTTTACCTGGGACATGGTTGCAGTTATGTGAAAGTAATGCAAATTTTTGTGTTGTTTTATGACATTCTTTGACATTGTTGAAATCCCTGCTTATATTCATTAACAGGGATCTCGAAAACTGGTATTCAAAACATTTGTCAAGAACTGCATATCCCTTCTGAACAAACATCAAAGGAAAGTTGAAGACAACATATCTTTTAAATCAGCATCCGATCTGGATTCTTCCTTAACCTTTTCATTGCTTGAGTTCGAAAGAGAAGCACTTTTGTCTGTTAAAAAACTTTTCATTATGGTGAGTTATATGATAGAGTACTTCTATGATACGCATTACTTGTATAAGGAATAGGTTCTAACAGTTACAATTTTTTGCAGGTTATAAACCTTGACTTGATTAGAAAAGAAGCAGACAAATTAGGCTTGACTTCAAGAGCTGATGGTTCCAGGTCAGCTCCGAGTTTCATTTCCTTGAAAGACATGACCTCCATTATTGTCTGACCTTCCATTCTCTCTTTGTAGGAATCCTATCTTGGAAGTTATTTTAGATGAGCTACCTTACAACACAATCAATTTATCCCCATTTCTTTTGGTAACGGCAAACCATTGCACCCTTTTGGCATCTTACTCATTTTTCATCAGTACCTTATAATGCCGAGCTTCCACGAGAAACTGAACCGGTTGTTCTCTAAAGCTTACAAGTTCTCATTTTATTGCATGTTATTTGTTTCATGCCAATTAATGATAGAAAAATGATACTAAATTGGAATAGATGATTCAACTGTAAATGTAATCTGTTGGTTCCTGCCTTTCGAAACAATAACAAAAATTAAGAATTATGCCTGTTAATCTCCTAGAGAAAAATAAAATCTCCCTGTTAAGTCATCCAAAGGAGGTTAGAATAAGGCAATCATCCTTGCTGTAGGCCACTGCCACTGTGATTCCCGTTACAGACTAGTTTGATTCAATTGCTTTCCATGCACTCCAAACTTCTACAAAAATGTAGCAGTGCATATATAACTATACTTTTTATGTTCTTGAACCTGTTTTGTTCCTTGGCAACATGTTCTCGTTTTGTGTGATTCTTGGCTTCATGGGGAGGTCCTAAATAGTTACATCAGCTATCAGTATTACTGCTGGAGCTATTCCGCCTCACGTTTTAACATTAGAAAATAGGAAAGCTGTATTATATATGTACATAAAATAAGTCACATTAGGACAAATCTGAACATCGCAATGAGTCCAAGCTCGGTTTGATGGTTTAGGGCCTGTTTGTTTGGGCTGGGGCTGGAGCTTCTACTGTTTTTGGGTCCTTAGAAGTACAAGCTCAACCAAGCACCTAACTTCTAGGCCCTAGCTTTTAGAAGCGCTTAACCGATTTACACTGGAAGCCCAGAAGTACGTCCGGGAGGTACTTCCCGCTGCTTCCCACAGCTTCTCACTTAAAAATCTAATCGGTACAGGACACTGCCCCTACAGTCTATCATATTTCCCATCTTTTTCTGACTACATGTTTAGGATTTGATGTGTGTGTGAATTTGTATGATGTAGGACTGCCTATTTTCATTACATGAATGTGTGATTCAGATCGGAGATGTTTAGCTAGTTTGATCACTAGGACTTGGCTTGTATTTTGCTATTAACTTAATGTAATGTAATTTGAGGAGCTTTAATTTTATGGTCGTGTGTGTTTCTTGTAAACTATTTGGACGTCTTGTGTATGTGTTGTGTTAACCATTAAAGTTTAATCTGAAAATTCTATGTGTTGAATCTACCATTCAGTGATTCATACAGATTTATGCATTTATTTATTTTATTGTAAACATTTATGAGCACATAGAAAGATATTTTTTTACCATATTATTTAAGCTAGTAGAAGGCATAATCAGCCCAATCATGTCAGGTCAGTATTTAAACATTATCCTCAGCATACATGGGTATATCGGACTTTCAGCAGCAGCTACATGCACCAGCCTTCCTAAAGGCAGGTTGCCAAACAACATTTTTGCTTTTCACCAGCTGTCCAGCTCCAGCTGCTCTCAGACTCTTACCAGCTCCAGCTGCTTGTCATTCAGCTGCAGCTCAAACAAACAGGCACTTAGTTGTTGAGTGTGCTACAACTATTAGGTAGTGCTTATCTGCCCTGACGTGCCTATAACTATAAGCAAGAAAATAAATAAATGTGAAGAGCTAACAAGTCAATAACTGAACACAAATCAATGTGAGATGCTGAGAACTGGAAAGAAAAGATGCATAGGTTAGAGGTGTTAATGTATTGCCTGGCTCTCTAAGTTGATAGTAAAGCAGCCACCAAAGTTGATGGTTAAGCAGCTACCTCTGTTAGTGTTTATGGTCTTCACATCTTTCCGCAGGTAAAAGGGTGTTCGTTGGTTTTATTTTATATTAGAGGAAGAAGTGAAGAACACAGAGAAGGTTTTCAAGTTCGAAAAGCCGAAACCGAGCAAAACTCGAGAAATTCTATCCTAGCAAAAGCAAAATTTCAGCAAAACAGAAACCTGAATTATCTACAAAATGGAAGAAAACAAAAAAGAGAACAGAACCTAAGCTACGCTATGCAATAATCGGAAGGTCTGTGGGTCTTAAATGCTGTGGCAGTCTCCTAAGGGCCTTCGCTCCTGCCAGTATCCATTGCTCGATAGCTGTGCCTTGTTTTGGCTCATTGTCATTTATATGGAATAGCTGTGCTGTATCTAGCTACAAGTTAGGTGAAACAGCACTGCTACTTGGCGCAATAGCTGCCATAGCTGCGTTAGCGGGAACTCCATGCATAGCTGCGATAGAGCTAACTATTTCGAACATTGCTTTGCAACTGAACTGTTTGGCAATGATAGCTAGTGAATTAATGATTTATTTACCAACTGCGTCAGGCCTTCACGGAATGGAAGTGGAAACTGGAGATTATTTTGCAGTACTTTTCAAGATATTATGTCAAGGTATGCTAAATTTATTTCTACAATCACTTGAATTGCTACAAAAACCTTGTTGTGCAACTTCAGAAATACCCCTTTACGAGACAATGGTTGTTGTTTAGCATACAGCATGCCCATGAAAATTGTGGAATCAAGCAAATGTTGGTACCAAATGTCACTCTCCAGCTGATACAGTTTTACCTGTCTCTTAGATAGGCTCTCCAATATAGAACGTTCCCACCCACATCATCTCTTGATCAGCATTATCTGGATTCTAGACTGCTTTCTTCTATTCATTACATAGGACTCAAAGATGTACTGTAATTTCAAATTGAGTTCTCACATAAATAGAATATTATTTTTAAAATTCTACAACAGTTACCTTGATTCTGGTCACAACCAAAATAAATTGCAATGCTGAACCAGCATTTTTGTTTCTCACAGCTAGGTAGTAAGGCTAAGATTTGCAGAGTTGTCCGCAACACTTGTAAGACATGTATTTAGAGAAATACTATCGCAAACAAACTTGATTTCAAAATGAACTACATAACCTAGTTCCCTAGCTTCATGCATGTTTGCTCCAACCTCAACAATTCCTGTAGTACCATTTTTCATTTTGTTTTTACTCTTTGCGATTTTTTTTTTTGCGAATTTGCGATGTTATTGTGAAGTCTACATGATTGAATTATCAGTCCTCTAAATAAGAAACTCAGGAGTTACTTAACATACAATAATGATAGTTTTAAACATGTTGATAGTAGTTAGGCTAAGATTTGCAGAGTTGTCCGCAACACTTGTAAGACATGTATTTAGAGAAATACTATCGCAAACAAACTTGATTTCAAAATGAACTACATAACCTAGTTCCCTAGCTTCATGCATGTTTGCTCCAACCTCAACAATTCCTGTAGTACCATTTTTCATTTTGTTTTTACTCTTTGCGATTTTTTTTTTTGCGAATTTGCGATGTTATTGTGAAGTCTACATGATTGAATTATCAGTCCTCTAAATAAGAAACTCAGGAGTTACTTAACATACAATAATGATAGTTTTAAACATGTTGATAGTAGTTACAAGTACAACCCAGTTTAGATGCCAATTAAAAAGGATGTCATTTGGTAAGATTAACATTTTGAAAGACATTTATCAAGTATCAACTAATAGGGCTCTTCTTTATGTGCGCATGGAGTTAGAATGACATTTGTACTAGAAATAATTGTGAAATGTTAATATTGGAGATGTGGAATGCTAATTTGTTGATTCTCATTATATCGTACACGTGAATGGTTTTACATATTTTAGTTTCGTGATCAGATATTGCTGCCTTTTTTTGTTTATAGCCTACAGTCCGTACTCGGAGCTCAGATGATTCCCAACAAGATCTGACAGTGGAAAATGTTCTGAGTTTATTTTCAACGGCCGCAAGTGCAAAAGCTATTGCCAAGAAGATGTTTCCAGAAGTTGCCCAGCTTCTCCTAGCACATGCATATCAGGCTAGTGAATTAATGCTGCTCCTGAATTTCTACAAAAGAAAGTTTGCTTCTGGTTCCTTGCTAGGTTACTTATTAATATGTTATCATGATGATGGACTTTTTTGTTCTATGCCCTAACACATTTTCTTTCTCTATATGGACAGAGGTGACTAGCTATCTTATTTTTTACATGAGAATATAGTTTCTTGGGCAATATTTGGATACTAGACGGGCAGTAAGCATAAATGTGTGTTGAAGCCTAGAATGTAGTTTGCTTGTGGTGTGGAGGCGTTAGGGTGTGCGTAATCATAAATAGTCGCACAAAGGTATATGTTCATCTTTGTAGAGTGTAATCCCCTGGTTATTTTTGAGCCAGAGGTTGAGAGCAATGTAATTGCATCATTTCATTCATCAATCCATCCACTATAATTGTTTAAATCCAGCCAGATATGGGTTGCTGTTTTAACTTGACAACAATAGCTAGAGCATATTCTTTGTTCTTTGTTTAATTAACTGAAGAGCATAATAGTTTTGTTATTAAGAAACTTGAACAAGAAGAGATCTCCATGTTCCATGTTCCTGCCCCTGTTGTTCTTTTATATTCTTCTAGTTATAGCAATCTACCTCTTGGGTTGTAATTTAGTCAACTTTCATATTTGCTTCAGGCCTGCTTGTCTGTTCAAGTTGATTCTAACAAAGCTGATGATGCAACAAAGATGATCGGAGCGAGTCTCCTTGATGTATCTTGCAAGTTTGTGTCTGCTTTCCAGAATCTGAGAACATGCGACATGTGAGTATATTTTGTTCTTTTAACATGGCAGTGGCCGAACGCTGGGAGCCAGTGTGAATCAGTATGAAGCTTCCTAAAAATTTAGGTGAAGTTCCTTTTGTATATCCTAATTCTTGTACCTTCTTTTCAGGCACGTTGAGATTTCGCAGTTTGAGAAAGAAGCTTTGTTTACTGCAGCAACGCTGACCAGGAAACTGCAGAACGAGTAAGAGGATAAGGGACTTTGAAGTGATACACATGAGATCAGATGGTTTATCTTAAGCGAACGATGATAGCATTTTTTGGTGTTTGGAGTCCCATCTGCCTCTGTACATATTTTGGTTATCTATCTCCTCCCCAGTAGTATATGTATCTGAACCTAATGTAATGAAGTGAAGCATCTGGGTTGCATATATCTTGGAGCAGATTTTAGTTGAACCTTTTCCATTGATAATGAGCTCACAGAGTATCTTGTTTTAGAGAAAGGAAGCTCCATTACCTTTGCCTTGTGCACCAACTAAGTTGCATGTAGCCAAATTGCTACAAATGTGATAAAATCATTTTCAATGCAATGCCTTCAACGAGTACTGTGACTTGCATGTTGCATTGCATCGCCGGATCAGACCAACAGACCAAGTCGAGGATTTTCATCTAGGCAGTATTGGGCACAGCAACAAGGCGCCCTTGGGGAATGGAACATCATACACCATCGATCGGCGTCCTGGACATGTGCATCCTTGAAGTATGGATTCCCAGCTGAGTTTTATCGAACCAATTTGGGATGTTATCAAAACAGATCTTTTAGACATGTTTAGTGCTTTGTATGCCGGTCAATTAGATTTGTTTTGATTGAATTTTGGAGAGATTATTTTATTACCTGAGATTAATGAATTAGAATGGATTCAACAATATAGACCGATCTGTCTTTTTAATGTTAGTTTTAAGATTCTCACCAAAGTTGCTACTATCAGGTTAAATTTAGTGGCTGATTATGTAGTTCGATCATCACAAACTGCCTTCATGCAAGGTTGCAACATACTTGATGGTGTGGTTATCTTACATGAAACAGTTCATGAACTACATAGGAAGAAACTGAGCGTGATTTTGAGAAAGGCTATGATAAAGTCAAATGGTTTTTCCTTCAGCAGACTCTTAGAATGAAAGATTTTTCAGCTGAGTGGCGTGCTTTAATCAATAGCTTTGTGTCGGGAGGTAGTGCTGCCATCAAAGTCAATGACGATGCTGGCAAATACTTTTCAGAACAAAAAAGGGCTAAGGAGATCCATTATCGCCAATGCTATTTAATATAGTGGTTGATATGTTATCTATCATGATTGAGCGTGCAAAGTCCGAATGCCAAATTGAAGGTGTGATTCCCTATCTAGTGGATGGAGGTTTATCTATACTTCAGTATGCCGACGATACAATTCTTTTTATGAAACATGATTTCGAAAAGATGAAAAACCTGAATGAGACTCATTCTTTTAGCTTTTGAACATCTTTCAGGATTAAAAATAATTTTTTATAAAAGTGAATTGTTCTGTTTTGGTGAGGCTCAGGATGCGGTTCACATTTTTGCTGAGCTCTTCGGCTGTAGTCAGGGTGTTTTTCCGATTCCGTATTTGGGTATTCCAGTTCACTATCGAAGGCTCACAAATGTTAAAGAAAAGACATTGGATCAAAAGCATTGTCCCAAATGGTTTAGAAACCTGGTGATTCCCACATTTGGGCCTGCCTGGTGGCATCAAAGAAACATTTCTTCCGCTTCGGCACTTTTTCTATTAAGGATGGATCTCAGATACGATTTTGGAAGGATAAGTGGCTAGGTACTACCACACTTCAGGAACAATATCCTGCATTGTACTCCATAGTCCGTCATAAGGAGGAAATGATCGCCACCGTATTGGAATCATTTCCTCCAAATATGACTTTTAGGAGAGATTTCATTGGTGCTAGGCTTGACTCTTGTATCACGTTGCTACAACGGTTAGCAAATGTTCAACTGTCAGCTAGGCCTGATGAATTCTGTTGGAACTTCTGTGAGAATATTCTTTCTCTGTTAGTTCCCTATACAATGCCTTAATCTAGCCAGTCATACTAGTTTTAGATAATAAGATGATCTGAAAGATGAAGATACCTCTAAAAAACAAAATATTTTCTTGGTATCTCCGTCGAGGATTTACCCTTACTAAACATAACCTTCTTAAGCGGAATTGGCATGAGGATCCTAGTGTGCATTTTTTCATCATAACGAGACAATCAAACACCTCCTTTTCCGATGCAATATCGCTAGATCTATATGGTCAGTTACCCAAGCGGCTCCAGGCTTGTATCCACTATGTAGTATTGTTAATATATTTGGGAATTGGTTACATGGTATTGATCACAAGTATAAGTTACTTTTTTTGGGTTGGAGCGAATGCCACTATATGGTCGCTATGGCTATGTAGAAATGATAAAGTCTTTAATGATACAAATTGTTCTCTCTTACAGGTTATCTACAGATGCACCAACATCCTTTGGTCTTGGTCGACACTACATCGTGCAGATCATAGCGAGCTTTTTACGGAGGTGTGTACGAGGCTGGAGGATACGACATGGAATTTGTTTACCCGATATGGATGGGCAGCATAATCTACGGATAGGGCCGCCTTCAACATCTTAGGCGTTTTACAATTTCTCATTTTGATATGTAATTCTCCTTCTTTAATTTTCTCTTTGTTTGGTGTAACACCCTCAAATCGGCCATATGCAAGTTTTAGCCCTTTCCGCCAAACCCGCATAGAAACGATTCAAGGACGTCCACCAGGCACTTTCGTGCGGGTGGAAAACAAAGTAATACCATTACACAACAGTCCTCGATGGGACCCAAGAACAGATATATATACAACAGCGACTCAACGAGTCAAGTATACAGATATACAATACAAAGATCCAAATCACCTTGAAAACGTTACAGCGTCCGAGTACGGACAAGGTGAAAATGGGGCTAAGAGCCCTGAAGAATAACCAATGGCGGCGTCCATAACCCTGCCCAGGCCAAGCCGGAAGGGTAACCCTGCTAACGACGTCGATCTCAAACCTGCTAAAACAAAATAGGTGACAAAGGGCAAAGGAAAAAGAGGAGCGTCAGTACTGAGGCCAGTACACGGCGAGGCTAGAATTCGGCGGCTCTCGCCTACATAGGTATGGTGGACTGAAGCGGCAACGCAACAACACTAAACAACCTATAGAGACTCAGTAAAACTGGCGGCTATTAGAGAGGGATAAGAAAGACCTATTCGGATCCAACCTGACACTAACACCAATCATACCCATCCTGGTATTTCCCCCTCGAGACCAAACGAGGAAGTCAAGCCGAGGAAACTCACACGGTTGGCAGTTTTATTTAATCTTTCCATGGCAGTTATCGAACTTGCTATTCATCACGGATACAGGTCAAATTATAACAGTAAACTTTAGTTATAGTTGTCTATGATCGAGAAACTGTGCTCCAAGTCGTCCATAACCGCGGACACGGCTTTTCGAAAAGATTTAACCCTGCAGGGGTGCACCAAAGTATCCACACGCACTTCGACCCTTTTTGCCAGATCAATTAACATACACCCATCGGTATGTCGGTGGGGCCTAAGTCATGACGTTTCCCAGACCCAAAGCAAGTACATGGGAGCCACCCCACTAAGCTACCCGCAACGAAGTCAGCCGGCTCCGAAACGGACCTAGGGTTTGTGCCAATGGTTGTAAACGACTGGGAACCCGAAAGTGTGACTGGGCTTGTCGATACCGCGAAAACATTCCACATCCTAAACAGTACAGGTGCTCCACGCACAATCTTAAATAAAGCAGTAAAGCATGGCATAAGTATAGAATAGTAATAAAGCCCCAAACTACTTGTGGCCCCCGGTACAGTGCTTTGAAATCAGGTAGTAAGCCGATGGGGGTGCCCACACACCCCACCTATGGTTAGCGCGCTCAATCTCGGAACATGTGTCAAGAACCCGGGTCCTAGGGGACACTAGTGAGTGGTTAAGAACCAAATATTTACTATCACCCACCGATGCCTTTGCATTAATCTACTATCAACATTAATTAATAAACTGTAATTAGAATCATGACCAACACCACCATTAGACTTTTGCCAACCTCCCAACAACTGTGGAACATCGACGACTCGAGGCAACACCTGAGCAAGCACTACGACGCGCAGGCCCAACTGTCTATCAAGCAACAGGCAATAGGAGGTGTCCAAGGCAATATAATGGCTGCAAGGAATATATCTGGTACGGAACACTAAAGCATCGCGACACGGATAGCAATAGATCAACAGGAGGAAATAAAGACTATAAATGCAAAATAGGTAGAAGGAGAAGAGATGCTCGCCTGGGAAACACTGTCGGAGATTCATATCCAGAGAACTTGTCGATACTCGCATCAACTCATCGGCCTAATCCGCGAAGAAGCAAACACTAGAACAAACACCAGATGCACTATTTAATACTACGACAAAAGATCCGGCATGATTATGTTATGATGCAGATGCGGTGCAATTAGCCAGTATTAAGCATAACCGGGGTCCTGACATTTAATTAAACGGTTCAAGTTATTTAGACCCTTGCAATTTAAATGTTGTATTAACAGGGCGAAACATGACATCGGTTAGCTACACCAATTTAAATGGAGCCCGGAATAAGACACGAATCGCCCGCATATGGACTCCATATTTAATTTAGGTGAATTGCTGAAACAGCCCCTTACACCCAATATGCATGCGAGGATGAACAATTAATGCAACAAGTATATATCATTTATAAAATAGAGTTTCGAGAAAGAGATCCCACATCAAGGTCCGAAGATCTTGGGGTTCAGAGGATTCGATGGGGTTCGGGCTCGGCGAGATCGGTCTTCGGAGTCTCGACCATCGGATCCGTGTAGAAGCACTTGTCGTTCCGGGTAGAAGAGCTTGGTCGTCGTAGCACTCAGGTTCACATTTGTTCATTGGGCCAAACTTCACTTAGCATCGATCACTGGGGCTTCGAAGGGCCTTGGTCACATGGCACCATCAGCAGAACGCTGGCCTTGGCGTTGAGCAACGAGTGCCTGGCAGACTTAGCTGGCGACTCTTGGACAAAACAGAGCACGCACATACGATAGCAAACGTCACTGCCAGGCTAACACAGTACCGCACTAATGCACTAGTGCAAGCAGAACAACGACCGGGAGGAGCAGGACGGAACCGCGGATGGCGAGAGGAAGCTCGGGCGGCGCTCGGGCAAGGCGGAGGGAGGAGAGGCGGCCGGGCGGCGTTGCAGAACTCCGACGGTGGGGTGCAGAGAGGGCGCCGGGAGAGACGGAGAGGAACACAGCCGGGGTGGCTCGGGAGGCGCGGGGTGGAGACCATGCCGATGGGGCGGCGAGAGGAGGAGTTTAGTCGGCGGAGACGAGGCTGTCCGGGCGGCGGCGCGCCGAGACAGAGAGGAGGCGGATGGCCTCGACGTCGGTGGAGAGGAGGAGGAGGACGGCCACGGTGGCGGTGGTAATCGAACGCGGCGGTGGACGGCGAGGTCGAGGAGATCTGGCCGGCGGTGTCGTTAGGCGACGCGGGCGCGAGGTAGGTCGGAGGCGAGGCCGGCGCGGGCGCGGACGGCGAGGAGGTCGAGCGGCGGCGGTTGACGGGCCGGAGCAGGGGCTCGCGATGGGGGCACGGGGTGGTTCGGGCGACGAGGAGGCCGGCGATGGCGGACGTGGGCCGGAGTGGGCGGTGGCGGCCGGAGAGCTCGGCCGGCACGGCAGACCGGTCGGTGGTGGGGAGACATGCAGGCGGAGAGGAGAGAGGGCGACGGGCGGCTCTACAGCAAGGTGGCGGCGGAGCTTGGCCGGAAGGCGGCCGCGGCGTCTGAGAGGGAGGCGGCGGGGCGCGGCTCCGTGGCGGGGACGAGGGCAGAGGATGGAGCGGGAGGTTGCGGTGGGTGGTGGGCCTGGCGTCGAGGTGGACCCGAGGCGGTCGGTGGGAGGACAGGTGGGCGCGGGGAGGGAATCCCGGGGTAGGATTTGTCGGGAGGTGAGGCTGGGGTGCGTGGTAGGTGGAGAGCGGCGTGGGTTTGCGTGCGGGAGCGGGAGAGCGGGAGTTGGCGCGTGGGGATCGGGGTCCAGGGGCGGTCGGTCGGGGCTGGCTGGGTCGCTGCGCGCGGGGTGGGACGATTGAGTTGGTGGTGTGGCGATGGGACTGGGGAGTGGGGCCGGGTTAGGTGGAAGGGACGCGTGCTACGCGCGAGCACCTGGCGGCGGCTGCTGTGTGGTGTGCGGGGGGGAGTGGAGGGAGTTGGGGGTTTTTTAGGGTTAGCTGGTGGGGTGGTAGGCCGGCTGGCTGGGCCTTTGGGCCTGGCCGGCTGCCTCCCCTACTAAAAACGTTTTTAATTTTTATTAGACTATTATTTTATTTTATTTTAAAAGCCTTTTGTAAATATCTTTTAGACAAACAAAATATCCGGAAGAGACCGGAGTTTTAATTTGAAATAAAGACGGCATTTAGAAAACAAAAACAGACTTTTCGAAAATAATTTTTAGACAAACCCATGCATGATGACATGAGCATGCGGTCATGATGATGCAATGCACAAAAACAACACGATTTTCTAGTAATGGTTTTTGCGGGGCGCCACATTTGGATATGTGGACTTGTGTCGGCTCTGTGCATCCTAGCTATGCAGAACCGGGTGTAATACTTAAACTTTAAGTAATAAAGCGTCCCTTATAAAAAAACCAACCAACCACCCCATTGCACAACATGAGAAAGCTGCATGTTGCTGCCACCATCTGTGGAAGTTGCCAAACCACCATGATCTTCACCAACCACCATTGGATCCTCAAAAGCATTCCACCACACTATCCAGAAGTGCAGCGTCCCCTTGGATCAGTCGCGGACACCGACAAGGGCGGATGAACAAGAAAAGAGAAGAGGCGGCGGTGTCTGCTCCTTTGCCAACGTGATCGCCTCCCCGCAAGCAAGCGCCTTCAACATTTCCGCCACTCTTCTTCCAGGAAAGACCACAACAAATGCTCCCATAAAAAACTCCCATGTCGCTCCTAGCGACTGCGGCAACCGTTCCTTGCCCTGAGTCCTTGATACATTGCAAATGTATTTATAATTTTTGATGTTTCATGCTTGGTTTTATCTACTTTCTTATGTTTTGTCTACACTTTGGAGCACTTTTCATATGATTTTTTGGACTAACCTATTAATAAGAGCCACAGTGCCAGCTGCCTGTTTTTTGTTGTTTTTGGTTCCAGGTGAAGAAGTTATGCCCTAGAGGCAAATAATAAAGTATATTATTTGATATATCTCCTATATGTTCATAATACGTTTCATACTGTGCTATAACTGTGTTAATGCGAAACATTAATACACGTGTGGTATGCAAACAAACCGTGTCTCTAGTTGCCTCTAGTGAACTAGTTCATTGGTCATGAGAATGGTCTGTGTTTCAAGATCATGGGAATTTATGCCAACTGACAATGAGGTCATGTTATTAGTCGAATAACATGATAGACAAACATCCGACCGTTATATCTTAATGAGATCTAGTTACAAAGTTCACCATTGATGATAAAACATAGAGAACCTTGCAACCTGATCCTTTGACTGTGAGGTAATGCAAATCACCATTTCCGGAAGAAGCTTTGATGGTTATCAAGAATAATCTCGTAAAAGGGTGATCAAAAAGATGCCACTCAGGTTTTCCAAAGGGATGTATTGAGGAGTACATATCAAGACCAGGATTTGTCTAGTCCATGTAACGGACAGATACATGTGGCCATCTCGGTGGCGTTGCATTGATGAAGCTTGCAAGCATGTGAATAGGTCACGGAATGCAACGACATGAGAACGAGAAAACAAGTTCATCGGTAACGAGATCAAACTAAGGTATGGAGATACCGAAGATCAAGTCTCGGATAAATTAGGTATCGAATGACAAAGGGAACAGGGAACGACTATCTCACGGTTCGAGCGATTGTATTCGTGAAACGCACGGGGGTCACATGGCCATCCAGGTCCCTCTGTTGATCATTGATGTGAGAGTGGTCTCAATCATGTCCTGAGTGTTTCCGAACTGAAGGATGTCACGCTTAAGGGTAGGGACGCTTAGGGTAGATGAGAGTATCGTATGAGAAAGAGAGAGAGAACCCGGAATAGTTTCGGTAACATCGGATGGAGATCGGAAGGGGTCCAGAAGTTGTTCCGGAGTGAAGGAATAATACAATATGTGTATTTGAATGTTAATTGAAAAATTAATATTAAATATATATTTTATTTTATTTTTAAAGGCTCCATATTGCTAATGGGCCTCACCCGAAGGGAGGCCCAATAGGGCAAGGCGCCTAGGAAGTGGGGGCCAGCCGACCTAGGCTTGGTGGGCTGCCCAATGGGGCCCACCTAGGACCAGCGACTGCCCCTAGGTGGCCGGCGGGTGTGGGGATTAGTCCCTCACCGCCTGGCCCCTGGGTGGTGCACACCCCTCCCACTATATAAAGTGGTTCCCCCTCCCCCTTTGCAATCACCCATTCCTCTCATTCTCTCCCTCATCCACTGAGGACTTCTCCATAATATTGGGGAGGACCTCGTGGTTGAGTTCTCCACCTTCACACTACCATCATGTGATCTGCGACGACATGTACTTCTTCTGCTGCTCGGCTGGATCAGAGTCCGGTTGACGTCTGCTACACCGGACGTGAGACGAACTTCGGAGGCACCACACTTGGGGTGCTGCTCGTCTTCATCAATATACGCCTTCCTGCGTAAGGCGTTCCTTTGTCTGCAAAGGTATGAATACTGTATTCCTTCTCCGTTACTTATGTCTACATAGTATAGATCCTGGTATTAGTGTTCGAGTAGATAGAAATTTTTTGTTTTCTGCTACGGAACCCTTCAGTGGTATCAGAGCGGGTCTATGGGTAGACATGTCGTACGGATAGAACACATAGCAATATATGGGCATTGATTCTCTAGTTACTACCCTCTTTAATGTTATTGTTCATATCACGACACTGTTTGATGAAGCGGCCCCCAACCGACCTCACGTGGTGATTCACGAGACTGGTCCACAAATCAAAGTGGCTTAGGGGGGTGTCTGTCTCTCTACAGTAGTTGATATGGCACTGACACTGGAGGGCCCTGAAAAGGGAAGAAGAACAACACTCATTGAATCCATGTTGTGGCTCGACGTTCGTAGGTGGGAAGGGGTTCTACTGCGAAATCCCTAAAGCCGCGTAAAACATGCAATAATTAATATAGAGGCGTCTATCTTCATTATTGCATAGGGGAAAGTGTTATAACGTGGCAATGACAAGTTTGTAAAACTCTCATTAAGGCTGTTGATGATGATCATAAAGCTATTACCATGTCATAACACTTTACTTTTGAAGTACTACTTATTATGCTAGTATACTTACTAGACGGTAGTGTAATAAGATAATCCCTCGTAGTATCCAGTTATCGTATTCCCCTCGTATGAGGCACCACCAAGAAAGTTCTTCGGTATGAGGCACCCTGCGGTGAGTAGGGGTCAGACATATCTACGTTCGCATACTGTTGGTGCAAGCCATGTTGCATTGCGAATACACACGAGTTAGAACTGGCGAGCCTAGCATGTGCAGACATGGACTTGGAGTACAAGAGACCAAAAGGTCGAGCATGAATCACATGGTTGATGTGATCGACATTAGGGAATGTCCACCTTTGATACTGCACTGATGGCCGTGACGATCAGGGGAGGTACAGGGGATTGGGATCATGTGATCACTAAACGAGTAGAGGGATGTTCGTTTAAGTGGGAGTTCTTTTAATTAAAACTTGAACTCATTATTATGAACATAGTCTAAACACTTTGCAAATCCTTTGTAGATGTCTCGCCCACCCACCTTCAACGTTAGCACTTTCCTCGAGAAGGACAAGCTGAAAACTGATGGAACCAACTTCACCGATGGTTCCGCAATCTTAGGATCCTCCTAGTCCCCTACAAGTTGACTTATGTCATCGAGGCTGAGCTTCCGGCTAAGCCTGCAGATTCCGCTTCCCAGGACGAAAAGAATGTCTGGCAGTCCAAGGCGGACGATTTCTCCCTTATCCAGAGTGGAATTCTCTATGCCATGGAGCCGGAGCTTCAAAAGCGTTTTGAGAAGATGAATGCTTTTGAGATCATTGAGGACCTCAAGGGCGTCTTTGCTCCACAGGCTCGTGCAGAGAGGTATGATGCTTCCGAGCTCTTCTTCTCTGCTAAAATGGAAGAGCACAACAATATTAGTGAGCACGTGGTCAAAATGTCTGGCTACGTTAAGCGCTTAAACGCCCTGGATTGCAAAATCCTAGAGGAGCTCACTATAGATAGGGTGCTGCATTCGCTGCCCCCTAGTTATAAGAGTTTTTTGATGAACTACAACATGCAAGGGATGAATAAGACCCTTGCTGAGGTGTTTGCCATGCTCAAAACTGCTGAGGTTGAAATCAAGAAGGAGCACACGGTGTTGATGGTCAACATGACCACCAACTTTAAGAAACCGGGGAAAAAGGGGAAAGGCAAGGGTAAGAAGTCTAAGAGGGATGGTAGGTTTGTTCCCAGCACCTCAAAGACTGCCAAGCCTGGCCCTAAGCCCGGCACTTCGTGCTTCTACTGCAAAGGGGATGGGCACTGGAAACGCAACTGCCCTAAGTATCTTGAAGACAAGCTAGCTGGCAAGATAGCCACTCCGGACAAAGGTATATATGTTATACATGTTATTGATGTATTCCTTATGAGCGCCAGGAGTAACAACTGGGTATTTGATACCGGATCTGTTGCTCACATTTGCAAATCTCAGCAGGATCTGCAGAGTAGGAGGCGCCTAAGGAAGGACGATGTGACGATGCGCGTCGGCAATGGCTCGAGAGTCGAAGTGATGGACGTCGGCACCCTGCATCTCCGTCTACCATCAGGATTATTGTTGGTTTTGAATAAATGCTATTATGTACCCGCATTGAGTATGAATATTGTGAGTGGGTCTTGCTTGTTGCAAGACCGTTATTCGTTTAAATTAGGAACAAATGGTTGTTCAATTTATATGAATGATGTTTTCTATGTTCATGCTCCTGTATGTGATGGCTTATTCACTTAATCTTGATTGTGATACACACATCCATAGTGTTGATGCTAAACGTTGTAAGCACAATGACAATAATTCCATGTTCATGTGGCATTGCCGTCTTTGTCATATTGGCGTGAAGCGCATGAAGAAGCTTCATTCGGAAGGGCTTCTTGGATCATTGGATTTTGAATCCCTTGATACATGTGAGCCATGCCTCATGGGCAAGATGACTAGGACACAATTCTCCGAAATAGTGGAGAGAGTTGTAGACCTACTTGGGATCATACATACGGATGTATGCAGACCAATGAGTGTCTCAACGCGCAATGGTTATCGCTACTTTGTTACCTTTACTGACGACTTAAGTAGATATGGATATATCTACTTAATGAAGCACAAATATGAAACCTTTGAAAAGTTCAAGGAATTTCAGAAAGAGGTAGAGAATCAACTTAACAAGAAAATCAAGCACCTTCGATCGGATCGAGGAGGCGAGTATTTGAGTTATGAGTTTAACATGCACTTGAAGGACTGTGGGATTATACCACAGCTTAAGCCAGCCGGAACACCATAGCGTAATGGTGTGTCGGAACATCGTAACCGAACCCTATTGGATAGTGTACGGTCCATGATGTCTTTAACTGATTTGTCTATGTATTTTTGGGGATACGCGTTAGAAACCGCCGCTTTTATTTTAAACCGAGCACCATCCAAATCTGTGGAGACAACCCCATATGAGATATGGCATGGCAAGAAACCAATGTTGTCATTTCTGAAAGTTTGAGGATGTGAGGTTTATGTCAAGAAACTACAGCCTGACAAACTCGAACCCAAATCGGAAAAATGCATCTTTGTAGGATATCCAAGGGAAACCATTGGGTATACTTTCTACAACCAAGCCGAAGGAAAAACGTTTGTCACAAAAACCGGCACCTTTCTCGAGAAAGAGTTTCTTGCAAAAGGAGTGAGTGGAAGGAAAATAGAGTTAGATGAAATTGTTGACCCTTCTCTTCAAATTCCGAGTAGCGCAACGGAAGCTATTCTGAAACTGCTCTCTTATGGGGAGGAAGAGCCCATTGATAATGATCAAAACAATGACTTCGAGACTCCTAAGGTTCGTAGGTCTACAAGGGTTCGTGCCACTCCTGATTGGTACATCAGCCTTGTGATGTCTGTTATCCTAGATGAACAGGAAGAACCTGCGAACTACAAAGAAGCTATGGATAGTGCTGACTCCGAGAAATGGCTAGAAGCCATGAAATCCGAAATAGGATCCATGCATGAAAACCAAGTTTGGACCTTGGTGGATCTTCCAGAAGGCCGCAAGGCTGTGGAAAATAAATGGATCTTTAAGAAAAAGACAGATGCGAATGGTAATGTGACCATTCACAAATCTCGACTATCGCAAAGGGGTTTTGACAAATTAAAGGAGTGGACTACGACGAGACTTACTCTCCCGTAGTGATGCTTAAGGCTGTCAGGATTTTAATAGCAATTGCTGCACATTTCGACTATGAAATTTGGCAGATGGATGTCAAGACCGCATTCCTCAATGGTCACATTGATGAAGAGTTGCATATGATGCAACCAGAGGGTTTTGTTAATCCTAAGGATGCTGGAAAGGTGTGCAAGCTTCAATGGTCCATTTATGGATTGAAGCATGCATCTCGGAGCTAGAACCAACGTTTTGATCAAGTGATCAAGATTTTTGGATTTGTCCAAAAGCAACAAGACTTATGTGTTTACAAGAAAGTGAGTGGGAGCTCAGTTGTTTTCTTAGTAGTATATGTGGATGCCATATTACTCATGGGAAACGATGTGGATTTTATGAAAAGCGTGAAAGCATATTTGAGTAACCAATTTTCCATGAAGGATCTAGGTGAAGCTGCATATATATTAGGAATGAAGATCTATAGAGATAGATCAAGGCACCTAATAGCATTGAGTCAGATTACTTACATAGAAAAGATTTTGAAGAGGTTCAAAATGGAGAACACCAAAAAGGGTTTTACACCCTGATGAAGAATTGAAAATTGAGTATGACTCAATGTCCTATAACGGACAATGATAGAAAGAAGATGGCTTTCACACCCTATGCCTCAACCATAGGGTCTATCATGTATGCAATGTTAAGTACATGACCTGATGTGGCATTGGCTCTTAGTTTGACGAGCCGATACCAAAGTAATCCAGGACCGGATCACTGGATAGCTGTCAAGAATATCCTGAAGTATCTGAAAAGAACGAAGGATATGTTCCTAATCTATGGAGGAAGTGATGAAGCTCTAAACGTAACGGGTTACGTGGATGCGAGCTGGAACTTAGATCATGATGACTCAAAGTCTCAAACAGGATTTGTGTTCCTAGTGAATGGTGGGGCAGTAAGCTGGAAGAGCAAGAAGCAGCCGGTGGTGGCGCAATCTTCAATGGAGTCTGAATATATTGCTGCGGCTGATGCAACAAATGAAGCTATTTGGCTTAGGAATTTCGTCATCGAACTGGGAGTTTTTCCCAATGCGCAAGACCCCGTGACGGTCTATTGTGATAACATGGATGCTATTGCAAACGCGAGGGAACCTAGAACTCATTCCACAGCCAAACACATCAAGCTAAGATTTCATGTCATCCGACAGAATGTTGATGAAGGTGAAGTCAAGATTTGCAAAGTAGATACGGAACTGAATGTGGCAGATCCTATGACTAAAGCTCTCCATCAGGAAAAGCACGAACAACACCGAGATTCCATTGGTGTTAGGTTCCTGCCTATTGTAAACTAGTTTTGTTTATACTCTAGTGCAAGTGGGAGACTGAAGGAGTTATGCCCTAGAGGCAAATAATAAAGTGTATTATTTGATATATCTCCTATATGTTCATAATACGTTTCATACTGTGCTATAACTGTGTAAATGTGAAACGTTAATACACGTGTGGTATGTAAACAAACTGTGTCTCTAGTTGCCTCTAGTGAACTAGTTCATTGGTCATGAGGATGGTATGTGTTTCTAGATCATAGGCATTTATGCCAACTGACAATGAGGTCACGTTATTAGTCGAATAACATGATAGACAAACATCCGACCGTTATATCTTAATGAGATCTAGTTACAAAGTTCACCATTCATGATAAAACACAGAGAACCTTGCAACCTGATCCTTTGACTGTGAGGTAATGCAAATCACCATTTCCGGAAGAAGCTTTGATGGTTATCAAGAATCATCTCGTAAAAGGGTGATAAAAAAGATGCCACTCAGGTTTTCCAAAGGGATGTATTGAGGAGTACATATCAAGACCAGGATTTGTCTAGTCCATGTAACGGATAGATACATGTGGCCATCTTGGTGGCGTTGCATTGATGAAGCTTGCAAGCATGTGAATAGGTCACGGAATGCAACAACATGAGAACGAGAAAACAAGTTCATCGGTAATGAGATCGAATTAAGGTATGGAGATACCGAAGATCAAGTCTCGGATGAATTAGGTATCGAATGACAAAGGGAACGGGGAACGACTATCTCACGGTTCGAGCGATTGTATTCGTGAAACGCACGGGGGTCACATGGCCATCCAAGTCCCTCTGTTGATCATTGATGTGAGAGTGGTCTCAATCATGTCCGGAGTGTTTCCGAACCGAAGGATGTCACCCTTAAGGGTAGGGACGCTTAGGGTAGACGAGGTATCGTATGAGAAAGAGAGAGAGAAACCGGAATAGTTTCGGTAACATCCGATGGAGATTGGAAGGGGCCCGGAAGTTGTTTCGGAGTGAAGGAATGATATAATATGTGTATTTGAATGTTAATTGAAGAATTAATATTAAATATATATTTTATTTTATTTTTAAAGGATCCATATTGCTAATGGGCCTCACCCGAAGGGAGGCCCAATAGGGCAAGGCGCCTAGGAAGTGGGGGCCAGCCGGCCTAGGCTTGGTGGGCCGCCCCAATGGGGCCCACCTAGGGCCGGCGGCTGCCCCTAGGTGGCCGGCAGGTGTGGGGATTAGTCCCACACCGCCTGACCCCTGGGTGGTGCACACCCCCCCTCCCACTATATAAAGGGGTTCCCCCTCCCCCTTTGGAATCACCCATTCCTCTCATTCTCTCTCTCTCATCCATTGAGGACTTCCCCGTAATATTGGGGAGGACCTCGTGGTTGAGTTCTCCACCTTCACACTACCGTCGTGTGATCTGCGATCCGACATCTACTTCTTCTGTTGCTCGGCTGGATCAGAGTCTGGTTGATGTCTCCTACACCAGACGTGTGACGAACTTCGGAGGCACCACACTTGGGTTGCTGCTCGTCTTTATCAATATACGCCTTCCTATATAAGGCGTGCCTCTGTCTGCAAAGGTCTGAATATTGTATTCCTTCTCCGTTACTTATGTCTACATAGTATAGATCCTGGTATTAGTGTTCGAGTAGATAGAAATGTTTTGTTTTCTGCTACGGATCCCTTCACCAGGAAAGTCAAAAAATGAATATTCTCGGAATTGGACGGGACAAAAGCCAAAGTCATTATTTTACCGAGGGACACCTAGAGCTAGAATACGAGACAGATAAGGGCCAGAGGGCGGCCACACCACCTGGCCGCGCGGTCAGGCTTGGCTAGCGCTAGGGGGTGGTGTGGCCAGCCCAGGGACCCCCTCGGCCTCTCCTTCCGCCTATATATTGCCTCTGATATGGAAACCCTAAGTACCCGATCAAAATTCCACGAAAGAGTCTGTAGCCACCGTCGTCTCCATCCCTAGATCGGGAGTGATCTGAAGCTCTTCCCGGCACCCTACCGGAGAGAGGAATTCACCCTGGAGGCCTTCGTCATCATCATGCAAGCCTCCGGTGTGATGCGTGAGTAGTTCATATCTAGACTACGGTTCCATGTAGTAGCTAGATGGCTGGTTCTCCTCCTTTGTGCTACCATGTCTAGATCTTGTGAGCTCCGTTCATGATCAAGATCATCTATTTGTAATTCTGCATGTTGTGTTTGCAGGGATCCGATGGATATTGAGATGCTATTTCAGATTGATTATTGATTCTATCATGTCTTTGTTATTTGTGATCTTGCATGCTTTCCGTTGTTAGTAGCTATCTTAGCCAAGTAGATGCTAGCAACTCCAAGAGTTAGTATTTATGCTCGATAGTGGGTTCATGCCTCTGGTAATCTGGGGAAGTGACAGAAATCTCTAAGGTACTAGATGTGCTGTTGCTACTAGGGAGAAAACAACAATCCTTTGTTCATAGAACAATCGTATTGTTTACTTTACACGCAATTCGTAATGCAATTATCCGTTGCTTGCAACTTAATACTGGAGGGGGTTCGAATGATAACCTGAAGGTGGATTATTAGTCATAGATGCAGTTGGATGGCGGTCTATGTATAATGTTGTAATGCCCAATCGAATCTCAAAGGAGTCAAGTTGAGTAGTATATGCTTGTATGCTTTCTCGATGTTTGTCAATTGCCCCGCTGTAATTTGTTCACCCAGCATGTTATCTATCTTAAGGAGAGCCACCTCTAGTGAACTATGGACCCCGGTCCTTTCTTTTACATTCAATCTACAATCAACTATTTTCTGCTTTGTGTTTACTTTTTGCAAACTATTACTTCCTTCCATTCGATACGTTTAATGTTGGGGATATACTTTCCGGGTATCCTCACAGTTCCTCACCGACCAGGGTGGCCCACTTCGGATTAGAGCTTTGCTTCACGGGTGGCCCAGTCAAGGAGAAAGACGAAGTCCAATCCGGCTACGGGAAGGCCTAGAAGACTTACCGACTTAGGCCATAATGTTACTTGTAGTTCAAGATGTAATCTGTAACCGACTCTTAGTCGTAGCCGGATAGATCTCTCCTATAAACCCTAGGCCGGATATCTATATAAGCCGTCCTAGGGAGAGCCTTTAGGGTAACACTCTAGACACCTCAATAGTCTACAATCTCAACTCGCACAGGCAAAACCCTTGTAACCCATATTCTGGCTCTGCCGTATTACTGGATTGCTAGCAAGAGTAGGATTCGTCCAAAGCCGGCAGATTCAAACCTGGGTAAACTTGTGTGCTCACCGTCCCGGAACACCGTACGTCTCACACCCCTCTCTTCAGCACGCCTCGAGGACCCCCTCATGGAGTACTTGTCCTCAATCCAATGACAGTTGGTGCCCACCGTGGGGCAAGTGAGCTTCAGATCTGCGTTCCGAGCGGAATTTGCAAGAATCAGAATCGGCGAGACTATCACCGTCGGTCGCATCCTCTACGCCAGCGACGTCCCTCTCATCGTTCTCGATGAGACTTGGATTCCGGCTAGGGAGGCTGTGACTGCCTACACAATCATGTCTTTTGGCGAGATCGATGTTTACATCGGTTTCGCTGAACCTGCCCCACCCACCCCAGCGGTGATGATAGAGGCAGAAGAATCTTTTGGGCCCCCTTTGTCCGCGGAGGCGGCAGAGTTCCGGATCCCAGAAAACCCTAATCCCACCCAGCCCGCACCAGTTGCGGAGATAGTGGAAAAATCCGAGCTTGAAGAAGACCTAGCGGTCCAAGTCGAATCTGGAGTGGGTCTCCCTGAAAGAGCCGATCCCAGATCGACCCACCCGTGGAAGTCGAAATTCAGGAGGAGCAAGTCAACGACACTGGTTCCGGCTCTAATGACGCCGGGACAGACAGGCCTTTCCTGAGGTACACACTACGACGTATGATAATGCAAGATGCAAGCGCGGATGCAATTCTCGAGACCATCAAAAGTTTCGACAGGGCTGATCGCGAGAACCGCAGGTACCTCAGGAAGCACGCATCGCACTTTGTCAGATATGTGGGATCCGAATCCGGCTCGGCCGATGCTGGAGAAAACACCGACTCTGTGCTGGAGGCAATTGGAACAAATGCCGACGTGCCCGCATCCTCGGATGAATTGATGACGTCAACGGATTTCCGAAAGTTCTCCGCGGAATATGAAGAGGAGTATAACTCCAAAGCTGCAGAAGAAGGAGAAGCATGGATGAAGGATCCGGGGAACACTCTCCTAAAGGGCAGGATGACATGGACATCGGAGATAATCCCGAAGTCCAGATGTCCGAAAGTACCGATCAGAGCTTGAATCCGAGAAACAGACCCAAAGCCGTCTTTGCTACTAGCGCTGCCAAGAAGGCAAAGAAGAGGAACAAGAAAAACAAGACCGCGGCAAAAGACCCTCTGACAGAGGAGGTGATTGCCGAGGAATACGAAGAAGACTCGGATGGAGCACTTATCCCAGAAGAGCCGAAAAAGAAGAATCGGTGGATGGACACGTGATCACTGAGGGTGCGCGTAAACTCATCGATGCTGCATTAACCACACCTATCCCTACAGTTGTAGAACTTACTGCTGAAGAGCTGGACGAAAGGGCCCAAGCCCTAGAAGCGCGTTGACAACAACTCCTAGATGAAGAAAAGAACATCTAGGAGGAAAAGAAATGCATGTCAACCAAGGATTACATGTCTCGGTTGCATCAGAAGACCCGGAAACGTTACACGCGTGACGGGCAATTTCCAAAAGTAAACAGGGTCCTCTTTGAAGGAGATCCGGGGATGCCTCGTCTCGACAGCAAAGGAGATCTGGCGTATCCGACACTAGTACAGAACACTGTTGCAGCTCGAGATATCCTATCAAATAACCCAGGCCTAGAACAAGTTCGATTGGGCATCAAGCTACTCACCAAGGGTCTGGAGCAACAGATGGCTGAGAAATCCGGAAGTGGAAAGCTGGTATCCAAATCCGACCAATGTCACACGGACTCAGCCTGGAATGATATAAGGCCCCAGCGCGTTCCGGAACAGCATCGCCGTTCCGAACGACGAGAAGACAACTACTCTAGAACCGGATCATCAGGACAACATCACAAACCTACACGTAGCTGGCGCGACGTTGCTCCAGCGGCCGAGCAAGAGGCCATTGCTGCACTGTATCCGAGGAATCCTCCCCGATGAGAATCGAACGATTGAAGGGAGAAGATAAAGAGAAACGTCGGGAAGAGGATCGTCAAAAAATGCCACCTCCTAGACATGCAAGTCGTTTGGCTGAGCCTCACCGCGGTGGGAACGACAGACGAAGGAACGACGGAAACCATGCTGGGACAAGCCGGCAGGGGGCTCGTCGTAGTAAAGACCCTCCCCGGAACCAGAATAATGACGTTCCGGACGGAGGCTGGCGATTAGCCGGAAACTATCCAGCTGCTCCACTCTCTAGCAGTCATCACAACGGCTCCCAAGGGGGACAAGGAGGACGACGTGGCGGAGGAGGTGGTGGCAGAAGCCGAAGTCTGGCTCCAAGGCACCGCAGCCATAGCCGACATTCAGGACGATCTCTATCCCCGAACGACACAAGGCACAGGATCAACTCCAACATAGAGGCGCGGCGCTACGAAAACGATGATATCTACGTGGGCCCAAAGTGCTTTGGACCACGTATCAGAGCTACAAGATTCCCGGAAGGATTTGCTATCTCAAGGCATATCCAAGCCTACGCCGGCATTGCTCGGCCAGATACCTGGCTACAGGATTTCTTCCAAGCTTGCTGCATCGCCAAAGGCGGAAACAGCCTGGTCGCAACCCGATATCTCCCACTTATGTTGCGGAAGACGGCACGATCATGGCTCAATGAACTTCCGGAGAACACCATCCATAACTGGTATGACATGCAAAGTGCGTTCTTTCGGAATTTCAAAGGCACATATCGGAGGCCCTGTACGGTCGGAGACCTACATCGTTGCACCCAGAAGGCCGGAGAAACTTGCCGAGATTATCTTGGACGATGGATCGACACCAAGAACTCCTGTGAAGGAGTAAACGATCAACCCGCGATTGAAGCTTTCATCGCAGGACTCCCAATCGGTCTACTACGCCATCGTTTGAAGTGTGACAAGGTCACTGATTTGGGAGAAATGATAGAAACAGCGAGCAAGTATGCAAATGCCGACGATGATGCAGAGGGTTTACTCAATGCCCTAGCTGTGCCACAGTCGGCAAAACAACCAAAGCAAAAAGCTCAGAAGCGCAAACATACCTCAGAAGAGAAACCCAACGCGGAAACAGCAGTGGTCACTGCTACTTTCGGGTCTGGAGGACGAGGAGGACGCGGCGGAGGCTGCGGGCGTGGCCGTGGGACTTCAAGGGTCCAAGGTAGAGGAGACCAGCAACCAGGCAAAACCTACTCTTGGGACGACATTGCCAATAACCCATGTGTGCATCACCTAGACGCCAATGGGGGATCATCCCACACCAACGCCGAATGTCGTTTCAATGACGACATCAAAAGAGATGACACCGCGGGCTACAAAGCTAAGCGGAAGATGGGAAAGAAAAATCCCGAAAAAGAAAAAGAGACCAAGGAAGATTCCGACATGGAGGAAGCTGATGCTTCAAATCCCAAGCCGGAAGGGAAGAAAACTTTTCCCACCAAGAAGGACACTTACGTCACTTTCCTCGGATCTCAACCAGCAAAGGTCAAGAAAGCAGTTCTACACGAGCTCAACGCAACAGTTCCGACTGTCCCCCAATACCTGGTCGGAAGTGGCAATCACATTTGACCGCGCTGATCATCCGCCTAAGTTGCACAGGCGAGGAAAATACGCCTTAATCGTCAATCCACTTATTGACGGTTATGGTTTCTCCAAGACCCTCATGGATGGTGGTAGCAGTATCAATATTCTCTATGTCAAAACGCTATGCCAGATGAAGATCTCGGAAACCCAGCTGAACCATAGCTCTGTAATCTTTCACGGAGTTGTCCTAGAAAAACAAGCTAATTCCCTAGGAGAGATTACTTTGGATGTCACCTTTGGAACTCCAAAGAACTATCGGATGGAGGCACTTTCCTTCGAAGTGGTCCCGTTCAAGAGCGCGTACCACGCTATATTCGGACGTCCGGCTTACTGAGCTTTTATGACTCGTCCGTGTTACATTTACAATATGATGAAAATTCCAGGTCCCAACGGCGTGATCACCATCAGGGGAGACCCGAAGAAAGCGCGAGAGTGCGAGGATGAAAATGCCGCCTTTGCCGAAGCCGTGCTGCACGCCCATGAGTACCAGGAGATCAAGAAGAGCATAGATCCGTTCGAGATGCCCGCAATGAAGAAGGTGACAAAGCCAAATCCGGAGTTCAAGGCATCAGAAGAGACGAAGAAGACGCCGTTGAAGGATGATGACCCCTCCAAGGTGACCCAGATAGGCGTAGGCCTAGGTAGCGCATAGGAAAGCACGCTCATCAAGTTCCTCCAAGCAAATCAAGATATCTTCGCATGGCAGCCATCTGACATGACTGGAGTACCTAGGGAACTTGCCGAGCACTCTTTAAATATAAACCCGAACGCTAAACCCGTCAAACAGTCCCTACGATGTTTTGGAAATGAAAAGTGTAAGGCAATAGCTAAGGAACTAGCACGGCTCGAGTTAGCCGCTGCCGCCAAGCCGGAAGAGGAAGAAGAAGCCATTTCTCCGGCGGGTAGATGACCGAGGATGGGTGGCGCTGGGAGTTTTTTGGGGGAAAACGGAGGAGCTCTATGCGCGCGGGGGAGATTTGAAGGAGAGGAAAAGGCAAGGGAACATGTGAAGAAAGAAGGAGAAAATCCTAACCCCTTATATCCACCTAACCACGCCAACATTCGTGCAAATGCTACAGTGTAACCGCCACGCGTCATGGAAGGAACTGGGAAGGACCCACGCGATGATTACGTCACCTCGATCTCTGCGCACGCATTGAAACGGCGCCTTGGTTCCGCGAACCGCGGACCCACCAACGGTCGTGCTGACAGGATGTCTGTCAGATGATGTGACTTGACCATGACTTGTGTCAGGTGGCGTTAGAGACCAAATTCCGGCTTAGTTTGAAATCAAGCTGGAAAATCCGAGTAACCTGTTGATAGGTCCGACTTATTTTTAAGACCCGGATCGTATTTTTTGTTGTGAAGTTTCAGGAACCTTAAAGATTCTGCAAGACGAAGATCAAACTAAACGGTGATGAATCCGACTTTGGATCTTGGAGGCCTCCGGGGGCTGCTGTTGGGGATATACTTTCCGGGTATCCTCATAGTTCCTCACTGATTAGGGTGGCCCACTTCGGATTAGAGCTTTGCTTCACGGGCGGCCCAGTCAGGGAGAAAGACGGAGTCTAATCCGGCTACGGGAAGGCCCAGAAGACTTACCGACTTAGGCCATAATGTTACTTGTAGTTCAAGATGTACTCTATAACCGACTCTTAGTCGTAGCCGGATATATCTCTCCTGTAAACCCTAGGCTGGATATCTATATAAGCCGTCCTAGGGAGAGCCTTTAGGGCAACACTCTAGACACCTCAATAGTCTACAATCTCAACAAAACCGGTGAGATTGACAACCTCATCGTAAGTTGGGGGCAAAGTTCTATGGTTGAGTTGTGCAGGTCTCCACGTTGCTACTAGCACCGGTAGTGCGCCCTGCCAAGGCTCAGCTAGCTTCACCTTTGGGGTGTTTCCTTGCTCCTACTGGATTGATAACCTTGGTTTCGTACTGAGGGAAAACTTGCTGTTGTGCTCATCATACCTTCCTCTTGGGGTTTTCCAACGAGCTCGATATATTTTGGGCCATCAGTCCTCTCCAACGGCGCAGGTTCACCCTAGTGGGAGGAGGGATCCAACCTACCGTGGACTGACTGCTCAACAACACTCGGTTCTGCC
The DNA here is from genome assembly GCA_910589775.1 of Avena eriantha. NCBI lineage: Eukaryota > Viridiplantae > Streptophyta > Magnoliopsida > Poales > Poaceae > Avena > Avena eriantha. The sequence continues at coordinate 124,409,369 of OU342746.1, forward strand.
TCCCCTATTCCTCACAAAGTTTCAGATCGGCGATTAAATTTTCTACGAAGCAATGTACTAATAAAAGGCTCTAGTACACCTGCTCATGTATAGCATTCTGACGGGCATGCTTGATTGGTGATTGCCCTCGTCGTGACGAACAACCTAACCCGAATATCCTGCTCAAGCATCTCGATCATAGTTTTCTTAGATAGCTCCACAAAAGAAACTTTCACCTTTGATGGAACTTGAGTGCGCCAAACTGAACACTAATCTTTCTGAACCTTGTCTCCATTCGAGATAGACGCTCGGTGATCCAACCATGCTTCACGTCTATCTCTCGTCCCAATGAGCATATTGCATGTTGAGCGGACCCAAAAGAAACACCACGTCGGTCATAGTGCCATGACCAAAAGTCATCATATCGCTTATGACTTAAAGGAATTTCCAAAATAGCCTCCACGTCCATAGGCAAAAAAACATTGCATGAGCTTCTCCTTATTTGAACTTGCAGACATAGCATTAATGAAATCGACCACTATGCTATGTGGTTCATCCATGAGGCACGCCATTGGGCGCATTCTCCCATCCCTGTCCCCCAGTATGCACTGATCCTGAACTAGGTTAGTGTGTTCGCCTGTGCATATGCGCTTAATCAACCAGCTGCAAAATTTGTAGACCGACTTGGATCGACTAGCAAGACCTATGACGGAGCTGATCCTAAAGTAGATTGCAGCAGGTTGCTATTCAGATATTTGTAGGAGTTAGTAGCAGAAAAAATATTTTTTCTAACTAGCGTGCACCAACTGCCAAGATCTATTTAGGAGTAATGCTATAAAGGAAAGTTTTCGATGACATATCCTTGTAAACCAAAAGCATTTAATGTTCTGTGGAACGTGGATGATGTTGTCGTACGTTGTAGTCGACCTCAATGTCGTGTTGATCCTCGCACGACGACATGCACCACAACTGGTAGCACCTCCGTGGTCTCGCACACGTACAGTGTTTGACAACGACTCCTAGTCCTCCGTTCTAGCCGAGATTGCGGAATTAGATATTTTGGATTGGGGTACGAGCAGCGTGACGGCATGCTGATGATGAAGTCGATCCCACGTGCACAGTTCTTCCAGGAACCGTGTGCAAGAGAGACATCGAGGGAGAAAGAGAGAGGAGGCGCGTGGGGAGAGGGGATTGCCTCTAGGGATTGGGTGTCCTCCCCACATGTGCCCCTCCTTTATATAGGGGCGGTGTGCCCTAGAGGTGGAAGCGGTCGTCCAAGGAGGAGGAGGCAGTGGCCCAAGGTGGGCCTGATTTGGGCATGACCCTTCGGGTGTCCACTATTGGTACATATGGTGCAACCCAACGGAAGGTTCACTCGAATATTATCAAGATCCATGAAGCCTATGATGATTCAACAGATACGAAGCCTACATGACACAGACTCCTGGCAGAACAAGACAAGGAAAGTCTAAGACTAGACTACATACAAACTATAAATTGTAACCTACTCGTATTGGTACCTGAGACCTAGCCTCCCCAAAGGCTAGGAGGGGCCAACGAGGGGCATCCAACCTTACGATATGAACACCTCTCTCTCTCTCTCTACAAGATCGCATCTAGACTCAATGAGTTTGTACTCTACATTGATAATACGAGCAGACAAGTAGGAAGTAGGGTTTCCTCTATGAAGGCCTGAACCTGGGTAAATCGCCTCCCCTGTTTGTCTGTTAAGCCGACGAAATCACCAGCGCTCTCCTTTCCCACCAACCTAAGTCCATAACAATGGGCATTTCCGAGGTCACCCATCGACAATTGGCGCCATCTATGGAAACTCTGAGCGCTGGAGTCATGAATTCGGTGGCTTCCCCTTCATCAAGCAACAACTCGATGGTTGAAGGCGGCCAGATCCGTTCTGGCTCTATCGATCGCCTTCCACACCCACCCGTCCTTCTTCCGACCTTCGACAAGCTCGATCGGTAGACGGATCTAATGATCAGAAGCATCAACGTTCGCATCGGGTCCTCAAGAACTTCCTGCCTCTTGGGTCCGCTCTATTCAGGTCCGTCGGCAGCAATCGCAGCGCCTGCGGAAACAACAACATCTTCCGTCGGCTCTATTAGAGGGGAAATCTCGTCCCCAGTACAACATCATGAATAATTGCGACTATGTCGCGGACCGGGAGGATCTTGCCGATCTAAGCAACGACGTCTCTTTCGGTTCCAATAACGAGATGACATTATCTCCCACACTGCGGATTCAACGATCAACATCAATCGTGAACTCGACGACTGTTTTGACTCTGCCGCAGACTGTTTCGACTCTTCCGAGGACTGTTTTGAGAACTCGACGATCAGATCCATTTTGGCTCCATCAAAAATCAAGCGTACCAGATCGGTTCCATAAGCTGAGTTTTTATTTTCGTTTTCCATAATCGATTGTCTTGCTATTTAAATTAGTACTAGCTGAATGCCCATGCGTTACTACCGCTTAAAAATGCATAAATAAAAAAGTCTCTTAGAATCAAACATCCTTGGATCTATGATGTTTTTTATATCCTTAGGAACATAAAAAGTATAAGTTTTTTCCATCTGAATTTTCTCTTTGGGTCAAATCACTATTTTTCCTTTGGAAGGCAGAACTGATGAATGATACTAAAAATGAAAGGATCCTATCAAATTCTCAGATGTCTCAACATACATATAGGATACATTATTGAACGAAGATTCATCAGTATCTCTATATAGATGCCCATGCATAATGATTCTTTTTTAGACATTCATACTTTTTCGGTTGAACTCCATATCTAGAAATCTGTATTCTCTCGTGTATCTTAACAGTATCTTCTAACTACCATTTGAGTTGGGTAAATGATACACATCCTTCGGGGATCGAACGCTTCGATCCCCTGGGTCATCGTACGTGCGTCGATCCGCCGCCGAGGTCTGGTTCCTGCCGCCGCACCTTGCTGACTACCTTTGGAGAGGATAGCGGTGCTGCTTCGAGGGGAGGCAACCACCATGGCTGCGAGTACGATCTCAGCGAGGATGACGGCGGTGTGGCAGGGAGGCGCTGGTACTAGTGATGCCGCTGATGTCCACCTTCGTATTGCTCCTCTGCCGACGTGCGTCGCCCCGCTGCTCCATCTAGCCTGCATGCCGGCGTTGAGAACGACGGGCTCGCCACTAGCATGGGCCTCGTCGGATGCTGCCTCTGTCCCTCCCCTCTCCCAACTCCGGCATATTAGTGATTTGAGGTGGCGCATCCTGTGCATGCTACCTACGAAGGATGGATTTGCTACCGACAGTCGACATTGTTGCAACCCCCGGACGGCAACGTTGCTACCGATGGCGGGTGGCTTTTTGCTACCCCGGATGTACACCGTCGCTACAGATGAGAGACTGCTTTGCTACCTTGGGTATACGATGTTGCTTCTGACGGGAGGTCCTTTTGCTACCATGAGAGCATGGTGTTGCTACCTTGGGCGAAGCGGGAGTTGTTTTTGCTACACACTCGTCTATATTTTGCTATGTATTCGTTTCGGTTTTGCTACATCGATGTTCTCCAAATGCTACACTTATTTCCGCACCTACTAATTCCGGCGAGATCCCATCGATGTCTCCGGCGAAAATGATTTTTTCTACACTAATACAAATTTTTTGCTACAATTATTCTCCGGTTTTGCTACATTAGCATGAACTTATTGCTACGAGGTCTCCAGCGAAGTCGATTTTGCTATATTAGTTTAATTTTTTGCTACATGGTCTCCGGCGAGGTCTTCGGCGAACTCTCCGGCGAGATCTATTATGTCTGTTTTTTTCTGGACTGACCATTTTTTTCTACATGTAGCAAAAGTGGATTGTAGCAAAAGCGGAATTATTTGTAGCAAAAGCGAAACTGTTTGAGGACTTTTTGAGGAGACGTCTTAGCAGGGGAGGCGGGGGATCCGGGAGAAATATGCCTGGGACGCATAGCATGCCCCTTTGAGTTGTCCATCTCCGAGTGTTCTCACCTGACTTATCCATCTACACATAATTTGTTCACCTGTCAATTCAATGAAAGCAATATCAGCAATTTATCTACATATTATTCAGCGGCTATTTTCGGTATATACAATAGCAACATTCAGCAATAAATAAAATAAGAGATAATATTCAATAGAATAGCAGCGCCAGCGGCAATATTCAGCAGACAACTCGTATGATACCCATCAGAATCCCATCTCTCTGCCCAGCATCGAGCACAGACCAGGCCAACGGGCCGGCCCGACACAGCCCAGGCACGGCACGCCTTAAACGGGTCTGGCCCGACACGGCCCGCCATGGTCCACCTAGCTCACGTGCCATGCTGGGCCGTCACGGGGGCCTGCCTCCGAGGCCCAAGCACGACACCAGAGCTAGCCGGGGCGGCCCGCGGCACGCCAGGCACGTGGCCCGTTGCCGTTTTCCTCTGGTCCATCGAATTTAACCCTTAATATTCACTAAATCTGTTCTTTATTAGCTAAGTTTGGTGGTCAGTTGGTTAGATGGAGCGTGGGTGAGCCAGAGATCTTGAGTTCAACTCCCGACCACCCCCTTTTTGCCTATATATCAGTATATATCAGTAAAATTCTGAGAGATACACGCTAAACGGGCTGTGCCGGGCCAGCCCGCGTGCCTGAGGCCGCGACACAGGCACTGCCCCGGCACGCTGCAGGCTAGGACGGGCTTGTGTCGGGCTTTTTTCGCGGGCCACGTGTCAGCACGCCAAAAAGCGGCCTGTTGGCCAGGTTTGATCGAGCAAGCACAGCCGCACGCAACGCGCCCACCTTGTTCACCCCATCCGGACGCCCTCGCGTGTCTCCCCCACCAAAACTTCACCTACGCCTCCTCTGCCCGGTATCTCTCCCTACTAGCGGGCAACGAGTATCAGGATCCGAGAGTTGATTTCTCCCGTCGCTCTCTCTTTGAAAAAATAGGGATGCAAGTAGGGGCGCCTTGGGCAGTTGGGCTCGTGGCTGGGAGCGCAACGGCGGGCTCGTGGAGTGAGCGGTAAGCAGGGGTCGAGAGGCTGCCTCATCTGAGTCATCTCCACATGCACATCGGGGCGTCCACGAGTGGGCGGGGTCGAGCGACGACGGCAATAGCGTCGGAGACGATGGGGTTGCAGGCGTTTAACGGGCGGTGTGTAGGGATGGGATTTACTTAGCAATGGCAACGTGGGTAAATATCTAGAATAACCAGGGCAAAATCGTCATTTAAATGGCAGACGAAAATTTTGTCCAACAGGCTAGGAACACGACGTGAGTGTAAATAATAATATAGATTTTATTCGGATCTAACACCGTAGACTTGTACGCGCCATTTGAAGAATTGATACAGTACTGCAGGATTCCATTGCTCGTTCGGAACCAAAGAAAAAAAATCTAAGGCAACACGAGAGGAACTCGGTGTCTAGCGACGGATAGCGCATTTTCTACACGACAACTATTTGTTGGATCCACAAGGAAGTTATTTTAAGCTTTAAGCTTGGTCAGCTACCCGCCTCCTGAAGCCACTCTCGGCGCGAGTGTTTAGAGTCGTTTGATCTGAATTACGAGCCAAGCTGAACCGTCTATTGGGGCTGATGAAGGGAAGTTTTGTTACCGTGAACAACACTTCTCTGTAATAAGATTAGTCCCACGTCCAGCTCAGGCCCCACGACACAGCGACCGAATAATCTCTGGAGTCTGGATACCCAAAAAAACAGCGGTACTGCGGTAACTCCATAGACAAGACCTCAATCTCGCCCTCGATATCCTCCTCCCTCTCCACGCATCTCGGCTCTGGTGCCGTGTCTGAGCCTCGCCCCACTGAGCCACCCTACCCCTCCTCTCCTTCAGATGGCGGTGGGAGGAAGCACAGATAGCCACCGGCCGATCGAGTTGCCCGTTGTGATCTGCATCGCCGCCACCGCTTCGGCGCGCTCCACCGTCAGCACCCTCGCAACAAAGGCTTCACAGCGTCGTCGCCGTATCCCCACCATCTCTTTTTGGCGTCACCTAGCCGGCGGTTCGCCGTTCACCCTTTGCCTGCCATCAAGGACTCCGGCAGGAGGCTGCTACGGCTCCGCTGTGGAGGAAGTGGGGCGGTCGTCCAGCTGCGTGACTTCCAAAAGTGAGCCCCAGCCCCACGGTTCGTGGTTCTCCTCCTTGATTTCTTCCGAGACATCTCTTTCTCTGATTGATGGATCATCACCCTCCAATAATTCTTCTAGGAGCTTACATGAGTAAAATATATTATTCCTTTACAGGACCTAATTTAGCTCCCTATGTTGCATCTCTAAAACCGGTTGATCCAACCCAGTTCATGTATTGGAATGTAACATATTTGTTTTTTCTAACAGAATTACACTTGATACGACTGTAGAAAAGAAAAGGAAAAGACCATGTGATACTTAATTGTCAAGGAAAGTGCAATTGAACATGAAGTTACAGATTTGGACTATGCATTTGGTGTGTCCCATTAGAAAAATAGATGCCCAGCATAAGTGTTCAGGGTTTAAATCCTCATTTATATCTTTTGTTCCTCTTGAATGTACTGTCGCACACGATAGGCAGACTTAACTAATCATCCTGAGAAACACCTTTTGGACTAATGAACCTCCGCTAAAAAAATAGAGATCTCCGCTTGCTTCCTTTTCATGATTGAAACTACTAAAAGAAGTGTTCGATTGCTGATCAGAGGTTTGCTCTGGTTCGCTTGCCAGTGTTGCCTTATGGTGTTGTGGTTGATTTAATCAGCTTCTGCCAGCGTGGCTACTGATGGCCGTGGGTTGTGGTTGCAGTTGAGAACCCACACTGTTTGTTCGTTGTTGTCCTTGATAGTGTCAGTTTATTTGGATCTGTTTGCTCAGGTTTTTCTGTTGAATGGTTTCCTAATTGGAGTATGGCTGCTTTTTAACCCAATGTTTGCTCAGTACCCTGCTTGCCCCATCCTTTATAAGCTTGATAATTTTACAGTAATTAACTACTCGGTAGTCGGAAAGTGAGAGGTCTTGACCAGATTAAATTAACCTGGCTTATAAACCACCAATATTTGGAAGTGAAATACTGCTTCATGGTTTGGATGAATTCCTGTTGGTACAGAGCTTTCGTACAGGTTTATTACACATTAGATCCGAATAACAATGCTTAGTTGCTGAACTTCTCAGGCTGTAATAAAACCAGGGCACTAAAGTATTGTAGTCAATTATCCGTTATGTGATTTGTGTATACTACCTCATACCTGATACATGATGCTTCAAGAAAGCTATTGTATCTTCTTTGCTTATCTGCTTACTTGCATGTTCACGTGAATTTATCTTGCATTCTTGTGTGCTCAGGAAATTAGACTGTATTTCCGTCTGGCTGCTGCTACTTTGTGCCTTTGTGCGCTCAGGAATGCAATGTTTTCCCTTTTCCTTGCGACATGCCAGCGTGCTAAACCTGGCAGACACACGCTCCTATGTTGAATTATTGAATAATAATATATAGGTTAAAAATAGTTGTCAATATTGGGTTCAGCAACTACACGTGTTGAATAGTTGAGCCTTGCATTGATGTGAGCTCTGCTACATTGCTACCTATGGCAGAAACCATGTTACATGTTGTGAAAACCTGTTTTATTGTGAGGTTGATGTGAGTCCTTTGATGATTAGGTGATGTTTCTCCTGTAGCTTTTGCACATATACATATGCTAATTGATTGTTGATGCTTAAGATGACTCACGATGGTATGCTGATTAATATATTAGCGTCAAGTATGGGAACTTATTTTTCTCTACAAAGATAAAACAAATCACTGAATAATTAGAGTGCCTACATATCTGTTTGGATCATTCAGGCATCCAAAAATGGAGAAAATTTTGTGAGTACCCGTTTTAAAATACTTGCAGGGTACGAGAGTAAATGTTATTTTCCTCCTTGCATTACATACACTAATCCACCTACAGGTATCCATGTGTTACTGATCTTCATGTGCAGCTAACCGCTTTCTTTTTAGCCTAACACTTTAAGCTTATAAGTAATATTTTATCTTTTTGGTATAATTTTGTTACTAAACCGAGCTTTTGGAGTAATTACTTATTACATTGCATGCAGCTAACCATTACTTATACCACTGCATCAGCTATCCCTTTTCATGTTAGAATATCCTCTAATCTGTTCTCGCACAGGAAGGATGAGGTAAAAATATTGTTCAGAATACATATGGTGAGTTGCTTCCAAGCTGCAAGACAATTATTAGCCAACAATATGCATTGTTAGACCAGCATTGCAACTTCTCTTCCTCCTCCAATCATAGTTCTAATGACCTATCCAGAGCTAGATAAGGATTGAGAACTGTACAAGTGTCCATCTAAATGACGTTACTCTGCTGTGCAATTATAGTTCAGTTCAGATGAAACTTTGACTGGTTCTATGTTTTGAGGAAACAACAACATGGCTGGCTTGCAATGTAGTGAAGGTATCCTGCTTCTCTCCCAACAAAAAAATGAAAAATATTGGATGACGTCATTAGCACTGATGGCATCTGGGCATGGTTTTGAATTCGGGGGACACTCTACCTTGCAACCATGATTCAGGTCCAGTAGTGCGGGCTCTAATGCATTTTGTTGCAGAGTTTCACTACGGAAAAATTGAGTGAGAAAGTAAAAGGAGCTTTTGCAGGTTCTTTAGTAGGAGAGGTTTCTATGATTATTTTCGTTTGAAATTTGCTACTCCCTCTGACCCAAATTAGTTAACTTAGATATGCTAGATACATCCGAATTTAGATAAACTTGAGTTAATTAATTTGGGTTGGAGGGAGTACTATAATATTGAGTCTACATAATAGGGACAAAGATGCAGCCAGTTAATCGCCAATCTCAAGCCGTCTAGAAATAAGTGATTTGCACTGTCTAGATTCACATGTATTTAGACACGTTTAAGTACAGATACATCTAAATCTAAATAAATTCACGTCACTTATTTCTGAACGGAGGGACTACAATATTGGCCCTCTCCTAAGGTCATCTCCTATGTATTTGTACACCATTTACTGTTATCCTTAACTACATTCCTCTTTCATATGACATGTCTGATGCCTTTGCTACTCTCTCTGACCCAAATTAATTGACTCAAATTTATCAAGATACGCATGTATCTAATACTAAATCATGTCTAGATGCAACCAAATCTAGAAAAATCTAAGTCAACTAATTTGGGTCGAGGGAAGTATTTGAATCCTTAAAAGTACCGGTATTTAACCAACTAGCTTTTGGATGTTCAGCATTCAAAGTATCCGAAACCACAGGCGATGATACAATGTTCATTTGGCACATACTAAATAATATTATTCACTTTTTTTATCATAATATTATCTCCTCATCCTTATGAGGCACTACATAAACGTTGTGGATGATGGAACTTGCCAGCAACGAATCATTGCCATTTTTAAGGAGTCATTAAGAGCCAATATCAAGTGTGTGTTGCGTCATCACCCGGCACCCACCTGTCTAGAGACCCTTCTCTCCATATTACGCATGTGCAAAACCAAAACATTTATCACATCAAACTCAAATGCTGTGTAGGTGGCGCGGGAAAGCACGACTTCTTTATCTACTCCCTCCGACCCATATTAATTGACGCCTCGGATTGGATCCAGCTGCACCAACACCAAACTTACTATATATGCCGCAAAGGAAATTTCAAAGGAGAATAAAGGATTCACGTAAAGAAAGAAACACAAAATTCAATTGGCAACACCCATGCTGGTTGCTGGATCAAAGTCCGGATCATGGTGCTGAATCAAGTGCGAAGGCGTGAAGCAACACGACACATGCATGCATTGGAAATTTACGTAAGTACGAGAAGAAACCAAGGCTAGTCGACAAAGGAAAAACCCTTTAGGTGGATCAAATCAATCAAGGAGGTCTATTATTTTATGGACAAGAGGCGTACAGAAATGGATCGGCATGTAAATAATCTCTCTCCACTACACTCTATTTTTAATTATTATATTTTTCATGTCTACTAATCTATATCTTCTTATAAAGTAGACCCCCACTAACTATTCTATCTCAACATGCAAGCTATCCACATCACCTACTTTAATAGCCACTCAAAAGTCCATGTCATCCCACTAACAATCATTTATAATAGTGTATTTTACATGCAAACCAATCCACGTCATCTATTTTGTTCCATCCAATTTTCCACGTCACTAATTTATGTTCGTCAAATATATGATAATTTTACATCAATTTAATTTTACGATTTCAACTGATTTGAACATATTCAATCTTTCTCTTTAAATTCTTTTAGAAAACTTCAAGTTTTATATGTATTATACCTGTTATTTAAACAATGTAGGTTTTAAAGAGATTTCCGCTGCAATGCGCGGGGCATTTTTCTAGTTATTTGATATGTATATTTACGAGGTTAATTAATCAAACTGCAATGAGCTCGACTCAGTGTTTCCAGCCGCACCGCATCGACCCCGGATGACAGAGAGCCGAAGATTAGCCACCGCGTCGACTCTGGGCCGCCGCACGACTTCTCTACCTCAACTACACGATAGCCGCGGCGACTCTATGCGACTGCGTAGACTGTACGTCCGAGGGCTGCACCCACCCGCTGCCGCTTTGACCCCCATCCGCCATGAGACTCCGGTCCACTGCATTGGTTCCGACCTTCCGCTTCAACTCCATCCGACGTGCGACTCCGGTCACGGCTCGACTTCGTCCGATCGACCGGTCACATCAGCTCTCGCAACCATGACCCACCGGTTGTATCGGCTCTCGTGACCCATTGACTACACCCGGGGGCTGAGTCGACACATCTGCTGCCGTCTTCGTTTGCGGCGACCCGCTAAAATCTTTGGCTGTGGTGACCCACTATAAATCTTCATATGCGGCGGCCCGCTGTCGTCATCGGCTCCGACATCTTGCTGCCGCATCGACTTCGTCTATGGAAACTACCACTAAAGCTAAAATTCCCTCTATTTTAGCTGATTCTTTTAACTCACGCTCGACGCACTCGGGGGCTGCACCCTCTTCGAGTAACCTAAGTACCATCGACTCCGCGCGCTCAAAAACTGTAGGGGTTTGCGCATGAAAACAATAAATTTTTCGTACGCCAAGAACCCTAATGCCAGGATCTATCTACTAGTAATGCCAGATCTATCTATTAATAATTAAACCTTGAGATTCCTACTTTCGTGTCCTTGGTTTGTTAGTTGTACTCAGTTTTCCCCAACTGTTTGACTTTTCCTCACGTTTGACCATCTCCTTCTACGAAACTCTCACATGGTCTGAAACTTGCTGTCCGTCAGCCTTGCAGTTACATGCTGACAAGTGGGGCCACGTTCAGTCGGGTCCCGTAGTGGACCCTCGACGTTACGTGCTAACAAGTGGAGCCGCGTTCTGTCGGGTCCCATAGTGGACCCTTGCCATTACATGCTGACAAATGGGGCCACGTTCAGTCGGTTCCCATAGTGGACACCTCTCTCCACTTATCCAGATTAGCATGGGACCCACAGCTTATCCACGTGAGCGTTGTATCCATAACTTACCCAGGTTGGCGTTGCAAGATGGGACCCCGAGCCAGCCCCGTGCCCACACCCGTGCTGTTGCCTCCACTTTCTTCTTCTTCTTCTCCGGCGACGGTGGCCCTTTGTCTAGCTTCACTTTGGCCTCCTGTTCGTCCTGGACGCAGTATGGTGCCGTCCCATTAACCTGTATGAAGGATGCCAATGGAAATGGCCGCACCAAAATGTTTCGATGATTGGGCGCGCGCTTGCTGTAGAGAATGTGGCCGGCGAGCCATTTCGATGATTTAATTGGTTTCTCGAGTTAATGTCTCGGCTACAATCAAGTGAATCTATGAGGTGAAAGTTAAATTTTGAGATCTAGAAAGATGGATGTATAAGAATAATAAAATGACATGACTCTTGAATACTTTTCAAATTAAAAAAAATTATACAACTCTTAATGCAAAAGAGTGTTTATAACTGACACAACTCTTGAACACTTTTAAATTACAATTTTGAGATGATAATGTTGTTCTAAGAAAATCTTGAGAGTTTACTATTTTTAGAGCGTAAAAAGTGATCCCTATACTAAAATATTTATGCCTCATGCATATACACCTTCGAACACTGTAAAATCGTACTTAGGACATGATAATGTTGTGCTAAACAAATCTTGAAAATTTATCATTTCCATATAGTAAAATATTATGCATAAACTTGGATATACAAAAATTATACACCTTTGAATACTGTGAAATCGTACTTAATACGTGATAATGATGTGCTAACAAAATCTTGAGAGATTATCATTTTCATATAGTGAAATATAATGCATAAACTTGCATATACGAAAATTATACACCTTTGAACTTTTTAAAATCGCACTTAGGACATGATAATATCGTGCTAATAAAATTCTGATCATTTATCATTTTTATGGAGTGAAATATAATGCATAAACTTGCGTATACATGATAATGATGTGCTAATAAAATTTCGAGAGATTATCATTTTCTCCCCATTTTCATAGAGTGGAATGTAATGTATAAACTTTGCATATACGAAAATTATGCACCTTTGAAGTCTTTGAAATCACACTTAATATGTGATAATGTTGTGCTAAGAAAATCTTGAGAGATTATCATTTTCATAGAGTGGAATGTAATGCATAAACTTGTGTATACGAAAATTATACACTTTTGGACACTTTCCCTTCAAATTATATTCAGAATCATTTCTTTATGGAGTTAAAGTACCGATGCCCTCGACAGATATAGGGGTTATCCTATCCGCTCGACCACAGAGGATCAACGGTTGGTGGGCACGATCCGCGTGACAACTGTCTCAACCAATCAGAGCGTAGCATCCAAGATGAACACAAGTATGAGAGTTTTTGTGACTAACAGAAAGAGGAAAACTGGGTAGTACTTAAAAACCAAGAGCAAAACTGAGTAGAACTTAAAAATCAAGGGCAAAACTGACAAAACGATTCAAATAGAAAATAGAAAGAGATTTAAAAATGGAAAATGCGTCTTTTATACAATAAAATACATCTTGGCATACATCAAACTATTTGCAATTCAAATATACATCAGTCGACAATTATTGCCTCATTTAGACATATGTTTTGGGGAGGGATGTTTTGGGAAGATGCTTGAGTAGAAAGCCATGAACCTTCATAGATAGTAAGTGATTTGAGAAGTGGTGATTTATGTTATAACTTGATTTCTATACATTTTTTATGGTGGCAGGTCAAATAATAAGACTCCCTGAGTAGATGCCACTATGTTTTGATTTTTTAGAATTTGTTCTGCATAAAATGACTCAATTATCTAGCTAAAACCCATTCGACTCTCTGTTGACTAGCCACCGAAGGGTAAAACTGAGTATATTACACACTATAGTGTTAGTACTGGAGGGAAAAACTGAGTACAACCAAACTGCTAGTGTTACACTCGAGGGTATAACTGAACATAACAAGTCACCAGGGTTAGACACGAGGGAAAAAACGTGACACACGGTACGCGTGTCGCGATGCACGGGGCGGTAGCGGCCGTGTGGCCGTGCACGGTGCAATAGCGTATGCGGTTATGCGGTGCACGGTGGTACAACGAAACATCCCTTTCCTTCAAATTTATAGAGTCCTCATCACTCTCACTCATTACTCACTCGCTCACTCACGCAACCATCTCCACTATCCCATCACTTTCTGCAAAACCCCAAATAAAACCTCAACCACGCCGGTGATGGAGAAGAACGGCGTAGTGGCCATCATCGCCTCCAAGGCCGCCGGCGAGGAGGCTCCTGTCCGCGTACAGGTCGCTGTCGAGGCATTGAAGGCAACCACCGTCCCTGTCCAGACCCCCGTCCCCGCTTCCACCGTAGCCGCCGGCGAGGAGGCCCCCGCCAGTCTTGGGCAGATCCTGCTCGGTTGGGACCCCTACGAGGAGAAGGATTACATCACGCCGGAGAACACCTATGACACCAGCATCGCTGACCCATGGTGTAACATCTCAAAAATATTCAAAGGAGTATATCAATTTCGAAGAAACCAAAATTAGGTTTAACAGAAACTTTTAATCTTAAACAACCGTGAATGCAAGTGTGTGTTTGTTAATGATGTATGAATGCATGATATGCCATGTTTGTTTGTTATAAATAATGAGAATTGATCTAAAGATCAAAACAATATCATCTAGGTCAAATCAAAACCAAACCAAAGAAAAAGGAAATCAAATTATAAAGCATATGAGCAAATGATCATTTTTGCAAATGTTAACACTTAGCTCACTTGGAGCATCTCTATTAAATGATTTTAAATAGAAACAATTCCATTTCTTTTTCCACCTTGCTAGACCAAGTGACAATGAACACAAGTAAGCTTTCAAAACTTACCAGAACAATTTCAAATTCATTTTAGGGACTTTTAAAAATTGAATATATCATAGGCATTAAGATAGCCACTTTTCCAAAACCATCCAAACTTTCTCCACTTGACAAATCCTTGCCACCAGAGACTCTCAAGATTATGATCAACCAACCCACCAAAAAGAATTTGAAAATCCAAATATTTTTCTCTTGCGGCCATTTGATCGAACACTTAGCGAGCACAATACAGAGCTACCAACTCCACACTGTTTAGATCAATCTTGTTATCATATTTGTACCACACTCAGCCTCCACTACTCGCCCACACTCACCCCAATACCAACCCGTGCAGCTGAGCCTCGCTCACTCGCCCTTGGACTAATGCCAGCCCGTACTCGTGGTCACCATGCCGACCCGACATGGACTCGACGCTACACGCCTTGCCGCCCTCGCCCATGACCACTAGGAGATAGTTGTGACCTCACCGCACCTACCTGTGTACGCCTCGACCAACGACCGCCTGTGGAGACGCCAGTACAACCGCGTCCATTTTCTCTGTCTGCCATACCGAGCGCGCGCCAGAGCGCCGAGCAATCCCACGTGACCACGCCGTGCATCGCTCTCCCCTTGCATCAATGCACTCGTCGCGATGCCAGCGACCTCCCAGACATGCCCGCTTGACCCCGCGCAACCTGTAACCACCGTACGCCGTGGCGAACGCCCACGGTACCCGAGGATGGCATGGACACCTCCGACCGATGGAGACCATGCCTCGCCGTGCCACTGTGCGCATGACGGTCGCCAAGGAGCACCGCGTCGACCAACATGCTCATCCATGCCTGTAGCACACTGTAACAACGTCGCCGATGAGCCCGAGCCATGCCCCGATGCTCCCCTCGCCGGGGTATAAATACACCCCCTTACCCCAAAATGCACCCCACTCGACTCACCTATCACCCAGCAATCTCTCTGACCCATCCCCGGAGCAACCCAAAGCGTGCAACACCGGAATTTCATTAGAGCCTGCCACCGCAGTGGTGGAGCAGAGCCAACGCCAGGAGCCGCCCTAGGAGCTGCTCCGACCACCCTTCGAACTGTCGTCGTCGACCAGTTCATTCACCCGCACCGCCGTACCTAGCTGGAGCCCTGGTAAGCCCCCGATGACCCCCGCCGTAGAGCTAGGGTTGAAATCCGCGCGCACCGTGCAAGGGAGACGATGACGCTGAGCCGTCGATCGTGCTCTAATCGTGCGGCTAGGATTAGCGTGTACCACTTCGCATTAGAGCAGCCGCTGACGTGTGGGGCCAGCACAAGTGTAGCCGGCCGTGCACGCGCCGTGTAGTTGGGCCGACACAGTATCGTTCCCGCGCGTACCCATGTATTCAAATCTAGATTTTTCTTTTATTTTCAAAACCCTATTCTGTAGGTGACTTTGAAATTGAATTCAGGAAGATTTACTAAATCAAATTGCATGATTCTAATTTTGTTAGAAAGGAAATGAAAATCTCTAAACACTCCCATTAGATTCAAACAATTTGAATTTATAGACCACTCATAGTAAAAATAACAAGGCAATGACTTTTCCAAGTTCAAACATTTTTCTAAAATCAACCATGAATGCTTTTGGGTTGATTCCAATTGTCAAAAATCACATTTGCCATGATCTATCTGAATATGTAAAAATATTTAGTTTTACATGCAGTAATCATGGGCTAAGATTAAAACAATGGCTATATAGTCATTTCTAGTCACCTTAATTATATTAAATAGCAATATTAAACTTTGTGATATATGCCATCTACTTTAAATCACATTCCCAAGTATTGGAATATGTGGTGATGACATGTGTCAATATGATCCCATATTTTATAATTGGAGAATATTAAATCTTAAGTTCATTTTCAATGAGTAAAAATTGCATTTCTAAAATAAGATAAATAAGACTATGTCATTAATTCATGTGATATTGGAGATGATGCTCGATCATCTAGTGTGAACCTTTTTGTTCTGAATAGAAGTAGTTAAGTATTGTTTGGTGATTGTGTACCTAGTATTTATTGATAGACGCTAGTACCAACCCGGGCTATGAGGAGGAAGAATTCTACAAAGAAGAAGAAGAGAACTTCGACAACTGTACCAACCAAGGCAAGCGCAACTATGCAAGCTAACCTATACAAGATACACTATGCATGCTATTGTGATGCAACCTTGATTATACCAATCCCAAGTTTTACCTGCAAGCTTTATTCTTTCCCTTTATCAAAGTTTATTAAATAGTTAATTAATTGGTGATTAGTTGAAAAATAGGACAAACGCCATCAAGAGCATATAACTAGTTTTAGGTAGTTACACTTGATTAGCACCCCTCAATAGTGACACCCTCATTGATAGTTGCTAGTGCTAAACAAATATTGGTCACTGTAGATGGGAACCCTTGGAGCAAATGATTATGAAAAACTTAGAATGATGAGTCATTCTAGTGAAATGTTTTGACATGGGTTATGAAACACAATGACTTGAACATGATGATGAATGAGGCATGTGCCTTGACTTTGAATAAAAACTGATGGTTGGGTTCGGATGCGATACCATTCCAGCTTTACCGTACAACCACAATACCTGAATTGGGTAGGGCTTAACTGAAAGTTTATGTGTCTTAGTATGGGTTCCCTCACGGAAAAGAGGTCAAGCTGAGGCTACCTCGTGAATATGAATGACCACCTATGCAGTTCCTGGGATGGCGGATGGCCATGGCTGGGAGGCCAAGCTCATAGGAGAGGTGCCTATACTAGGGTGTATAATTGAAACGTTAGGATTGATTATCCGCATACGAAGTAAGATGATTCAGGGCTATCCCTAACAGATGTATCGAATTTTGTGGTGAAAGTGTACCACCTTTGCAGAGTGTCAAACTATTCGAATTGCCGCGTCCGTGGTCATGGATAGTTGGATGGCCATACTGTTCCATTGTCAGATGTTTTCAAAATGACTTGTGACTTAAAAGACGACTTTGACTTGACCACAACAGGGTTGTGGAAATGACCACTATGTTTCCACTTGAGTAACCTAGACAACTAAAATAGGTCTTTACTACTAAGTACTTCTGAAATAAAACTGGCTTGCTGCAAACAAGCTTAGAGCTTACGATTCCTACTAGAATTGTCTTACTCGCATTAGTGATGTTTGCGAGTACTTTAAAAGTACTCATGGTTTATCCCTGGCTATTCCCATGGCCAGACTATGAAGAGGACTATCCGGAGGACGGACAACAGGAGGTCTACAATAACTAGGATCATCTCCCATCGTCAGCATTGCATGTGCCAATGAAGATGGAGTCTATACTACATTTATTTCCGCTGCTTTGATGTGTATTAAGACTTGATCTTGAGATCAACTATTTGTAAGACTATTATGGTTTGTAATGGATGAGGTACTGTGCTATCAATTCTGTTATGTCTCGCAAAAATGGTATTCCTAGGATTGCGATGTATGGCATAAAAGGCATATGGACTTAAAAATCCGGGTGTTCACAAGTTGGGATCAGAGCCATCCTGACCATAGGAGACCCTAGTTAGAATGGACGTCTGAAAAACTTAGTTTCAAAACAAAGGAACGGAGTATTTATGAAAACCTATTCTCACTCTTATCCTTGAGATTCTCAAAAAAAGAGTGCACATGTTCCTCAAAATTCTTGCAATCCTACATAAAATTTGACACACTTGATTACCTCACTAACTTATTCATCCTAATTGCTTATATATGGAAGTCAAGTACATCAAGTTCTATCAGCTAGGCAGCAGAGGAGAACTCATCTTCGAGAGGGACTTGAGTCAGCTAGCGGAATTTCTCGGACGCCTGCACCCCGAGTTTTATGGAGCGGAACTCAATGATCAGCCAGGAGGAGAACTGCAGTGGTTAGTCGCTGTAGATCTGAGAGGCAAGATGGAGCCACCTACCTCGGACAAGATATAGTTCACTGTGAGGGAGAACAACTGGCTGGATGGACTAGCTAGAGTAATACAGGAAGCACTTGCCCGTATGTGTGCGTAGAATATAAACCCAGATCAATGGCACCCGCTTCGCTCACTATGCAAGACTGATTCCATGGGAGAGCCCTTAGCCATGCCAGGACATCCGGAGCTAAAGCATCACGTGGATCACCTCGACTTCATGCTACACGAGACCTAGAGAGAGTTGGACAACGCCCGTGCCTACGCCAACCAGAAGCACACTGTCGAAGTAGAGAAGAACCACACCCTCGCCATCCTTGCTAAAGAGCGCAAGACACTTTGCCGCCAACGTGACAAGAAGGACCGCATCATCGCTCGCTTTCGCCAGAAGGTGGCAACCCTTGAAGAAACCATCCATGACCAAGAAATTTAGCTTGAGGAGAAGGAATACGAAGGTCAAGATCTTTGTAGGGATATCACCTCTTACCTCAGTGACGATGAAGACTATCTAGAGGACGCCAACATGGAGTTCCACACCGACAAGGAGGATGCAGATTTCCTGGATGACGGAGAACTCACCAGTTCCGATGAGGAGTAGTAGCACTAGATCACTATCATAGGTGTGAGTTTGTATCCGGCCCCAATGTATCATAGGATGATAGAATGGTTCTTAAAACCATTTGCTTGGTAGTTGTGATGTGTTGTTTGGAATGTGTTGCTTGGAATGAATGAAAAAGAGTTGTGGTTTTCAAACCTTAGCAATACTCAAGTTTAAAGCTTTTGAACCATACCCATAAGCCATAGAAATTTCCCTCTTGTCTTATGATCTATCTTAATCTTCAGATGACTCGCGGTGACCCCGGTGGAAGCAACTCATCCTAGGATCCAATGCATTTGATTCTGCAAATGCTTGTATCAGATCGAGAAGCCGGTAGGGCCAAGCATCAAGCCAATCTTGCCACTCTTCAGCAGATCAACCAGAAGGTGCACAATAACCAAGGCCATGGAAATCAGGATCAACATGGATCTAAGCTAAAGAACTTTCAAAACACCAATCCTCCTATGATTAGCAAGTCTAGATAGCCCTTAGATGCTGATGACTGGCTGTAGTCAATGGAGAACAACTTAGAGGTTGTAGGAGTAGATGCTGTAGAGAAAGTACTGTTTGCCACCCACTATCTGGCAGGTTATGCAAGATCCTAGTGGAATAGCACTCGTACAATGAACGAAGGACAAATGATGACTTGGGAGGAATTCAAGATCAAGTTCAGCAGGACTCATGTGCCCCCAAGTTTGATCAAGAGGATGAGGGATGAATTTAGGGAGTTGAAGCAAGAAGAATGACTATGGTGGAATACCGTGGCAAATTTTGGTCTCTGGCTAGGTATGCCCCCGATGAGATTGACACTGAGGCAAAGAAGAAGGAAAGATTCCTAAATGGCCTACATGATCAGATGCAGACAGTGTTAGTCAACATTCCTTTTGACGATCTAGAAGCTCTAGTGGACTCTGCTATCCAGATGGAAGGGAAAAACAATCAAGCCAGTGAGAACCGCAAGCGTCGTATGATGCACCAGCCTGGACCCCACCATACCCTGAAGTACCGCCCCAACTCGTCTGCAGGATTTGCATCAAGACCCAACATGCCACCTATGTCCGAACTTTCCCAATCGTGGCGGAGGAAACCCGAGGCCCAGAGGACACCACAAAAACAACAATGGCAACCTGCATAACTTCAACAGTGCATCGCCAAGGTCCACCAACCACAACAACGACAACAACAATACTACCCCAAGGACTGGAAGCAATGTTGTGCCTATTGCTGGGAAGGACAAATCAATGATAACCTGCTTTGAATGTGGAGTTATGGGTCACTACTCCAATAAGTGCCCCAAGAAGCTTGTTGCAACCACCAATGTCACTGCACCTGCCCAGCAGAAGCGCCATGTCCAGCCTGGAAAGAGATTTTCCCCAGGCAACCCACACAACCGTACCGGCCGTTTGTTCCACATGAATGCAGAAGAATCGCAGGAAGCACCAGATGTCGTGATGGGTATGTTTTATGTTAACTCAGTACTTGCAAGAGTGTTGTTTGATTCTAGAGCATCGCACTCATTTGTTACAAAAGAATTTGCATGCACTAGTAAGATTCAACCAACAAATTTGAAGCATGTTATGATAGTTCAAATACCTGGGTCAACCACCAAAGCTAGAAAAATTTGCAAGGCTGTGCCTATCAGAATACATGGAATAGATTTTTATGCCAATTTAATAGTACTTGGAATACAAGGTTTGGAAGTAGTACTAGGAATGGATTGGCTGTCGAAACATCAAGGATTAATGGACTGTGCCAAGAAAGCCATAACCATGACCAGTAGCACCGGAGTATCAGTAGAGCATGTGTCTGAGACGCTGCCCCATCAATTCAAATGCAACAAGAGTTTAGTCCAATCAACCCTAGACCAAATCATAGTAGTCTATGAATACCCTGATGTGTTCCTAGATGAATTACCCGATCTGCCCCCAGATCGGGATATCGAGTTTATCATTTAATTAGTTCCTGGAACTGGACCCATAGCTTAGATACCCTATAGTATGAAACCAGATGAATTAGTGGAGCGAAAGAAGCAACTTGATGACATGTTGAGCAAAGGTCTGATACAACCAAGTGCATCACCATGGAGATCACCTTTTTTGTTTGTGGATAAGAAAGATGGTGCCAACCATTTGTGTACGGATTACCAGAAGCTGAATGGCGTCACCATCAAGACAAGTACCCACTTCCGAAGATAGAAGATCTATTTGATTAGCTGACTGGTGCCAGAGTGTTTTCTAAGATTGATCTTAAAACTGGTTATCATCAACTAAAGATCCGCACAACGGATATCCCAAAGACTGCTTTCACTACCAGATATGGATTGTATGAGTACAATGTCATGTCATTTAGATTGACAAATGCCCCCACTTATTTCATGAATCTCATGAATAAGATTTTTATGAACTTCTTGGATAAGTTTGTCGTTGTGTTCATCGACGATATTCTGATCTACTCCAAGTCGGAAGAGGACCATGAGGAACACCTAAGAACCATCCTTGAAACCCTTAAAGAGCATCAGATATATGCCAAGTTTAGAAAATGTGAGTTCTGGTTAAAGGAAGTAGGATTCCTAGGACATATCTTGTCGGTAGGAGGAGTTGCCGTCGATCCTGCCAAGATTAAGGATGTTGAAGAATGGAAAGACCCAACCACTCAAACCGAAGTCCACACATTTCTTGGATTAGCGGGATATTACCGCAAGTTTGTTGAAGGATTTTCAAGCATCGCAAGGACGATGGCCCAGCTATTGAAGAAAGATAAGAAGTTTGAATGGACAGAAAAATGTAAAGCAAGTTTTCAAAAGCTCAAGAAGAGATTGATTTCAACCCCAATTTTGATCATGCCGGATATCACGAAGTCTTTTGATGTATTTTGTGATGCATCCAAGATTGGTCTTGGATGTGTGTTGATGCAGGAAGGCAAAGTAATATCATATATGTCCTGACAGCTGAAGCAACATGAGCAGAATTATCCCACCCATGACTTAGAACTGGCAGCCGTAGTTTTAGCCTTGAAGACATGGCGTCATTAGCTCATGGGTAACCGTTGTGAGATTTATTCGGATCACAAGTGTCTAAAGTATATTTTTACCTAGAAGGAGCTAAATATGAGGAAACGATGATGGATAGAGTTAACCAAGGATTATGACCTTGACATTCACTACCACCCTGACAAGGCCAATGTGGTAGCGGATGCTCTTAGTAGACTGCCGTGTAGGTTAAACACCATGATTAAGGAAGATCAGCCAAGTTTGCATGAGGAGTTGGAGAATTTTAGAATGGATCTAGTTAGCGAACGATTCCTAGACAGTATTGAACTTCAACCCACTTTGATCAGTCAGGTAAAGGAAGCTCAGAAAGGAAATGCCAATATCAACGGAATTAAGCGTCATATCGGTATAGGGAAGGTACCTGGATTCACTTAAGATGAAGAAGGCGTTCTGTGGTATAAAGGATGCATCTGTGTGCCAGCAGATTCAGAGTTGAAGCAAGTCATTTTGTAGGAAGCCCATGATACTTTTTATTCTATTCATCCGGGAGGAACGAAGATGTATTAGGATTTGAAGGAGCAATTTTGGTGGCACAGAATGAAGAGAGTAGTCGGAAGCTATATCGCCAAGTGTGATATCTGTCAGAGAGTCAAAGCGGAACACCTGCAACCCGCAGGACTATTGCAGCCATTGCAAATTCCGGAATGGAAATGGGATTTTGTTGGAATGGATTTCATCACAGGTTTGCCTACATCTAGTAGAGGAAATGATTCTATTTTGGTCGTAGTAGATAGACTGTCCAAAGTAGCTCATTTCATACCCGTCAAGACCATTTATGAAAGCCTGAAGCTAGCAGAGTTGTACATTGCTAGAATAGTCAGTCTGCAGGGAACCCCCAAGACAATTGTGTCAGATCGAGGAACCCAGTTTACCTCAAGGTTTTGGAAGAAAGTCCAAGAAGGATTAGGAACCAAACTGAACTTCAGCACAACTTACCACCCGCAGACCGACGGACAAACAAAAAGAGTGAACCAGATACTAGAATATATGCTGAGAGCCTATGTTTTAGAATATGGATCTAAATGGGAAGACCGTCTGCCTTTCGCATAATTCTCATACAACAACAATTATCAGGCCAGTTTGCAAATGGCCTCATTTGAGTTTTTGTATGGAAGGAAGTGCCGTACCCCCTGAATTGGTTGCAAGTAGGAGAGAGTCAGATATTCAGACCAGACATCCTATGAGAAGCCAAGGAGAAGGTTCACAAGATCCGTGAACACCTCAAGACCGCTCAATCCAGAAAGAAGAGTTACGCTGACAAAAGACACTGAGAACTGACCTTCAATATCGGTGACTTTGTGTATCTCAAAGTATCACCCTTGAAAGGAATGCAGTGTTTTCAACTCAAAGGGAAGGTTGCACCCAGATATATCAGACCCTTCAAGATTTTAAGTCATCGAGGAGAAGTATCCTATCAGCTAGAACTGCCTGAAGAGATGTTAGCTATACATGATGTGTTTCATATCTTGTTACTTCGAAAATTCTTAGAAGTTTCGGAGAAGACCGAAGTTTTCAAGAACATCGATCACCGAGCCATGTATATCAACAAGGATTTAACTTATCGTGAGTTACCCATTCGTATTTTGGAAGAAGCCTTTAGAACCACCCAGACCAGAAGTATCAAGTTTCTAAAGATCCAGTGGAGCAACCATACTGAAGAAGAAGCCACCTGGGAGCAAGAAGATTATATTAGGACAGAGTTTCCAAATCTCTTTAGTTCTAGTTTTTCTTGAATCTCGGGACAAGATTTTGTTTAAGGGGGGAAGGTTTGTAAAATTTCAAAAATATTAAAAGGAGTATATCAATTTCCAAGTGACATGGGTATACCCTACTGGTACTCGAGCTTGGTATATACGGTCTAAATACGTACATGCCCACGGTGTCGCCAAGTCCCAAACGAAGGACTCGAGTAACCTGCGGACTCTCGATTGCTTGAAGGACAAGAAGAAGTTAAAGATAGGAAGTTTGAAGGGGAAAACCCTAACTTGTAACCGACTCGACCCGCTACCCGGGACCTAGCCTATCTATATAAAGGCTAGGAGGGGCGGCGAGGAGGACACACGTAACCCTAGTTTCCACAACCCTCACCAGATTGCATCTGCGCACAATTCTAACTTTCGGTTCCTTCGATAATTCCACGAGCAGACAAGCAGGAGTAGGGACCTCTACGAGGCCTGAACCTGGGTAAATCTTTGTCCCCTGTGTGCTTGTTTGCTAGCCGATAGATGTCTCCAGCGCTCCCTCCTTCTCCAAAACCCAAGTCCATAACAGTGGGCATTGATGAGTTAAATCCTCGTCAATTGGCGCCGTCTGTGGGAATTGGGAGTGCTGATGTTGTGGCTTCTTCGGCCCCATCAACTGCGATCTACAACTGCGCAACAGCGGAGATTCGCCAGCTCTTCGGCGCGTTCGACTTCACCGTCCACACGCCGGCCACTCGCCCGGCTTTCGAGTCCGTGGGCGATGGAATCAGCCTGGCGATCGGGAGCTTCCGCTTCCAAGTTGGTCAGATGGGCACGCTTCGCATGCCTGATCAGCCGACAGCACCGGCGATTGCCTCAGCATCATGGTTCCCTCCATCGATCGGCAGCCTCAGCGAGCTCAACGCCCCAACATCAGTCAAGAGTACGATCAGCGACAGCAGTCACGACTCCGATCTGAGCGATTTGGCCACTGAAGATGGAACCTACGGTTCCGGATCTAAGAGTTGTGGAAGCAACAGCTTCCCCAATCACTTCATGTGCGCCGTCACCAACGTAGGCGATACCTCTACCAATCGTGACAACGGTGGCAACCCTGGTAACGGCACCGACCCACCTAAGGCCGGCAATGGTGGCAATGGCAGTAACGGCAGTAACGGTGGCAATCGCGCCCCCGTCAACAATGGAGGAGCATTCGAACCTCCAACCATACTCAATGAGCAAACCGGCGAACGCGCCGTGATCAAGCTCAACGAGCAAGAATAGGATCACTGCCGCGAGGCCCTACGAGGTGCTCCTCTACCCTTTGGATCCTTGCAAGAGCTACTGATGGGCTATCACTGGCTCCTGAAGGAAGAATTCAAGCGCCAACTACAAACAATCGCGCAACTCGAAGCGCGTAAAAAGGCAGAGGACGAATCGAGCCTTCGTCGTGCTGGGCTCTCCTCCTACGGAGGATCCTCCTCAAGGGGCAATGAGTACCTCGCCAAGAAGAGGCAATCACGGATGGCCCATCTCACTGAGCAAGAACGCATAGAGGCCGCAAAAGTCCTCGACTTCGGCTCTATGACAGTTGACACGCGAGGCAACGTGGTCCCCAGGACGCCGCAGGATGTGGTGACAGCGGCCACCATGTACCTCCTCAATAACCAGCCGCCAGCTGGAGATCCCCAGACCGCCATGCACCGATCTACGATCGCGGGCTTGGGATTAATCGAGGCCGCCCTCGACAAGGAGCCAACACCAGACCCAAAGAAGGGCAAAGCGCTACTCCTCGCCCTCGTCCAGCGATGACAGCCACGACCTGTCTCGACGCCGCCACGCACGGCGACGCGACCGTGACTACGATGCGTGCAACGACCTCACGCAACGCAAGATCGACAAATCAAGGGCACGACGTGCTCAGCCGACTGACTCAGAAGAAGAAGATGGGGAGCTCTGCGGTGCTAGATGCTTCAGCAGATCCATTAGGCAGAAGCGAATGCCTAAAGGGTTTAAACTCCCGTTGGAGAACCCGAAGTTTGACGGGCTACAGGACCCCAAGATCTGGCTGGAGGACCACATCTCCTCTGTCAGACTCCACGGAGGCAGTCGAAGCACTGCCATGCAATGCCTGTAGCTGCAGCTGTAGGGCGCTGCCCGAGCATGGCTCTGCAACCTCCCACGCGGATCCATTCGCAGTTGGGATGAGCTGGTCTACAGCTTCGTGCGCAACTTTAAGGGCACATACAAGCGGACCGCATCAATCGAAGAGCTAAGATCTTGCCAGTAAAGATCTGGCGAATCGCTGTGCTCCTACATTCAAAGGTGGTCCATCATCAAGGATTCCACAGAGAACATCTCGAAAGATCGCACGATTGACGCATTCAACGGTGGCGTCCGTCGCCTAGAACTCAGGGAGGAGCTAGGCCGCTCAACGCCCCAGACCATCGACCACCTGATGGAGATCGCAAATCGGTGGGCCGATGGAGAAGATTCGGTGAAGAATCGTGCTCACTCTGACGAGGAGGCGGAACTCGAACACAGACGCGATCGCCGAGGCAAGCGCCGCATGCGCATCTACGATGACCGCGACGACATGAACATGGTCGCGGCCGGCTACGCCAATAGACGCGATGATAACCGCAACAGCGGATACTGTAGCGGCGGATACCGCGACTCCGAGAAAACCACGCAAGTTTTGCAACGCCGCACTCGTGATGAGGCACCCGCAAACTCTATCGAGGACAAACTGTCCGGGCCTTGCACGGTGCACTTCTACATCGACAAGCATGATGGAAAGAGGAAGTCCAGCCACCTCCTCAAGGACTGCCGCGAGTTCCTCAAGCTACATGAGGGGTTGGTGTGGATGAACCGCAATGCAGTCGAAAGAGGTTACGGAGCCGCTCCAGGTGCCGTGGCACATGGCGCACCGCCACCACCACCTAGATCACCACCGAATGCGGATGCACCGGACCAGCACCACGGAGGCGAACCATACCCACGGGCCATGGGCACCATGATGATCCAAAAGGGACGCCCCTCCAACAGGGTGTAGAAGGCCATCACTCGCCAAGTCAACTTGGCCACACACTCGCCACCCTCCACCACTGAGTACCTCAGTGGAAGCGAGTCATGCATCACCTTCAACAAGCACGACCATCCACCTCAGATACCCCGTCCAGGCTATTTCTCCCTCGTACTCGAGGCGCAAATCGGAGGCTTTGACATGAGTCGCGTCTTCATGGACAGTGGGAGCGGCATCAACCTCATATTCGCGAGTACCTTGTGAGCAATGAGAATCCCTCTAACCTGCCTGGAGGCATTGGACACAACATTCCACGGCATCGTCCCAGGGAAAGGCGTATACCCCCTGGGCAAAATCAACCTCGACGTCATCTTCGGCACGCCGAAGAACTTCCGGCACGAGCGCATCGACTTTGAGGTCGTCGACTGGCCCTCACAATACCACTGCATCCTCGGGCGCATCACGTTCGCTAGGTTCATGGCAGTGCCCCACTACGCCTACCTGCAGATGAAAATGCCAGGTCCCAATGGCGTCATCATGATCAACGGGAGCTTCGAGCGATCTGATAGTTGTGATAGGGAATTCAACAGAATTTCCCAGTCCTTTGGCATGTAGGAGGAACTCGCGAGACTGAAGGAGATGACAGACAACAGTCTGCCTCCCCTGAGCAGGCCAAGCTCACCCGATCTCTCCTTCGACTCACCTGTGCACACAAAGAAAGTGCAGGTCCACCCATCAGATCCCGCCAAGACGGCCCTCATCGCCAACAACTTGAGTCCTGCATAGGAACTCGCGCTCGTCGAATTCCTCCGTGAGCACTGGGAAATTTTCGCCTGGTGTCCTGCGGACTTGCCAAGAGTTCCCAGGGAATTTGCCGAGCACGCACTCAACGTCAACCCTGACGCAAGGCCAGTCAAGCAAACAATCCGGCGACTGTCTAAGCCACGAGCGCAGGTAGTTGGAATGGAGATCAACAAACTCCTGGAGGCCAAATTCATACGCGAGATCAAGGAAAGCACTTGGCTCGCCAACAAGATGCTGGTACCAAAAAAGGACACGAATATCCTGCAGATGTGCGTGGACTTCACCTCTCTAAATAAGTACTGCCCAAAAGACCACTTCCCGTTGCCACGGATCGACCAGATCATCGACTTCACCGCAAGATGCGAGCGCCTCTGCTTCCTCGACGCCTACTCAGGCTATAATCAAATTCGAATGAAGGAAGAAGATCACGAGAAAACAACGTTTACA
This sequence comes from Avena eriantha, assembly GCA_910589775.1. Lineage (NCBI taxonomy): Eukaryota > Viridiplantae > Streptophyta > Magnoliopsida > Poales > Poaceae > Avena > Avena eriantha. Next base: position 124,437,274 of record OU342746.1, read on the forward strand.
ACGCCCTTTGGTGTGTTCTGCTACAACACAATGCCCTTCAGGCTAAAGAACGCGGGAGCCACCTACCAGAGGTGCATGCAGGCTTGCCTCAAGGAACAACTGGGCTGCAACATTCAAGTCTATGTCGACGACATAGTAATCAAGACCAAGGAGGAAGCCTCTCTAATCGACGATTTGCGCGAAACCTTCGCCAACCTCGACCGCTACCGAATCAAGCTCAATCCGGACAAATGCGCCTTCGGCGTACCATTGGGGCAGCTACTCGGGTATCTCATCTCTACGAGGGGAATCGAGGCAAACCCATAGAAGATAAAAGCTATACTGGCCATGGAGAAGCCGAAAAACATAAGGGGCGTCTAGCAGCTGGCCGGAGAATCGCGACCCTCAGTCGATTCATCAGTCGAATGGGCGAAAAGGCACTGCCCTTCTACCAGCTCCTCCGCAAAACTGAAAAATTCGAGTGGACCCCTGAATTGCAAGAAGCATTCGAAGACCTCAAGCGCTTGCTATCCACTTCGCCAGTGCTGGTGACCCCACGAGAAAGGGAACCACTGTTGCTGTACATCTCCGCCACCAACCAGGTGGTCAGCACAGTGCTCGTCGTCGAGCGAGCTGAGGAAAACAAGGTCCATGGCGTACAACGCCCAGTATACTACCTCAGCGAGGTCCTCACGCCAACAAAAAAGCGGTACCCGCACTACCAAAAGCTGGCGTACAGCGTCTTCATGACCGCCCGACGACTGTACCATTACTTCCAGGAACACCCAATAGTGGTGGTCAACGACGCCCCGTTGGGGCACATCCTCAATAACCCCGATGCCACGGGACGCGTCGCGCTTTGGGGAATAGAATTGTCTCCACGAGACATCACCTACGAAAAGCGCTACGCAATAAAGTCGCAAGTTCTCCCTGACTTCCTCATGCACTGGATGGAGAACCAGCTCCTGGACAAGCCAGACATGTCCTACCTTTGGACGATGCACTTCGATGGGTCCAAGCGGAAAGACGGAGCAGGCGCAGGTGTCATACTGACATCACCTCAAGGGGACAAGCTGAAATATATCCTGCGAATGCAGTTCACAACCTCAAACAACGAGGCTGAATACGAGGCCCTGTTGCACGGGATGAGGATGGCAGAAGCCTGCGGCGCCAAGAGGCTCATCATATACGGCGACTCCAAGTTGGTCGTCAACCAAACAATGCACGAGTGCGACGCACTGAACGACAACATGATCGCGTACCGCGACCTCTACGACACACTCGAAGGAGACTTCGACGGTTGCGAGCTGCGGCACGTAGGTCGCGAAAGCAACGAAGAGGCAGACGCACTCACCAACATAGGCTCTACCTGCGCCCCCATACCACCTGGGGTATTTCTCGAGCGCATCTGCGAACACTCCATCAAGCCAAAGACCGCAGAGAAGAAAACAAGCGCAGCAACAGACTCGGGGGCTATGCCACCCAATGAGCTAATGGCACTCGATGACTTGGAGCTGGACACCAGACTCGAGGGACCAATGAGCGTCATGATGATTGAACAATCCTGGACGCATCCGTACATCACGTACCTCCTCAGCAAGAGGCTACCAGACGATTCGATAGATGCACGGCACATTGCGCGGCGATCCAAGGCATTCGCTATTATCAACAGCGAACTATATAAACGCAGCATCACAGTAGTACTCCAACGATGCGTCTCCATGGCCGATGGAAAAGCAGTTCTCCTCGACATCCATGAAGGGACCTGTGGGCACCACGCCGGTAGTCGCGCCCTCGTTGCCAAAGCTCTACGAGCTGGATTCTACTAGCCTACGGCCATGCGCGACGCCAAGGACATCGTCCAAAAATGCAACGCTTGCCAGGGATTTGCGGACAAGCCACACACACCGGGCGCAGAGCTACGACCAATCCCATTGGCCTGGCCCTTCGTGCAATGGGGGCTTGACATGGTCGGCAAACTTCCAAGGTCCTCGCGAGGAGGCTACGTCTACCTCTTGGTCGCAGTCGACAAATTCACCAAGTGGATTGAGGCCATGCCGGTGACCAACCAATTAGGGCACAACGCAGTCAAGTTCTTCGAGTCCATCGTCTACCGCTTCGGAGTGCCGCACAACATCATCACCGACAACGGGACGAACTTCACATCCAAGGAGTTCCAAGAATTCTGCGAGAACCTGGGGATCAACATCAGCTACGCCTCAGTAGCGCATCCATAGACCAACGGTCAGGTGGAAAAAGCAAATGGGCTCGTCTGCAGCGGCATCAAGAAGCGACTCCTCCGGCCACTCGAACAAGCCGCGGGTTGCTGGCCGGACGAACTGCAATCTGTACTCTGGAGCCTACTTACAACTCCAAACAGCGCCATGGGCTACACGCCATTCTTTATGGTGCACGGAGTAGAGGCAGTGCTACCCGCCGAGGTACGGTACAAGGCGCCGCGCATGGTTGCTTACAACGAACAAGATTCATCCCTCGCACTTGAAGACTCCGTCGACCTCCTTGACGAAGCAAGGGAAATCGCCGCGGAAAGATCAACGATCTACCAGCAGAACCTATGCAACTACCACAGTAGGAGGCTTTACGCCAGATCCTTCGTCGAAGGCGATCTGGTCCTGCGACTGAAGCAGCAGGGGCATCTCAAGCTCGAGTCCCCCTGGGAAGGACCGTACGTGATTACAGAAGTAATCCTAGGTGGCGCCTATCACCTCAAAGATTTAGAGACAGGAGTCGCATACTCCAACCCCTGGAACGTCGCACAACTGTGACGCTTCTACCCCTAGTTGTTTTTACTTTTACATTGCAAATAAGGCTACTCAGCCAAGGCTACTTAGCCACACATTATACTTCGCACTGTTCTTCGAATAAATAAAAGCTAAGTGCCCCAAAACTCCGTGTTCCCCTTTACCTTTTCAATTTATCTACTCGGGGGCTGCGCTACCCTTTACACCTCTGTTCTTCGAACAAAAACGCGATATCCTGAGTAGCTGGTACATCAATCGAAACCCTTAACACGACCTCAACCCAGCTGCAACGCACCTGACAGGTTGACAAGGGACTGAGATAAAGCATGGCCAGGCTAACGAAAAGGACTCGCATAGTGCAACGCACTTCATGTTAACAAAGCTATTTATGCACATTCGACAATAAATTATTTACAACACTTATACAACACAAGTACACTTATGTGCAGGATACAAACTAGGCTACTACTGCAGCAGGAGAACGTTGGTTTTTTCCTCAAAGAAGTCGACGATCTCTTCTGCTGGGCGATCCACCGCCTGGTAGTGCGACACCATATTCCAGGCAGAACCTGCTGGTGGTGCAGGCGGCCCAGACGCAATTGCCGCAACATCTACGTCAGGCCTGTGCAGTCGCACCATTGATGGAGCGACCTTGGCACCAGCCAGCAACTGTTGCCTCACGCACTCGCGAACAATGCTCAGGTCTTGAAACTTGGCAAGGAGGGACAACAAGCTTGATGGAGTATCATCCAGCGGAAACATCGCCCGATAAATGTTCTTCAAGCATGACTGCGACTTCTTCAGAAAGAGCAGCACTCGCGACGCACGATCCTGCAGGGTCGCTAGCGCAGTCGCACGATCATGATCTACCCAGAAGTATCCACTCTCTTGTAGTTGCTCCTGGGTGAGGTCATGCAGGCGAATAGCAATTCTATCCTTCTCCTCCTGCGGATGACGCGTGCTGACAACTACACGAAGCAGCAACAACAACATGAGTACAACGTACCACTGCAAGTGACTACAAGGAAAAGACGAGAACAAGCAAACTCACATTTGAATTGGTCGCCCAGCTGCGTCACCTCACCAAGCAGATACTGCTCTCGGGTGGCGGCTTTTTCCGCCTTCGACTTCCATACATCCGCATGACCGCGGAGCACGGCCAACTCACGCTCCAGCTGCTTCACGCGGTCACGCAGTCGTGAAAGCAAGGACAACTCATCTACCCTGGAGCGCGGCGGTGCCACGGTATCATCAAGAGTCGGCGAGTCTTGAGTTTCCCTCAAAGGATCACTTGATGTACCCTACCACAAGTCAAAGATAGAAGCAAATAAGACGACCAAATCAACACAAAGACAAAAGGATCAGATGCATTCAAGACTAGCAAAAGTATCAATAGATACACTCGCCAGCAGGCATGTTAGTTAACTATTACAAAGCTAACTAAGGAGCAACTGGCTTCTTCGACTTCGACGACTTCGGGGGCTTCATCAAGTCCGTGACAGTGTCAGACGCCACTGACTTTCCGCCGGCCCTTGATGCCGAAGCTTTCGCCACCTTCTTGGCACGTTGGAGCTCCTCAGTGTACTTCGCAATGGTATTTATCAGATGATGCCCATATTTGCCACAGGCAGTCGCGAAAGGAGCGAAGACTACCTGCTGGCCGTCCGTGCTAACAGGCATCGCCTTCGACACCGCGGCAGGATCGATCTCGACTCCGTGGGCCTGCACCATGGCAAGTGACATGGATGCGCCGGCCGCGCGGAGGGAGTTCTGGAAGCTAGAAGGCACACCTCCAGCGAGTGACTCCACCAGCTCGTCGATATTCTCGACTAGCTCCGCCTTGGGCATCAGCTCCTCCCGAAGGCGACTGAGTATGTTTTTGGCCTTCGAGAGCGTGTCCTGCACGACGGTGCTGCGGTCTTCGACTGCTGACAGTGCACCCGCCAGAGCGTCATCACGGCGAAGGGCCTGCGGGTCGAAGCTCAAATCGCCAGCATATGTACGTAAATCCACACATGGACAAAAATATCAGCGCCAACGGCAAAAACATTCGAAGCAGAGAAGGATAACAATATCCACAAGCAAAAGTACCTGAGAGGGCCTTGGCAATTGACAACAGTTGTTCTTCGAACAACTTCCCCCTAGCCGCGAAGGAGGCACGCAGATCCTCTTCACGCTTCCGTGCCTCGTCACGCGGTGCGATTGCCTCGTCGCGACCCTTCACAGCCGCGGCAAGTGTCTTCTAAAAGGCGGCGGCATCACGCAATAGGGAATTATTTTCAGCTACACGACAAACAAAAGCTGACTATCAGTCGACTATATTAAAAAGGAGAAGACGAAAAAGAAGAAGTGCAGGACACTCACTTTCAACCACGCGATGGCGCGTCTCTAGCATCGCATGCTGGCGGCCCATCGCAAGCACTTGCTCCGCCATGTGCGCAACTTCCTTCACAAGGAGCTATCGCACAACAAAGAATCAGCAAAGGCAAATAGATAACAACGACTGCAACCCTAAAAAGGAGAAAAGCTACACTTACATGGTCCTCCAATGACTTCGAAGATGTCTGCTATACCGTCATCCGGGCAACCATTCGATGCTCCCCTGCATGAGGAGAACTGGAAGAGTTGTGCCTAGAGTGGGCGTCCAATGGAGGGGAAGGAGCGCACTCGACCTCTTTCTTGGCCCTTGAGGTCGCGACTCCTGATTCCTTCAAAAATTGGACATCGCCCGAAGATGACGACGCCTCTTGACTACAAGAAAAAAACCATATCAAGAAAGGGCAAACCAAGAGACGAGCCGCCAAGGGCAAAAACAGAGAAGAGCAAATCGACTAAAAAACTTACCAATCAAACTTGTCAAAATCAAAGGTGGCTTCCCCTGACTCCGACGAAGACTCCTTGGGCAATCGCATCTTCTTGCGAGTGGTGCCACGACGCTCATAGGAATGGCAGGAATTGGCGACTCCGCACCAACACCCGTACCTTCTGGAGTCGAAGGAGACGACGCATCGGAATCCTCGTTGCGCGAACGCTTGCGAGTATCCGGACTTTCGGACTCGGGGGCTTCCTCCTCCACATCAGAAGGGATGGTCGACTCCGACTCATCCTCTTCCAAAGCTTCGCGAGGGATAATCCCCTCAGGAAGAGGAGGCATACAAGGCGACACCGCCCAATCCTACATACAGACAACACAATTTAACAAAAAGTAAGTAAGTAACAGAGAAGCAATCGACAAATTCAGCTACTGCGTAGCACAACTATACCTCAGGAGGAGGGTTCGAAGCATCGAATGGAGGAACAACCGGGTCACTGGGGAGCACATCCTTGACGGTGTACTTGGTGACCAGTCGAACCCTCTTGTCAACCTCACTCACGGACATGCCATCGGCAGACACGCGAGTGGCATCATCAGCGCCAGGCCACTGAAACATGGGGTGGACTCTGGCTTGCAGGGGCTAGACGCGACGGCGCAGCCAAGTGCGGATGAGGGCGCAGCCTCCCTCCTCTTTGCCAATGCAACTCTCGAGGTCGCAGACGCGCCTGTACAGCGCATCTGTCTCCGCGGATTCGCCCGGCATGACGACGTTCTTCCAGGAGTGCATCCTCCTGCATGGCGTCGTGGGATCGAAGGGCGCGAGTCCAAAGAGCTCACCGTTCGCCTTCTCATCACGAATGTAGAACCATTTGTCCCTCCACCCTTGGACGGACACCATGAGCTTGAGATCGAAATAGGTGGCGGATGGGTCGACGTGGATTCCGCAACCACCTACATCATAGACTAAAGAGCCAGATGCGGATTGGCGCTTCAGTTTGAAGAGGCGCTTGAAGAGACCAAAGTGCGGCTCGATTCCGAGCCAGCACTCGCAGAGAGTGATGAAGCAAGAGATATGAAGGATGGAATTCAGGGACAGCTGATGGAGCTGAAGCCTGTAAAAACTGAGGAGGCCCCTAAAGAAGGGGTGAAGAGGCAAGGAGAGACCGTGAATGATGAATGCTAAAAACATCACTCGAAAACCAGCGGGAGGAGCAGGAATTGTCTCACCGTTGGGGACACGCGCGTCGGCGACTGCGGCGGACAATACTCCGTCTTGGCGAAGAAGACGGAGATCGGACGCCTTGATGATGGAGGGGCGCCATGTACCATTCATGACGCGAGTGCCTGCGACCTTCTTCTTCCCGCCGCCGGTGGTGCTAGTACCCGCAGCGGCGGAGCCGCCCTTCTTCTTCGCCGCAGCAACGGTGGCCATGGAATCAGCAGCAGCGCCTCCCTTCTTCTTCCCCATTGCACGACGGCGATGCGAACGAAGAAAGTAGCTTGGAAACGAGCGGAGTTGGTCCAGCGTCGTGGAGGAAACGGGCACAGAGAAAGGCAGAGGAGCAGCGGCAATGGCGATGGCAGCAAGGATCAATGAGAACAGATGAGAAAATTACCGTCGCAGCGCCGCTACCTAACCCCTGGAAGATGCAATCCAACGGCTCAGAAAAACCCTACTGGACGCGTGGCAAACATCGCGCTGGACACGTGGAGGAGTGGAAGCGGGAACCGTCCCTCCACTACTCCCATTACGCGCGGAAATAGAGGAGGCACAGTTAAAATAAAGATTACGCACGCCTAGTCAAATCAAAGTCAGAAAGTGGGACCCACTACTTGTCACGTCCCATCAAACTCGCTCACGCGGGCAACTGAGGTCATAAAAGCGTCAGCTGATGTCATCAAAGCTACACAGCGGAAAACTTCGACTACTTTAGTCCTTGCTCGAGGCTTCGACTCCACCAAGCACTTGGGGGCTACTCCCATAGGGAGCGCTGGTCGCACACCCTACGATTTTTTCTCTTCTTTTTTGCAGGAACATGAGCAATAAAAGGCAAACCCAACCACTCGAAATACAGTTCGATTATGGACATGGGTTACTCCCATAGGGAGCACCGGAAATAAATTCGGCTGAAACAAGCAAGCAAAAGATGACAGCAATCGCAAAAGTTTTTTAGTCCTTGCCTGAGTCTTCGACTCAACCAGGCACTCAGGGGCTACTCCCATAGGGAGCCCTGGTCGCGCACCCTATGATTATTTGTACAAAAAACTGTGTGTTGATAACGTCCACACTCGAAGCTCATGTCGACACCGCCTCATAATTTTTCCCTACAAAGAGACTGCGTCTCCTGGGTCACCCGAATCGTCTCCGCGATGATAAAATTCGGATGTCGCGCTTACAGCGTGAAGGTAAGCCCTGAATAAGGTCTGGCAACACATCTGCTGTGCACTACCAGAGATATATCCGTGCCTGTAGGTACGATGAATATGCCTTGAAGGACGCATCGAGTGCTCACACCCATATAACTGGAATTCGACTCCTGTAAGACCTCCGCGGCTTGAGTTGAATTACACCAGCACTTTTCTGGATTCGAGTCCGGGGACTCGAGTTCGAGTAGATTATGCTGTTTCATCCTAAGGTGGTTAACTGATACTGATACTTCAGTTATATCAGGCACGTACATCAACAATCCCTATGACACAATTAAAGCAGCTGAAATACACTCGTTTAGGCACTCGAAAGACTTCAAAAAGTCCCCAGTCGAATCTGCGATTCCACTGGACACTCGGGGGCTACTTACATGGGTATACCCTACAGGTACTCGAGCTTGGTATATACGGTCTAAATACGTACAGGCCCACGGTGTCGCCATGACCCAAACAAAGGACTCGAGTAACCTGCGGACTCATGATTGCTTGAAGGACAAGAAGAAGTTAAAGATAGAAAGTTTGAAGGGGAAAACCCTAACTTGTAACCGACTCGACCTGCTACCCGGGACCTAGCCTATATATATAAAGGTTAGGAGTGGGCGGCGAGGAGGACACAGGCAACCCTAGTTTCCACAACCCTCGCCAGATTGCATCTGCGCACCATTGAAACTTTCGGTTCCTTCGATAATTCGACGAGCAGACAAGCAGGAGTAGGGACCTCTACGAGGCCTGAACCTGGGTAAAACTTTGTTCCCTGTGTGCTTGTTTGCTAGCCGATAGATGTCTCCAGTGCTCCCTCCTTCTCCAAAACCCAAGTCCATAACAATGGGCATTGATGAGTTAAACCCTCGTGACCAAGAAACCAAAATTAGGGTTAACAAAAACTTTTAATCTTAAACAACCATGAATGAGTGTGTGTTTGTTAATGATGTATGAATGCATGATATGCCATGTTTGTTTGTTATCAATAATGAGAATTGATCTAAAGATTAAAACAATATCATCTAGCTCAAATCAAAACCAAACTAAAGCAAAAGGAAATCAAATTATAAAGCATATGAGCAAATGGTCATTTTTGAAAATGTTAACACTTAGCTCACTTGGAGCATCTCTATTAAATGATTTCAAACAGTAACAATTCCATTTATTTTTCCAGCTTTCTAGACCAAGTGACAATGAACACAAGTAAGCTTTCAAACTTACTAGAACAATTTGAAATTCATTTGAGGGACTTTTAAAAATTGAATCTGTCATAGGCATTAAGATAGCCACTTTTCCAAAACCATCCAAACTTTCTCCACTTGAAAAATCCTTGCAACCAGAGACTCTCAAGCTTATGATCAACCAACCCACCAAAAAGAATTTGAAAAATCCAATATTTTTCTCTTTCGACCATTTGATCGAACACTTAGCAAGCACTGTACAGAGCTACCAACTCCACAATGTTTAGATGAATGTTGTGATCATCTTTGTACCACACTGAGCCTCCACTACTCTCTCACAGTCAACCCAGTACTAGCCCGTGCAGCTGAGCCTCGCTCACTCGCCCCTTGGACTAGTGCCAGCCCATACCCGAGGTCATCATGCCGACCCGACATGGACACAATGCTACGCGCCTCGCCGCCCTCGCCCACGACCACTAGGAGATAGATGTGACCTCACCGCACCTGCTTGTCTATGCCTCGACCAACGACCTCCCGTGGAGATGCCAGCACAACCGTGCCCATTTTCTCTGTCTGCCATGCCGAGCGCGCTCCATAGCGCCGAGCAATCCCACGCGACAATGTTGCCCCTTGCTCTCCCCTTGCATCAATGCACTCGCCGTGATGCTAGCGACCTCCTAGACATGCCCGCTTGACCCAGTGTGACCTGTAACCACCGTACGCCGTGACGAACGCCCGTGGTACCCGAGGATGGCATGGATGTCCCCGACCGATGGAGACCGCGCCTCGCCGCGCCACTGTGCACATGACGATCGCCAAGGAGCACCGTGTTGACCTACACCCTTTGACATGCCTATAGCACACTGTAACAATGTCGCCGACGAGCCCGAGCCATGCCCCGATGCTCCCCTCGCCAGGGTATAAATAGACCCCGCCCCTTGCCTCAAAACACACCCCACTCGACTCACCTCTCACCCAGCAATTTCTCTGACCCATCCCCGGAGCAAGCCAAAGCGTGTAGCGCCGGAATTTCACCAGAGCCCGCCACCGCAGTGGTGGAACGGAGCCAGTCCTAGGAGCCGCCCCAGGAGCTGCCACGACCAGCCTTCGAACCGCCATCGTCGACCAGTTCATTCGCCTACACCGCCGTACCTAGCTGGAGCCCTGGTAAGCCCCCGATGACCCCTGCCGTAGAGCTAGGGTTGAATCCCGTGCACGCCATGCGAGGGAGACGATGACGCTGAGCCGTCGATCATGCTCTAATCGTGCGGCTAGGATTAGCGCGTACCGGTTCGTGTTAGAACAACCATTGACGTGTGGGGCCAGCGCAAGTGCAGCCTGCCGTGTGCGCACCATGTAGTTGGGCCGACCCAATATCGTTCCCGCACATGCCCACGAATTCAAATTTAGATTTTTATTTTATTTTCAAAACCCTATTCTGTAGGTGACTTTGAAATTGAATTCAGGAAGATTTACTGAACCAAATTGCATGATTCCAATTTTGTTAGAAAGGAAATGAAAATCTCTAAATACTCCCATTAGATTCAAACCGTTTGAATTTATGGATCACCCACAGTAAAAATAACAAGGCAAGGACTTTTTGAACTTCAAACATTTTTCTAAAATCAACCATAAATGCTTTTGGGTTGATTCCAATTGTCAAAAATCACATTTGCCATGATCTATCTAAATATGTAAAAAGATTTAGTTTTACATGTAGTAATCATGGGCTATGATTAAAATAATGGCTATATAGTCATTTCTAGTCACCTTAATTATATTAAATAGCAATATTAAACTTTGAGATATATTAAGGTACCCATCGAGGGGTCACAATTAATATATCTGAAAACAACAAGAGTTTTGACGATAGGTTCAACTTCCTCCTAAGATTTTGCATCTTGACAATTTAATGAAATTAATTAGGTCAAACTTGAGCTACAAGTAAGCGCGATAGATAGCTCTTGAATTAAATGTCATTTCAAAGGTAGATGGGTGCATTTTCTAGTAGTAAGAAGTGTCGCGGGTGTGAGTGTCCAACTACTAGGAAAGAACATTGAATTCTACGTTTTCCGAGTGAAGACGAACGAGGTTAGTTATTCTTTTTCGTAAAGAAAAGTCTAAAGAATATTGGATGTGAATGCCACAAGCCAAGTTGACATATATATATATATATATATATAGTGGATCGACAACATGTTGTACTTGCGATTCCCATGTTTTATGGGTTTTGAAGCTTCCAATAGCTAACCCCGCACATTTGAATAACTTTATGTCGATACCCCGGAATTAGGTCAAATTTGAAACTACAAGTAAATTGTAGGTTTTTCTTTGATAGATTTATGAAAAAGCTTTTGGACGTACCCATCGAGGGTTCAAAATTAATATACCAGAAACCAGCGAGAGTTTCGACGATAGGTTCAACTTCTTGCTAAGACTTTGCATATTGGTAATTTAACGAAATTAGGTCAAACTTGAGCGAGCTACAAGTAAACGCCATAGATTTATCTTGAATTAAATGTATTTTCATAGGTAGATCATCGGTGCATCTTCTTGTAGTAAACAGTGTCGTCGGTGTGAGTTTCCAACTATCAAGAAAGAACATTCAATTCTACATTTTCCGAGTGAAGAATACGAGCGAGGTTGTTCTTTTTCCTAAAGAAAGTATGAACAATATTGGATATGAGTGCCACAAGCCAAGTTTACATACATATATATTGGACCAACATATTTTACCAACGATTCCCATGTTTTATGAGTTTTCAAACTTCCCATCTAACTCTGCCCATTAGAATGACTTTATGTCGAGTTATCGAAATTAGGTCAAATTTGAAACTACAAGTACTAGTAAATTGCACGTGTCCTGCACGTGAGACTCAGATAATAGAAATCTGGCATATCATCACTATATAAAATTATAATAGGCAAAGCAGAAAAAACATAATAGGTAAAATTTGAATTACTACAAGTAAACTGTGTAGGTTGCTTTGAAAGTTTTATGGAAAAGCTCTTAGAGATACCCATCGGAGGGGGCGCACGCGGGTGGGCAATTAATATACTATCAGAAACCAAAAGAGAGTTCTGACGACAGGTTCATCTTCTTGCTAAGATTTTGCGTCTTGATAGCTTAATGAAATTAGGTCAAACTTGAGCTACAACTAAGTGCGATAGATTGCTCTTGAATTTAATAAAATTAGTTCAAACTTGAACTACAAGTAATAAATTGTAGGTTGATTTTGAAGTTTTATGAAAAAAGCTTTTGGAGGTACCCATCGAGCGGTTAATTAATATATCAGAAACCACAGAGAGTCTTGATGAGTGGTTCGACTTCTAGCTAAGATTTTGCATCATGAAAATTTTGAACACCTTTTGCAAACGATTACATGAAATAGGGAGAGAGGGGAAATGATATTTCTATTCTCTATGGGCAACCCACAAGCTTGAGGTGCACCTTAGGCTTAAAGATAACTTTATTTTTTCCACTATGTATAAGGTGAACCTTAGCGGATGCCAGATAGTAGGCCATTTTTTCTGAATGGGTAGTAGGCCATATTAAGGTGTGGTTTTTTACACAATGCGGGAGTAGTATATTTCTTTGATTAGACATATGGTCACCTCTGTCCATGTGCTGTACATGCTGAGAGAATAAAACGTTGGCAGGGGAAGAGGGCAGCAATGAAGAGAAGTTGAAGGCGGTTCCATGTCAGAGCAAAGTTATGATGGGTTTCTGACACGAGGTACTCCTACGGCCTTACAATGTACTACACTATGCTAGTACTAGTAAATTTCAGAACCTATACACGCAAAACAAATTGTGTGTTTTCTCTCTCCTTTGCTGCCTCTCACCATCCATCCTCCCACTCTCCTACCCTTTCCCGTCGCGCACCGGCCCGGCTGATCTCTCCCTCGTCCACAGCGTGGTGTTGCGCACATGTGCTTTGGTACGGAAGCTCTGTGTCTCTGGCGTGTTCGGGATCTGCATTGCTGTGGATTAGGGACGAGGAGTACATAGGAAGGAAACCAGTTTGGTCCTTGGCGGCAAAAAAAATCAAACTTTTCCGGTTTTCAAAATTTTCACTTGCTTCCCAATCATCGGGAGGGAAGGTTACTCAAAATATCGGGCATTCGCAGTACTTCTTATCTAATATTTATCTTGTTTTATCTCTTACAATACCATACCATACCACTGTATAGTGTATAGATAAATAATGAGAATTGATCTAAAGATCAAAACAATATCATCTAGGTCAAATCAAAACCAAACCAAAGCAAAAGGAAATCAAATTATAAAGCATATGAGAAAATGGTCAGTTTTGCAAATGTTAACACTTAGCTCACTTGGAGCATCTCTATTAAATGATTTCAAACAGTAACAATTCCATTTCTTTTTACACCTTGCTAGACCAAGTGACAATGAACACAAGTAAGCTTTCAAAACTTACCAGAACAATTTCAAATTCATTTGAGGGACTTTTAAAAATTGAATCTATCATAGGCATTAAGATAGCCACTTTTCCAAAACCATCCAAACTTTCTCCACTTGACAAATCCTTGCAACCAGAGACTCTCAAGCTTATGATCAACCAACCCACCAAAAAGAATTTGAAAATTCAAATATTTTTCTCTTGTGGCCATTTGATCAAACACTTAGCGAGCACAGTACAAAACTACCAACTCCACACTGTTTAGATGAATCTTGTGATCATATTTGTACCACACTGAGCCTCCAATACTCGCCCACACTCACCCCAGTACTAGCCCGTGTAGCTGAGCCTCGCTCACTCGCCCCTTGGACTAGTGCTAGCCCATACCCGATCTCATCATGCCGACCCGACATGGACTCAATGCTACACGCCTCGCCGCCCTCGCCCACGACCACTAGGAGAAAGACGTGACCTCACCGCACCTGCCTGTCTATGCCTTGAACAACGACCTCCCGTGGAGATGCCAACCCAACCGTGCCCATTTTCTCTGTCTGCCATGCCGAGCGCGCTCCATAGCGCCGAGCAATCCCACGCGACAATATCGCGCCTTGCTCTCCCCTTTAATCAATGCACTCGTCGTGATGCCAACGACCTCCTAGACATGCCCACTTGACTCCACGTGACCTGTAACCACCGTACACCGTGACGAATGCCCGTGGTACCCGAGGATGGAATGGATGTCCCCGACCGATGGAGACCGCGCCTCGCCGCGCCACTGTGCACATGATGATCGCAAAGGAGCACCATGTCGACCTACACCCTTTGACATGCCTATAGCACACTGTAACAACATCGCCGACGAGCCCGAGACATGCCCCGATGCTCCCCTCGCCAGGGTATAAATAGACCCTGACCCTTGCCTCAAAACGCACCCCACTCAACTCACCTCTCACCCAGCAATTTCTCTGACCCATCCCAGAGCAAGCCAAAGCGTGCATCGCCAGAATTTCACCGGAGCCCACCGCCACAGTGGTGGAATGGAGCCAGTGCTAGGAGCCGCCCCAGGAGCTACCACGACCACCCTTCGAACCACCATCGTCGACCAGTTCATTTGCCTGCACCGCCATACCTAGCTGGAGCCCTGGTAATCCCCCTATGACCCCCGCCGTAGAGCTAGGGTTGAATCCCGCGCGCGCCGTGCGAGGGAGACGATGACGCTGAGCCGTCGATCATGCTCTAATCGTGTGGCTAGGATTAGCGTGTACCGCTTCGCGTTAGAACAACCATTGATGTGTGGGGCCAGCACAAGTGCAGCCTGCCGTGTGCGCGCGATGTAGTTGGGTCGGCCCAATATCGTTCCCGCACATGCCCACAAATTCAAATTTAGATTTTTATTTTATTTTCAAAACCCTATTCTATAGGTGACTTTGAAATTGAATTTAGGAAGATTTACTGAACCAAATTGCATGATTCCAATTTTGTTAGAAAGGAAATGAAAATCTCTAAATACTCCCATTAGATTCAAACAGTTTGAATTTATAGATCACCCATAGTAAAAATAACAAGGCAAGGACTTTTCCAACTTCAAACATTTTTCTCAAATCAACCATAAATTCTTTTGGGTTGATTCAAATTGTCAAAAATCACATTTTCCATGATCTATCTAAATATATAAAAAGATTTAGTTTTACATGTAGTAATCATGGGCTATGATTAAAATAATGGCTATATAGTCATTTCTAGTCACCTTAATTATATTAAATAGCAATATTAAACTTTGTGATATATGCCATCTACTTTGAATCACATTCCCAAGTATTGGAATATGTGGTGATGACATGTGTCAACATGATCCCATATTTTATAATTGGAGAATATTAAATCTTAAGTTCATTTCAATGAGTAGAAATTGCATTTCTAAAATAAGATAAATAAGACTATGTCACTAATTCATGTGATATTGGAGATGATGTTCGATCATCTAGTGTGAACCTTTGTGTGTTGAATAGAAGTAGTTAAGTATTATTTGGTGATTGTGTACCTCATATTTATTTATAGACGCTAGTACCAACCCGGGCTACGAGGAGGAAGAATTCTACAAAGAAGAAGAGGAGAACTTTGACAACTGTACCAACCAAGGCAAGCGCAACTATGCAAGCTAACCTATACAAGATACACTATTCATGCTATTGTGATGCAACCTTGATTATACCAATCCCAAGTTTTACCTGCAAGTTCCCGGGATGGCGGATGGCCATGGCTGGGAGGCCAAGCTCATAGGAGAGGTGCCTATACTAGGGTGTGTAATTGAAAGGTTAGGATTGATTATCTGCATACCAAGTATGATGATTCAGGGCTATCCCCGATGGATGTATCAAATTTTGTGGTGAAAGTGTACCACCTCTGCAGAGTGTCAAACTATTCGAATTGCCGCAGCCGTGGTCATGGATAGTTGGATGGACATACTGTTCCATTGTCAGATGTTTTCAAAATGACTTGTGACTTGAAATACGACTTTGACTTGACCACAACAGGGTTGTGGAAATGACCACTATGTTTCCACTTGAGTAACCTAGACAACTAAAATAGGTCTTTACTACTAAGTACTTCTGAAATAAAACTGGCTTACTGCAAACAAGCTTAGAGCTTAGGATTCCTACTTGAATTGTCTTGCATTAGTGATAGTTTGCGAGTACTTTAAAAGTACTCATGGCTTTGTCCCTGGCTATTCCCATGGCCATACTATGAAGAGGAGTATTCGGAGGACGGACAATAGGAGGTCTATGATAACTAGGATCATCTCCTATCGTCAGCATTGCTTGTGCAATGAAGATGGAGTCTCTACTACAATTATTTCCGCTCCTTTGATGTGTATTAAGACTTGATACTGAGATCAACTATTTGTAAGACTATTATGGTTTGTAATGGATGAGGTACTCTGCTATCAATTCTGTTATGTCTCGCAAAAATGGCATTCCTGGGATTGCGATGTATGACATAACAGGCATATGCACTTAAAAATCCGGGTGTTCACACATGGTCAGAGGTAACTAGTGTTTTCTCCCCTTCCCTTGTTCTTCCCCTATTCCCATCGTTGGATGCTAGATCATATGTTATCAGGGTTTGGCTGTTTGTATTTTTCAATCGTGGGATGGTAGGTATTTTTTACAGGAGATAATCCTCTTGTGTTAGATCGCGTATTTCATTGAATCCCCATGTTTGTATTTCAATCCTATTTTATTTGTCCTCCGAGTTGCAGTTAAGGAATTCCCTAGTTAGTACTAGTGCCGATCTGTAGTTGTGATCAGTATTCGATTTGGTTTGAGATATGGGGATTGGGGAATAATCAGGGGATCTCAATCGGTTAATTTATGGAAATAATCAATCCCGATAATCAAGGTATATAAATCATGTCCTTATTGCACTCTACTGTTTTTCCAACAGGAGGATAGTAGTGATGTCAGCAATGATGATGAGTCCAAGGACACCAAGACTCGTCCGGTGCCGAGGAGGCTGAAGTCCAGCCAGTACGATAACTTCTTCGCTGACAACGTCTACATTTGCCCCTTCTGCACCAGGAGGCTCCATGCCACTGACTTCAGCTCCCTCGTGAAGCATGCTGAGGATGTGAAGACCTGCAGCGAGTCCGTGAACGTCCATGGATTCAGAGCCAAGCACTAGGCGCTCGGTCTTCACCTCCATAACCTCTAGACGGTGGCCATCAAGGAGGGTCGTATGCCCTCGATCAAGCCCAAGGTGCCCAAGGTCAAGGGACTGGGAAGCAAGAAGTGGAGGAGGCGCCTGAGGGAGGAGGCGGAGGCCCTCCTAGCGGAGGCCATGAGGGGCCACAAATCTTGTACTACTGTTGCTGCTGTAAAGCAGCTTCTTTTGTATTGTTTGTGTTGAACTTGTCCGCTGCTGCTACTGAGCAACCTAATTGTTGAACCTCATTAAGTACCGTACTATATATATCCTATATTAGCTGCTTTATGTACATCTATTATATATCTTTTATTAGTTGCTTTATCTACATCTACTCTATTTACTGAATATATTTATGGTGCTGGTTAGATTTGCTGCTCTAGATTTGCTACCAGATTGGGAAAAAACGAGGGCCAAAAGGAACAATGAATAAAGAGAGAAGCTGCTCTAGATTCGCTACCTTTTTGAGAAAAAAAACACAACTGTTAGCGAGAGAGGGTAAAATGCTCTCTTAAAAAGGCCAATCATAAAAATAACAAAAAAGAAAACTTCTAATTTAGGCAACAATGCGCAAGTAACCACCAAAAGCACCCCACATGGTCCCACACCATGCCCCCCATAACGCATTCCCAACAAACCGGCCCCGCGCAGTCCCACATGGAATGACCCCACACGTCAGCATAAGACGTTCCTGACCAAAAGGCCCCACGTGGTCCCACACCATGCAGCCCCACACGTCAACAAACGGTCAACCTGATGGGAGCTGCCATTCGAGTTCTATGATAATTTTCAGAGAAGGAGATGGCAAAAAGTGAAGAAAAATTAAGCGGCTAAGGGAAACTTAGTACAACTAATGAACCACAGGCATGAAAATAGAAACACCTTCAACCTTTACACTCTTGAAACGCAATATGAACTCATGGAAATCCAATGTTTCCATATCACCGCTCATGATGCAAGTCTGGACGTGTCCTTCGTAGTTGGGAGGCAGCGATCGAAGCAGCACGCCTATAGCAAAAGAATCGGTCATCAAGTTGTTCACAAAGTAAACGAGCCTGTGTGCATCATGTATGCGCTCCAGGTGACTCTAGACAAGTGTGTTCCTCCATCTATATGGAAATGAACTATCCAAGCAGCTCGTGCTTCCACATGTGCACATGGCTCACTAATTTCGATATCAACTGATCCACCATCGCATATGGGTCAAGATCACCCACAACTGGAGGTAGTTCGTTCACCATCTCGTAGCGCATAATCACTTGAATGAAAATGGACATCTCCTAAATAAAATGGTGGTCTGCCTGCTCTCATGGTGGCTCATAGTCGTCTGGCTCATCAAAATCCATCGTGAGGCGTATGTAGTCTACCACTTTGTTCTTAGTAAGGAGATCAGTGAGACGCACTATCCATTCAGGGAAGTTCGATCCATCAAGTCTAAGTTTTTCAACAACTACCCACTTAGTAACGTCAACATGAGCTTTATGGCGAGCCATATCTACATTTAAATTTCAAAAGGATTTTAACTAAGTTTATAATTATGTGAGTGATGACTGCAAGTGCACAGATCATTTGTAGCTAGTTTCGAAATAAAGATATCGATCCCACATGGATCAGTAGGCGAAATACTAAAATGCTTTTAATTATAACTGAACGAAGTACTTAAGGAATAACTTTAGGATGCAAGTAAAGTAAAGTTGTTTTTGGGTTTTGGTTGAACAAGGTATTTTAAAGTAAATCAAAACTTAATGTAGAAAGTAAGAATCGCGTGTGTAATAGAACTTTGGAACTACAATACGGAAACAGTGTTCTCAGGGAATAGTGGATACACCACTAGCAATTTAGACTAAGTAATCAAGACTATTATAACGAATATTCTCATAATGTGTATGTATGTAAGACGGGCTCCATATATGGACGAATAGCCAGCAATCGCTGCACACGTCGTCCTCATAACCACAACAGACAGCAATCGACATCAATCGAATTACTATGTTATTAAGGGATTTCTCCCATGCCATGGACATGGCTTTGTGAGTTCTCCTTAATTCCCCAAGTTAGTACGTAAAGAATGATAACAGCTTTATAGTCACAGTAAGTGCTATCATCCCTCCGTCTACCAACAAGTAATCACCTTCATAGAGTCCCCACAAGAGGCAAATGTTAAGGAGGTGCACAACTCCCAACATCAAGATGGAGACAATTAACACGTACACATAATGATGTATAACATAATAATCTCTATCTCATCTAAGTCATATGCAAGGGTTTCGCCATATCCCTAAGAACTAGAGATCTACTCAGACATGGAGGCAATAAACATCATAGCAATGGTAATGGAAACAATCATAGATAAATAGTACTTGTATAAATGCACAACGAGTATAGGAATTACAAAAATATCTAGACAAGATATAGATGGGATGGATGGAGATGGTGGTGATGCAGCGGTGGATGATGAAGATCGATGCCTTAGCCTCCCGGATCTGCGTAGGGCGAAGATGGATTCCTTGTGGATGAGTTCCCCCTCCAGATGCCTTCCAAAGGTGAGGTTTCTTTGATTTCTGGTGTTCTGTATGTCGTGTCCTCGAACCAATTGCATGGGGTGAAACTATTTGACGAGGTGGTGGCGGCGCCAACTATACGGCCGGAGCTATACGGCCAGAAAATTGCTCCGCTCGTATAGTTGGTCGTTGGACTCTCTACCTCCCTTGTTCGCTTCTAGTTTTCTTCTGGTATTATTAATATGTCCCAAATAAACGATTTACGTTGTTTTTGACTCCTTTTCTCCAAAGTACAACTGCTCCAAGAATTGTATCCATTGGAACCATCATCTGTCCTGATCCTGGTGGAAACAGACATAAAATGTGCGTGAGAATACCGTAAAATACCAAGATCCTACATCTACAATGCAAAATAGTAATGTAAAACATGGTGCAAATATGCACTCATCAACTTCCCCAAGGTTAGACTCTTGCTCGTCCCGAGCAAGTTTTAGCTTAATGGATATGATCCTCATATTCATGAAGCTGAGTCGATAAAATAAATGAGGCAATTACAGCAAGTGTTTATCATGTATGATACATAGGAATAAGTTCATGAATAGTACCTTACTCGAACCATCTGAATAGTATTAGCAGGCTTCCACACCTTAGTGATTAATGGTTCATAAAAGATTAATCTCAACATAATGTAAAAGTATCCGGTTCAACCGACTGAATTAGCGAGGTAGTCCCAAGTGTTTTAGGATCAACATATTCACTTGGGATTCAGAATCTCAAAAGTATCCCTTTGTCATACTACAATGCAGTGGTATATGCCTACTTGCTCTTTGCACACTCGCTCTTTTCTTCTTCCTTTTCTTTTCTTTTCTTTTGTATATATGCTCACACTTTTTGTTTAAGTGATGTGCAAAGGAGCTAGCCATACATTCCACTTCATGTAGGAATTCCAAGTTTTAACGATCTCGATTAGCAAATTCCAATTGTATATGAAGCATTCTTATGACTTGAAGATTCTACCTCCCCTTGTTCTCACTCTATTTTGGTAACACTTTCGTTTTCCTTTGTTCAAGGTTTCTTTTTCAATTTAACTTCTTTAGATAATTTTTCTTTGCAAATCAAACCGTAGACTTACAACATATCAACCAAATTATCTTTTGGTATTCCATTAATGCAAATGACGTGGAAGACTCCTATTGCTATCATCAAGTGCAAGTAAAATTATACTCAAGCCATTCATATATCATTAAAACAAACACAAACTCAAAATTGCTCCATATATAATAATAAACTCGGAATTCCATAAAACGGATCGACTATTCCTGAAGAGAATCCTAATGATGCAAACTTTATTTGTAGTTTGAACTAATGCAAAAACGATAATATAAAACTTATAAGAAAGATTACAAGGTCTTTAAAGATCTCCCCAGGCTTGGAATCAAGCCAGGCGGGATCAATTAACTACTTGTTGGTACCTATTCCTCCTCCTAGGTAGAAAGAGCGTCGCTTTCTTCTTTCACATTGCCCTCTTTAAATATGCTTGCAAAGCGAATACTGAGCTCGGCCATGTCGTATTGGAGCTTCAAAATTTTCCTATTGAAGAATTTCTTCTCATCTGTCAACTCAAAGACAGTTTTGATTAAGAAACCAACCCTACCATCGATGTCATCGACCTTCTTCTCAAGGTCTTTGCTCATCATCTAGTAGGAGTCAATCACTTCTCCAATTGTTTCAACGCATGCCTTAGAAGCCTTTTCTAACTCATAGATCTTATCATGAATCTCATCTTGCTGCACCTTCTTAGGTTTAAGAGGTGATGGACCTAGAGGAGGTTTATAATAGGATCCTATGTTGTAACAATAAGGATTAGGGAGGTACTCATCCTTGTTCGCTCCCTGCTCAACTTGTCTCATCATCTCCATCCTTTGCGGGAACATGTCCTCCCAATTTGGGAGAGGCTTGATCTCCGGGCCGGATGATGATGATGATCCTTTTGGTTTTGCTTCTTTGATCCTCTTCACGGGTTTCTCTTCTTTCTTCATCCAGATCTTGTTGACATGGAAGGGTTGCATGGCTTCGTTGCACGGATTTTGTTAAGGGGGCTTGTATAGGGATGAAGAAGATCTTTCGAGGTTGGAGGCTGTGGCTCTGTGAAAACTTAATGAAAAAGATTAGATGCGATCAGCTTTAAAAGGAGGGGTCAAAAACCCTAGCAGCCTTGGGTAACGAGCAACTATATGGGCGTTGTTGTTGTATTGGGAACGACAGTACCTAAACAGGTTAGATATAAGTTTGGGGACTAGCAGGGAAGCTCTTGACGGTGTCCGTAGGCGGGATCGGTTATGAGCAAGTGTAGCGAGACACAAGAAGTACCTAGGTTCGGAGCCCTCGTGGTGAGGTAAAACTCCTACTCCTGCCGATCTGACTATGAGTGGTACACACGCTACAATTGCTCCTCGAGATGTGTCTTCTATCTATCTTCTTAAATGCACTGAGTCCAACCCTTACTACGAGAGCCTTTCCCCTCCTTATAGAGGTAGAGGGGCAACGGTCTCACTGGCTAGTCCAGCTGGTGGGCCCCACAGGCGGGTCCCAGCCGGCTGTCCCAGGCGGGTCTCACTGGCTAGTCCGGTACGGTTACATCCCATCGAGGTACATGCGGTAGGGTCATTGTGGGTACAGTGAATGCCATGCGAGCCAGTCGTCAGTATCTAGCCACTATGCCCACGTCACCCAGCAAAGTCTTCGGTATGTTCGTGTAGTTGCGGGTCTTGTCGTCATACCAGGGAGTACCGTGCACTGTGCAACACGTCGCCCTGTCCTTCTGATTGTGTCTGGCTACGCTGGTGCAGCCGGTCCTTAACCTTGTCGCTCTTGCTGGTTCCGGCTACCGTATAGTAGTCGGTATAACTTGCTCGTGTCCGGCTGTGCTCGATCAGCCGGACGCGAACCGACTGCCATAGTTCTTGTTCGGTTGGGGTATCCGGAGGTCATGCCCCCGACACTAGCCCCCGAGCGCGTGTAGATTTCGCCCTTAGGTGAAATGTGCGCGCGCTCCCTCCCGAATTTGAAATTTGTGACCGGCTACGCCTGGTGGTTGCGCTACCCGTGATGTCAGTGCTGACGCCGACCACGCGCGCACGCGCCATCATTACACTGCGGCGCGCAGTGTAACGTCCCGTCGCGCGTCGCCTCGGGAGACTGCCGTTTGGCTCTTCGGTTTCTGCTCTAGGATCTTCTGCACACCCGGCGCCTGCACACAGGATCTGGCACGGTGGAGGGGGTGGGGCGCGGCTTGATGGGTGCCACGTGGCACTGTGGATGGTTGCCCTCCCGGGCCTTTAAAGGGTCGCCCGAGGAAGGGAGGTTCCTCCTTCCGCTCACTGCCTCCTCAGTCTCCTTCTTGCGCCCTTGCCTTCTCGCCTCGCCTCGCTTGTTCTTGCTGCTGTAGCTCGCCGCGCCGCCCGTTTAGTGCCGCCGGAGAGACGGGACACCACCCTTCCTTAGCCAGCACGATGGCCAGCGAACCGGCAATGGCTTCGGAGCACGACACCTGGTGCGGCTCCTCTATCACGGAGGAGCACATCGAGATGTACCGCGCCACCCGTGTTCTGCTGCTGGAATCAGAGGTGAAGGTGCGCCGGGCACCGCCGAGGGAGGAGTCGCCACACCCGAAAGAGGGGGAGCGGGTCATGTTCCTCTCGCACCTTGCCCATGGCTTCGCGCTGCCGGTGCACCCGTTCTTCCTCACCTTCCTCGTGTTCTTCGTGGTGTTCTGCGAGAGCTACCTCGGGATCCAGCCGGATCTCGGGTTGTTCTGCCGGCTGTTCCGCATCCGGCCACAGGTGCAGTTTACCCAAGGACCGCTGGTGATGTGTGGCGGTGCCTCCATCTACTCCCGCACGCAGACCGGCTACCCAAAGTTCCGCCTACAGGACATAGTGTGATTGTGGCAGCAGTCGTACTTCTACGCCAGCAACGTCACCGCCATTGACCAGATCAATCTGCCGGCTTTCCAAGATGTGGAATCTAGCCGACAGAATTGGGACCTGAAGATCCATGGGGAGAAAGCGGAGTCGGACGCGATGCTGCAGCGGATGCACTACCTTGTCACCGCCGGCTTGACCGGCCTGGACATCACACTTAGGTGGATGTCCCGGCTGATGATGGCCCTGCAGCAGCGTGCACACAAGATGTGCTTCTACTCCAGCCGACTGGACCCGACCCGGCTGTCCTGCCGTGATCCCCGCTACCACAACCTTAAGGAGCGGGTGTGGACGATTACGAAGGAGCGGCTACCGGAGCATTGGAAGTTCGGACTGCCCCCTACAGTCGTGACAACCACGTGCCCCGGGTAAGTTTCTCGCCAGCCAGTTTTCTTTGTTTCCTGGCCCTTCTTTCTATTCGGCTGATTTTTTGGATTCTTTGTTTTGTAGACCTTCCCCTGCATCATCCAGGAGGAGGGTGAGACCCCCTCCAGAACTTCACGCATGACCTTCCCGAGCCACGCGCTCGCCGGTCCGGCGAGGAATCGGATGCGAACGACAATGTCTTCCCCAGCCGGAACGACGAGCCGGTGCACGACCCACACGCGAAGGTCGACGAGGAGGAGGAGGAGGCCACGCCGGCTCTCGAGCCGGCCTAGCGCCGTGCGGCGGACGGTGACTCCGGCCGGTCGGGCGCCGGTGGGAGCAGCTCTACCCAGTCTAGCGCCGGTGGGAGCGGGTCTAGCCGGTCCGGTGGAGGAGAAGGCGGGTCCAGCCGGCCTGCCGGGGAGGAGCCGGCCCCCAAGAGGAGCTGGACTGACGCCCTCCCCCCAACCGCCTTGGCCGCAAGAAGGGACCGCCCCCTCGTGGTGTAGGGGTAAGTTACCTTCCGACTTTGCGCCTTTTCCTCCTTTTGCTCTTAGACGACTTTTTTCTGTTTTTTTGCCTTACTTGCTTTCTTCTTTCCCTTCTCTTATTTTTTCAGCTCGCTGGTCTCCTTTGGTGCCACGAGCCCGGTGCGGGCGCCTACTAGTTCGCGCCCCATGCGCCGAACACCGCGCCACCTCCCGCTGCTTCTGCTCACCCTCCTTCGCCTAGGGCTTCGCCTCCACCCCCGCCTGAGGCTTATCCGGCTACCGCAGCCAGAGCAGGGGACGCCCCGCCAACCATGGTGGTGCAGCCAAAAACGGCTGCGGTGGCCCCAAAATGTGGAGGTAGTTCCCTCGCGGTGGCACAGAGGGCTGCCACCGGCAAGGAGCTCTTGGTCGTTGCCGACGACAACTCCGACGACAAACTGGGTGAGGAGTGGAGAACGGCCGTGCTAGAGGCGAAGGAGTCGCTGACCATCAACGCCGTTGACGATGAGGCTTCGTCCACTGCCTCGCTGGCGGATCTGGCTACCACCCTTGAGCTGGCGGTGAAGGAGATCCGGCTGCTCGAGGCCATGGCTGGCGGCAACCGGACCCTAGAGCAGAAACTGGCTGCCACCAACGGGATCTCGCAGAGTAAGTCTATTTACTCAGTTTTAGTAGCCGAATTCCTTCTCTTTTTCTTCTTCTTCTTTCCTTTTTTTGCTGATAGCCGGTTTCTCATGGCCATCTTGGTGTGTGCCCAGTGGGAGATCGATCGCCTGAAGAAGGCGAACGACCTGCTGAGGAAGTCCAACTCCATGCTCCGGCTGCAGAACAAGGACTGGCATTCCAAGGCGGATGCCCTGGAGGCCACCATCAAGGAGCGCGACGCCGCCCTCACCAGTCGGGCCTAGGCCTTTGACCTCCTCGATGCCCAGAACAAGGACTAGGAGAAGGAGGTCAAACGGCTAGTAGTTCGGGAGAAGGCTCTGCTCGAGGAGCTGATGCAGATTGGGCGTATCGCCAAGGGTAAGTTGTTTTCCGACTATCTTTTCTTGTCCGGATCTAGTAGCCAGACCTGACCTTCTTTTTTCTGACAACTTTTTATCCCGGCATAGACTTGCTGGCGTACAACCGGCTGCAGGAGAACTAGCCAGGGGAGCAACCCACTGCCCATGAGCTGGTCGTCCTTCTTGGCAAGGAGGACGCTAAGATGAGCCAAGCGGCTCAGGAGGTCTCCGAGTTCCTGTGGCCGTACGTGGTGGCTCCAGAGACGACCGCCCAGCTGGCGGCCAAGGTGACGGAGGTGTCGGCTACCGTCGATCGTCTGCGGGACCTGGCGGCACGAGCCAGAGCAGAGATGGCCTTGGCCTTGATGCTCTCCTGGTACAAGGACGCCCGTGTCAAGAAGATCGACGGAGGCTTCCGTGCTGGCGCTGACCTCACCGCCACCCGCTAAGCCCATCCAGAGATCCACGCCTCTGCCATCAAGATTGCCGACTACGCGGACGTCGATGAGGTCATCACCGACTCGGAATCCACCGGGACGCCAGATGCAGGAGACGAAGCCTCGTCGCAGTCGACCGGCGGGGACGTCGGTGCCGGAACTGCCAGCGCGCCTCCTCCGCCTCCTAAAACTACCTTTAGATAGGCCCCCCTCATGGAAAGGGCCCCACAGCTTAGATATGACCCCCGGGATGCCAGGTGACCTTGTAATTATTTTGTTTTGTTGAACTCTGTCGCTTGTGCCGGCTGTCTCTGACACCGGGTGAACCTATGGGAGCTTTGCCTCCCTTTTTATCCAATCGTATTGCTTTGCTTGCCTTTATTTTCCTTGTGACTTTCACATGCTTCGAAGTTTTTAACTTTTACCGATTACACTTGTCCGGCTACGCTCGCCCGGCCAGAAACCTTCAGTTGGGAAAACTCCAACTCTAGTGGGGGCGCGCTAGCGCACCCACTGGGTGTAGCCCCCGAGATTCAGAGTACCTGCCATAGCCAGGTGCTTCGAATCTTCTTCTTTCTTTTCTTCAAGCCCTTAGCTTCGTCCGGCTAGACACCTCTAGCCAGCGAACACAACCGGGAGATATCCGGTTATCTTGCCCGGCTGAACGCCTTTAGTCAGGGGAACTTCAACTCTAGTGGGGGCGCGCCAGCACACCCACTGTGTGTAGCCCCCGAGATTCGGAATAGCTGGGGAGGCCAGGTGCTTCGAATCTTCTTCTTTCTTTTCCTACCCTTGCCCTCACCTAGGCTCCAAATATCCGGCTAAACTCCCTTGAGCCGGTCGGAACTACATGGTTCCATTAGGGGCACGCGAGCGCACCCAGTGGGTGTAGCCCCCGAGATTCGGAGAGCTTGATGAAGGCAAGGACTTCGAATCTTCCCTCTCCTTGAAGTCTGACTCGATGTAGTCATACAAAACAAATATACATGTAGGCCCATTTGTTAACAGGTTAGTCGGTTAAGGTATTTCTTATTAACCGGAGGACAACTTTAGTTTTTGAAAACTAGGTTGTGCTTCTCTGGACACTTAGCCGCTTTCCCGTGCGCTCTACTGTTTATGCTGCATCCTTGCCAGGCAGCCGAGTTGCGGTCTGCAGCCAGAATCGAAGGGAGCTGACAATACATTGCACACAGTACTAGGGGCTTAGTAGCCGGATAATCTCAAACTAGGCGCAAGGCTGGGACGCCCGATCCGTTGCATCTCCTCCCCGTCTTTCATGTGGGATGCCTCGGGATTTTGCTCTTGCTAGCCGGACAGCCAGGTTGCGGTCTATAGCTGAGACAGAGAGTGGGCCTCTGACATCGCCGCACACTACTCAGTCGGTTTGTCGATTTAGCAGGTCGGGCCAGCCGGCGATTCCCCGGATAGGGGTTGTCGGAGCCGAAAAACTGAACCTGAAAAAAGGATGCACACACAAATTTCTGGCAAGGAGCCCCCGAGTATCTCTCGGGGCTCCGCATTTTTCATTCATAAAGTTTGTGGGATACATACACTGTCTGGCGACTAGGTGTAAAACGGGCGGAGCAGGGCGGCGTTCCATGGGCGTTCCGTCTCCTCGTCCAACTTGTCCATCTTTTTCTTGTGCGGCTACTGCGCATCGATGAGGTAGTACGAGTTGTTGTGCAGAGCCCGACTGATGATGAAGGGGCCCTCCCAAGGCAGTGATAGCTTGTGCATGCCCTTCGTGTCCTATACCAGCCGAAGAACCAGATCACCCTCGTAGAATGCGACGGGGCGGATCCGGCTCGAATGGTAGTGGCACAGGCGCTGCTAGTATAGGGCCGATCTGGATAGTGCCAGCTCACGGGCCTCCTCGAGGAGGTCCACACCATCCTCCCACACCTCCTGGTTGGCTTTTTCGTCATAGAGGAGCTTGCACGGTGAGTCGAACTCAATGTCCGTGGAGAGGACAGCTTCCAAGCCATAGACGAGGAAGAACGGGGTGAGCTGGTTGACCTATTCAGTGTGGTGCGGAGGCTCCACAGTACAGCCAAAAGTTCCTCGATCCAACATCCGGGCGATTTCTCCAAGGGATCGATGAGGCGCGGCTTTATGCCGGCTAGCACTAGGCCATTGGCCCTTTTGACTTGCCCATTGGACCGCAGGTGCGTGACGGAAGCGAGGTCCAACCGGATGCCCTTGTTGCTGCGGAACCGGGCGAAGGCCCCCTTGGCAAAGTTCGTGCCATTATCCGTGATGATGCTGTTGGGGTAGCCGAACCGGTTAATGATGTCCATGAAGCAGGTGACGAATGTCACGCCGGCCAACTTCCGGATGGGCTTGGCCTCTATCCACTTAGTGAACTTGTCTACCGCCACTAGCAGGTGGGTCATGCCCGCGCGTGCCCACTTGAAGGGACCGACCATGTCGAGGCCCCAGACGGCAAAGGGCCAGGTGATCGGTATGGTCTTGAGTACCGTAGCCAGCATGTGCCTGAGCTGCCCGAAGGGCTGGCACCCGTTGCACACGCGGACTAGCTGCTCGGCATCCTTGAGGGCGGTGGGCCAATAGAAGCCGTGGCGCAATGCCTTGACGACTATCGCCTGGGATGAAGCGTGATGCCCGCACTTGCCCTGGTGGATGTCTGTCAGTAGTGATACGTCCATTTTCCATCACTATTCTATGTCATAATTCACTGTTATTCATTGATATTTTTCTTATTAAGAGGTGATACTTATGTTATTTCATCTATTTTTGCATGGTTGATTACTTTTGGAGCATGGACCGCTGTAGTCAGGATTCTTATGGAAAAGGTGCTGTCTGGAGGCAAAATTCACGAAGATCAGAAAACCAAGGAAAATATACGGAAAATCCTATTTTTCTAGAAGAAGAAGGAAGCCAAAAGGAGGGCTGGAGATGGGCCATAGGGGGCCCACACTACCCCCTGGCGCGGGCCACCCAGGTCCGCGCCTGGCACTCCCCTCTGGCATATATTATCCTCCCGAAACCCTAAGACTCGGGGAGCGACCATAGAAAGATTTCGCCCTCTCTGCGGGGCAGAAAACAACGAGAGAGAAAGATCTCTCCGGTAGACAGATTTCTGCCGGGGGAATTCCTTCCCGGAGAGGGGAGATCGTCGCCATCAACACCAC
This sequence comes from Avena eriantha, assembly GCA_910589775.1. Classification (NCBI taxonomy): domain Eukaryota; kingdom Viridiplantae; phylum Streptophyta; class Magnoliopsida; order Poales; family Poaceae; genus Avena; species Avena eriantha. Next base: position 124,466,480 of record OU342746.1, read on the forward strand.
CATCAAGCAGGACTTCATCGGGATCATCATCATCATCATCTTCACCACCATCATCATCATCAGCACCCTCATCACCACCTCCATATTGCTGTAACAATTGAGTAGAATCTTGCATAGTTCATAGGGGAAACTTTCCCGGTGTTGATTACTCTTTGTAGTTGATGCTATTGAGTGAACCATTGAATTATTGTTTATGTTCAGATTGTTATACATCATTATTCCATATCTGATCATGATCCATATGATGTCTTGTGAGTAGTTCGTTTTGTCCTTGAGGACATGGGAGAAGTCATGTTATTAGTAGTGGAGTTGTGTTGAGAGAGATTGAATAGTTTGTTAATTAAGTTGTGGTGTACTTCTTCTAGTGGTGTCATGTCAACATCGACTACATGACACTTCACCTATATGGGCCTAGGGGAATGCATTGTGTATTTGGCTACTAATCATAGGGGTTTCCAGAGTGACAAAAACCTGAACCCCCGTTAGGAAACCATTGCACAAGGGACGTAAGGGTCTTAGAGTTTAAAGTTGTGGTTAGGTTTCTACCTTAATTACTTTCTTGTACTTACGGATGTTTGCAAGGGGTATAATCACAAGTATGTATTAGTCCTAGGAAGGTTGGTACATTAGCACATGTTCACCCACACAACACTTAGCAAGCTAAAGAAGATTAATCAACTATATGAAGCGAAAGCACTTGACAGTCTTCCCATGTGTCCTCGAGAACGTTTGGTCATCTTAAGTAATACAACCGGCTTGTCCTTTGCTGCATAAAGGATTGGGACCCTTGCTGCATTTATTCCTACTGTCTTTTATTTACTCGTACTTTGTTTACTTGCTATATCAAAAACCTCTAAAAATCCGTTTGCTAAGTATTTGCAGAGAATTCCTGATGCATACCACTAGCCAGCACCTTTTGCTCCTCGTTGGGTTCGACACTCTTACTTATTGAAAATACTGCAATACACCCCCTATACTTGTGGGTCATCAAGACTATTTTCTTGCGCCGTTGCCGGGGAGTGAAGTGCTATTGGAGAGTGGAACTAGTAAAGGAAACTTATACTATGAGTATTGTTTACACTACTAGGAAACAACTTATAGATAGACAAGATATTCACTGGTGCATATGTAAAAATATGCGCCACCGATATATATTAGTGGCGCACTAGAAACAATGCGCCACTGAAGTTTGGCACTTCAGTGGCGCACGAAACCAATATGCGCCACAGAAGTCCATATTTCTGGTGCACATATTTTCGTGTGCGCCACTGAAGTGTCAAACTTCTGTGGCGCATATGGACGTATGCGCCACAGAAGGTTGATGGGACCAAGCAGCAAAAAAGGAGGAGAAACTTCTGTGGCGCATATGTCCATATGCACCACAGAAAGTGATGTTTCTGTGGCGCATATAGGTGAATGCGCCACAGAACAAGCATATAGGGGGGAAAACAGATCCACCCCTTGGATCGCCTTTTCGGTTTGTAAAAAATAAACAAAAATGATAGAAACTTCAAAAAAATAATTCCTTTAAGTTGTAGTTAGATTTTAGGGTATAAATCTAGACAAAATTGAAAAACATGAATTTCGATTTATTTTGCAAAAATAGGTCATGGCACGGTAAAACGGCTCTAACTTTTGCATACGATGTCGGAAAAAAAATCTTTAACCTATCAAAATGATCGTCTTGAAATTCCCTACTCGAATTCAATGACCCACGGTCGTTCTGAATTTTATAGAATCCCCAAATTAGAAAAGAGTAAAAAGTTATTTAGGGTAGAAGATTTTTTACTGCAAAAAAATAAAAATGGGGGAGAAATTTCTGTGGCGCATTTCCCCCATATGCACCACAGAAGACTTGGGCGGGATTCGAAATTTGAATCCCGCCAGTACCCTTTCTCCCTCCCTTTTTCCTTTTTCTCCCCCTCCCACTTCTTCTCCCCTCCCCACTTCTCCTCCTCTCCACACTTCTCCTCCTCTCCTCCCCTCCTCTCCTCCACACTTCTCCCCTTCTCCTCCCTCCTCCTTCTCCACTCTCCGGCGACCTCCTCCTCCTCCTCCACCACCACCACCAACTCCGGCGACCACCTCCTCCTCCTCCACCACCAACTCCGGCGACCTCCTCCTCCTCCTCCACCACCACCAATGACCTCCTCCTCCTCCACCAACTCCGATGACCTCCTCCTCCTCCTCCTCCTCCTCCTCCTCCTCCTTCTCCTCCTCTTCCACCACCAACTCCGGCGAGCTCCTCCTCCTCCTCCTCCTCCACCACCAACTCCGGCCAGACCCGACCAGATCTAGATCTGGCCCGTTTTTTTTTTTGAAATTTGAAAAAAACTTCAGTGGCGCATATTGGCCATATGCGCCACATAAGTTTGAGATCTGGCCCGCCTTTTTTTTGAATTTTGGAAAACAACTTCTGTGGCGCATATTGGCCATATGCACCACTGAAGTTTGAGACTTCTGTGGCGCATTTCGAAATGTGCCACTCAAGTTAGTTATCAGTGGCGAGGTATTAGTGGCGACTAACAAATGCGCCACAGATGTTCAAAAAAGGTGCGCCACAGAAGAGCTGTTTCCTAGTAGTGTTAGTTATGCTAGTTGCTTTATTTTCGTTATGGATAATTCGCTGAGTTTCTTATTTGGTAATGCTACTACCACTGCTAAGGTAGTAGATAAGCCACCACCTGCTGAGAATGATGTTTTTAAAATACCTACAAGAATTATTGATCGTGTTATAACTACTATGTTGGGGATGGAACTGTCCATCCCGATGATCATTTGCTCTTTATACACGAATTGTGCGGGTTGTTCAAGTGTGCAGGTATTACTACAGATCAAGTTAAGAAGAATTTATTCTCATTATCGCTAAAAGGAAGAGCTGAGGAATGGTATAAGCTACTGAAGAATGGTCAAGCTCTGGAATGGGAGGAAATAGTGCCTCTCTTTTATTCAAACTTTTATCCTCCTAGTGAGATTCATAAAGATCGGAATCAAATATACAACTTTTGGCCTCTTGAATGGAGAGAGTACAGCTCAAGCTTGGGGGAGATTGAAGTTACCAATGCTCAAATGTCCCATTCATGAGCTCCCCAACAATATTATTATCAATAACTTCTATGCAAGGCTCCCTCTACAAGACAAGGATTTATTGGATGCTTCTTGTGCTGGATCATTCACTCGCATGGAAGAAGAAGCTAAGTGGGATCTTCTGGACCGTATTCAAGACAATGCTGAAGCTTGGGAGAATGACAAAGGTAGAAAGTCAGGTAAAAATTATGATTATGAATGCACTGAATCTTTTATGGGAACTGATGACTTTCAAGATATTAAAAATGCTTATGGTCTAGACTCTCAAGCGATTGCTTCTTATTTTAAGGCTTTTGCTTCCTACATCGAAGTGCCTAAAAAGAAGTGGAATACGTATCTGAACCTTATAAAGATATTGCTAAGTGTGTTCCTGTAAGAAATACTGAAGTTTATACTGCTAATCATGTTTTACCTGAACCTTACATTGAGAAAATTCCCTTCCCAGTTAAGATAAAGGAACATTCTATGATAGCTAGTATAGTTAATGAAAGTACGAATGAAGTTGTTGAACCTGATAAACAAAAGGTTGATGAACCTATTATAGAAAATGTGAAAGACTTTGTTACTAAATATGTAGCAAAGGGACACACTATCCTTTGTAAGGATACCTCTAATATTGTTTCACAAAGTAGTGTTATGAGAGCTAGTATTCCTGTGTTTTCTGTTAGAATAAGTGATCATTGTTACGATGGTCCTTGTGATAGTTATATTGTTAAGTTTATGCATGATACTGAAAGTAACTATGAGAGAGGGAAAAGTGTTCTTATGCATCTCAATAATATCAAGTTTCCTTGTTTTATGTTGAAAGTTTTTATGTTGCACTTCTTTTGCCTTCTTATGTAAGTAGCCTCTGGTTTCAACAACTTGTTTGTTTACAAAATTCCCTTGCATAGGAAGTGGGTTAGACTTAAATGTGTGTATTTTTGCTTCTTAATGCTCTCTTTTACTTCAATTCTTATTCCTGTGTGAGCATCTTTGAAATCATCATGCCCATCTTAATGGCTATAAAGAAAGAGCTTCTTGGGAGACAACCCAATCTATTTTTGCTTTTAGTTTTGTTTGTGTTTCTTTGAGCCTTGGAAGTTATTACTTTGGTAATAATCTCTCCTTATCCTTTTTGTTTGGTTTTTGTGTCAAGATCAACCTCTAATGAGAGAGAGGTAAGATATGGGGAAGTTGTTGTCCCGAAACAGATTTTTGTGCTTCACCGTAAAAATTCGTGAGAGATCTCTGTATGTCAGATTGAGCTGTAATATTTTGTGCTTCTGCCCCAGGTTGTTATTTAACTGTCATTAGTTTTGCACTTTTTGATTTGAGCAATAGAAGATTTTCGAAAAAATTGATTTTTACCTGCTGGTCTGTTTTGACAGATTTTGCCACTCTTGCATTTGCTTCTTTATACAATTTCCTTTTTGAATTATTTTTGAGTTTTCGGAAGGAGTTGCTACAGTAGCTTGTGTTTTGATGGTTTTCAGTTGAAGTTGAACTCAAAAGGTTTTATCACTTCACTTATACTAATGTTGCTAATGAGAACCGTGTGAAATTTTTTTCCAGGTAGTGGAGATAATGGTGTAATAAGAAAATGAAAGGTTTTATGACTCAAGTAATAAGTGTATGAAGATGAAGATATTGATGTTATTAAAGTGGTGACTTTGGAAGAATCTACTAGATACCAAATTCAGAGACCGACAGAGTCCGTTTTCAAATAGGTAACAGTTCTGTTAAGAAAAGTTCCGCGAAAACACTATCCAACTATATTTTTGCAGTTTTTAGTCAATAAGGAAAGCTACAAAGTGAAAGAGGGACAGAAACGGAGCCAGGGTGGCCAACACCACCCTGTGGTGTGGGCCCACCCCAGGCCGCGCCACCAGGTGGTGTGGCCACTCCGGACTCCGCCTCCGACTCGTTTTCTCCCAGTACCTTCCTTTTGTTATGAAACTTCGTAATATATAATCCCCCAGATCCCCCGAGGTGCGTATATCGTGTTTTCGTCGTGTTTTGGTTTCGATCTTTTTCTGCCAGGAACTATTCTTGAAAGCCTAGAAGCACAATGGTGTCTGCCAAGGATAAAGGGAAGAAACCTATGGAGGAGGATTTCCAAGACCCCAAGCAGGGGCTGGTACCTTTAGTCTCTTGCTCTGCATCACAGAAGCCCTACGAGTCACTAAGGAGTTCTGCGATAAGTACCAAGACTTGCAGAGGAGGGTGGACATGCTTCAATGGGAGAATAATAGGCTTCGCAAGATGCTGGAAGATTTCCTCACGTCAACTAAGAAAAGGATACCACCACCAAAGGAGTAATTCGTCATCAGGTTTGGCATCCGCTTGGTTTGTTCCAAGCTTGGGGGAGTGTCGCGGTATCACATCACTATCTTCTATCTTTTTACCTTATTAATAGAGTCATATCATGAAAAGAGAAGTTATTTTATTGGATGGTTTGCATTATGGAAGTGTCCCCTCTCTCGTTAGATATGTGTCCCTTGGTGTGAGTTGCCGTTATGGAATATTAATGAGAAGTTCTATCATTTACTCTTTTGCATAGCTTATATTAGTTTTCAATTCATGGTTATATGATTGATCTTGTTGTTAGTATTGGTATCACTTTGGGATCATTGAGTTAATCTAGTTGGTTTTGGCAAACCTATCTCGGTTATTAGCAACACTATTTTTGAGAGTTGAATGAAAAAATAGAAGTACTCTAAAGAAAAAATAATTTCATCATCTTTCTTTCTTGATTTGCTCATAAGTTTAGTATTCTCTAGTTAAGATCTTTTGTGCTTCCAAGGAAGATTTCATGTTTGTCTTTATCACATGTATGTTTGGTTGTTTCCTTCAACTCTTATACTTGCTACCCAGCCTTGCAAGCCAAAAACCTGTACTGAGAGGGAATTCTTCTCGTGCATCCACTCCTTAAAACCAAAACCTATGCCATTTGTGTCCACCATACCTACCTATTAGCATTATTGCTATTCCAAGTAAATTCTTGTTTTGTCTACCTTCCAAATTAAACTTGTTATGTGAAAATTTGTGATTAAAGCTCTCATGAACTTGATGGCACACTTTAATTTTCTTGCATTTAATAACCTAAACCATTGGGTCCTTCTTTGTTGCGTATATGCTTGCACTTTATGAGTTGAAGTTAGCAGAACCATGTATCATGGGGAATGCTTTCAACACTACATTGGTACTTTGTACCTAGTTGATATCATGTTCTTTTGCTTATGGATCCCGACGGTGTGAAATAAAAGTGGAACTTGTAAGATCATGGAGTTTATATGTGTGTTAGAGAAACACCTGGGCCGCTAGCCTAAGCCATACCTAATCATGGTGGAAACTTGCAGCATAACTATAGTGAGCATTCTATGAAGCATCCTCAATAAAAACCTATGCAAATAGCAAATAAAAAGATCGCTGAGATGCTCACTGTCTTCTTGCCTTGTCATTTTGATTATGGGATAGCTCCTGTGTCATGTACAAGGGGTACCCCGTTGGCGGTTCTCAAAGATACACATGTATTTACAATGACAAGAGCTTACTTGTGACTGAAGTTGAGTAGCATGAGGTTCGGTCTTCGTAAGTAAGGGGGCATGAGATTTTGACTTATAACTTGTCAAGCATATCCTCTTAGTTGTGTCACTTTAACCTTAATCACCAAAAGATGACTATGATAGGGGCAATGAGAGCTGAAAGCTAGTAAGTATCATAATTTTTGGGAGCTCTTTATGAAACTTGCAATCCTTGCTTCCCTCTGCGAAGGGCCTTTCTTTTACTTTGTAGTTGAGTCAGTAAACCTATTCCTTTCTATCTCAGCAAGTATTTTGAGTTGTTGTGTTTCACTCATTCATATGATGATTTATTCAATCATGTTTCTTATGTTCCTTGTTTTGCACATTGCTCTTACCTTAGTGCTTATTACTTTGAAAGCTATCATTTGAAAACCCATTATGTTTGAACTCCTGCAAATTGTCAACTATTCTTCGACCAAGAGCTAAGTTTGCCATTACCAATTATGATTCACTTCATGTATCTTTATTGTGCTTCCTTTACTTATTGCAAGTTAAGTTATATAATAGTGAGTTGTCTTCTATTATGATCTATGTATTTGATGAATGTGATGCTTCTTGTCTGTATTCTTTTATCAACTCTTCACTCCATAAACCTGAGGCCATGTTTATTGAGCTCAGTTTCGCTTGGGGACAAGTGAAGTCTTAGCTTGGGGGAGTTGATACGTCCATTTTGCATCACTATTCTATGTCATAATTCACTGTTATTAATTGATATATTTCTTATTAAGAGGCGATACTTATGTTATTTCATCTATTTGCATGGTTGATGACTTTTGGAGCATGGACTGCTACAATCAGGATTGTGATGGAAAAGGTGCTGTTTGGAGGCAAAATTCGCGAAGATCAAAAAATCTGGGAAAATATACGGAAATCCTATTTTTCCAGAAGACGAAGGAAGCCAAAAGGAGGGCTGGAGATGGGCCACAGGGGGCCCACACCACCCCCTGGCGCAGGCCACCCTGGGCCGCGCCACTAGGTGGTATGGCCTCCCTGGTCCACTCCTAGCACTCCCCTCTGGCGTATATTATCCTCCCGAAGCCCTAAGACTCGGGGAGCAACCATAGAAAGATTCCGCCGCCTCTGCGGGGCGGAAAACACCGAGAGAGAAAGATCTCTCCGGCAGACAGATTTCTGCTGGGGGAATTCCTTCCCGGAGAGGGGATATCGTCGCCATCAACACCACCATCAAGATGGACTTCATCGGGATCATCATCATCATCACCACCACCATCATCATCAGCACCCTCATCACCACCTCCATATTGCTGTAAAAATTGAGTTGAATCTTGCATAGTTCATAGGGGAAACTTTCCTGGTGTTGATTACTCTTTGTAGTTGATGCTGTTGAGTGAACCATTGAATTATTGTTTATGTTCAGATTGTTATACATCATTATTCCATCTCTGATCATGATCCATATGATGTCTTGTGAGTAGTTTGTTTTGTTCTTGAGGACATGGGAGAAGTCATGTTGTTAGTAGTGGAGTTGTGTTGAGAGAGATTGAATAGTTTGTTAATTAAGTTGTGGTGTACTTCTTCTAGTGGTGTCATGTCAACGTCGACTACATGACACTTCACCTATATGGGCCTAGGGGAATGCATTATGTATTTGGCTACTAATTGTAGGGGTTGCCGGAGTGACAGAAACCTGAACCTCCGTTAGGAAACCATTGCACAAGGGACGTAAGGGTCTTAGAGTTTAAAGCTGTGGTTAGGTTTCTACCTTAATTACTTTCTTGTACTTACGGATGTTTGCAAGGGGTATAATCACAAGTATGTATTAGTCCTAGGAAGGTCGATACATTAGCACAGGTTCACCCACACAACACTTAGCAAGCTAAAGAAGATTAATCAACTATATTAAGCGAAAGCACTTGACAGCCTTCCCATGTGTCCTCGAGAACGTTTGGACATCTTAAGTAATACAACCGGCTTGTCCTTTGCTGCATAAAGGATTGGGCCACTTGCTGCATTTATTCCTACTGTCTTTTATTTACTCGTACTTTGTTTACTTGCTATATCAAAACCCCCTAAAAATCCGATTGCTAAGTATTTGCAGAGAATTCCTGATCCATACCACTAGCTAGCACCTTCTGCTCCTCGTTGGGTTTGACACTCTTACTTATCGAAAATACTGCGATACACCCCCTATACTTGTGGGTCATCAAGTAGCCGGTAGCCCATGTCTATGTCGACACATCGCTAGAAGATGCCAGATACGCTGCGTTTGTACAACTCCTTGTTGATGATGGTGTACATGTGCGCACGTTGCTGGATTTGCCTGGCCTCTACTTCGTCATCCGGAAGTTCTCTATTGGCGATGTAGTTCATGAAGGGCTGCGCCTAGGGTGGTAGATCCGGATAGTGAGGACGCTCTCGTTCTCCGGCTGAGGGATGTCAGGGGGTCGCCCGGGTGAGGTACCCGGAATGGCAGCCCCCGAGCCGCTTGATCAGCCGGTAGCCCCCGGGTCTTGCGAGCCGGAGGGTACGGACGTGCCGGAGTCAGTCCGAGCCTTCTTCTTCACGGGTTCTGCCATGCCATCAGCCGTCATGCTTCCTGCTCAGGTAATGGAATCTGACTCGGGAGACGAGTTGATGGAGGGCTTGCGCAGATGTTCCAAGGAGACCCCTGCCGGGATCGCCTGCCTGGTGTATCCGATTCGGGCGAGCGAATCAGCTGCCTCGTTGTTCATGCGAGGGATGTGATGGAACTCACATCCGTCGAAGCAGGCACTGAGCTTTTGTATGTGGAACCGGTAGAGGGCCATGTTTGCATCGCGGACGTCCCATTCTCCGGATACCTGCTGCACCACCAGATCTGAGTCGCCGAAGCAAAGGATCCGGTTGACGCCAATCTCCCTGGCCAGCCGGAGGCCATGCACCAGCGCCTTGTACTCGGCGATGTTGTTGGAGGCCTTGAAGTGGATCTGGAGAACGTACTCCAGCCGGTCTCCATTGGGCGAGGTGAGGACGATGCCGACTCCCAAGCCCCCAAGCATCTTCGAACCATCGAAGTGCATCCTCTAGTGGTCCGAGTCGGGAACCGGGGGGAGGTATTGGGTTTCATCCCAGTCGACGAGGAAGTCCGCTAGAGCCTACGACTTGATCGTGAGCCTTGGCTCGTACTGAATGGAGTAGGCGGCGAGCTCGATGGCCCATTTGGCGACTCGGCCGGTGGCGTCCTTGTTGCCGATGATTTCCGAAAGGGGTGCGGTGCACACTACCTTAATCGGATGCTCCTAGAAATAGTGCTTGAGCTTCTTGCACTCCAAGTACACGCCGTAGCACATCTTCTAGTAGTGGGGGTAGTTCTTCTTGGAGAGGGAGAGAACCTCACTGAGGTAGTAGACGAGTCACTGAACCGGCTGAGCCGTGCCTTCCTCGGGGCGCTCCACCACCAGGACGACGCTGACGACCCGGCTGATGGATGCTATATAGAGCAACATCGGTCCTTGCTAGCCAGCATGGCTAGAACCGATGCTATGGATAGCATGCGCTTGAGGTCATGAAAGGCGGCGTCGGCCTATGAGGTCCAGGAGAACTTATCCGTCTTCTTCATCAGCTGGTATAGCGGAAGTGCCTTCTCCCCTAGACGGCTGACGAAACGGCTGAGGGAGGCCAGGAATCCGGTGAATTTCTCGACTCCAAGCAAGCTCTTGGGCGGCTGCATTCTCTCGATAGCCGCTATCTTCTCCGGGTTTGCCTCGATCCCTCGCCATGAAATGAGGAAACCGAGTAGCTGGCCAGATGGGATACCGAAGACGCACTTCTCCGGGTTCAGCTTCATCTGGTACCGGTGGAGGTTGCCGACATTTCCCCCAAGTCCTCGAGGAGGGTGCGTTTCTCCTTCGTCTTGATGACGACATCGTCTACGTAGGCATGCACGTTTCGGCTGATCTGAGAGTGCAATCATTTCTACATACAACGCTGATAGGTAGCGCCTGCATTTTCAGACCGAAAGGCATGGTTACATAGCAGAAAGCCCCATACGGGGTGATAAATGACGTCTTTATCTAGTCAGCCAGGTTTAACTGAATCTTATTGTAACCGGAGTAACAATCCAAAAAGGACAACAAATCGCAGTCGGCCGTGGAATCGATAACCTAATCGATACGGGGAAAAGCGAAGGGGTCTTTCGGGCATGCCTTGTTCAGGCTGGTGTAGTCGATACACATGCGCCAGGTCTTGTTCTTCTTCAACACCAGGACTGGGTTGGCCAACCAGTCCGGATGGTACACCTCCATAATGAACCCGACTGCAAGGAGCCGGGTGATCTCGTCACCAATGATCTTTCTCTTCTCTTCTGCGAAGCGGCACAGGGGCTTCTTGACCGGCTTGGCATTCGGCCGTACATGGAGTGAGTGCTCGGCGAACTCCCTCGGCACACCTGGCATGTCCTTGGGTGACCATGCGAAGATGTCCTGATTCTCACGGAGGAAGTCGACGAGCACGCCTTCCTATTTGATGTCCAAGTTGGCACCAATGGTGACAAACTTGGTCGGGTTGGAGGGGTCGAGCAGAATCTTCTTCGTCTCTCGGGCCGGCTAGAAAGCTGCATCTCCAGCCGGTTTCCTACTGGCCGCCATCTCTTGCTGGGCTATGGCCACATTGCGCATGATCTTGCGCTTCTCTTCTGCTATGATTGAGGGCCTCGACCAGCTTGGAGCCGGTTGAGGCGCACTCCATCAACCGCCTGAAGCAGCCAGCGATGGTGATCACGCCATTTGGCCCTGGCATCTTCGTCTTGAGATACGTGTAGTGGGGGACATCCATGAAATTGGTGAGGGCGGAGCGCCCGAGGAGAGCGTGGTAGGAACTCGACAGGTTCACCACCTCGAACCATACCGGCTCGCGTCAGAAGTTCTCCTCAGTCTCAAAGATGGCGTCCAGCTAGATTTTACCCAGCGGAGCGCAAGCCGGCCCCAACAGTATGCCGTGGAACATTGTGGTAGTCGGGTGCAGGTCGTACTCGCGGATGCCAAGCTTCTCCAGCGATAATCGGTAGAGCAGGTTGAGGCTGCTGCCCCTGTCGATGAGGACGCGCGAAAAGCGGCAGGTGCGCTCGTTGCAGACGATGAGGGGGTCAAGCACCATGGCGTAGCCCCCGGGATTCGGAAGCTAATCCGGCTGATCCTCCTGGCTCCAGGTGATGGGGGTCTCCGACTAGTTCAGGTACTGGGACAATGGCGTTGACCTCCTTGGAGCACCGTCTATGGCTATGCTTGTCATCCAGCTCGGTCTTGAAGATGTGGTAGGTGGCGTGTGGATGTGGGTAGCCGTTGTTGTTGTTGCCACCGTTGCCGCCATTACCATCATTGTCGGCTCCCCTAGCCGGCGGTGGGGGTCCACCGGGAGGGGCAGGGGTAGCCGGTGCTGGTTGCCTTGGTCCTTCAGCTGGCGGGTCCAGCTGCTGTTCCGGGTCGTGTGCGTAGCCGGCTTGAAGGGACCGCTATGCCACTTGCACGGGCCGTCGAACATTTGGTAGAAGGTGAGCCGCGGCTTCTGCCTTCTTGTGTCGCTAGCCGGTGCGTCGGGCGCGCCCTCCATGACATTGACATGCTGCGCATGGTAGCGAGGCTTCTGCTGTCTGGCTTGGCGGTCCCCATGGAACCGGTTGTCGTTGCCGTGGCGCCTAGAGGATCCGGCTTCTCCAGCCGGATTCCTTGGCCAGTCGCGAGCCGGCTCTGAAGGAGTCGGACGCCCGTCAGCACTCACCCGGAGAGGTTTCTTCATTATAGCGGCAGCCGTGGCGTACTGGTCCACAACCGCCATGAGCTCCGCCTTGGTTTTTGGCTCGTCACACAGTAGCCGATGTCGAAGCATGGTGCCTTCTCGGCGAGAATATCATTTTGCAGCCCGAAAGTTGGGGCGCCCAGGCAACGCGGTACCCAAGTTCCCTGAAATCAGCTGGGATGACTACAGTTGGTGTGCCAAATACTCAAAGGGTCTTTTTCGGCACGAATTCAACTTTACGTTTCAATACAAAAAATCAAGCTAACGGCCGTCTAGTTGGGCCGCCCTGTCAGTTCTCGCCATTATGTCGCTCCCATCGCTTAGGTGTCAATTAGGCTTGCAGCGTTGGCGCCTATATCCATTACGCGTCTTCTTCTTCCCTAGAACGGCAATCTGTGGGGCGTCGTAGCCATGGCGCAGAGCTGGGACATGGACGAACCTGCTTGGCCCAGCTCTCCTCCCTGTAGGCTTGCAGCGTAGGCGCTTGCATCTATTACGCGTCTTCTTCTTCCCCGAAGTGGCAATCTGTGGTCGCGGCCATGGCGCAGAGCTGGGATGTGACGAACCTGCTCGGCCGCGCTCTCCTCCCTATCCCGAGTCGGAGCTCGCCCTCACCATGGATGCAGCCATGGCACGGTGCGGGGACGAGAATTGGTTCCCGATGAGATCTGTCACCGTGTCGACCATGCTCGGTTCTGTTTTCCTCCTCTAGAATCCGAGCTCGTTGTCGCCGTGGTTGCACCCGCACCAATTCTGCCACCTCTGCCGAGGTCTCTGTGGTAGCTCAAGTTCTGTCATGTTGTACCGAATTCGGAGCTAGGCGGCGACAACCCATTGTTGAACCTGCAAGGAATTTGCTGAAGACTGCGTGCCGCTGCAATGTCTTCGGCTGATGCCTTCGGCTTCTGCCAATGTCCACCGCCGATGTGAGATCATTTAGTTACTTCAATACAAAATTTCGACCAATTTTACTTGTTGATGTATTCCTTGACAATTATAATATAATCGAGCACTAGAAATATTTTGTAGTGTGCATGAGCATGATCAGTAATATAATTGAACACTAGAAATTTTAAGGCACTCCATATAAAGGAGTAGATTAATATAGAAGGTTCACTAGAGACACCACGGATATATTGTCTTACATGCCACACACAGGTAATAATTAACTAAAACAAAATAAAAGCAGGGGCGGCAGTAGGAGGCCGGGACACGAAGACGCCTAGCAGGGCAGGGGCATATCAGCAGGAGGTAGCGACAACCTAGTCGAAGGGATACATGCCAGTACTGACATACTCCCGGAGGAATTTGCCGAAGGCTGCATGCCGCGCCAAGGTAATCGGCCTATGGCTTCTGCCTATGCCTACGCCCTCCGTATGCTGGATCATGCCATCGAGGTCCACGTTGATTGCTCTGCCATAGAATGGGTAAAACAATCTACCCCTACGGTGGAAACGGATTAGCCCACACGGTAACCGCCTCAACACGTAGTGGCTCTTGTTGTCCCTAGATACCTGCTATCGTCCACTTCATCATCATCCTCCTGTTGATTTTTAAGAACATAACTTAGAACTCATACATATGATTGAATTGTATTACATCTCAAGAATTAACAACATGTATATGTAAGACAATATACCTTTGGATATCAAAGATAAAGCATCTCAGCAATAGTTTCATCGGTTCATATATCATTTCATCTCAACACAATGACAAATAATTGCATCAGAGTGTATGTAGAATACAGATTGCAGCCTCATAAGTTTCTTCAGGGATGGAGTAGGTGAACCAAGTAACAATTGCACAACCTATATTGTTCTTGTACATCGCCCCAGGTTCACTAACTCATCCTTGAAAAAATCTGACACCAATGTGTCTGCCTCTCTTTTGGGACAAATTTGAATCATTGGCCACAATAAGAAATTGAAATTTCATCGTACAAAACATTATTCAGGGATATACATAGTCAGGTACAAAAACAAGCCTAAATATTGTAATTATAAATAAAAAACCAAACAATTAATCTTTAGGTACATGTTAAAAATACTTATGATCAAAGCCATTCATATACATATGCATCATACCAATCATTAAAAGATCAGAAACAATTCAAGGATCATATATGTAATTCCATATGAGAATAAATCTAGGGCCTCATAATTTGTTTCAGAGATAGAGTTGGCGAACCAAAGTACCAACAACACAACCTATATTGTTTGTGCGCATTTCTGCCTCAGGTTCACCAACCCATCCCTAAAACACGACACCATCATACGGGTCTCCCCTTGAACTCTTTTGGGGCAAATTTCAATCATCGGCCTCGGTGACAAACTAAAATGTACTTCTTATACACTATGAATGCATGTAATAGATAATTTAAATATCATAGTTCTATGAATATAGAATAAAGATTAAAGCCTCATAAGTTTCTACAGGAATGGCGTAAGCGAACCAAGTAACAATTGCACAACTTATATTGATCTTGTACATGGCCCCAGGTTTGCTAAGTCATCCCTGAAAAAATCTGACACCAATGTGTCTGCCTCTCTTTGGGGAAAATCTGAATCATTGGCCACAATAAGAAATTGAAATGTAATCGTACAAAACAATATTCAGGGATATACATAGTCAGGTACAAAAACAAGCCTAAATATTGTAATTATAAATAAAAAACAAAAAAATTAATCTTCAGGTACATGTTAAAAATACTTATGATCAAAACCATTCATATACATATGCATCATGCCAACCATTAAAAGATTAGAAACAAATCAAGGATAATATATGTAGTTCCATATGAGAATAAATCAAGGGCCTCATAATTTGTTTCAGAGATGGAATTGGAGAACCAAAGTACCAACAACACAACCTATATTGTTTGTGTGCATTGCTGCCTCAGGTTCACCAGCCCATCCCTAAAACACAACACCATCATACGTGTCTCCCCTTGAACTCTTTTGGGGCAAATTTCAATCATCGGCCTCGGTGAAAAACTAAAATGTAATTCTTATACACTATGAATGCATGGAATAGATAATTCAAATATCATAGTTCTATGAATGTATAATAAAGATTGCAGCCTCATAAGTTTCTACAGAGATGGCGTAAGCGAACCAAGTAACAATTACACAGCTTATATTGATCTTGTACATGGCCCCAGGTTCGCTAACTCATCCCTGAAAAAATATGACACCAATGTGTCTGCCTCTCTTTGGGGCAAATTTAAATCACTGGCCACAATAAGAAATTGAAATATAATCGTACAAAACAATATTTAGGGATATACATATGCATCATACAACACATTCATAGATCAGAAACAATACAAAGATTATATATATATGTTCGATATGAGAAAAAAATTAGGGCCTCATTTTTTAGCGATGGAGTCGGAGAACCAAAATACCAACATCACAACCTATATTGTTTATGTGCATTGCTGCCTCAGGTTCACTAACCATCCCTAAGAAAACGACACCATCATATGCCCTTGCACTATTTTGGGGCAAAATTGAATCATTGGGCTCAGTAAGAAATAGAAATGTAATGTTATAGGCATGTTGTGTATCAAAATCAACACTCAACTAGCAAACTCAACTAGATGGCAGATGAGCAGATTGGGGTTTTGTGACTAGATGGCAGATGCATCAATCGAACGATCAAACCATATATATACTACCCTACTTCAAGAGTAAAATAATTTGTACACGATTGAGCAAATCCTATGTATGAACAGTGAAATCTGCGGCTGCGACTAGAGAAGCTAGAAATGTAGTACCTCGGACTCCTCATCAGGGACATCCTCCTCGAATTCGTCATTCTCCACGATTGCGTCGAAGATTTCTTGTACGGCGATGGGGTCGTTGATGTAGAGCACCGGATTTCCTCCGCCTGCCGCCTGCCCCCATCTAGATCTGCCGCTGGCACCACGACGTTGTCGGCCACCTACTGCTCAGCGGCGATGGCTACTGGCTGGACGGATGAGCTTGCACCCTCGACGGTGTGACGACGAGCGGCGTTTGTGCCCGGAGAAGACGCCTCCGCGTGCTTGGTGACGACTGAGCCATCTGCTGCTGCGCCTTCAACTGGCTTCACCTCCGGCTCGTCTCCACACGTACGCTTCATGGCGCACCAAGGGGAGGAGGTAGTGTAAGCGAGGGAGTGTCGGCACGCGCAGTAGGTGCAGATTGGGGTCTTGGGACTAGACAGACTAGGGGCAAATGACACGAGCACATGGAAGAAGAAGGTCGAGGGGGGTTATAAACACCGGACCGTTCGTAGTCCTTGAGTGGACACGTGTGGTGGGCGGGGGGATACCACGATCTCCACCTTTTTTTTGGGTTCCCTTTTTTTGAAACAGCCATGCTCTCCACTTTAGAGCTGCATTGAAAACACGCTCATGGCAGACCTCGATTGCACTGCATGCAAGTGGCGCGGAACCAATTTCTAGCAACGTTAGATCTACTCGAGGGGGGCCCTTGACTCATGGAAGTTACTAGCGGTAGGGCCCAGTTGGAAGTGAGATTGAGAGCGCTGCGTAAAAATGGGATATGTCTTATTAAAATCAAGTGGCAATGAATTGCAGCGTCCCGTTGACAACCGTGCACTCGATGACCACGTTGCCCTGTGGATGTGTTGTAGTAGCAGTAGTAGCCTTTGCAGACTAGATTAAACGTGACATGACCACTCAACGACTTTTTCCATGCACAGCATCGTGTTCCTCCTTGTAGAGGGAGACATCAAGTTGGGGCCTCGTCAAGATGGTAGGTCGTCCAGATGGTAGCTCGTTAACTAGCGCCTCAAGTGAGAGTAGTAAAATAAATTTAACCCACTTTGTGTTATGTTTCTGTATGTGTCTTGTAGCTTGTCAAGATGGTAGCTCGTTAACTGGCAGTTTGAAAGAGTACCTTTTTCCTCTCTCACTAAACAGATTGTTTCATTTTGCCCAAATTGGTAGCAAATCTAGAGAAGCTTCTCTCTTCGATAATTCGTTCCCTTTTGGACCTCTTTTTGCCTCCGATCAGGTAGCAAATCTAGAGCAGCAAATCACACCAGGAAGAAAACATTCATTCAGAAAACAAAACAAATGTAGATATAGTTGTGCGTAGTTAAATAGGATATAGTGATAGAAAGTAGGTTACTTAACGAGGTTCGATGCATTCAGCCAGAAATAGGATGCTAGAAAAATATAGAAAATCAAAAGAAGCTTCTTAGCAGCAGCCGCCATAGATGCAGATACATTCAAGGACACATCCAACCCTTCCTTAATGCGCCCGTGCCTCCGCCTCCTCCCTCCGGTGCTTCCTCCACTTCTTGCTGCCCAGTCCCTTGATCTTGGGGGCCTTGGGCCTGATTGGAGGCATGCGACCCTCTTTGGTGGCCACCCACTGGAGGTTTCAGAGGTGAATGCTAAGAGCCCGGTGTTCAGCGATGTAGGCATTGATGTTCACGGTCTTGCGCTCGCCGCCTTTATGGATGCTAGAGCCTGGGGCCTCTGCATGCTTCAGTAAGGAGTTGAAGATAGTGCCGGCGAGACTCACCCAGCAGAAGGGGCAGCGCCAGTAGCCGCCCCTGAAGAAGGCATCGTACTAGCCGGCCCACAGCCTCCTCAGCACCTAACGAGTCTTGGTGTGCATGGACTCGTCATCGCTGCAGACGTCGCTGCCAGAAACCTATTGGAAGAAAAGGAAAATGGGGGAGTAGATGATGTAAGAAGATTGAGCAATCGAAATGCGAACAAGTGAATCCTAATAAACCAAGATCTAGCATCCAATGATGGGAACGGTAGAAGAACTAGGGAAGGGAAGCAAACCCTATTTACCTCCGACCATGGGACGTCGATGCTGGTGTCGTAGGGGTTCAGCGGAGTGATGTACTTATCTGGATCGTAGGTGCCCCAGAAGTTCTTGATCTGCTTGTGACCGGCGGGGGCCTCCTTGCCGGCTGGGGGCTCCTCTTTGGCGCCTCCGTCGTAACGGGGACGGGGGCCTTGACGGGACCGGCGGCTGCCATCGATGCCTCGACTAGGTCCTAGCCAGGGACGGCGGCTGCTTTCAATGCATCGAGGGGGACCGACGAGGATACGGGGGCCTCCTCGCCGGCGGCCTCAGAGGCGATGATGGCCACCTTATCCTCCTCGGCCATCGCTGGCGCGAACGGGGTATTCTCGGGAGTTTGCGGATGCTGGTGGGACAGTGGAGAGGGTTGCGTGTGGAGAGTGAGCGAGAGTGAGAGTGGGTGTGCGGAGAGGGGCTCTATAGTTAAAGTGGATGGAAGCAAGGCACATTTCGTTGCACCACCGTGCAACGCGCCACGCAGTCTACGGCACCGTGCACCACGACACGCACACGGTACGTCACGTTTTTTCCTGGGCCATGCATGGCAGTTCTGTATTGGGTCGCATGCAAAGGGCGCACACACAATTTCTATGTACGAAGTTTGACACGGCCCTAAAATTGGCGATAGTTAAAAGTGGAAATGTAGAGGGGAAGGTAGGTGGCTGTACGGCGAGATTTGTGGTGTTGTGCTAGATCGGGTAGAGGGATGTGTTGATGGCTGCGAGTGACTCGATGAAGCCGGAGACGTTAGGTCTCGCCGAGCTCAGATTTTTGGCCTCCGGCTAGTGCGTGCAAGCTTCTTATAGTGGGGCCCAGTTGGAAGTGAGATTGAGAGCCGCTGCGTAAAAAATGGGATATGTCTTATTAAAATCAAGTGGCAATAAATTGCAGTTCTCCATCGACGACCGTGCACTCGATAACGCATGTGTTGTGGCGTAGTAGTAGCAGTAGTAGGCTTTTCAGACTTGATTAAACATAACATGACCGCTCGATGATGTTTTCCATGGACGACATCATGTTCTTTCTTGTAGAAGTCTCGCTGAGGGAGACGTCTGTGCTGTCTCACGCTGTACTGTGAAGGGCACGACATGTGCAACGATCATCGTTGGATCGCACAGAATCATCGGTTGGTGCGCACGATCCGTGTGACAACTGGGACAACCAATCAGGGAGTAGCAGACAGGGTGAGCACAGGTTTGGGCTTCTACGAAAGATAGAGAGAGGGGGGTAAAACTGAGTAGTATCAAAAAACCAAGGGCAAAATTGAGTAGTATAAAATGGAAAATGAGTGTCTTGTACAATGAAATACATCGTGGCATACATCAAATTATGCCAAGATATATCCACTAGAGTTCATTGGAGTGTGTTATTTTCATGAACCAGAGCTAGAGTCATTGCATGTCTGTTCTTTTCATGAACCACATAAGGATACACCTGTGTCATTGCATGTGTGTTCTTCTCATGAACCACATCTAGAGTCATTGCATGTCTGTTCTTTTCATGAACCATACATGGATCCACCATTGTCATTGCATGTGTTTTCTTCTCATGACCACACCCAATGTCATTGCATGTGTTTTCTTCTCATGACCACACCCAGTGTCATTGCATGTCTTTTCATTAACCACATAAGGATCCACCAGTGTCATTGAAATTTGTGTTCTCTTCAGAGACCACACATGGATCCACCAGTGTCATTGCATGTGTGTTCTTTTTACTAAAAACAACTGGAGTCATTGCATGTGTGTTCTTTTCACATACCACATATGGATCCACCTGTGTCATTGAAATGTGTGTTCTCTTCAGAGATCACACATGGATCCACTAGTGTCATTGCATGTGTTCTCTTTTTACTAACAACAACCAGAGTCATTGCATGTCTGTTCTTCTCACAGACCACCCATGGATCCACCAGTGTCATTGCATGTGTGTTCTTCTCATGAACCACATCTAGAGTCATTGCATGCGTGTTCTCTTCAGAGACCACACATGGATCAACCAATTTCATTGCTAGTGTGTTCTTTTTACTAACAACAACTACAGTCATTTCATATGTGTTATTTTCACATACCACATATGGATCCACCAGTGTCATTGAAATGTGTGTTCTCTTTAGAGACCACACATGGATCCACTAGTGTCATTGCATGTGTTCTCTTTTTACTAACAACAACTAGAGTCATTGCATGTTTGTTCTTCTCACAGACCACCCATGGATCCACCAGTGTCATTGCATGCGTGTTCTCCTCATGAAGCACATCTAGAGTCATTGCATGTGTGTTCTCTTCAGAGACCACACATGGATCCACCAATGTCATTGCTTGTGTGTTCTTTTTACTAACAACAACTGTAGTCATTTCATATGTGTTCTTTTCACATACCACATATGGATCCAGTAGTGTCATTGAAATGTGTGTTCTCTTCAGAGACCACACATGGATCCACCGGTGTCATTGCATGTGTGTACTTTTTACTAACAACAACTGGAGTCATTGCATGTGTGTTCTTCTCACATACCACATCTGGATGCACCAGTGTCATTGAAATGTGTGTTCTCTTTAGAGACCACACATGGATCAACCAGTGTCATTGCATGTGTGTTCTTTTTACTAACAACAACTAGAGTCATTGCATGTCTGTTCTTCTCACAGACCACCCATGGATCCACCAGTGTCATTGAAATGTGCCTTCTCTTTAGAGACCACACATGGATCCACCAGTGTCATTGCATGTGTGTTCTTTTCATGAACGACAGCAAGTGTCATTGCATGTCTGTTCCTCTCACAAACCACACATGGATCAACCAGTGTCATTGCATGTGTGTTCTTCTCATGAACCACATCTAGAGTCATTGGATGTGTGTTCTTTTCATGAACCACATCTAGAGTCATTGCATGTGTGTTCTTCTCACAAACCACATAAGGATACACCTGTGTCATTGCATGTGTGTTCTTCTCATGAACCACATCTAGAGTCATTGCATGTCTGTTCTTTTCATGAACCATACATGGATCCACCATTGTCATTGCATGTGTTTTCTTCTCATGACCACACCCAATGTCATTGCATGTGTGTTCCTCTCATGAACCATAGCTAGAGTCATTGCATGTCTGTTCTTCTCACAAACCACACATGGATCCACCAGTGACATTGCATGTCTGTTCTTTTCATGAACCACACCCAGTGTCATTCCATGTGTGTTCTTCTCATAAACCACATATGGATCCACCAGTGTCATTGCATGTGTGTTCTTCTCATGAACCACATCTAGAATCATTCCATGCTTGTGATTCTCACAAACCACATAAGGATACACCAGTTTCATTGCATGTGTTTTCTTTTCATGAACCACACCCAGTGTCATTGCATGTGTGTTCTTTTCATGAACCACACATGGATCCACCACTGTCATTACATGTGTGTTCTTCTCATGACCCACACCCAGAGTCATTGCATGTATGTTCTTCTCACAAACCACATAAGAATCCACCAGTGTCATTGGATATGTATTCTTTTCAGGAACCACACCCAGCGTCATTGCATGTGTGTTCTTCACACAAACCACACATGGATCCACGGGTGTCATTGCATGTCTGTTCTTTTTACTAACAACAACTAGAGTCATTGCATGTGTGTTCTTTTCACATACCACATATGGATCCACAAGTGTCATTGAAATGTGTGTTCTCTTCAGAGACCACACATGGATCCACTAGTGTTATTGCATGTGTGTTCTTTTTACTAACCACAGCTAGAGTAATTGCATGTGTGTTCTCTTCAGAGACCACAGCTAGATCCACCAGTGTCATTGAAATTTGTGTTCTCTTCAGAGACCACACATGGATCCGCCAGTGTCATTGCATGCAAGTTCTTCTCATGAACCACACCCAGTGTCATTGCATGTATGTTCCTCTCCCAAACCACACATGGATCCACTAGTG
Organism: Avena eriantha; assembly: GCA_910589775.1. Lineage (NCBI taxonomy): Eukaryota > Viridiplantae > Streptophyta > Magnoliopsida > Poales > Poaceae > Avena > Avena eriantha. The sequence continues at coordinate 124,488,644 of OU342746.1, forward strand.
TCATTCCATGTGTGTTCTTCTCATGAACCACACCCAGAGTCATTGCATGTCTGTTCTTCTCACAAACCACATATGGATCCACTAGTGTCATTGGATGTGTGTTCTTTTTATGAACCACACCCAGTGTCATTGCATGTATATTCCTCTCACAGACCACACATGGATCCACCAGTGTCATTGCATGTGTGTTCTTCTCATGAAACACAGCTAGAGTCATTGGATGTGTGTTCTTTTCATGAACCACAGCTAGAGTCATTGCATGTGTGTTCTTTTGACATTCCACCTATGGTTCCACCAGTGTCATTGCATGTGTGTTCTTCTCATTAACCACAACAAGAGTCATTACATGTGTGTTCTCTTCAGAGACCACACATGGATCCACCAGTATCATTGCATGTGTGTCCTTGTTACTAACAACAATTGGAGTCATTTCATGACTATTCTTTTCACATACCACATATGGATCCACCAGTGTCATTGAAATATGTGTTCTCTTCAGAGACCACACATGGATCCACCAGTGTCTATGCATGTGTGCTCTTTTTAATAACAACAACCAGTGTCATTGCATGTGTGTTCTTCTCATGAACCACAACTAGAGTCATTGGATGTGTGTTCTTCTCATGAACCACACCTAGAGTCATTGCATGCATGTTCTTCTCACAAACCACATAAGCATCCACCAGTGTCATTGGATGTGTGTTCTTTTCATGAACCACACCCAGTGTCATTGCATGTGTGTTATTCTCACAAACCACACATGGATCCACCGGTTTCATTGCATGTCTGTTCTTTTTACTAACAACAACTTCAGTCATTGCATGTGTGTTCTTTTCACATACCACATATGGATCCACTAGTGTCATTGAAATGTGTGTTCTCTTCAGAGACCACACATGGATCCACCAGTGTCATTGCATGTGTGTTCTTTTTACTAACCACGGCTACGGCCATTGCATGTGTGTTCTCTTCAGATACCACATCTAGATCCACCCGTGTCATTGAAATGTGTGTTCTCTTTAGAGACCACACATGGATCCACCAGAGTCATTGCATGTGTGTTCTTCTCATGAACCACACCCAGTGTCATTGCATGTATGTTCCTCTCACAAACCACACATAGATCCACCAGTGTCATTGCATGTGTGTTCTTCTCATGAACCACACCCAGAGTCATTACATTTCTGTTCTTCTCACAAACGACACCTAGTGTCATTGCATATCTGTTCCTCTCATAGACCACACATGGATCCACCATTGTCATTGTATGTGTGTTCTTCTCATGAACTACGGCTAGAGTCATTAGATGTGTGTTCTTTCCATGAACCACAGCTAGAGTCATTGCATGTGTGTTCTTTTCACAATCCACCTATGGATCCACCAGTGTCATTGCATGTGTGTTCGTCTCATTAACCAAAACTAGAGTCATTGCATGTCTGTTCTCTTCAGAGACCACACATGGATCCACTAGTGTCATTGCATATGTGTTCTTTTTTACTAACAACAACGGGAGTCATTTTATGACTATTCTTTTCACATACCACATATGGATCCACCAGTGTCATTGAAATGTGTGTTCTCTTCAGAGACCACACATGGATCCACCAGTGTCATTGCATGTGTGCTCTTTTTACTAACAACAACCAGTGTCATTGCATGTATGTTCCTCTCACAGACCACACATTGATCCACCAGTGTCATTGCATGTGTGTTCTTCTCATAAACCATAGCTAGAGTCATTGGATGTGTGTTCTTTTCATGAACCACAGCTAGAGTCATTGCATGTGTGTTCTTCTCACAAACCACATAAGGATACACCAGTGTCATTGCATGTGTGTTCTTCTCATGAACCACATCTAGAGTCATTGCATGTCTGTTCTTCTCACAAACCACACATGTATCCACCAGTGTCATTGCATGTGTGTTCTTTTTACTAACAACAACTGGAGTCATTGCATGTGTGTTCTTTTCACATACCACATATGGATCCACCAGTGTCATTGAAATGTGTGTTCTCTTCAGAGACCACACACGGATCCACCAGTGTCATTGCATGTGTGTTCTTTTTACTAACCATAGCTAGAGTCATTGCATGTGTGTTCTCTTCAGAGACCACAGCTAGATCCACCTGTGTCATTAAAATGTGTGTTCTCTTCAGAGACCACACATGGATCCACCAGTGTCATTGCATGTGTGTTCTTCTCATGAACCACACCTAGTGTCATTGCATGTCTGTTCCTCTCACAAACCACATATGGATCCACCAGTGTCATTGGATGTGTGTTCTTTTCATGAACCACAGCTAGAGTCATTGCATGTGTGTTCTTTTCACAATCCACCTATCGATCCACTAGTGTCATTGCATGTGTGTTCTTCTCATTAACCACAACAAGAGTCATTGCATGTGTGTTCTCTTCAGAGACCACACATGGATCCACCAGTGTCACTGCATGTGTGTTCTTCTCATTAACCACAACTAGAGTCATTGCATGTGTGTTCTCTTCGGAGACCACAACTAGAGTCATTGCATGTGTGTTCTTTTCACAATCCACCTATGGATCCACCAGTGTCATTGCATGTGTGTTCTTCTCATTAACCACAACTAGAGTCATTGCATGTGTGCTCTCTTCAGAGACCACACATGGATCCACCAGTGTCATTGCATGTGTGTTCTTTTTACTAACAATAACTGGAGTCAGTTCATGACTATTCTTTTCACATACCACATATGGATCCACCACTGTCATTGAAATGTGTGTTTTTTCAGAGACCGCATATGGATCCACCAGTGTCATTGCCTGTGTGCTCTTTTTACTAACAACAACCAGTGTCATTGCATGTTTGTTCCTCTCAAAGACCAGACATGGATCCACCAATGTCATTGCATGTGTGTTCTTCTCATGAACCACAGCTAGAGTCATTGGATGTGTGTTCTTCTCATGAACCACAACTAGAGCCATTGCATGTATTTTCTTCTCACAAACCACATAAGGATACACCAGTGTCATTGGATGTGTGTTCTTCTCATGAACCACATCTAGAGTCATTGCATGTATTTTCTTCTGTAACATCCCAAATTTTACGATTGCAGATGTTACTAGTAGCGTGCATCATATCATTGCATGATGGCATCACACAATAAGAAGCTGCATCAAATATTTTTTCCCTAAACCCTATAGTCATATAAAGATAAAGAAAGGGGTTAAACAAAATCAATCCTCCTAAACCCTTGAAAAAGTGTTATTTGATAACCCCATACTAATCTTCTCCTTTTTACAAAATTTTAGAGACCAGTCTCACTTAATTCGGAGTCCGTTTGCAAAAGTTATAAGACAAATAGGAAAACAGAAAATAAAAAGATTAAACTACAAAAAAGGGGGAGCCTAGCCTAACCGGGCGAGCCGAGCCGGCCCACTTCTATCTACCATGCGCCAGGCGCAGGCCGGCCCTGCAAGCACCGCCAGCCACCCAGCCTGCTCCCCCCGCCTCTCACTGACGCCGCGGCCCCACCTGTCATCCCCGACCTCTCCGTGTTCGTCCCCAACTCCTACTGACCGACGCAATCCTAACAGAATCCATAGATTCTGAGGCTAATCTGACACCTCCCGCATGCAATATCCCTCATATAAGCCTCCCCATCGAGCCTCGGCCCTTTTCCCAAAAAAATCACAAACCCTAGACCCGCCTACGCCAAGATCGAACTCGCCGCTGGAGTTCCGCCTCGGGAGGTTGCTCCCTCGTTGAAATCGAGCTCCTCTCCCTCCTTTTCTTCCAAAATCGGAACCGCCTCTAACACCTGCGTCTCCCACCTATCTTTTCCCTCTCTACAGCGCAGTCAATCGACGGGGATTGCACGGCGGAGCTCTACTGGAGACAGAGGACGTCGGCGGAGCGCCACCGCAAACTGAGGAAGGGAAGCCCGACGCCGTCTATACCGGAGGGACCGCGAGGAGGAGGGCCACGTCGCCGTCCGCTTCACACAACCGGGAGCTCGCCAGGACACCGCCGAGCATCTCCACCGACGCGCCGCCCCCATTCGTCGTCGTCGTCAAGTCCTCGCGGCCGCGGTAAGTTCCCTCCGTCCCCATCCGTTAGATCGCTATCCGGCGGTGTAGATCAGCCTGTCTCAGCGAAGGGGTATCCCCAACCGCGTCACGCCGCGTGGCACGCCAATGTCAGCCGCCGTGTCAGCAGCGCGTGCTAGCGGGACAAATCCCGCGCGGCCACTTGTCGCTTCCGTGGCTGCCCACCTGTAATTATTTTCTTAAATAGGCAGAAAATACTTTAATCTTGTAAAATTCATACTAATTCGAATACTTGGCCGAAAAGTGCGTATAATATACCGTTGGATTCGTAAAATTGAGTAGAACACAGATCTACAATAATATTGCTGGTTTACTGCAGAAATCTTGCAGTAGGATTTAAAGTTTAGATTAGAGTATTTTAATTCTAGAAAAATATCCATAGATCCGTTTTAGTTCATTCTTGTTGCGTTAGCTTTGTATCTATGAGACCTTCTGTGGAAAATTGTTATAACTTGCTTAGAGTGTTCAGATCTGCTTCGAGGTAGATTGGAGGTGTAGATCTATTTCTGAGCTTGATTATTCAGGTATTAACCCAAAATACTTAAAATCTGTGGGAAATCGATACTAGTGACATCCCCAACTCAACAACACCCCAGAATAAAACCCTTGGTAGAAATTGAATCCATCCTTGCATATTAACATGTTGCATGCATGCGTATTCACCTTCGTGACATTGTTTTGAGCAAATTGTGATTGAACCTATGTTTGTGTTTCGTTAGATTGCTCGGAGTGCGCTGAGGAGTACTGTTGTGTAGAGTGCTGCTCGGATCAAGGCAAGTTACACCTCTTGTTCATATATGTCCCAGTTTTGAATACTATGCATGTTTTTCTCTTCAAAGTAGTAGTATGCATGTGTAGGATTGTTTTGGTAGATCTTCTTGGAAATATTTTGCAAGTGCGATGATTTTATAGTATTCCATGATAGTTCTATACTTAGGATTTCTCCGTCCTATTAGGTTCCCCTGTTTCTGCTAAGTATTGCTTGTTATGCTATATATATACTAAGTACAGTTGGGGGGGGGGGTTCAAAAGACTCAAAATTTTGTAAGTATGAGAGCTCTCTCGAGCGAAATTTTCTTCTCAAAACCCCCTTCAAAATAAAACTAAGTTTTCTTCTGGGCGGAATGGTTGTCGGGTCAAAGAGTGGATATTTGGAGGAGGACGGCCGCCCAGAAATCAAAGAAGTCTGCCATGTTTCAGAATTCAGAAGCTTCTAGTGCAACCACAATACATATGGGCTCTGTCTTGGCTTAGTACTTAGTGGGAAACCTCACCGGGGCACCAATATCTAGAGGTTCTTGGCACGGTTGGATCCAGCTGGTAGAGGGGCTACTAAGGGAAGGCTTCGCCATGGCCTAGTCTGTAAAAGGACTTGATCATGGATTCTGGGGAAAGTGCACAACCTCTCGAGAGTATTGCAATCTGATCGATCAGCCGAGTTCACGGAAAAGAACATTTGAGCATCTGAAGGATGGAGCCTCTGAAAGATCTTCCTCTCTCTTTTCTAAACCTAAAGTTTTATAAACCCCAAGGCATGAGTAATATCGCCATTGGGTGGGATTTTGGGGACTTGGTGTGTAATATCCAAGTGCTAGGTTAATTGGACACTTGGTGAGTAATATCCTCGTGTTTCACTCGACCCTATATTACTTAAATAATGTTTACAAAGTAGGGTAAACTCTTCCTTTTTTCCTTCTTACTTAGCGAAAATTGGCCTTATGCAAAAGAATCCCAAAGCCTACACTTAGCCTTGCATGTAGAGATAGTCTTATTCTTTCCTTGGTGTAATTTGCCAATACATTCAAAGTATTGACCCAACTTGTTGGCTGCACGTCTTATGTGCAGAATCCGAAGACTGAAAGGTGCGTAGGGATCGCGGGTCTTCACGCAACTAGCCTGAGGCGTTGATGGACTCAAGTTTTACTTAGTTTCTGCTGTTCTATTTGAGCTAGCTATAAGCTATGCAAGTTGTAATAATTATACTCTAGATTATTCATGTAATAATGGCTTGTGTTTTACATGGTATTCATCAACTGTGAAGTGCTAGCTAATGATCCAGAGACTAGCATGTTAATCATAGTGACTTAGGATCCTTAACGATCTGAGGTCACAACAGATGGTATCAGAGCACAAAGTTGCCTGTAGGACGTGACCCTAGGATTGGAAACCACCTTTACCATTGTGTGTTTTTTCCTTCCATATTCTTCTAAGTTATTTATGTTCTTCTAGTAATTCTCTTCCTTATCACTTTGTGCCTAATTTTCATTCTCCTAACCTAAAGATGATGGCCTTCTACTACGACACCGCCGAAGACATCAAGTGCCTACGCTTTAGGGAATGCCTTCTGGACATCATCAAGACGTTGCAGTTGCCCATGCCGTCAATCAAGGGGAGTGAGTTGAGGAAGACGCACAAGGAAGGATGCTGGGCGATTGAAGTCATCCAACCGGGGCGCAACGAGTCTGAACCCAAGACAGAGGCCATTGTACTCAACGTCACCAGCGGCTCCAAGGAGAAAGGACTTAGCATCACCATGCATGATCTCATTGGACGCCTTTGTGGATGCCACCATGAAGAGGTTGAAGGCCACTACATCAAATTCTTTGGAAGACGTGATGAGAAGGGAGTTCCAATCGAGTTAACCCCGGAGGAAAGGAAGACATGCAAGCGTCGAAGGATCCAATATCAAGACTTGGAGTCCCACATCAACGATCTTGAGAAGGGGAGCTGCCTTGAGATCATGAGGAATGACGGGCTATGCGCCCTAGTCAAGGAGAAGGACGAGAAGATCGAGGAGCTGGAAGAGAAGATCAAGTCCCTAGGAGGGGACCTCACCACCCAAGACAAGAAGTTCGCTAATCAAGAGAAGAGGGTGCAGGATAAGAACAAGAGGATTAGGGAACAAAGTCTTGTGCTTGCAAAAAACGAGATGGAGTTCAAGAACTTTTCCACCATGTTGAAGGACCTGCGAGCAACCAAGAGGAGCTTGGAGGAGAAGATCACGCCCGTGACTATGGGGTCAAGCTTGATCAAGAAGCTGCAGAAGGAGAATAAGGAACTTCAAGAGAAGCTCGAAGCTGCTACCCAGGAGCTGCAAGAGGTGAAGGAACTTCAAGAGAGGCTCGAAGCTGCTACACCGGAGCCGCAGGAGGTGAAGGAACTTCAGGAGAAGCTTGAAGCCACGACGAAGGACATGGAGTTATACAAGTCACTGCTGGAGAAGGAAGGCTTCATTGTTGAGGATGAGGAAGTGGATGATGAGTAGAGTAGATAGTTGGACCACCTTTATCTCTATAGTCAAACGTTGTTCGCGATTGTAATGAGTACCAAAATTATTTTGGTTTAGTTAAACTTGCTTGAGTTGTGTTAAACTATGTGCTATGTGTGCCTTGCTTTTCTCATGTTTACATAAGGGTAGGAGTTTATTCCTTAGGCTTTCTATCTATTTATTAACATGTTTCCCAAACCCCACAGATGGAGAGACGTGGGAACAACAACAACAACAACATGCCCCCAGAGATAGCACAACTTCTGAACTCCCAGAATCAGCTGATCCAACTCCTCAGTCAAAACATGCAAAACAACAACAACAACCCGCCGCCTCCACCACCTCCACCGCCCCAACAGGATCACCTGACTCGGTTCTTGAGATTGAACCCTCCAATTTTCTCAAGTAGTTCTGAGCCAATTGTGGCAGATGACTGGCTCCGCACCACCAACAAGAAGTTAGACACCGTCCAAGTTGTTGGAGCTGATAGGGTGCGCTTTGCCGCGCACCAACTTGAGGGACCAGCTGCTGAATGGTGGGATAATTACCAGGTCACCTACCCTGATATTGAAGCTATCACCTGGAACCAGTTTGAGGCAGCCTTTCGTACTCATCACGTAGCCGCTGGTGTCATGTCACTAAAGATACGTGAGTTCCACGACTTGAAACAACTGCACCGCTCTGTCTCCGAGTATGGGGACCTTTTTAGCAAGCTGGCACGTTATGCACCTGATGATGTTTCCACTGATGCCAAGAGACAGGAGGAGTTCCTAAGGGGACTTAATGATGAGATATCCATTCAGCTTGTGGCTCTGAAGTTTGATAACTATCAGGAACTTCTAGACAGGGCAGTTGTGGTTGAAGCAAAGCAAAGGAGTATAGAGAACCGAAAGAGAAAGTCCACCTCACACAAGCACAACTCAGCCCCATATCAGAAGCAACACACTTCGTCACCACCACCCCACAACCACAACGGCCATAACCACAATGGTCATCGTCATGGAGGACATAACCCCAATGGCCATAAACACCACAATGGAAATGGCAATGGGAAAGATCTAAGTGAGGTGACATGCTTCAAGTGCAACAAGACAGGGCATTATGCAACTACTTGCCCCAAAAAGATGAAGAATGGGAATGGCAACGGACACAACCATGGCAATGGCAATGGTAATGGAAATGGGAAGAAGCCGAATCCATTCGTCAAAGCCATGGTGAATCATGGCTCCGTGGAGGATGCTCGTGAGGAACCTGACTCCGTGATTGGTAAGTTCAAGCTTAACTCCACCCCCGCAGTTGTTCTTTTTGATATTGGTGCATCGCATTCATTCATATCAAGGGTATTTGTGGATAGAGGCAAGATACCTACGGAGACTATTAGTACTCCCCTAAGGGTAAGTTCTCCTGGAGGAGAAATAGTGGCAAACTCTGGATGCCCTAGGTTAGAACTAAGGATTGGGGCACACATCTTTCCCACCAGCCTAGTCGTTCTGGAGTCACAAGGTTTAGACATAATTTTGGGCATGAATTGGATGACCGAATATGAGGGAGTCATAGATTGTGCCAAAAGGACTATCGCCCTCACAACTCTGGATAAGAAGAGAATCCGCTTTATGCACTCAAAGGAAGTATGGTGAACTCTCTTAAGGGGGTTAGTTTGGAGGATGTGCCAATCGTGAAGGAGTATCCAGATGTGTTTTCGGAAGAATTGCCAGGGATGCCTCCTGACCGAGACATCGAGTTTCTCATTGACTTGATGCCTGGTACTGGACCGATAGCAAAGAGACCATACAAGATGGATGTTGATGAGTTGAAGGAACTTAAGAAATAGCTTAGAGAGCAATTGGAAAAAGGCTTCATTCAACCAAGTGCGTCATCTTGGGGAGCGCCTGTCTTATTCGTGGAGAAGAAGGATAAAACCAAGAGACTAGTCGTGGACTACCGGTCGTTGAATGAAGTGACAATCAAGAACAAGTACCCTCTACCAAATATCAACGACCTGTTCGATCAATTAAAGGGAGCTAGTGTCTTCTCTAAGATTGATCTCCGATCAGGCTATTTCCAGTTAAAGATCCGGGAACAGGATGTACCCAAGACAGCCTTCACCACAAGATACGGATTGTATGAGTATACCGTGATGTCGTTTGGCCTAACAAATGCCCCAGCATACTTCATGACTCTGATGAACAAGGTGTTCATGGAGTACTTGGATAAGTTTATTGTGGTATTCATTGATGACATACTTATATATTCCAAGGACGAGAAGGAACATGAGAGACATCTGCGCCTAATTATGGAAAAGTTAAGGAACACAAGTTGTATGCCAAGTTTAGCAAATGTGAGTTCTGGTTAAAAGAAGTGGGATTCCTTGGTCATATTGTGTCAGCTAAAGGAGTTGCCGTGGACCCAAGCAAGGTAGCTTCCGTGACAGAATGGGAGTCACCTAAGAATGTGGGTGACATCAGGAGTTTCTTGGGCCTTGCAGGATATTACCGAAGGTTCATTGCAAACTTCTCCAAGATAGCAAAGCCTATGACAAAATTGTTGAAGAAAGAAAAGAAGTTCCAATGGGCCGAGGCATGTGAAGCAAGTTTTCATGAATTGAAGAAGTGCCTAGTAACAGCACCAGTTTTGTGTCTCCCTAACATCCAAAAAGATTTCCAAGTCTATTGCGACGCTTCTCGACAAGGACTTGGTAGTGTACTGATGCAAGATGGAAAAGTAGTGTCTTACGCCTCTCGGCAACTTAAGAACCATGAGAATAACTACCTCACGCACGATTTGGAACTAGCATCAGTTGTGCATGCGCTCAAGGTATGGAGACATTACCTCATGGGCAAACATTGTGATGTGTTCACGGATCACAAAAGACTTAAATACATCTTCACTCAAAAGAAATTAAATATGAGGCAAAGGAGATGGCTTGAGCTCATCAAGGACTATGACTTGGACCTGCAGTACCATCCTGGAAAGTCCAATGTTGTGGCTGACGCCCTAAGCATGAAGGTCTATGTAAATGGACTTACCGTGGGAGAACTTCCAAAGGATTTGTGTGAATAGTTCAAGGACCTCAGGTTGGAAATAGTTCCGGAGGGGTACTTAGCGACTATGGAGATAGTGCCAACGCTTCTGGACCAAATCAAAGAGGCCCAGAAGGGGGACAGAGAGTTGGAAGAAATAAAAGCTAATATAAGCAAGGGTAAAGCAAAAAGGGTTTCATACGGATGAACAAGGGACACTGGTATGAGAAGCGTTTGTGCGTTCCCGATGATCCCGATATCAGGAAGTTAATTCTTCAGGAAGCTCACGATTCGCCGTACTCAATTCATCCTGGTAATACGAAGATGTACATGGATGTGAAGGATAGATTCTGGTGGAATAACTTGAAAAGACAAATTGCTGAATACATCTCCTTGTGTGACGTGTGCAATAGAGTCAAGGCCGAACATCAAAAACCAGCAGGGCTGCTGCAGCCATTACCCGTGCCTGATTGGAAGTGGGACAAGGTAGGTATGGATTTTATCACAGGACTACCCCGGACTCGTTCTGGGTATGACTCCATCTGGGTAGTGGTCGATCACTTCACAAAGGTGACCCACTTTATTCCCGTAAAGACCACCTATACAAGTGCTAAACTTGCCAAGATTTATATGTCAAGGATCGTAAGTCTTCATGGTGTACCCAAGGGGATTGTCTCTGATAGAGGTACCCAATTCACCTCGAAGTTTTGGCGACAGCTACATGAGTCCCTAGGGACATGACTAGAGTTTAGTACTGCTTTCCACCTGCAAATAGATGGACAAACGGAAAGAGTTAACCAGATCCTGGAGGACATGTTAAGAGCCTGTGCACTAGACTATGGGTCTAGTTGGGATGATAATTTACCATATGCGGAATTCTCATACAATAACAGTTACCAAACTAGTATCAAGATGGCTCCATTTGAAGTTCTACATGGCAGAAAGTGTAGACTCCGCTGATATGGAATGGAGTTGGAGAGCTAGTTTGTTTGGACCTGAACTGATCAAGGATGCCGAAGAAAAAGTAAGATAGATTCAAGACAGGTTAAAAGTAGCCCAATCCAGACAAAAGAGTTATGCTGATTCCAAGCGCAGGGATGTAACTTACGAAGTGGGAGACCGTGCATATCTCCGAGTTTCACCACTACGAGGAGTTAAGAGATTTGGAATCAAGGGTAAGTTAGCACCCTGATTCATAGGGCCCTATAAGATTTTGGGTCGTAGAGGGGAGGTTGCATATCAGTTGGAATTTCCTGAAGTTTTAATTGTTCATGATGTATTCCATGTGTCACAACTAAGGAAGTGTCACCCGGAAATGGCTGAAACACCGCTAAAAGATACAGTTCCCTTAGATGAGGTTCAACTGGAAAACGATCTCACCTATGAGGAAAAACCCACCAAGATTCTGGAAAAAGCTGAGAGGATTACTCATACCAAGACTATCAGGTTTTGCAAAGTTCAATGGAATCACCATTCCGAGGAAGAGGCCACGTGGGAACGTGAAGAAGACCTGAAGAAAGAACACCCACACCTATTTGCTAACCAACCTGAATCTCAGGGACGAGATTCTTCTTAAGGGGGGTAGGTTTGTAACATCCCAAATTTTACGATTGTAGATGTTACTAGTAGCGTGCATCATATCATTGCATCATGGCATCACACAATAAGAAGCTGCATCAAATATTTTTTCCCTAAACTCTATAGTCATATAAAGACAAAGAAAGGGGTTAAACAAAATCAATCCTCCTAAAACCTTGCAAAAGTGTTATTTGATAACCACATACTAATCGTCGTCGTCGTCAAGTCCTCGCCGCAGCGGTAAGTTCCCTCCGTCCCCATCCGATAGATCGCGATCCGGCGGTGGAGATCAGCCTGTCCCAGCGAAGGGGTATCGCCCAACCGCGTCACGCCGCGTGGCACGCCAATGTCAGCCGCCGTGTCAGCAGCGCGTGCTAGCGGGGCAAATCCCGCGCGGCCACTTGTCGCTTCCGTGGCTGCCCACCTGTAATTATTTTCTTAAATAGGCAGAAAATACTTTAATCTTGTAAAATTCATAGTAATTCGAATACTTGGCCGAAAAATGCGTATAATATACCGTTGGATTCGTAAAATTGAGTAGAACACAGATCTACAATAATATTGCTGGTTTACTGCAGCAATCTTGCAGTAGGATTTAAAGTTTAGATTAGAGTATTTTAATTCTAGAAAAATATCCATAGATCCGTTTTAGTTCATTCTTGTTGAGTTATCTTTGTATCTATGAGACCTTCTGTGGAAAATTGTTATAACTTGCTTAGAGTGTTCAGATCTGCTTCGAGGTAGATTGGAGGTGTAGATCTATTTCTGAGCTTGATTATTCAGGTATTAACCCAAAATACTTAAAATCTGTGGGAAATCGATACTAGTGACATCCCCAACTCAACAACACCCCAGAATAAAACCCTTGGTAGAAATTGAATCCATCCTTGCATATTAACATGTTGCATGCATGCGTATTCACCTTCGTGACATTGTTTTGTGCAAATTGTGATTGAACCTATGTTTGTGTTTCGTTAGATTGCTCGGAGTGCGCTGAGGAGTACTGTTGTGTAGAGTGCTGCTCGGATCAAGGAAAGTTACACCTCTTGTTCATATATGTCCCAGTTTTGAATACTATGCATGTTTTTCTCTTCAAAGTAGTAGTATGCATGTGTAGGATTGTTTTGGTAGATCTTCTTGGAAATATTTTGCAAGTGCGATGATTTTATAGTATTCCATGATAGTTCTATACTTAGGATTTCTCCGTCCTATTAGGTTCCCCTGTTTCTGCTAAGTATTGCTTGTTATGCTATATATATACTAAGTACAGTTGGGGGGGGGTTCAAAAGACTCAGAATTTTGTAAGTATGAGAGCTCTCTCGAGCGAAATTTTCTTCTCAAAACCCCCTTCAAAATAAAACTAAGTTTTCTTCTGGGCGGAATGGTTGTCGGGTCAAAGAGTGGATATTTGGAGGAGGACGGCCGCCCAGAAATCAAAGAAGTCTGCCATGTTTCAGAATTCAGAAGCTTCTAGTGCAACCACAATACATATGGGCTCTGTCTTGGCTTAGTACTTAGTGGGAAACCTCACCGGGGCACCAATATCTAGAGGTTCTTGGCACGGTTGGATCCAGCTGGTAGAGGGGCTACTAAGGGAAGGCTTCGCCATGGCCTAGTCTGTAAAAGGACTTGATCATGGATTCTGGGGAAAGTGCACAACCTCTCGAGAGTATTGCAATCTGATCGATCAGCCGAGTTCACGGAAAAGAACATTTGAGCATCTGAAGGATGGAGCCTCTGAAAGATCTTCCTCTCTCTTTTCTAAACCTAAAGTTTTATAAACCCCAAGGCATGAGTAATATCGCCATTGGGTGGGATTTTGGGGACTTGGTGTGTAATATCCAAGTGCTAGGTTGATTGGACACTTGGTGAGTAATATCCTCGTGTTTCACTCGACCCTATATTACTTAAATAATGTTTACAAAGTAGGGTAAACTCTTCCTTTTTTCCTTCTTACTTAGCGAAAATTGGCCTTATGCAAAAGAATCCCAAAGCCTACACTTAGCCTTGCATGTAGAGATAGTCTTATTCTTTCCTTGGTGTAATTTGCCAATACATTCAAAGTATTGACCCAACTTGTTGGCTGCACGTCTTATGTGCAGAATCCGAAGACTGAAAGGTGTGTAGGGATCGCGGGTCTTCACGCAACTAGCCTGAGGCGTTGATGGACTCAAGTTTTACTTAGTTTCTGCTGTTCTATTTGAGCTAGCTATAAGCTATGCAAGTTGTAATAATTATACTCTAGATTATTCGTGTAATAATGGCTTGTGTTTTACATGGTATTCATCAACTGTGAAGTGCTAGCTAATGATCCAGGGACTAGCATGTTAATCACAGGGACTTAGGATCCTTAACGATCCAAGGACGCAACATCTTCTCACAAACCACACATGGATCCACCGGTGTCATTGCATTTCTGTTCTTTTTACTAACAACAACTGGAGTCATTGCATGTGTGTTCTTTTCACATACCACATATGGATCCACTAGTGTCATTGAAATGTGTGTTCTTTTTAGAGACCACACATGGATCCACTAGTGTCATTGCATGTGTGTTCTTTTTACTAACAACAACTGGAGTCATTGCATGTTTGTTCTTTTCACATACCACATATGGATCCACCTGTGCCATTGAAATATGTGTTATCTTCAGAGACCACACATGGATCCACCAGTGTCATTGCATGTGTGTTCTTCTCATGAACCTGACACAGTGTCATTGCATGTCTGTTCCTCTCACAAACCACACATGGATCCACCAGTGTCATTGGATGTGTGTTCTTCTCATGAACCACACCCAGAGTCATTGCATGTCTGTTCTTTTCACATTCCACCTATGGATCCACTAGTGTCATTGCATGTGTGTTCTTCTCATTAACCACAACTAGAGTCATTGCATGTGTGTTGTCTTCAGAGACCACACATGGATCCACAAGTGTAATTGCTTGTGTGTTCTTTTTACTAACAATAACTGGAGTCATTTCATGACTATTCTTTTCACATACCACATACGGATCCACCAGTGTCATTGAAATCTGTGTTCTCTTTAGAGACCACACATGGATCCACCAGTGTCATTGCATGTGTGCTCTTTTTACTAACAACAACCAGTGTCATTGCATGCCAGTTCCTCTCACAGACCACACATGGATCCACCAGTGTCATTGCATGTGTGTTCTTCTCATGAACCACAGCTAGAGTCATTGGATGTGTGTTCTTTTCATGAACCACAGCTAGAGTCATTGCATGTGTATTCTTCTCACAAACCACATAACGATACACTAGTGTCATTGCATGTGTGTTCTTCTCATGAACCACATCTAGAGTCATTGCATGTCTATTCTTCTCAAAAACCACACATGGATCCACCAGTGTCATTGCATGTGTGTTCTTCTCATGAACCACACCCAGTGTCATTGCATGTTTGTTCCTCTCATGAACCACAACTAGAGTCATTGCATGTCTGTTCTTCTCACAAACCTCATATGGATCCACCAGTGCCATTGCATGTCTAATCTTTTCATGAACCACACCTAGTGTCATTGCATGTTTGTTCTTATCATAAACCACATATGGATCCACCAGTGTCATTGCATGTGTGTTCTTCTCATGTACCACATCCAGAGTCATTGCATGTCTCTTTGTCTTACAAACCACATAACGATACACCTGTGTCATTGCATGTGTTTTCCTTTCATGAACCACACCCAGTGTCATTGCATGTGTGTTCTTTTCATGAACCACACATGGATCCACCAGTGTCATTGCATGTGTGTTCTTTTCATGAACCACACCCAGAGTCATTGCATGTCTGTTCTTCTCACAAACCACATATGGATCCACCAGTGTCATTGGATGTGTATTCTTTTCATGAACCACACCCAGTGTCATTGCATGTGTGTTCTTCTCACAAACCACACATGGATCCATCGGTGTCATTGCATGTCTGTTCTTTTTACTAACAACAACTGCAGTCATTGCATGTGTGTTCTTTTCACATACCACATATGGATCCACCAGTGTCATTGAAATGTGTGTTCTCTTCAGAGACCACACATGGATCCACCAGTGTCATTGCATGTGTGTTCTTCTCATTAACCACAGCTAGAGTCATTGCATGTGTGTTCTCTTCGACCACAACTAGAGTCATTGCATGTGTGTTCTTTTCACAATCCACCTATGGATCCACCAGTGTCATTGCATGTGTGTTCTTCTCATTAACCACAACTAGAGTCATTGCATGTGTGCTCTCTTCAGAGACCACACATGGATCCACTAGTGTCATTGCATGTGTGTTCTTTTTACTAACAACAACTAGAGTCATTTCATAACTATTCTTTCACATACCACATATGGATCCACCAGTGACATTGAAATGTTTGTTCTCTTCAGAGACCACACATGGATCCACCAGTCTCATTGCATGTGTGCTATTTTTACTAACAACAACCAGAGACATTGCATGTCTGTTCTTCTCACAAACCACACATGGATCCACCAGTGTCATTGGATGTGTATTCTTCTCATTAACCACAGCTTGAGTCATTGCATGTGTGTTCTCTTCAAAGACCACACATGGATCCACTAGTGTCATTGCATGTGTGTTGTTTTTACTAACAACAACTGCAGTCATTTCATGCGTGTTCTTTTCACATACCACATATGGATCCACCAGTGTCATTGAAATGTGTGTTCTCTTCAGAGACCACACATGGATCCACCAGTGTGATTGCATGTGTGTTCTTTTTACTAACAACAACTGGAGTCATTGCATGTGTGTTATTTGAACATACCACATATGGATCCACCAGTGTCATTGAAATGTGTGTTCTCTTCAGAGACCACACATGGATCCACCAGTGTCATTGCATGTGTGTTCTTTTTACTAACAACAACTAGAGTCATTGTATGTGTGTTTTTTCACATACCACATATGGATCCACCTGTGTCATTGAAATGTGTGTTCTCTTTAGAGACCACACATGGATCCACCAATGTCATTGCATGTGTGTTCTTTTCATGAACCACACCCAGTGTCATTGCATGTTTGTTCCTCTCACAAACTACACATGGATCCACCAGTGTTATTGCATGTGTGTTCTTCTCATGAACTACAGCTAGAGTCATTGGATGTGTGTTCTTTTCATGAACCACAACTAGAGTCATTGCATGTGTGTTCTTCTCACAAACAACATAAGGATACACTAGTGTCATTGCATGTGTGTTCTTCTCATGAACCACATCTAGAGTCATTGGTATGTGTGTACTTTTCATGAACCATAGCTAGAGTCATTGCCTGTGTGTTGTTCTCACAAACCACATAAGGATATACCAGTGTCATTTCATGTGTGTTCTTCTCATGAACTACATCTAGAGTCATTGCATGTCTGTTCTTCTCACAAACCAGATATGGATCCACCAGTGTCATTGCATGTGTGTTCTTCATGAACCATAGCTAGAGTCATTGCATGTCTGTTCTTCTCACAAACGACACAAGGATCCACCGGTGTCATTGCATGTCTGTTCTTTTCATGAACGTCATCCAGTGTCAATGCATGTGTGTTCTTATCACAAACCACACATGGATCCACCAGTGTCATTGCATGTCTACTCTTTTCATTAACCACAGTTAGAGTCATTGCATGTGTGTTCTTTTCACAAACAACATATCACCAGTGTCATTGCATGTGTGTTCCTCTCATAAACCACATATGGATCCACCTAGTGTGATTGCATGTGTGTTCTTCTCACAAACCACATAAGGATCCACCAGTGTCATTGGATGTGTGTTCTTTTCATAAACCACATATGGATCCTAACCTTAGCCCCCCAATGGATCCACGGTTAGACCAAGTCTTCTGGAAGGCACGCCCTAACACAGTTGTTCTGCTTGAAGATTGTTACATACCGTTCGATCAGGGCGCTTGGGCGATTGGGATGGTCTTCATGAGAGCGATCCGCGAGTAGTCTGTTCTGCGGCATGATTGGCCACGCTTGCTCTGGACAAACTGGTAACACGGGCGCTCCCCTGTTGCGAGTGTCATGAGTCATGAGTTCAGTTGGCCATATCCCAGTGTCACGTCCCCATTACTTCTCTTCCTCCCTGTACTTCTCTTTCTTCCCCTCGAAGCCACTTTCCCCACTTCACTCCCATCCCGCCGTAGCCGCACACCGATGGCGCCTCAATCCTAATCCCCTCTCCGGCAGCCACCCCCTCCCCTCTCGCCATGTGTTCAAGGGGAGACGGCGAGGAAACGCGTCGTGACGACAGAGACGGTGATTTTGATGTGAGTCGTCTCATCTCTATCTCTATCATTTGTGGCCAGTTATCTATTCTTTGAGCTAGATCTACTCTGTTTACTCATGCGCATATGATGTGTTAGGCCAACCAGACGATGTATGACTCTGACTATCACGGTTTAGTGGATGAAGACAGTCCTCTGCTATGTAAACATGGACATGTGCCCGCTAAATTTGTAGCGTTCGAAGCACGAAATGCAGGCAAGATGTTTCTACGGTGTCAAGGACATCATGCAATGATGCAAAGAGGAAGTTGCGGTGTTGTCAAATGGGTAGATCCAGAGTGGCCCAAATCGATGCTGAAAACGCTGGACAAACTATGGGATATGACTGTTGAGTTGAAAGAATCCGTAGTCAGCTCACTTCTTGACAGTGTTGAGATGAAGCTATGGGACCCAATTGACACGACCAAGCTTAACCGAGATCTTAGGAGGGTGCAAGACAAGGTTAGCAAAGTCGAGAAGGAGAGGGACGTGGCGTTGGGCCTGAAGGCTAAAGCAGAGCAAGAACTGACTCAAGCAAGGAATGATCTTCTCTAGGCCAAAGTCTTGCAGTTCACAACTACGAGTATTGACAAGTGCATGAGGAAAAATACAGAGAAACAATTGAAGCTGTGCAAGGAAGATGCTAAAAGGAAGGAGCAGACGAATCGATCCTTGCTCTCACAGGAAGATGCGCATCGGGCTAAGATTAGGAAGATCAAGGAGATGTGTAATAACTAGTTCTATTGAGCTTGAGCTCCATGCCTTTTAAGTTGTAATAGTAGTACTTGTTGACCTAGCGGTCTGAACTAGTGGTCCCGGAGTCCTGGGAGGAAAAAAATTGCTCTCCCGTTAGTCTGTCTTAACCCTGCATCACTTCCTTTTGTTTGATCATGGTGGTATTTTAACATCGGTGGTTTGTTTAAACGTAATCTACATGGATTGTGATGCATGCAAGTGGCACAACCATAATTTATAAAGTGGAAGCACGTACACCCGGTTAATGGAGATCCGGGAGCTTCGCCAGACGCAGGGGCTGCAGGAGCAGGGAGGCGGTGAGATAGACGTGCTCAAGCGGCTGGGCATTATCGGTTGCCATTGTTGTTTATGTTGCCACATCGTTGTGCAACATCTGAAATAAGTTGCTGCTTCATGGAGTGTAGCAACTTAAATAATTTATTTATGTGCCACTTACATTCCATCGAATTTGGAGACCTCTTGCCTCAGCAATCGTGGAACCGTTATTGCATGTTTTTAGATAGCAGTGGCACAATCACAATTTCGGATTCAACTACTGACTCGGGCATTTACAAACCATAAGTCGCGGTACATTTTACTCAGAGAACGTGGGTAGATTGTTTTGCCCAGCAAAGTACCACACACAGAGCTCCAGAATTTAACCGAATTACATATATAGGTTCAAGTTCAATACATTACTATGCATCTTCATTGCCAGCAGCCTTCTTCTGTAGCCTGGGTACCAAGCATTCACGTCCACTGGCTTCTTCATTTCCTGCCTTATTCCTCTTCCTCGATGCCAATTTTCTTAGCTTCACATACTGTGCATCACCAGGACAATGGGCACCAGAATCGTGCCCAGTATCATCTTTCCACTCGTTTTTAATTTCTTCGGGCAGCCAAATGATTGACTCGGCAGTCATGTTTCTAACCTTGCGGCGCTTCTTGTCAAAGAAACAAGACTGTTCCATAACTGCCCAATATCTACAGAGTAAATAAAACAAAAATTACAACTCAGCACAAACATGCGAACCCCAAGAGACCTTTGCTTACCAGGAGCTAATTGGGTTTGAGCAACCACCCTGTCCAAGAATAGAAGGGCGACTCCCAGTTGCAGCAGCTTCCACATCCAGTACATCACATTTCAGCTCAAACATGGCAGCCGAAGCATACCTTTTCATCAACCCAATTAGCTGACTTTCACACGTTATAGGAACCATGATGCCACGTTCATCCATGAAGCTGAACTTTGCAGTCTGCTTCGGCCATAATTCATCATGATTACACAAAGCAGCAACCATACCAGATATAGCGCAGATCCGCGCAAGCGCTTCTTCCATCATGATACAATGGTGTCCATACCACTTGCCCTTAGAGTCGTACCTGAAGAGGACTACCATAACCAGGTAAGGGTGGTCCGCAAAGATCCCACTTGACAGAAAACTATGGACAAAATATGTTTGTCAGCGTTGGGATAACAAACAATTTTAGGTTCAGTAGCCAGCTAGCAGTTAAAATTAGTGTGAATAGCAAAGAGAAGGGTAGCTCACCCGCTTGTAGCCAGAACTTCTTCTTCCTTGGTAGTAGGATCTGCCATCCTCCGAGCTGCTCGGCTCGTGGGAAGTGGAGGCAGGCTAGAGCCTCGCAACGGCGGGTACGGCATGTGCCATTGGAGCTCGGGATCAGCGACTGAGTGCAGCAACTGGGCGCAGCAACTTGGCACCGGAAGTCAAATGCCCGAAGGGATGGTCCTGCCTGGAGGGTGGATTCTAACGCCGCCGGTGCTAGGGGAAAGGTGGGAATGGATTTGTAAAATTAGTCAACGCATCTAATCCACTTAGTTACTCGATTTTCCTAAGAGGTTTCCGCGTTGGCGCTCACGTCACGGATAGATGACCAACATGAGGGTCCCGACCGTCTACTTCACGGGGCAGTTTAATGGAATGTTTGAATTTGGCAGGGGTGAGATGAGTTTGCCTCGAAATGGCCCCTCTTAGTAGTTGGCGGCCCAACATTTCGAAACGTGGCAATTTTAGGCAATTTAGGTACCGCCATGCGCTCGCCTACGAACTTTGGTATCGCAGACAAACAGGCCCCTTCTCGGCACCCCTCGACAAAGAACCCGATTGCCTGGCTCTCTAGGATGCCCTCACAGGTGTTGCGCAGCTCCGTCCACCTGGCGAGGTACTCAAGGTCTCACTCGTGGTCACCCTGGACGCACAAGGCCAGGTCGCGCGGGCGGCCCGGACGCTTGTACGTGCCATTGAAGTTGCGAATAAACAACTTCTCGAAATCTGGCCAGGCGTTGATGCTGTTGGGCGCGAGGATGTTGAACCATGTCCTCGTTGCCCCGGTTAGCACGAGGGGGACGTAACGCACGGTTGTGTGCTTGTTCCCATGGCTGATGCCGACTGTCGTGGCGTAGTCGGTCAGCTAGTCCTCTGGCTTCATACTGCTATCATACTTGGGGGTATCCCAGTGTAGGGTAAACTTATCCGGAAATGGCTCGTTCCATATGCGAGGTCTGAAACAAACTGTCCTGGTGGAGACTTCCTCTTCCGGGACGCGTTCTTGAGCGAGGAGCTCGATGCAGTTGCGGGCATCCGGACAATCCGGGTTGGGCGCTCCTACCCGGTCAGAGATACGAGAACCGGTAGGTCGTGGCGCTCCGGTTGGCAGAGGGGGCGGTGGTGGGTTGATGTTCACCGTCTGCTCCTAACGCGGCTGGCCCTTGTTGCTAGAGCTGCGGTGCATGCTGCGGGCCTTAGCTGGAGGGGAGGACGCCTGCTGGGTCTCGCGGGGTGCGCCCTTTCTGTTGTCGAGCGGCTTGCTTCCCCTGGAGTAGCTGGGGTCCTCGTGCATCTGCCGGATGGCATCAGCCTGCTCGTCAGCGACCCGGAGGAGCTCATGTACCCGAGCATGCTGCCGGTCTCGCTCCTCGCCCTCCAAGTTGGGTAGATCATCTGTCGTGGCTCGCGCCGCGCGCAGGTTCTTAATGGGCATGTTGTAGGTGGGCCAGATGAGGGCCGATGGCAGATCCGGCTCGCTGTCCCTTTCCATCCTTCCACCAAGCTCGCCGCCTCGATGTCACACTTTCCTGCGCCGGCTCGGCTCCGTGGTAGCCGGAGTGTGGCCATGGGCGCGATCGTACTTGCGCTAGGTGATGTCGATCTACTTCTTGGCCACAGCCAGCTCGATGGCTTCTTGCAGGAGAAGCTGTCTCTCCATGGTGAAGTTGGCCTCCGCCTCCTCCGGGTTGTCCCCGAGGTTAACCGGCATTAGGAGTCGGTCGATGGCCTCTAACACCGGGTTCTTCGACTATGGAGGGGCGGAAGTTTTGACCTCGTCCACACCCTGCTCCCGGGGACGGCGAGGTTGGGAGCTAGAGCCGGCGATCATGACCACGACACTGCGAGGAGCGACGGAGGCACCACTGCCGAGGTGCAGCGGCTCCGTGATGGAGACGATCTTGATACGTTGCTAACGTATCTATAATTTTTGATGTTCCATGCTTGGTTTTTATTTACTTTCTTATGTTTTGTCCACACTTTGGAGTACTTTTTATACACTTTCTTGGACTAACCTATTAACAAGATGCCACAGTGCCAACTGCCTGTTTTCTACTGTTTTTGGTTCCAGAAAAGTCAGAAAATGAATATTCTTGGAATTGGACGGGACAAAAGCCAAAGTCAGTATTTAACCGAGGGGGACACGGAGCCAGAATACGAGACGGAGAGGGGCTAGAGGGCCGCCACAGCACCTGGCCGCAGGGCCAGGCCTGACCTGCGCCAGGGGGTGGTGTGGCCGCCTAGGGCACCCCCTCGGCCTCCCTTTCGCCTATAAGATGCCTCCGATACAGAAACCCTAAGTACCCGATCAAAATTCCACGAAAGAGTCTGTAGCCGCCGTCATCTCCATCCCTAGATCAGGATGGATCTAAAGCTCTTCCCTGCACCCTGCTGGAGGAGAGAATTCACCCTGCAGGCCTTCTTCATCACCATGCAAGCCTCCGGTGTGATGCGTGAGTAGGTCATCCTTGGACTACAGGTCCATGTAGTAGCTAGATGGTTGGTTCTTCTCCTTTGTGCTATCATGTTTAGATCTTGTGAGCTCCGTTTATGATCAATATCTTCTATTTGTAATCCTACATGTTGTGTTTGCGGGGATCCAATGGATATTGAGATGCTATTTAAGATTGATTATTGATTCTATCATGTCTTTGTTATTTGTGATCTTGCATGCTCTCTATTGTTAGTAGATATCTTGGCCAAGTAGATGCTAGCAACTCCAAGAGGGAGTATTTATGCTCGATAGTGGGTTCATGCATCTAGTAATCTGGGGAAGTGACAGAAATATCTAAGGTACTAGATGTGCTGTTGCTACTAGGGAGAAAACAACAATCCTTTGTTCATAGAACAATCGTATTGTTTACTTTACATGCAATGCGTAATGCAATTATCTGTTACTTGTAACTTAAAACTGGAGGGGGTTTGGATGATAACCTGAAGGTGGATTATTAGTCATAGATGCAGTTGGATTATAGTCTATGTATAATGTTGTAATTCCCAATCAAATCTCATTGGAGTCAAGATGATTAGTATATGCATGTATGCTTTCTCGATGTTTGTCAATTTCCCCGCTGTAATTTGTTCACCCAACATGTCATCTATCTTAAGGAGAACCACCACTAGTGAACTATGGATCCCGATCCTTTCTTTTACCATCAATCTACAACTGTTTACTATTTTCTGTTTACTTTCTACAAGCTATTACTTTCTTCCACCCAATACGTTTAATCCTTTGTTTTCAGCAAAACAGGTGAGATTGACAACCTCACTGTAAGTTGGGGGCAAAGTTCTGTGGTTGTGTTGTGCAAGATTCCAAGTTGGCAACAACACATGGGAGGTGTTTCCTTGCTCCTACTGGTTCGATAACCTTGGTTTCATAACTGAGGGAAAACTTGCTGCTGTGCTCATCATACCTTCCTCTTGGGGTTCTCTAACAAGCTCGATGTGTTGAGCCAATAATCAAGCTTTTTCTGGCACCATTGTCAGGGACTAAAGAATAAGAAGCTCTCACGTCAACCACGCACCATCAAGCTTTTTCTAGCACCGTTACCGGGGAGTCAAGGACATCTTCACAAGGGGAGTCCCTCATAACCAATATTTTTACTTTGTTTTATTTTTTTGCTTAGTTTATTTTTGCTTTGTTTGCTTGTTCTTTTTATCACAAATATAAAAAATTAGTTCCTACTATAGTTGTTATTTTCGTTGGTCTGTTATTGTCTTGCTTTATCATGCTTTCTATCAACGGTTAGTTTCTTTGAAACTGAATCTAATTAGCAAGGTGGGTTCATGGAAGAACAAAAATATTATTATAAGAAACACCATTTGTCACAAAAAGGGAAACACTTATGGGAACAAATTGATAAATTGTATACCATTGCTAGAAACATGTGCTCTACTTATAATGTTACTTATTGCTTTGATAAATCTTGTTGCTATAAGAGGTATAAATACCTCCCTTTTCAATGTGAGGATAATGATGATGTTACCATATCTTCTTATGTTAAGGGAAATTATGACTTTTATGATGTGGAACAAATTGAAGAATTTATTGCTTGGAAGGGTTCATTCGAACTAGCTTATTTGCTTGAAAATATTGACGATGCACCTTATAAATATGAGGTTTATGATATACTTAAATTTTTCTTTGATAATTACAAGGAACAAAATGGCTATATACTTGAATATCTTAATATATGCTCTCCACCAGCGGAAGAGACTAATGCCTTGCAGGAGCCTATGGAATAAGAAACTGCTGAAACTAGAAGCTCATTGGATGAAAAAGAGGAGGAGAGTGATGATCAAGAGGAGGAAGAATGGATCTACCCATTCCTACCTTCTAATGAGAGTAACTCTTTACCCCTTACATTATTTGATTGTCCCCCATGCTTACCAAAGGAGGATGAATGTTATGTTCCTATGGGTTCTTTTGAAAATGTTTATAATAAAGCTCTAGATGATGGTCCTATATTGGTTGATAATATTAACTGTACTACTATTGAAAATGAGATTGATCAGTCATCTTGTCATAAATTCGTTAAAAGTGGGTTTGAAGGTTTTAATCCCACTATTTTTGAGCTTGATAAAAATTATGTGTTTGTAGATCATGAAAAGCATGTTTTATGTGATAGTTATATTGTTGAGTTTATTCATGAGGCTACTGAAAATTATTATGAGAGAGGAAAATATGGTTGTAGAAGTTTTCATGGTACTGCAACACCTCTCTATGTGCTGAAAGTTTTGAAGTTACCCTTGTTCTATCTTCCTATGCCTGTCACTTTGTTCTTTGTGAATTTATTTGCATACAATATTCCTATGCATAGGAAGTGGGTTAGACTTAAATGTGTTTTGAATTTTCTTCTTGATGCTCTCTTTTACATCAATTCATATTTTCTATGTGAGCATCTTCTCAAACTATCATGCCTAACTTAAAGGCATTAAAGAAAAGTACTTATTGGGAGATAACCCAAAAGTTTTAGATGAGTCTTGGATGTTATTACTTTAGTAATAACCGCTCTTTATCCTTTTTATTTGCTTTTTGTGCCAAGAGTAACCTCTAATGAGAGAGAAGTAATGCTTGGGAAAGTTGCTGTCCCGAAACAGATTTTTGTGCTTCACTGTAAAAATTCGTGTAAAATCTCTGTTCGTCTTTTTGAGGCGTGAATTTTTGTGCTTCTGCCCCAGTTTGTTATCTAACTTTCTTTACTTGAACACTTTTCGATTTGAGCAACAGAAGGTCTTCGAAATAAATGGCCTTTACCTGCTGGTCTGTTTTGACAGATTTCTGCCATTATTTGCATTTGCTTCTTGTTGGTTCCTTTTTAAGTTCTCTTTGGGGAATTGAGCTTTTTGAGGGAAGTGGTTCAGTAGCTTGTGTTTTAATGGAAGTTCTATTGTTGTTTAAACTGAACCCAAAGACTTATTATCTTGAGTGCACTAATGTTGCTAATAAAGATTGTGTGAAGTTTTGTATGAAGGCAAAAATTTCAGGTGTATGGAGAGAATGATGTAATGAGATGAAGAATGGACAAAATCTCAAGCTTGGGAATGCCCCGCGTGTCACCCCAAGAAATATCCAAGAAGTACAAGCATAAAAGCTTGGGGATGTCCAAGGCATCCCCTCCTTCATCAATAAAAATCCCAGGTTTCTTCCAAACACTTCATTTTTATTGTTTCATGCACAGTTGTGTTGTTCTTGGAGCGTCTTTGTTTTTGTTTTTCGTTTGCTTGGTTTTCTTATTTTGCTTGAATAAAATTGGTTGGGCCCCTCTTTCATACCTTAGTTTTCAAATAGTTTGGTTTGGATTGGAAAAGAGTAGGAAAGTTCATGCTTAAGTGGTAAAGAGAGCTTGTTTTTGACTGTGGCCCATGCTTTGTCATGTCATGCTTAATATTTTTTTGGCTTTATGCTTAGTGATCTTTGCTATAGCACGACATGTTATAAAAAATGGAGATTGTTAAATGTGCCTTGAAAGAATCATGCGTTGTTTTAGCATATTAAAGCATAGTATTGTGGTATTCTCCTTTGATGCTTTATTTGGGTTGACTTGGCACATTCTCACACCATGTTATGACTATACCAAGTCACCATTGCCTTTTGTTGGAAATATGCCCTAGAAATAAATAGTAGTAAGGACTATTATCATATTTCATATAGTTTATGATTAAGTTTTATATCATGCTATAACTGTATTGAGTGGAAACATCAATACACGTGTGATATACAAACAAACCAGGGGTTCCCAATGAAACTCTAGTCACTGGTTCATTGGTCAACAGATGATCATGTTTCCTGATCATGTCGCATTTATGCCAGTTGGAAATGAGGTCATCTCATTCTGAGAATAAGATGATGAACCAATACCCAACCTAAACATCATGATTCGATCATGTCACGAAGTTCAAGTTACGATGATTAGAAATGGATCCTCGTAGACTATTCCTTAGACCGTGAGGCTATATCAATCACTATCTCCCGAGAGTGCTTAGAGCATCAAATGCCATCTGGTAAAACGATGGTTATAAAGGTGTGTTCAGGTATTCGGAGGAAACCATAGAGGCAATATATGTCAAGAGCGGGATTTGTCCGTCCATGTGATGGGAAGATACTCAAGGGCCCACTCGGAGAAGTTATATCCAATAGCTGCGCAACGTGTGATTAGATCACGGGGATATCACTTGTCGGAACAAGTCAAGTAGCATTGTTCAGTAACGAGATTGAACACAACATGGTGATGTCATTGATCAGATCTCGGGCAATGCAAGTATCGAGACACAAAGGGAATAAGACACGACTGTCCCGGTTCAAACGACGAAAGATCTTCATGGAACGCACAGGGGTCACATGGCCATCCAGGTCCCTCTGTTGATCATTGGTGCGGGAGTGTCCCAACCATGTCTGGAGTGTTCCCGAACCATGGGGTATCACGCTTAAGGGCTTGATGATGCTTAGAGAGCATTTATAGGATCAGTAGAATCACCGAAGAAAAGAAGGGAGAAAACCGGAAGGGTTTCGGTAAGTCCGGAGGATGTCCGGAGTGGAGGTGGAAGGTGTTCCATGGCCACGGAGATTGAATAATATGTGAATGAATGTTAAATGTTGATTTAATCATTTATTCAGAATTATTTAATAAAGAGAAAATCAATTAAAGGTCAAAAAGGCTTAATGGGCCAATTTTCAGAGGGAGAAGGCCCATTAGGGAAAGGAGAGAGGGAGAAGGGGCAAGGGGGCTGACCGGCTGGGCCTAGCCCCCCGCGCAGGGCCCACTAGGGGCTGGCCGGCGGCCTCCCCTCCCCCTTATCTCCTTTAGTCCCACCCCCGGACTTGAGGGGAGGTAGTACCTCCCCTCCCCCTATATATAGTGGGGTATTTGGCCTAGAAAAATACACCCAATAATCAATAAAGGTCTCCCCACTTTTGGGAGGACCTCTAATTGATATTTTCTCTCTCCCCCTCTCTCTCTCTCGTGACCGTGGTCCCAAGTTTGGACTGCGCGAGCGAGAGACATCTTCACCGCGGAGCGTCGTCGCGCTGCGGGATTCGGATCCAGGAGCTCTACTTCTGCAACTGCTGCTGGATCGGGGAAGCGGGAGTCATCATCAGGCACCGGACGTGTGTAACTCCCCGCGAGGTGTCGCACTTGAGGCACTCAAGTCGTTGGATCCAGAAGGAGCGCAAGGACTTCATCACGACCTTGAGATCGACTTCAGCTCGTCTACATCAACCACGCTCTCCTGAGCGTTGACAACGCTTTTCGGTCTTCAAGGGTAAGTTCGCGAAAAGCCCCTCCCATTACTATATTACTAATAGATAGGTCCTGGCAGCTTCAGGGGTTCAGGGGCGTAGAGTAAAATTTATTGTTTTTATGCGCGGAACCCCTATAGTGGTATCAGAGCCAGATCTATGCGTAGTAATGCTAGTACGGGTAGAACACACGAGCCGTAGCGTGTGGGCGTTGATCTTTTAGTTGTTACCCTCCCACGTGTACTTGTGTATACCGCAGTAATGCTTGATGAAATGGCCCCCAACCGACTTTACGCATTCATTCGCGAGACTAGTCCACGCTTGACATACGGCTTGTACCGTATAAAGTGGCTTAGGGGGGTGTCTATCTCTCTCGCATTAGTTGGTATACCATTTGCAACGGAGGGCCCCGAAAGGGGTGTAGTAGAGACAACTACTTGGTCAGTGTTGTGCTGAAAGTTCGTAGGTAAGAACGGTTCTTGTGCGAAAGCCCATTCAGCCACGTAAAACATCCAAAGATAAAGTAGAGGCGTCAGTGTTTTGCAGGGGGGCATTGCTTGGTGATATGGTTGTCACAAAGGTAAAGTAATTACCTTTTGTTGTATAGTAGTAGATAGTCATGGTAAGGACAAACTACCACGCCGGAATGACATCGGTATCCTAGTGTCTACGGCGCTGGAACCCTGGCACCGGAACCCGGTAACGACGCATGGAGATCACGACGTGAAGGACCATATCACATAGCATTTACATTCAATGTTATTGTTTGTATGTCTTATTGTGTGCTAGTATTAGATACTCGACGATAGTGTTCCCCCTTGGTGTGCACCACCAAGAAAGTTCTTTGGTATGAGGTAATCCAGGGTGATAGGCCTGGGTGTCATACATATCTACGTTCGCATACAGTGGGTGTAAGCCATGTTGCACAGCGAATACATTAAGGTTGAGTTGGTGAGCCTAGCACGCTAGAGAAGCGTGGCCTCGGAACACGGATGGTCGAAAGATCGAGCACGAGTCGCATGAATGATGTGACCGACGTTTAGCTTCCACCCTGGAACCCACATTGATGGCCGTGACGATCGGGAAAGATGTGGCTGATAGGGGTCGTGTTATCACTAGGAACCCTCACTGGGATAGGTGTTTCTGAGTGGAGTTATTATTAAATCATTTAATTATAAACATAGTCTAAATTCCTTTTGCAATTATAAATGTAGATGGCTCACCGTGAAGCTTACTTTGAGATTGAGGATTGGGTAAAGGGTGAAAAACTTAGACTTGATGGATCCAACTTCCCTAGTTGGCTAGTGCGCCTAGATGATCTCCTTACTAGGAATCATGTGGTAGACTACATACGCCACACGATGGATTGGACTGATCCAGACTACTATGAGACCCCACAAGAACTGGCAGACCGCTACTATCGCCAAGGGATGTCCACCTACATTCAGATAATAATGCGTTACGGGATGGTGGATGAACTACATCCGCTCATGGGTGATCTTGACCCATATTCGATGGTGGATCAGCTGAGAGCAGAGTTCATAGGCCATGTGCGTATGTGGAAGCACGAGTTGCTTGGAGAGTTCCTTTCCATACAGATGGAGGAGCATACATGTCTGAAGAGTCACTTGGAGCACATGCTTGATGCACACATGAGACTGGTTCACTTCGTGGATTACTGGATGGCTGATCCATTTGCGATAGACGTACTGCTTCGGTCATTGCCTCCCAGCTACAAAGGACATGTCCAGAGTAGCATCATGAGTGGTGATACGGAAGCATTAGATTTCCATGAGTTAATATTACGTTTCCGGAACGTAAAGGTTGAACCAATCACCGGAGAGGTCATCGATGAGCAAGGTATATATTTGATATATAGTTTTATAAATGTTATTGTAACATCCCAAAACTTCAATTCAATCTTATCAAGATCTAAATCATCAATTTTTGGGTTAACAAAAACTTTTCCAAATTAAAAATGAAAGCATTCATGTGTATGAGCATTTAAAATAGGAATTGATTTGAATTGCCATGATTGTGTGATCCTTTGCTTGCAAAATGTTTCTTAGATGATTTGAACATCATCTACATCATTCCTAAACTTTTTCCAAAGAAAATCAAATCAAAAAGAATAAAAAAGGAGGAATGGTCATTTTGGCCATTTTAATCCACTACACTACTTTGAGTGTTCCTAGCACTCATTTCTTAACAGAAAAAATTCTTGATCTTTCCACCCCTTTCTAGTACACATAATGAGGTACCAAGGACCACCTTTTGATCTGCTAAAAACATTCTTTTACTTATTTTAAATGGCATTTGAAAATTGAATCCAATGCATATGCATAGATCACCCCTATTTCAAAAACCATCTATTTCAGCTCCACTTTCAAAACCCTTCCAACTAGAGACTACCTAGCACTAGTGGAGAACACCCAAAAATTTTGAAACCAAAATTCAATTTTGTTTCTCTTTCGGCCATTCTATCAAACACCTTGTGGACAAGATCAAAGTGGCCTAACTATTATTGTTTTTGGGTTGATCTTGTCTAGCAAATTGAAGTGCTTTGATCATCTTTGTCCCCATCAAGCCCAACCAGACACACACCAGCACATCCCCTACCTCCTAGCTGCACTGCATTGCCATGCCGAGCCACTCCTTGCCGGCCGACCGTGCACTCGCAGCAGCAGACCTCTCCAGCCTCGCTCGCCATGTCTAGCACGTCGCCAGTGGTCCACTGCCACTGTCCAACCAGCCCCAAGCCAGAGCCAGAGACAGGAATGGCCAGAAACCGCCGTGCCCAGAGCTGGTCGTCCATGCCGATGCCGCCCGCAGAGCACGCTCTGTCCCCGCATGCACAGACCACCCCTTGGCCGCAGCCCGTGCCCACCGCTCCGCCACGACCTAGGGAACACCCCAGACACCCCTGCTGTCCGCCGAACGCCCTACAGCCGCCGCTCGCCGTGGACACCGCCGCCTCTGCCGCTCAGAGCGCCAGCTCGCCCAGACCACATACCACCGCCCCTACGCCCGCATTCACTTCTTAGAGCACCGCCAGGAGACCACCTGTCGATCGCCACCCACAGCCATGCCGCTAGCCGCCCGTAGCCGTGTCGCTGGAGTCGCCTGCCCATCCCTCTCGGTCTCACCATCGGGCCTATATAAACTGGCCGTCCCAGCCTCTTTTCTCCACACCCACTCACTCCCCACCTCTCTCTGACCGTCCCACAACATTAGCCGGAGCAAGGGGAGCAGCAGCTCGCTGGAATTGGAGCCGGAGCCACCGCCTCTGGAGGAGAAGGGCGCCGCTGATGGCGACCACCCCCGGAGCTGCCTCGACCGTCCCTGAGCTCGCCGTTGACCACCAGTTCGTTTGCCCACCTCGTCGTCATCGCTGGAGCCCTGGTACGTCCCCAGCAGACCCGCACCGAGCCGCTAGGGTTCGAGTTCGCCGACGACCTATCCATCGTTGACGACGACCCTCAGCCGTAGATCTCGCTTCTAATCCTACGGCCCACAACGCGCGTACCGTTTCGCGTGTTAAGACCCACTGACAAGCGGGACCCCCCTGTCAGCTGAGCCCCGCGCCGCGGAGCGCCACTGGGCCGGCCCAAGTTCTTTCCCGCGCTAGCCCAACCGTTCAAATCTGGATTTTTTTTAAGTTGAATTTAGTTTCTGTCCACTAGTTTAAAATTTAATTTTGGGAGTTTTATAAATCCAAATTGCATGAAACCAATTTTTCCTGAAAGGTATTGAAATGATCTATCCAAGCCCATTGGATTTAATTCCATTAGAGTTATAGATCTCTCCTAGTAAAAATAATAAAACATAAGCTTTTGCAGCTTACAACATTTTTATAAAATCAACCAAGTTAGCTTTTGAGTTGATTCCAACTCTCAAAAATCACATTTCATCATATCTATGTAAATATGTAATAATATTAAGGTTTACATGCAGTGACTTTGGACTAGTACCAAAATAATGCTATATAGGCATTTCTAGTCACTTTAAATCATTAAATAATGAACTTAAACCAAAGTAATATTGATCCAACCTTTAAATCTCATTCCCCCATGTTAGAGTATGTGGTGATGACATGTGTCAACATGATCCCATACTTTAAGTGGAGAATATTAAATTTTAGTTAATTTTCAACGAGTAGAAATTACTTTTCTAAAATAAAAAGGATGAAACTATTGAATTAAACTTGTGATGTTTGTGATGATAATAGATCATCAAATGTGTGTCTTAGAATGCTATTTAGCCTAGTTAAGTATTGTTTGGTGATTGTGTACTCCGTATGTCTTTATAGACGATAGTACCGACCAAGCTTTCGAGGAGGAGGAGTTCTACCAAGAAGAAGAAGAAGAAGAAGAAGAAGAAAACTTCAACCACTTCACCAACCAAGGCAAGCTAGCACTATCCAAGATTAACCCTTGCAAGTTGTACTTGGAAGCCACCATTAGCAATGCAAGCTAACACTTGCAAGTTTAGTGCTTAGCAAGCTAGGATCAAACTAGATGGTTTAGCAAAGATGCCTTAGACATGCTTTGATCACATCCCCTTTGACTATTCGTAACCCAAGTTTTATTTACAAGTTTTACCTCCCTTAGTTTACACAAAGTTATTTACTTGTTTTGAAGGTAGCATAAAAAGTATAAAACTTGACCTATTTAGCTAAGCTTTAGATGTCATTCTATGGCATGAGATTGAACCCATCTTTCCACCTTAGTGAACACTCTTAACTTAGTAGTTTAGAGTAGATCAAAAACTTGATTCACTTTAGATGGGAACACTTGGTGAAAAATGAATTATGAAAACCTTAGAGTGATGAGTCATTCTATTGAGATGTTTTGACATGTGTTGAGAAACACAAATGGTTTATGATGATGAAAATGTTGAGGCATGAGCCTTAATCCTTTTATAAAACTGATGGTTTGATTCGAATGCGATACCATTCCAAATTTATCGTACAACCACATTACCTGAATTGGGTAAGGCTTAGCTGGAAATTTATATGCATTAGTATTAGTTCCCTCGCGGGAGAGGTTTGAGCTGAGGCTACCTCTCATGATGTCCACCTATGCAGTGCCCAAGATGATAGATAGTCGTGGTTGGGAGGCCATGCTCATAGGAGAGGTGCTTATACTAGGGTGTGTAAAGGGAAGGTTATGTTTGATTATCTGCATACTAAGTATGATGATTCAGGTTATCCCTGACAGATGTATCGAATCTTGTGGTGAAAGTGTACCACCTCTGTAGAGTGTCAAACTATTCGAATAGCCGCATCCGCGGTTATGGACAGTTGGAATGGCCATACTGTTACGTTGTCAGATGTTTTCTAAATAACTTGAAATGAATGATTAATCTTGACTTGACCACAACAGGGTTGTGTTATGACAATAGCTTCCCAACTTAAGTGATTCTAGAATTTTACTTTACTTTTCTTTGCTTCAGAACTCAGCTTAGGTTTCAAACTTAACTTTATAGTTAAACTTAGAGTTATCACTTTAACTTAGAATTATACTACTTGCTAGTGCTAGTTTGCGAGTACTTAAAGAGGACTCATGGCTTTTGTCCCTGGCTATTATCATGGCCAGACTATGAAGGAGACTATCAAGATGATGGTCAACAGGACGGCTATGATAACTAGGACTATCTGCCTTCGTCAGCATTGCCTGTGCCCCTGAAGATGGACCCCACCGCTACGCTTATCTTTTATTTCCGGTGCTTGTTGTATTAAGACTGGATCATGAGATCCTTATTTGTGTAAGACCTTATGTATGGTTTGTAATGGATGATGTACTGTGATATCCAATCCGTTATGTCTCGCAAACATGGTAATCATGGGATTGGGAGGTATGGCATAACGGGCATTTGGGATTAAAAATCCGGGTGTTGACAAGTTGGTATCAGAGCCATCCTGACCATA
Source organism: Avena eriantha (assembly GCA_910589775.1). NCBI lineage: Eukaryota > Viridiplantae > Streptophyta > Magnoliopsida > Poales > Poaceae > Avena > Avena eriantha. Next base: position 124,522,852 of record OU342746.1, read on the forward strand.
GGAGACCCTAGTTAGAATGGACGTCCAAACAAAAACTTAGTTTCAAAACCAAAGTGAGTATTTATGAAAAACTATCTCCTCTCTTACCACTTGGGAATTCTTTCCTTCTCAAAAATTCATGTTCCTCAAAATTCTTACATTACTACTTCAAATTTGACACACTTGATCACTTCACTAACTTCCTCATCCTAAATTCTTGTAGATGGAGAATGAGTTCAACAAGTTTTACCAGTTGGGAAAAGGAGGTCAGCTGATCTTCGAGAGGGATCGGGACTCGCTGTCAGAGTTATTGGGACGCCCACACCTGGAGTTTCTTGGAGCTCAACTTCCAGGACCCCCAGGAGGAGACCTACAGTTGCTAGTCACCGCAGATCTTAGAGGAAGCATTGAAGCACCCACTTCTGGGAGAATTCAGTTCTCTATGAGAGAGAACAACTGATTAGATGGATTAGCTAGGGAAATTCTTGAAGCTCTCGCACGCCTATGTGCCCTCAGCGTCAACAAGATCCAAGGAACTCGTTTTGCCCACTATGCAAGACGTGACTTCATGGGAATGCCAATGGAGATGCCAAGTCACCCTGAGTTGAGGCGTCAAGTGGAGAATCTTGACTTCTTGCTGCATGACAGACAGCAGGAACTGGACAATGCCAGACAGTTAGCTAACCAGAACCATGCCATTCCCGACCAGAAGGCCCAGACTTTCGCACTGCTTGTCCAAGACCGCCAGTCTCTTCGCCGCCAGCATGCAAAGAAGGATCGCACCATCGCCCGTCTTCGCAAGAAGGTGGCCGACCTCGAGAAGACCATCATGGAGCAGGAAGCTCAGCTTGCAGCAAAGGAGGAAGAAGATGAGGGTGAAGACATCCAGGGAGACATGGATTCTTACCTCAGCAATGATGATGATTTTCTGGCGGAGGATGCCGTGGACTTCTACACTGACGATGATGACTCAGACTTCATCAACGATGAGTAGAGGCACTAGAGCACTGTCGTAGCATGAGATGTATCGGTCTCATTATATCGTAGCTTGCAGAATGGTTCTTCAAACCATCTGTTTTCCCTTTTGATTGTTGTGGTGTGTGTTGTATCGTGTGCTTGCTTGCAATGAATGAAAATGAAGTTAGTTGAAAAACCTGAGTTTAACTCAAAGTTTTAGCTTTGAAAACCCAAAACCATGAACCCTAGAATTTCCCTCTTACCCTTATATCCTTCTCAATCTTCAGATGACTCGTGGGAACCAAGGAGGGAGCAGTTCATCGCAAGACCCAATGTTGCAAATCTTGCAGAATCTCATCACAGACCGTGAAGCAAGCAGGGCAGAATGCCAAGCCAACTTAGCAACTCTTCAACAGATCGCCCAGATGGCTCTCAACAACCAAGGGCATGGAAATCAGGATCATCAAGGATCCAAGCTGAAGAACTTTCAGAAGACCAATCCCCCAATCTTCAACCAATCTGAGAACCCATTAGATGTTGATGACTAGTTACATACCATGGAAAACAACTTAGAAGTTGCAAGAGTTGATGAAAATGAGAAAGTTCTCTTCGCCACCCACTATCTGGCAGGAGATGCCAGAGCTTGGTGGAATAGCATCCGCAATATGAACTATGGTCAAGTGATGACCTGGGAAGCATTCAAAGTCAAGTTCAGCCGCACCCACGTGCCTCAAGGTCTAATCAACAGAATGAGAGATGAGTTCCGCGAATTAAAGCAAGGAAGAATGGCTGTGGTGGAGTACCGTGACAGATTCCTGTCACTTGCCAGATATGCACCTGATGAGATCAACACGGAGGCCAAGAAGAAGGAGAGATTCTTGAACAGATTGCATGATGAGATGCAGACGGTCCTCGTCAACATCCGTTTCCAGGACCTCGAAGAGCTAGTCGACTCTGCCATTTAGATGGAAGGGAAGATTAACCAGGCAAACAACAACCGCAAGCGTCATATGATGCAGCAGTCTGGATCCAACAGTCACCAGAAGTACCGTCCCAACCCGTCACTAGGATATGCACCAAGGAACAACCGACCCCGAACATCTTGCCCAAGCTACCCCTACTGTAGCGGGGGCAATGTGAAGTCTGGAGGAAACAATCACAACTCCGGTAATGCCAACAATTTCAACCGTGCACCTCCCAAGAACCACAACAACAACAACACTACACCCAGAACTGGCAGCAATGTTGTGCCTGCCGCAGTCAAAGACAAGTCCAAGATCACTTGTTTCGAGTGTGGAGTGAAGTGTCACAACTCCAATGAGTGTCCCAAGAAGACTGCAGCCAATGCAAATGTGAATGCCCCAGCTCAGCAGCAGCGTCATGTTCAACTAGGAAGGAGATTTTCCCCAGGGAACCCTCACAACCGCAATGTTTGTCTCTTCCACATGAACGCAGAAGAAGCCCAGGAGGCGCCAGATGTAGTGCTGGGTATGTTTTCTATCAACTCAGTTTTAGCAAGAGTATTGTTTGATTCGGGAGCATCGCATTCATTTGTCACCGAAGAATTTGCATGCACTAGTAAGATTCATCCAACCAACCTGAAGCATGTCATGATAGTTCAAATCCCCGGTTCAACAACCAAAGCTAGAAAAATTTGCAAAGCTGTACCTATCAGAATACATGGGATAGATTTTTATGCCAACCTAATTGTACTCGGAACCAAAGGTTTGGAAGTAGTACTAGGTATGGACTGGATGTCAAGGCATAAAGGACTGATAGACTATGCTAATAAAGCCATCACCATGACCAGTAGGTCTGGAGTAACAGTAGAGCATATATCTGAAACCTTACCTCGTCAATTCAAGTGCAATAAGAGTGTAGCCCTGCCCACCATAGACCAAGTTAGAGTAGTCTGTGAATACCCCGACGTATTCCCAGATGAATTGCCAGGTATGCCCCCGGATAGGGATATTGAGTTCATTATCGAACTAATCCCCGGAACCGGACCCATAGCCCAGAGACACTATAGCATGAACCCCTCAGAGTTAGTGGAACTAAAGAAGTAGTTGGATGCCATGTTAGAGAAAGGCTTGATTCAACCAAGCGCATCGCCATGGAGATCACCAGTGTTATTCGTCGACAAGAAGGATGGAGGCAACCGTCTGTGCACAGATTACAGAAAGTTGAATGACGTCACCATCAAGAACAAGTACCCCTTGCCAAAGATAGAGGATCTATTTGATCAGTTGACTGGAACTCAGGTATTCTCAAAGATTGATCTTAGGACTGGTTATCACCAACTTAAGATTCGTGCAACGGATATTCCGAAGACCGCCTTTACTACTCGCTATGGTTTATACGAGTATACGGTTATGTCTTTTGGATTAACCAATGCCCCTGCTTATTTCATGAATCTCATGAATAATATCTTTATGAATTTCCTAGATAAGTTTGTAGTTGTGTTCATCGATGACATTCTTATCTACTCCAAGTCAGAAGAAGAGCATGAGCAACATTTGAGAGTTATCCTAGAAACCCTAAGAAAGCATCAGTTATATGCCAAGTTCAGCAAGTGTGAGTTCCGGCTGAAAGAAGTAAGATTCCTAGGACATATCGTGTCTGCCGGAGGAGTCTCTGTTGATCCCGCCAAGATCAAAGATGTCGAATAATGGGAAGCCCCAACCACTCAAACCCAAGTCCGTGCATTTCTCGGATTAGCGTGATATTACCGCAAGTTCATAGAAGGATTCTCGAGCATAGCCCGACCAGTGACCCAATTATTGAAGAAGGATAAGAAGTTTGAATGGACAGAAAAATGTGAAGCCAGTTTTCAGGAGCTGAAGAAGAGATTGATATCAGCCCCAATATTGGTCATGCCAGACATCAAGAAGCCCTTTGATGTGTATTGTGACGCATCCAAGATTGGTCTAGGATGTGTATTGATGCAAGAAGGCAAAGTCATCGCTTATTTGTCTCGACAACTGAAGCAGCATGAGCAGAACTATCTGACCCATGATCTTGAGCTAGCAGCGGTGGTTCTAGCACTAAAGACATGGCGTCATTATTTGATGGGTAATCGCTGTGAGATTTACTCAGATCATAAGATCTTAAAATATATCTTCACCCAGAAGGAGCTGAATATGAGGCAAAGAAGATGGATAGAGTTAATCAAGGATTATGACCTTTACATTCACTATCACCCTGGCAAAGCCAATGTGGTAGCGGATGCTCTTAGCTGATTCCCGTGTAGGCTTAACACCATGATCAAAGAAAAGCAACCAAGTTTGTATGAAGAGTTGGAGCAGTTCAGGACTGAATTAGTTAGCAAAGGATTCTTAGCTAGCATTGAACTTCAACCCACTTTGATTAGCCAAATCAAGGAAGCCCAGAAGGGGAATGAAAGTATCGACGGAATCAAACGTCGTATTGGTATAAGAAAGGTACTTGGTTTCACTGAAGACGAAGGAGTACTGTGGTACAAAGGACGTATCTGTGTGCCAGCAGATTCGGAGTTGAAGGAATTTATCATGAAGGAAGCTCATGATACTCTTTATTCTATCCACCCCAGAGGAACAAATATGTATTAGGATTTGAAAGAGCAATTTTGGTGGCACAAGATGAAGCGAGAGATCGGAAGCTACATCGCCAAATGCGACATCTGTCAAAGAGTCAAAGCAGAGCACCAGAGACCTGCCGGACTGTTGCAACCATTGCAGATTCCGGAATGGAAATGGGATTCCGTCGGAATGGACTTTATCACTGGTTTACCTACTTCTAGTAGGGGGAATGACTCAATCTGGGTCATAGTTGATAGACTGTCCAAGGTAGCTCACTTTATACCTGTCAAGACAACTTACCAGAGTGCAAAGTTAGTAGAGCTATACATTGCTAGGATTGTTAGTCTGCATGGAACCCCCAAGACCATCGTATCAGATCGAGGAACCCAGTTTACCTCAAGATTTTGGCAGAAAGTCCAAGAAGGATTAGGAACCAAGTTAAATTTCAGCACAGCGTATCACCCGCAAACAGATGGACAGACTGAGAGAGTCAACCAGATCCTAGAGGATATGCTTAGAGCTTGTGTGTTGGAATACAGATCAAAATGGGAAGACTGCCTGCCTTTCGCAGAATTCTCATATAACAACAGTTATCAAGCTAGTTTGCAGATGGCACCATTTGAATTCCTATACGGAAGAAAGTGTCATACCCCTTTGAATTGGTCGCAAGTAGGAGAGAGTCAGATCTTCAGACCCGACATTCTCCGGGAAGCAAAAGAGAAAGTTCACAAAGTCCGTGAGCACCTCAAGACCGCCCAATCCAGACAAAAGAGTTATGCTGACAAAAGAAGGAGAGACCTAACTTTCAATGTCAGAGATTTTGTATATCTCAAGGTTTCACCATTGAAGGGAACTCAACGCTTTAGTCTGAAGGGAAAGTTAGCCCCTAGATATATCGGACCTTTCAAGATTCTAAACCGTCAAGGAGAAGTATCGTATCAACTAGAACTGCCTGAAGAGATGTCAGCCATCCACAATGTGTTCCATATCTCGTTACTTCGCAAATGTTTGGAAGTGCCCGAGAAGACTGAAATTTTCAAGAACATCAATCACAGAGCTGTAGAAATCAACAATGACCTGACCTATCGGGAAGTGCCCATTCGTATCTTAGAAGAAGCCTACAGAACCACCAGGACCAGGAGCATCAAGTTTCTCAAGATTCAGTGGAGCAACCATACCGAGGAGGAAACCACTTGGGAGCGCGAAGATTACATTAGGACAGAGTTCCCAGATCTCTTTAGTTCCTAGTTTTCTTTGTAAATCTCGAGACGAGATTTTTTTAAGGGGGGAAGGTTTGTAACATCACAAAACTTCAATCCAAGCTTATCAAGATCTAAATCATCAATTTTGGGGTTAACAAAAACTTTTCCAAATTAAAAATGAAAGCATTCATGTGTATGAGCATTTAAAATAGGAATTGATTTGAATTGCTATGATTGTGTAATCCTTTGCTTGCAAAATGTTTCTTAGATGATTTCAACATCATCTACATCATTCCTAAACTTTTTCCAAAGAAAATCAAATAAAAAAGAATTAAAAAGGAGGAATGGTCATTTTGGCCATTTTAATCCACTACACTACTTTGAGTGTTCCTAGCACTCATTTCTTAACAGAAACAATTCTTGATCTTTGCACCTCTTGCTAGTACACATAATGAGGTACCAAGGCCCACCTTTTGATCTGCTAAAAACATTCTTTTACTTATTTTAAATGGCATTTGAAAATTGAATCCAATGCATAGATCACCCCTATTTCAAAAACCATCTATTTGAGCTCCACTTTCAAAACCCTTCCAACTAGAGACTACCTAGCACTAGTGGAGAACACCCAAAAATTTTGAAACCAAAATTCAATTTTGTTTCTCTTTCGGCCATTCTATCAAACACCTTGTGGACAAGATCAAAGTGGCCTAACTATTATTGTTTTTGGGTTGATCTTGTCTAGCAAATTGAAGTGCTTTGATCATCTTTGTCTCCATCAAGCCCAACCAGACCCACACCAGCACATCCCCTACCTCCTAGCTGCACTGCATTGCCATGCCGAGCCACTCCTCGCCGGCCGACCGTGCACTCACAGCAGCAGACCTCTCCAGCCTCTCTCGCCATGTCTAGCACGTTGCCAGTGGTCCACTGCCACTGTCCAACCAGCCCCAGGCCAGAGCTAGAGACAGGAACGGCCAGAAACCGCCGTGCCTGGAGCTGGTCGTCCATGCCGACGCCGCCCGCAGAGCACGCTCTGTCCCCGCATGCACAGACCGCCCCTTGGCCGCAGCCCACCGCTCCGCCACGACCTGGGGAACACCCCAGACACCCCCGCTGGCCGCCGAATGCCCCACAACCACCGCTCGCCGTGGACACCACCGCCTCTGCCGCTGAGAGCGCCAGCTCACCCAGACCGCATACCACCGCCCCTACGCCCGCATTCACTTCCTAGAGCACCGCCAGGAGACCACCTGTCGATCGCCACCCACAGCCATGCCGCTAGCCGCCCGTAGCCGTGTCGCTGGAGTCGCCTGCCCATCCCTCTCGGTCTCACCGTCGGGCCTATATAAACCGGCCTTCCCAGCCTCTTTTCTCCACACCCACTCACTCCCCGACTCTCTCTGACCGTCCCACAACATTAGCCGGAGCCAGGGGAGCAGCAGCTCGCCGGAATTGGAGCTAGAGCCACCGCCTCTGGAGGAGAAGGGCGCCGCTGATGGCGACCACCCCCGGAGCTGCCTCGACCGTCCCTGAGCTCGCTGTCAACCACCAGTTCGTTTGCCCGCCTCGCCGTCATCGCTGGAGCCCTGGTACGTCCCCAGCAGACCCCCACTGAGCCGCTAGGGTTCGAGTTCGCCGGCGGCCTATTCGTCGTCGACGATGACCCTCAGCCGTAGATCTCGCTTCTAATCCTACGGCCCACAGCACGCGTACCGTTTTGCGTGTTAAGACCCACTGACAAGCGGGACCCCCCTGTCAGCTGAGCCCCGCGACGGGGAGCGCCACTGGGCCGGCCCAAGTTCTTTCCCGCTCTAGCCCGACCGTTCAAATCAAGATTTTTCTTTTTAATTTGAATTTAGTTTCTGTCCACTAGTTTAAAATTTAATTTTGGGAGTTTTATAAATCCAAATTGCATGAAACCAATTTTTCCTGAAAGGTATTGAAATGATCTATCCAAGCCCGTTGGATTTAATTCCATTAGAGTTATAACTCTCTCCTAGTAAAAATAATAAAACAGAAGCTTTTGCAACTTACAACATTTTTATAAAATCAACCAAGTTAGCTTTTGAGTTGATTCCAACTCTCAAAAATCACATTTCATCATATCTATCTAAATATGTAATAATATTAAGGTTTACATGAAGTGACTTTGGACTAGTACCAAAATAATGCTATATAGGCATTTCTAGTCACTTTAAATCATTAAATAATGAACTTAAACCAAAGTAATATTGATCCAACCTTTAAATCTCATTCCCCCATGTTAGAGTATGTGGTGATGACATGTGTCAACATGATCCCATACTTTAAGTGGAGAATATTAAATTTTAGTTAATTTTCAATGAGTAGAAATTACTTTTCTAGAATAAAAAGGATGAAACTATTGAATTAAACTTGTGATGTTTGTGATGATAATAGATCATCAAATGTGTGTCTTAGAATGCTATTTAGCCTAGTTAAGTATTGTTTGGTGATTGTGTACTCCGTATGTCTTTATAGACGATAGAACCGACCAAGCTTTCGAGGAGGAGGAGTTCTACCAAGAAGAAGAAGAAGAAGAAGAAAACTTCAACCACTGCACCAACCAAGGCAATATAGCACTATCCAAGATTAACCCTTGCAAGTTGTACTTGCAAGCCACCATTAGCAATGCAAGTTAACACTTGCAAGTTTAGTGCTTAGCAAGCTAGGATCAAACTAGATGGTTTAGCAAAGATGCCTTAGACATGCTTTGATCACATCCCCTTTGACTATTAGTAACCCATGTTTTATTTACAAGTTTTACCTCCCTTAGTTTACACAAAGTTCCTTACTTGTTTTGAAGGTAGCATAAAAAGTATAAAACTTGACCTATTTAGCTAAGCTTTAGATGTCATTCTATGGCATGAGATTGAACCCATCTTTCCACCTTAGTGAACACTCTTAACTTAGTAGTTTAGAGTAGATCAAAAACTTGATTCACTTTAGATGGGGACACTTGGTGAAAAATGAATTATGAAAACCTTAGAGTGATGAGTCATTCTATTGAGATGTTTTGACATGTGTTGAGAAACACAAATGGTTTATGATGATGAAAATGTTGAGGCATGAGCCTTAACCCTTTTATAAAACTGATGGTTGGATTCGGATGCGATACCATTCCAAATTTATCGTATAACCACATTACCTGAATTGGTAGGGCTTAGCTGGAAATTTATATGCATTAGTATTAGTTCCCTCGCGGGAGAGGTTTGAGCTGAGGCTACTTCTCATGATGTCCACCTATGCAGTTCCCAAGATGATAGATGGTCATGGTTGGGAGGCCATGCTCATAGGAGAGGTGCTTATACTAGGGTGTGTAAAGGGAAGGTTATGTTTGATTATCTGCATACTAAGTATGATGATTCAGGGTTATCCCTGACAGATGTATCGAATCTTGTGGTGAAAGTGTACCACCTCTGCAGAGTGTCAAACTATTTATAGCCGCATCTGCGGTTATGGACAGTTGGAATGGCCATATTGTTTCATTGTTAGATGTTTTCTAAATAACTTGAAATGAATGATGAATCTTGACTTGACCACAACAGGGTTGTGTTATGATAATAGCTTCCTAGCTTAAGTGATTCTAGAATTTTACTTTACTTTTCTTTGCTTCAGAACTCAGCTTAGGTTTCAAACTTAACTTTATAGTTAAACTTAGAGTTATCACTTTAACTTAGAATTATACTACATGCTAGTGCTAGTTTGCGAGTACTTAAAGAGTACTCATGGCTTTTGTACCTGGCTATTATCATGGCCAGACTATGAAGGAGACTATCAAGATGATGGCCAACAGGATGGCTATGATAACTAGGACTATCTGCCTTCGTCAGCATTGCATGTGCCCCTGAAGATGGACCCCACCGCTACGCTTATCTTTTATTTCTGGTGCTTGTTGTATTAAGACTGGATCATGAGATCCTTATTTGTGTAAGACCTTATGTATGGTTTGTAATGGATGATGTACTGTGATATCCAATCCGTTATGTCTCGCAAAAATGGTAATCCTGGGATTGCGAGGTATGGCATAACGGGCATCTTGGTTTAAAAATCCGGGTGTTGACAGTTATAATCTTGCAAACACATTTGAAGTGTTAAGTATATCTGATACTTGTTCTGTTTTGGTGAAAAAAGGTCCTTCAGCATGAGAGGTGCTTGCTGGAGAGGAGGTGACGTTGCGTGTTGATGGTGAGCATGATGAGGATGGTCGACGACACTCTCCCTCGACATTTATCACTTAGTTTGTGTTTTAGGATGATTAATGTAATTGAGAGATTCGAACTTCTTTAGTGTGTCTCACACTTTGTGAGACGGTTATTCATATGAGTTTGTAACAAACAGTTGTTCTGCTTTTATGAATAATTTCTATTCGTGTTCATATCTTGTTTGATTATGTGTGAATCATCCTTGTTGTTTGAAACTAATTGATAATGTATGAACATTTGTAAAACATTAAAAATGCCTTGTTTAAAATACCCAACTTAATGATAATTCATTTATGAATGAAACCATTGTTTGAATTCAAAGTTATGTGATAATATGTGAAAGTCATTCGATTTCTTGTCACATATAAATCATGCCTAAGTTCGGCAAAATAACTTGAACACCGTGTATTACTTGAATACAAAGTGTTTGATGAATTGTTAAAAGGTAATACATATTTGATGTATTGTGTTTTAACGAAAATGGTAATTATCATTAAATGATTGTTTAAATGTGTAAAGTGGTTTACCAAAGGTAACATGAATATGAAACTATTTGATTTGATCAAAGTGTTTCATCAACAAAGGGTATAAATATAAAAGAGAATCTAATTACTATGATTTGATCAATAGTAATGAAGTTCAGATTTATAAGAATGGCATAAAAGACATTGTGGAATGCAAAGTGTTTTGAAACATCAAAATACAAAGCATCACAATGTGGTATTAGATATCAAAGGGGGTTGAATAGAAGGCACCAAATAAATCCTTGTAGTGTATATGTAGAGACCATTAGTTTAGAAATAGTTAGAACTCAATTAGAATTAGTAAACCATTTGAATTCGTGAAAGTTTTGGGGTTATTCGATATAACCAAAACAATAGCAAATAAGTCCTTGTAGAGTATTCATTGGAAACTTTGAATACGAAATCCATAGCTCAAACCAAAAGGGAAAGCAAGATCCGTATTGCTTGGATTTTGGTGTATTCTTGAGAAAGCTCACCTCTAGTGAAGTTTCTCAATTATGGAGCTAATCAAAATTAGTGTAAAACACGATGAGGATTCAAAACCCTGCATCAGAGTGTTGAGAAGCGCAACGGACAATGTTCCTGAATGATTCTCCTCACAGAAGGAAAGAATCAATGATTTTGATCATTGTGTTTTCCCTCCACTATTGTTTTTCACTACATGAAGTAGGATTCAAAATATAAATCCATATCTTATATGGAGACATTTGTGAATCATTTGTCATGATTTTTGGAATATGACATACCTACAAGCTACTAAGGAAATAATGGTAAACTAGAATTATGAGAAATCCTAAAAGCAAAATTCACTTGAGATTAGAAAGCAATTCATTGCTGAATCTCACAACTAAAAGGGGGTTACTTGAATTTTCCCAAATGACTGCAAAGCCATAGTTGGAAAAAGAGGGTGAATGAAAAAAGCACAATTTGTCAAGTATTGGACAAGTTCAAATGGATTTGATTCATGTGTGCTGGATGTCTAGTGGATTTAAAACTAGTAAAGTACTAGTATCTCACAGTAAATCTCCAAGTTTGATATTTGATCAAAGGATTTTGAAGATATTCAAAATAGTAAGGAGATATGCAATTTGCATAAAATTGAGTGGGAGCTATGAAAGTCTTCCTGAAACAATATGTGATTGACATATTTTTAAGTGGGAGCAACATAAGACTCAAATTCAAATATGTAGGAACATAGTTTGAGTAAGAGTACTGACTCGTACCCAAATATGTTAGCAACATAGTTTGAGTGGGAGCTTATAGGAGTAATTCTTAAATATGTTAAGGATGAAAGTGCAAATACTTATAAATAATGATTTATAAGATGTAGAAGTTGATAATAGGTGTATTATGATATTATGTAGTATTCCTTAAGGGGTTCTGAAAAGGGTTTCGGAATAGAAGTTAATTAAGGAACTGGTCCTTAATAACTCAAATTAGGAATAGTATTAAGTTGAACATCAATGGTTGAAAGAAAGAATAGGATGATTATCATCCACTATGTTAAGACATAGGTTCTGTCTTAGTAAACCATGATGAGAACTTAGCATAATATGTGATCCAATAAGAAACGTTTGAAAGTGATTAAGTTCAAATCACAGAACGTTGAGCTGAGTTTTGTCCACTGTGCCTAGTAGAGAACTGTAGACATGTTTTCCAAATCCATAAAGGATGACATATCTTAAAGCATAAAGAGTTATGTTATAAGGGAATATGTTGGAAACTCCTGTAGATACCAATTAAAGTCAAGTAGGAAGCGAAGTGAACAAAAACATCGAAAGTTGCACCGAGTGCACTAGTGTTTCGATGAATACATTTATAATAATAGATAAGGGTACCATCTAAAGTGTTGTATAATGTTATGGCGGGGCTAATTCAATTTTAACATAGAATGATGTGTCCCAGGGCATAGTGCCCATGAGAAAGCCCTCGAGGTTGATCTAATGTCACTGTAGGCTCTTGGAATCAGGCCTCGTTCTGCTACCATCGCGACGATGCATACACATAGATGCTGTCATGTGATGATAGAATATTAATGTCAATCAAAGTGACATTAGTAAGTTGCAAAGGATCTGAAACTGTAAAGTACGGACCCAAGACTCAACCTCTTCCATGAGCAAGCATGTTCAGGGTACCGGTAACATGGTACCAATAATTAAGAACAAATGCAGCTAGTGTATTTGTACTCTAGTGCAAGTGGGAGACTATTGGAAATATGCCCTAGAGACAAATAGTAGTAAGGACTATAATCATATTTCATATAGTTTATGATTAAGTTTTATATCATTCTATAACTGTATTGAGTGGAAACATCAATACACGTGTGACATACAAACAAACTAGGGGTTCCCAGTGAAACTCTAGTCACTGGTTCATTGGTCAACAGATGATCATGTTTCCGGATCATGTGGCATTTATGCCAGTTGGAAATGAGGTCATCTCATTCTGAGAATGAGATGATGAACCAATACCCAACCTAAACATCGTGATTCGATCATGTCACGAAGTTCAAGTTACGATGATTAGAAATGGATCCTCGTAGACTATTCCTTAGACAGTGAGGCTATATCAATCACTGTCTCCCGAGAGTGCTTAGATAGCATCAAACACCATCTGGTAAAATGGTGGTTATAAAGGTGTGTTCAGGTATTCGGAGGAAACCGTAGAGGCAATATATGTCAAGAGAGGGATTTGTCCATCCATGCGACGGGAAGATACTCAAGGGCCCACTCGGAGAAGTTATATCCAACAGCTGCGCAACGTGTGATTAGATCACGGGGATATCACTTGTCGGAACGAGTCAAGTAGCATTGTCCAGTAATGAGATTGAACATGACATGGTGATGTCATTGATCAGATCTTGGGCAATGCAAGTATCGAGAGACAAAGGGAATAAGACACGACTGTCCCGGTTCAAACGACGAAAGATCTTCGTGGAACGCACAGGGGTCACATGGCCATCCAGGTCCCTCTATTGATCATTGGTGCGGGAGTGTCCCGACCATGTCTGGAGTGTTCCCAAACCGTGGGGTATCATGCTTAAGGGCTTGATGATGCTTAGAGAGCATTTATAGGATCGGTAGAATCACCGAAGAAAAGAAGGGAGAAAACCGGAAGGGTTTCGGTAAGTCCGGAGGATGTCCGGAGTGGAGGTGGGAGGTGTTCCATGGCCACGGAGATTGAATAATATTTGAATGAATGTTAAATCTTGATTTAATCATTTATTCATAATTATTTAATAAAGAGAAAATCAATTAAAGGTCAAAAAGGCTTAATGGGCCAATTTCCGGAGGGAGAAGGCCCATTAGGGAAAGGAGAGAGGGAGAAGGGGCAAGGAGGCTAGCCGGCTGGGTCTAGCCCCCCGCGTGGGGCCCACTAGGGGCTGGCCGGCAGCCTCCCCTCCCCCTCCTCTCCTTTAGTCCCACCCCGGGACTTGAGGGGAGGTAGTACCTCCCCTCCCCCTATATATAGTGGGGTATTTGGCCTAGAAAAATACACCCAATAATCAATAAAGGTCTCTTCATTTTTGGGAGGACCTCTAATTGATATTTTATCTCTCCCCCTCTCTCTCTCTCGTGACCGTGGTCCCAAGTTTGGACTGCGCGAGCAAGAGACATCTTCACCGCGGAGCGCCGTCGTGCTGCGGGATTCGGATCCGGGAGCTCTACTTCTGCAACCGCTGCTGGATCGGGGAAACGGGAGTCATCGTCAGGCACCGGACGTGTGTAACTCCCCGCGAGGTGTCGCACTTGAGGCACTCAAGTCGTTGGACCTAGAAGGATCGCAAGGACTTCATCACGACCTTGAGGTCCGCTTCGGCTCGTCTACATCAACCACGCTCTCCTGAGCGTTGACAATGCTTTTCGGTCATCAAGGGTAAGTTCGCGAAAAGCCCCTCCCGTTACTGTATTACTAATAGATAGGTCCTGGCAGCTTCAAGGGTTCAGGGGCGTAGAGTAAAATTTATTGTTTTTATGCGCGGAACCCCTACACCTTTATGATCCTTTAGTTTTCGACTTGTTATATCACTTTATGCTTTAATTAATGATGTTTTGTCGCTCTGCATGTTTATGGCCATTATTGATCTCTTAGTTGGTCGCACCCAGTCTTTTGCTAGTCTCCATAACCAAGTATGAGTTACACTCATGCATCCAACTCCTAAAACCAAGTTATTCCAAAGAGTCCACCATACCTACCTATTAGCATTTGCTATTCCAAATATATTCATGTTTTTATCTACCTTCCGAATTAAACTTGTTATGAGAAAACTAGTGATTAAAGCTCTCACGAACTTGATGGCACACTTTAATTTTCTTGCCCTTAATAAACTTGAACTATTGTGTCGTCTATGTTGTATATGCTTGCACTTATATGTTGGGGATTAGCAGAACCATGCTATCATGGGGAACGCTTTCAACATTGCACTTGTACTTTGTACCTAGTTGATATCATGCTCTTTTGTCTATGGATGTCGTCGGTGTGAAATGAAATGGGAGCTTGTAAGTCCATGGAGTTATGTATGTGTGTTAGAGAAATGCATGGTCCACCGGTCTAATCCATGCCTAATCATGGTGGAAACCTGCAGCGTAACCATAATGAGCTGTCTATGAAGCATTCTTCTTATAAAAAAAGAGTCCGATATTGAGAAAAAGAGAAAAAAGATATGAAAAAAGAGGAATGAGAGAAAAAAGCACCATTTTCCCATGGTAAATAAGAAGATTGCTGAGATGCTCGTTGTCTGCTTGCCTTGTCATTTTGATATGGGGATTCTTCCATATCATCGGGGAAGGGGTACCCCGTTGGCGGTTCTCTATGATACACATGTACTTACTATGACAAGAACTTACCGGTAGCTAAACTTGAGTAGCATGAGGAGCGGCCCTCGTATTCAAGGGACATGAGATTTCCAACTTATACTTTGTCAAGCATATACTCCATAGTTTGTTCACTTTAACCTTAATAACTTCAAGATGCTTATGATAGGGGCAATGAGAGCTGAAAGCTAATAAGTACCATAATTTTTGGAAGCTCTTTATGAAACTTGAATCCCTACTTCCTTCTATGAAGGCCTTTCTTTTAATTTTATGTTGAGTTTCCACCTTCTACCTTTATGCACCTATTTTGAGAGCATAGTGGTCGTTCTTAGTTCTATGTGCATTGTCCCAAGACTTGTTGATTGATGCATAACTTTGATATTGCCTGTTCTTAAACTATTTGTATCTAGTCACCCTTATGAACTTTGAAGGTGTCCTATGCATTTATGTTTGCTATTCTATGAGGAACAAGCTGAATGCCATTATGCTAAGTTCTCTTTATGTGAAACAAACAAACGTCTTGCAAAGCTTTGTTATTCATGAATCTTTTGTTTGTGCCTTTTCATGTTACAACATAGTTGCTATGTCTTACTGTTAGAACTTTATTTTTCATGCTATGTTGAAGTACTATGATCCCAGCTATCAATGTTTTACAAATAATTTGATCAAGTTTATGATGGTGCATGTCACCTCAAAAATTATTCTTTCTTTTTATCACTTACCTACTCGAGGACGACCAGGAGTTAAGCTTGGGGATGTTGATACGTTGCTAATGTATCTATAATTTTTGATGTTCCATGCTTCGTTTTTATCTACTTTCTTATGTTTTCTACACACTTTGGATTAATTTTTATACACTTTCTTGCACTAACATATTAACAAGATGCCATAGTGCCAGCTGCCTGTTTTCTGCTATTTTTGTTTCTAGGAAAGTCAGAAAATGAATATTCTCGGAATTGGACGTGACAAAAGCCAAAGTCAATATTTCACCGAGGGGGACACGGAGCCAGAATACAAGACGGGGAGGGTCCAGAGGGCCGCCACACCACCTGGCCGCGCGACTAGGCCTGGCCCATGCTAGGGGGTGGTGTGACCGCCTAGGGCACCCCCTCGGCCTCCCCTTTCGCCTACAAGATGCCTCTGATACAGAAACCCTAAGTACCCGATCAAAATTCCACGAAAGAGTATGTAGTCGTCGTCATCTCCTTCCCTAGATCAGGAGGGATCTGAAGCTCTTCCCGGCACCCTGCCAGAGGGGAGAATTCACCTGGAGGCCTTCTTCTTCACCATGCAAGCCTCCGGTGTGATGCGTGAGTAGTTCATCCTTGGACTATGTGTCCATGTAGTAGCTAGATGGTTGGTTCTTCTCCTTTGTGTTATCATGTTTAGATCTTGTGAGCTCCGTTCATGATAAAGATCATCTATTTGTAATCCTACATGTTGTGTTTGCGGGGATACGATGGATATTGAGATGCTATTTAAGATTGATTGTTGATTCTATCATGTCTTTGTTATTTGTGATCTTGCGTGCTCTCTGTTGTCAGTAGATATCTTGGTCGAGTAGATGCTAGCAACTCCAAGAGGGAGTATTTATGCTCGATAGTGGGTTCATGCCTCTAGTAATCTAGGGAAGTGACATAAATCTCCAAGGTACTAGATGTGTTGTTGCTACTAGGGAGAAAACAACAATCCTTTGTTCATAGACAAATCGTATTGTTTACTTTACACGCAATGCGTAATGCAATTATCTGTTGCTTGCAACTTAATATTGGAGGGGGTTCGGATGATAACCTAAAGGTGGATTATTAGTCATAGATGCAGTTGGATTACGGTCTATGTATAATGTTGTAATGCCCAAAAAAATCTCATAGGAGTCAAGATGATTAGTATATGCATGTATGCTTTCTCGATGTTTGTCAATTTCCCGGCTGTAATTTGTTCACCCAACATGTCATCTATCTTAAGGAGAACCACCACTAGTGAACTATGGATCCTGGTCCTTTCTTTTACCATCAATCTACAACTGTTTCCAATTTTTTGTTTACTTTCTGCAAGCTATTACTTTCTTCCACACAATACGTTTAATCCTTTGTTTTCAGCAGAACTGGTGCGATTGACAACCTCACTGTAAGTTGGGGGAAAAGTTCTGTGGTTGTGTTGTGCAGGATTCCAAGTTGGCAACAACACCTAGGAGGTGTTTCCTTGCTCCTACTGGTTCGATAACCTTGGTTTCATAACTGAGGGAAAACTTGCTGCTGTGCTCATCATACCTTCCTCTTGGGGTTCCCCAATGAGCTCAACGTGTTTGAGCCAATAATCAGATCTCCCTAGGGAAACTTTCTGGCACGGCGGCGACGTAGACGGGGAGGTCGCCGAAAAGCAGAATGGAGCCATTTGCTGAAAACGTGGATCCGGCAAAACACGAAACATAGTCGATGACACAGTCGAACTTTTCGAGCGTAAGCACTAGGCCGGAGGCCACGCGCTCACCGGCTGAAGTGCAGGGTCTTGTGCGGAACGTGACTCCGGTCGAAGCCATCTACCCCCATGGTGGGCGCCAACTATCGTTGTATTGGGAATGGTAGTACCTAAACAAGTTAGATAGAGGTGTGGGGACTAGCAGGTAAGCTCTCGACGGTGTCCGCGGGCCGGATTGGATATGACCAAGTGTAGCGAGACACAAGAAGTACCTAGGTTTGGAGCCCTCGTGGTGAGGTAAAACTCCTACTCCTGCCGATCTGACTATGAGTAGTACACGGGCTACAATTGCTCTTCGAGCTTTGTCTTCTATCTATCTTATTAAATGCACTGAGTCCAACCCTTACTACGACAGCTTTGCCCCTCCTTATATAGGTAGAGGGGTAACGGTCTCACTGGCAAGTCCGGCTGGTGGGCCCCATAGGCGAGTCCCAGCCGGCTGGTCATCTACAGTATCCGGTACGGTTACATCCCATCGAGGTACATGCGGTAGGGTTGTCGTGGGTAAAGTGAACACCGTGCGAGCATGTCGTCAGCATCTGGCCACTGTGCCCGCGTCACCCAGCAAAGTCTTCGGTATGGCCGTGTAGTTGCGGGTCTTGTCGTCATACTAGGGAGTAGCACACACTATGCAGCATGTCGCCATGTCCTTCTGATTGCGTTCGGCTACGCTGGTGCAGCCGGTCCTGAACCTTGTCGCTCTTCCTGGTTCCGGCTACCGTATAGTAGTCGTTATGACTTGCTTGTGTCCAGTTGCGGTCGGTTAGCCGGACGCGAACGAACTGCTGTAGTTCTTGTTCGGTTGGGGTATCCGGAGGTCATCCCCCGATAGGCGCAGCCCGTATAGCTCCCTCCGTATAGTTGTGAACCAACTATACATTAGATCTATGGTGGAACTTAGCTATACGGCCGGAACTATACGGGCGGAATTTTTAATTCTCGTCGTATAGTTGGTCGTTAAACTCTCTGTAATCCATAAATTATTTTGTCAAAGGCGTTGACAACTATACGAACGCAACTATATGGGCGGAATTTTTATTCCGGTCGTATAGTTGGTCGTTAAACTCTCAGTACCTTTTGTGGATGGAAGTGTTGATGCTGCAACAACTATACGGCCGGAACTATACGGCCGGAATTTTTATTCCCGACGTATAGTTGGTCGTTAAACCTTCTATGTCCACCAAATTTTTTTTGCTTCTCCAAGAATTGTTTATTAATCTGAAACTTAACGAAATATCGAGTTTTGACAGAGAAATGTCATCTTAGATTTTCGACCAATTTTGGCATTATCAATTATTCCTTCCTCTTTGTCAGAGCATGAATTTTTTCTCTTTTAACTTAATACTCAAACTAGATTTTAACTAAAATTTTAAAAACTTACTCAAATCTTTCTTTCACATGGGTTGCCTCCCATGAAGCTCTCTTTTATAGTCAAAAGTTTGACCGTGGTACCGCTCATTCCGTCTTGAGTCCATTCTTCTTGTAATTGACGTTCTTCATATATCTTTGCTTTATCACTTCTTCAGGGGTGCTCAACTCTATAGTGATTGCACTTATATCTTCTTTTACCCGATAATGCTTCAAGCGTTGTCCATTTACCACCCATGCAAGAGAGGGTGTTTTTCCTTGGAGCATCACTGCTCCCAACGAATAGGCTCCTTCAACTACATATGGACCTTCCCACTTCGATCTGAGTTTTCCTGGAAATAACTTAAGACGAGAATTATAGAGCAACACTTTTTCTCCACTTTTAAAAGTCTTATTCTCTATTTTCCTATCATGCCATCTTTTAAGTTTTTTCCTTAAACAACCTAGCATTCTCACAATCTTCACTTCTAAACTCGTCTAAAGCATGAATATCTTGTAAACGCTTCTCCCCTGTTTCTTTGAGATCATAATTTAGATTTTTTGATTGCCCAAAAAGATTGGTGTTCCAGTTCTGAAGGTAAATGACACGCCTTACCGTACACCATCTTGTAAGGTGTCATACCCATTGGATTTTTAAACGCAGTACGGTATGCCCATAGAGTGTCATTTAACTTGTATGACCAATCCTTTCTTGATTTTTCCACCGTCTTCTCGAGTATGGTCTTCAGTTCTCTATTAGAGAGTTCCACTTGACAACTTGTTT
Source organism: Avena eriantha (assembly GCA_910589775.1). Lineage (NCBI taxonomy): Eukaryota > Viridiplantae > Streptophyta > Magnoliopsida > Poales > Poaceae > Avena > Avena eriantha. The sequence continues at coordinate 124,542,717 of OU342746.1, forward strand.
GGGGATGATATGGTGAAGCAACGCAATGGGTTACTCCATACTTGCTAAGGATTTTCCTGAAAGTCCCTTTCATAAAATGAGAACCACCTTCAGTAATTAAAAATCTAGGAACTCCAAACCTGGGGAATATGACATCGTTGATCATCTTCACTGAGGTAGCTGCATCCACATGATTTGTTGGGATAGCTTCAACCCATTTAGTAACATAGTCAACAACAACAAGAATATGAGCATAACCATTAGACTCTATAAATGGTCCCATCTAATCCATTCCCCATACATCAAAGGGTTCAATTATGAGACTATAGTTCATCGCCATTTCTTGTGTCCTTCCTATATTACCTCTTCTTTAGCAAGCATCGCAGTATTCCACATACCCGTGTGCATCCTTGAGCAAGGTGGGCCAATAGAATCCGAATTGAAGTACCTTGGCAGCAGTTCTCTTACCTGCATGATGCCCTCCATATGGACTGTCTGACAAGATTTCAATATCGCATTCATTTCATGGTTAGGAACACACTTCCGAATCATTCCATCAAGTCCTTGACGATATAGATACTGATCATCCCAAAAGTAATATTTAAGATCATTAAAGAATTTCATTCTTTGATTTCTTGACATACTAGGAGGTATAAATTTTCTTGCTAGATAGTTAGCATAATCTGCATACCATGGATCAACAATTTCTATATTTGCTAAATATTCTCCCGGAAATGATTCATTAATAGGTACGGGGTCATTAATTATTCCCTCCATCCTAGAGAGATGATCTGCTACCGGATTATCCTTACCCCTCCTATCTACTATTTGCAAATCGTATTCTTGTAGTAATAAAACCCACCTAATCAACCTGGGCTTAGCATCCTTTTTCATAAGGAGGTGACGCAAAGCTTGGTGATCCGTATGAATTATTACCTTAGAATTAATTATGTAAGATCTAAATTTGTCGCAAGAAAAAATTATGGCTAGAAATTATTTTTCTGTAGTAGCATAATGTTTCTGAATCTTACTAAGAGGTCTACTATTGTAATAAATAATATTTAAATTCTTTCCATCTCGCTGTCCCAACACAGCCCCTAAAGCATAGTCACTAGCATCACACAAGATTTTGAAAGGTTCATCCCATTTTGGAGATTACATGATAGGTGTTGAAACTAATTTATCCTTAAGGTTCTCAAAAGCTGCAATGCAGTCATGATCTAAATAGAATGGAGTTTCTTTATCAAGAAGATTGGTGAGGGGCATAACTAGTTTAGCAAAATCTTTTATAAACCGCTTATAAGAACCTGCATGTTCCAAAAACATTTTCAAGTTTTTAATGTCCTGAGGTATTGGGAGATTTTCTATAGCATTTATATTAGTTTTATCTATTTATATTCCCTTCTTCCAAACTTCGTTCCTAAAAACTTTACCATATCTTTCCATGAAACTACATTGTTCCCAATTCAAAACCAAGTTTGATTGCCTGCATCTCTGCAAAACTTTGGTTAGATTGTAGAGGCAATTATCAAAAGTTGTTCCACAAATAACAAAATCATTTGTTAGAACTTCCATAGTCTTATCAACAAAATCATCAAAAATCTTTAGAACACATTCCTGAAAAGTTGCTTCTGCGTTACATAAGCCAAATGGAATTAATCTATAAGCATATGTGCCATAAGGACAAGTGAAAGTTGTTTTCCCTTGATCTTCCAGTTGTATGGCAATTTGAGAGTATCCAGAATAACCGTCAAGAAAACAAAAGTAAGAATTATTACTAAGTCTTTCTAAAATTTTATCCATGAATGGTATAGGTTAATGATTTTTCTGTGTCTCATGGTTTATCTTCCTAAAATCAATGCACATATGATATCCTACAATTGGCCTTACAGGAACTAGCTCACCGTCCTCATTCATAGCAGCATGAAGACCACCTTGTCTTGGTATGCAATGAGCTGGGCTAACCCACTTATTGTCAGAAATCGGATATATTATGCCAGCATCTAGTAAGCGTATAACTTCTTTTCTTACTACTTCCTTCATTTTAGGATTAAGCCTTCTTTGCGTATCTACTATGTGTTCAGCATCATCAAGCATGGTAATCTTATGTGTTACGATAGATGGATCTATTCCTTTAATATCACTCAATGTATATCCAAAGGCTTCACGATGCTTAACCAAAACTGAAAGGAGTTTATTCATTTCATTTTCCGATAGATTCTTGCTAATAATGACAGGACATTTATTTCATTATCTAAAAACTCATACCTCATATTGTCTGGATGTTTTTTCAATTCTATTGGTGGAGGTTCTTCATCTCCTGTTCTTACCAATTCTTCATAGTCATGTTGATTTTGTGCTTCTGGAATTGAATCAAGGTAGTCATCCATGTCTTCTTTCTTCTCATCTTATGGTGCTTCTTCCCAATTAATCAAGCCCCTTTCTAATTCATCTTGTGGAGTACTGAAATGAATTGCCGCTAGCTCCGCAATCGTCTTTTCTTCCTTGATATCCTCCACTTCATATGGCCTCTTTTTTAGTTTGGCTAAGTGGAATGTCATTTCCTCTTTTCCAAACTTTAGTGAAATAGTTTCCTTCTAATTATCTACTCGAGCTTTAGTGATGGAAATAAAAGGCATGCCTAAAATAATAGGACAAAAAGTATCTCAGGGCATATCAACAATATGAAAATCAAGGGGGTACATGAGTGAGCCAATAAAGACATAGATATTTCTGATTACCCCTTCCTGTTTTATATTGGTTCTATTAGACAATTTAATAATAGTGTCTACTGGTTCAACATATGGATTATTTAAGTTGTAGCAAAGTACTTCATAAAGTGATGAAGGCATAATATTTATGGTGGAAATTGGTTCACAAATTCCATATAAGAAAGTTTCTCCACAATATATAGGGGTCATTGGTTTTGAAGTTTCGTTACCTCGAACCTTACCTTTGATGAATTCTGAGGTTTAACGGTCTAGCATAACCACTTCATCTTCCACTATTCGTTCTTCCATAAGATCCTTTATTATAACATTATTTATATTTTTGGCTTCGGAATTCCTTTCTAGTTTTTTTGGTCTCTTCTTTATTTGTTCTTCCTCTCTTTGTCTTTTTTCAAAGATCCCCTGTATAGGTATCGAGGAGAACTCTTCCATTAGCGCTCTTGCATGCTTCTTTTCTTCGAGAGGTTTACGGGGTTCCCATTCTGTAGGTTCCTACAAATGCCCTGGATAATTCTCAATAATTTTCTTTACTGACTAAGAATCAACACCGAGGGTTTTAATCATTGTATCTGTCCTCTCATCTACAAGGAAATCATTAATACAAGCATATTTAGAAAAACTATTTGTAATGTTTTCCTTATCTTTAAGATTTTCCGTTGCTTCTCTCATTTTTATTATTAGATTCCAAGCCTCATTATAGGTATAAGATAGAAAACTGCCATTAGAAGCAGTGTCTAGATTCATCCTATTTTCAATATTTATCCCTCCATAAAAGGTATGGGTGATTAACCAATCAGCTAAACGATGATGGGGCAATTTTCAAGGTAGCATTTGTACTTTAGGTATCCTTCATACAAGCCCTCACTAGGATTATTTTTGAAACTGATAATAATACCTCTCATCCTGTGAGCTTTGCTTTCAGAATAATATTTTGATATGAACTTGGTTTTCAATTCCTCCCAAGTCCTTGGTGCTTCTGCACAAAAAGATATATACCAGTCGCAAACATTATTAGAGAGAGTTTGTCTAAACAACTGGATTTTAACCATATCAAGGTTACAGTCGTCAAAAATAAAGGAACTAAGAATATATTCAAAGAATTGTAAGTGTCCATATGGACTTTCTTCATTGGTTCCTGCAAATTTCTTAGAATGTAATAATTCAAATAATAAAGGATGGATCTCGACTCCATCCGGATTTATGCTTTTTTTGACAGTTATAAAAGCGTCCATGGGCGAACCCATTTTCCTTACTTTCTCAAGCTGGTCTAAATGCTGAGTGTTGTCCATTGTTGTGGTCCTGCAACTCAAGTAAAAATTAGTACAACGAAAGTAAATAACTGAAAGTAAAGTGACTTATAGCGCTAAGATCCGCGGCAACAGCGCCAAAAAATAGCTTGATGACTGCAAGTGTACATATCGTTTGTAGCTAGTTTCAAAATAAAGATATCGATCCCATAGGGAGCAGTAGGCGAAAGAATAAAATGACCACTATTCCCTGAGAACGCCTTTTTCCTATTATAGTTCCAAAGTTCTATTACACACGTGATTCTTACTTTCTGCATTAAGTTTTGCTTTACTTTAAAATACCTTGTTCAACCAAAAACCCAAAAACAACTTTACTTTACTTGCATCTTAAAGTTATTCTTATAATGTGTATGTATGTGGGAGGAGCTCCATATATGGACGAATAGCCAGCAACCGCTGCACATGACGTCCTCATAACCAGAAAAGACAGCACTCAACATCAATCGAATTATTATGCTATTAAGGGATTTCTCCCATGGCATGGACATGGCTTTTTGAGTTCTCCTTAATTCCCCAAGTTAGTACGTAAAGAATGATAACAACTTTATAGTCACAATAAGTGTTATCATCCCTCCGTCTATCAACAAGTAATCACCTTCATCGAGTCCCCACAAGAGGCAAATGTTAAGGAGGTGCACAACTCCCAACATCAAGATGAAGACAATTAACACGTACACATAATGATGTATAACATAATAATCTCTATCTCATCTTAGTCATATGCTAAGGTTTCTCCATCTCCCCAAGAACTAGAGATCTACTCAGACATGGAGGCAATCAACATCATAACAATGGTAATGGAAACAATCATAGATGAATAGTACTTGTATAAATCCACAACAAGTATAGGAATTACAACAAGATCTAGACAATATGTAGATGGATGGATGGAGATGGTGGTGATGTAGCGGCGGATGATGAAGATCGATGCCTTAGCCTCCCGGATCTGCGTAGGGCGAAGATGGATCCCTTGTGGATGAGTTCCCCGTCCAGATGCCTTCCGAAGGTGAGGTTTCTGCGATTTCTGGTGTTCTGTATGTCGTCTTCTCGAACCAATTGCACGGGGTGAAACTATTTGACGAGGCGGTGGCGGCGCCAACTATACGGCCAGAGCTATACGGTCGGAAAAATTGCCCTGCCCGTATAGTTGGTCGTTGGACTCTCTGCCTCCCTTGTTCGCTTCTGGTTTTATTCTAGTATTATTAATATTTCCCAAATAAGCGATTTATGTTGTTTTTGACTCCTTTTCTCCACATTACAACTGCTCCAAGGGATCCATCATCTGTCCTGAACCTGGTAAAAACAGACATACAATGTGCGTGCGAACGCCATGAAATACCAAGATCCTACATCTACAATGCAAAATAGTAATGTAAAACATGATGCAAATATGCACTCATTAGTGAGTTAAAATCAGAAATCCACCAAAACTACTATCCCCAAGAAGTTCTAGTGATTACATGATCCCCATTGGTGGAAATATGCCCTAGAGGCAATAATAAATGTGTTATTATTCATATTTATGTTTCATAATTAAGTTTACTATTCTGCGCTATAATTGTATTATTTCTGAATAATGTGTATTTGGAGGAAACCCTAACACTGTGTGGGATGATAAACACCATATAAAAGATATCCCTGGTCATGCCTCTATGACTAGTATGTATGTCAATGACAGTTTCAGTTTCCTAACAATGGGCAAAGAGATAGAACCAAACACGAGATACCGTGAAACGCATCGTCAATATAGTTATCGGTTTAATCTCATAAAACCTTTTATTACCTTTACTAAAAATTGTTTAACCACAAGACATATGTGAAATTGGGAACAATATGGACGTTGCAAGATTCTCCAAATGTTACTCTTAACAGAGTGATTATAAAGTTGATGCTTGTTCGTACCGGATGGCTCACCGATCATTCACATGATGTGATTATGGGAATTAATACTCCTAACGATGGAGAGATACACTCTATGCCTGCTCATGTAGTATGATGTTCGTCATCGTCTGGATAGACACGTGATCAAGTTGTTGAACACAGGAACGTTGATAGTACGGAATGAGTAAAGAGTACATGCCGGGTAATGAAAATAACCTAGTGTTTCATCTCGAGCAATGTAAAGTATCGACGAATCAATACGATGTGTATCAGACTCAGTACTATGGTTCACACGATAAAGAACTTCATGTTATTTGTGGGGATTGCTACTTGTATCAAGACACTGATAGTAATCATTGTCATCTGAATGAGTTCCGAACATGTCCGCAAATATCCGAACCTACCGAGTCACACACTTAAGATGTCTATGGCATTTTAGAATGTGAGTACGAATAAGATAGTTGGACAAAGAGAATCCGAAAGGATATTTCGGAGCATCTCGGAATATTCCGGAGGAGTCCGGGATATCACCGAGAGTGGATGGAATCATTCCGGACATTAAAAAGGATGTTGGGAATATTTTAGGAAGGTTTCGAATTTATTCAGAGGTGTCCGGAATTTAATTCGGGAAGCTTCAAAATAAATATTTATATTAATAATTAATAATAAAATATTATTTATTACTATCCCAGTGGGCCCATGGGCCGAAGAGCCGCATGGGCCCATTGGGCACACACCCGTGCGCGCGCGGGGGGGGGGGGGGGTGGGGGGGGAGGATCCTGGCCGACTCGGCCAGGGCCTCCCCTAGCTTTGAAGGAGATATGCCCTAGAAGCAAATAATAAAGGGTATTGTTTGATATATCTCTTATATGTTTATAATACGTTTCATACTGTGCTATATCTGTGTTAATACGAAACGTTAATACACATATGGAAAGCAACAAACCACTTCTCTAGTTACCTCCAGTGAACTAGCTCATTGGTCATGTGGATGATCTAGGGTTTCGAGATCATGGGTGTAACACCCGATAAAACCACTACTAGAAAATCGTGTGTTGTCTTCCTTTTGTGCATCACCATGACCGCATACTCATGTTATTATGCACATTGCATTTGAGCATCGTCATGTCATCATGCATGGTTTGACTAAAATTAATTTCTAAAAGCCTACCATTGTTTTCTAAATGCCCCGTCTTTATTCAAATTAAAACCAAGGCCTCTTCTGGATATTTTGTTTGTCTAGAAACTATTTACAAAAGTCTTTTATAAAGTAAAACAAAGAAATTTTAATAAAATGTTTTGTACCGGGGGAGGCAACCCAACCCGTAGGCTAGGCCACCTACAACCCCAGCTGGCCCAACCCAAACCCACCTAGCCCATCCATCCAAAACCTAAACCTAACCCTCATAGGCACCTCACCCCACCTACCACCTAACCAGACCAAACACGCGGCTCACCTAGCACTGCACGCCCTAGGTGCACGCAAACCACCATGGTCAACCACCTGCTCGACTCCACGACCACCACTGGCCACGTCGCGCTCACCCTGGCCCCACCCCTTGTCGTGACCCCGCCTCCAATCCCCAGACCCGCATTGTATTCCTCCACCCTACGCCTGACCCCACCCTGCTCTCTCTTCTCCCCACGACGCCGCCCGTGTCGTCCCTCCCCCGGCCATCGCTTCTACGCTCACCAACCCCACCTTCACGCGAGGCTCTCACCCAGGACCAAGCCTTAGGCCAGAGCGTCGCCGGCCCTTTCCCTCTCTGCATCCCTACCGCCACCTCCCTCTTCCCCCAACCCAGCCGCTCGAGCTTGCTGCCGCATGATCCAGCTACGTCCTTGCCTCGACCTGGCCGTCGGCCGCCCGCATCGCCGGTTCCCTACACCACCCTGCCTTTCTCGAGCGGAGCCTGCACCATCCCGGCCGGAGCTCATCGTCGCCCGCTGTCCCCTCACCTCTGCACCGCACCAGGCCGTTGTGCCCTCTCCCCTTAAGCGGAGCAGGCTGCCAGGGCCCTGCTCACCCTTGTCCTCCCGCGACCTCCTCCAAGCGCGACCTCGAGCACTGCCACCCCCTGGTCACCACCTCTACACCGGCTGACACCACTCGAGCCTCTCATTGTCAACCCTAGGCCGCGCCACCGCCCCCGCCATCTCTGTTCTTTCCTTGGTGACTGTCGCCGCACCGTCCTCTGAGCCATGACATCCCTCACCTCCTATTCGTTGTTCAAGCCAAGTGCCATCTCGGTCGTGTCTCCCTGTCCGACCATAGTGTACCCTGCTTCCTCTGCTTGTGTGTTTTGTTCCTGCAGGCCAAGGTTTCATCTAAAGGCCCAAGCACCTTTGACAACCTCGACAGGTGTCTCTATTTTGGTTTCGCCGCTAGGCTCTATGCGTGGAGGTGCTTAAGTTGTGTAGCCACTGCTATGTGGTCATCTGTTTTTGAGGGGAAGTGATGCTTGTGTGTAGTGGGATGTTGGTGATCCCTCGTTGTGGTGGTGTGGAAATGACGTACTGCGTGAAGATTGTGCGGTGCATCCGAAGACCTCTAGTGTCAACCCCTAGCTGTCATGGCACCGAAGACGGAACCCCAAGATCGCCGGACATGGACACAAGGTCGTGTCCCCGAAACGCCAAGGCCCCGGATCAGAAGCCCGATCCCGCCGAAGACCGAACCCGAACATCTCGGAACCCCAAGATCGTCGAACTCCGATGTGTGACCCCCTTTTTTCTGAGAACCCTTTTTTGATGAATATAATATACTTATTGCATCAATTGTTCATGAATGCATACATCTTTGTGTGGTTTGGGGGCATTATGCCGATTCACCTAATAAGTAAATATGGAGACCATATGCGGGTTATTCTAGTCTTATATTGGCTCCACTTAAATTTGTATAGCGAACCGATGCCATGTTTTGCCTTGTTAATACAACATTTAAATTGTGGGTATCTAAACGACATAAACCACATAATTAAATGTCAGGACCCCAATTCCGCTTAATTTTGCCTAAATGCATCGCATCTTCGCCATGTCATGCATCATATATGCATCATGCCGATCTTCTGCCGTAGTACTAAATAGTGCTCCCGGTGTTTCTTTTAATGCTTTGCTTCTTCACGGATTAGGCCGTTGAGTTGATGCGAGTATCGATAGGTTCTCTGGTATGTCTCCGAAAGTGCTTCTAGGCGAGCAATCTCCCCATTTCTACCTATTTTTATTTTATAGTCTTTATTTCCTCCTATTGATCTATTACTATCCATGTTGCGATGCTTTAGTTTCCATGCACCATTTATATTCCTTGCAGCCTCTATATTGCCTATTGTTTGATAGACAGTCGGCATTGCGAGTCGTAGTTGCTTGCTCAGGTGCTGCTTCACGTCGTTGTCGTTCCACCATTGATGGAAGGTTGGCACATGCTTAATGGTGGATATGATCATGACTTTCATTATAACTTGTTAACTAAAATGCTGGAAATATATATAATGTAGAGGCACCGATGGGTAATAGTCAAAATTTGATTTTTAACCACCCACTTGTGTCCACCTAGGACCCAAGTTCTTGACACCTGTTCCGAGATCGAGCGCGCTAACCACAGGTGGATGTGTGGGCACCCCATCAGCTTACTACCTAATTTCAAAGTGTTGTGCTAGGGGCCACAAAGTAGTTTGGGGTTTTATTACTATCTTGTACTTATGCCATGCTTTACTGCTTTATTTACGATTGTGCGTGGAGCGCCTGTAATATTTAGGAATGTGGAATGCTTTCGTGGTATCGACAAGCCTAGTCACACTTTCGGGTTCCCAGTCATTTACAGCCATTGGCACAAACCCTGGGTCCGTCTCAGAGCCGGCCGACTGTGTTGCGGGTAGCTTAGTGGGGTGGCCCCCATGTAATTGCTTTGGGTCCAGGAAACGTCGTGTCTGAGGCCCCGTCGCATACCGTTGGGTTCATGTTCAGGATCTTGCTCATATTCAAATCTAACAATAAGGGTTGAAGTGCGTGTGGATACTTTGGTGCACCCCTACAAGGCTAAATCTTTTTGAAAAGCCATGTTCGCGGTTATGGGCGACTTGGAGCACAGTTTCTCGATCATAGACAACCATAACTAAAGAATTATTGTTATAATATGACTTGTATCTGATATGACTAGTAAGATGGACAACCACCATGGAATGAATGAATAAAACTGCCAATTGTGTGAGTTTCCTAGGCATGACTTCCTGGTTTGGTCTCGAGGGGGAAATACCAGGATGGGTATGATTGGTGTTAGTATCAGGTTGGTTTCGCATAGGTCTTTCTTATCCCTCTCTAATAGACGCAGTTGTATCGAGCCTCTATAGGTTGTTTAGTGTATGCTTCGCTGTCGCTTCAGTCCACCATATCTATGTAGGCGAGAGCCGCCGAATTCTAGACTCTCCATCTACTAGCCCTGGTACTGACCACTCTCTTTTTTCCTTTGCCCTTTGCTGGCACCCCTTTTGTTTTAGCAGATATTGAGATCGACGTCGTTAGCAGGGTTACCCTTCTGGCTTGGCCTGGGCAGAGTTATGGACGCCATTGGTTATTCTTTAGGGCTCTTAGCTCAATTTTCTTCTTATCCGTACTCGGACGTTGTATCACTTTCAAGGTGATTTGGATCTTTGTACTGTATATTTGTATTCTTGACTCGAGGAGTCGTTGTTGTATATATATATATGTTTCTATGGGTTCCATCGTGGACTATTGTGTAATGGTATTACTTCGTTTTCCACCCGCACGCAAGTGGCTGGTGGGCATCCTTGAATTGTTTTTATGCGGGTTTGGCGGGAATCGCTGGAACCTACATAGGGCCGATTTGAGGGTGTTACAAAGTGGTATTAGAGATCAGCAGTTGTAATACCCCACTAGTCCAGCCTGTAGGATAACCTAGCTAACGAATGACGTAGAGTGTCAAAACTATTTTGCAAAATCGGTTGGATAGATCTGATTAGGTCTGCTTTTACTCCTTACCTATATGCTATTCTCCTCTTACCCTTGCGAGTTATTAATCTGCCCTCTTATCTTTCTTTGAGTCCAGGTATTCTCATGGTTGGGTTTCCGTCGTACCTTTAGGGTTTCGCCTCCTCCCTTTTATAACGATGGTGCTAAAATTATCAAATCTGCATCTTATTGTTGTACCCTTCATCTAATCTTTTGTCCTTGAACTCTTTATCTGTATATGCACCTTGACGAATATCCGAATCGTTGAAAAAAATTATGAGAAGGATGAGCATTGGGGAAGTTGGAGGATACCTTGAGAATGTGTTGTTCATGCCAATGGAACCATCACGGAACCTAATCATTGTGTAGTTTCATACGATTTCTTTTGTATCTTCCGGTGGTTTCCAATGCGACGACATCATCTGCGCTAGATCCGATGAAGAGACTGCGTCACTCCTTTGTTTTTCTGATCATTGCTTGTCAAGATCTTTAGTCTGATCCCGAGAGTTGGTTGCATAATTCTTCTATTCATATACAGAGAAATGCTTTGAGTGCGGATGGAGTCGGGACAATACCACTACTCTTAGCATTCGTTTTTGTATATTGAATGGTGGACCGATGCAATTTTACTCCTTCCATGCAAGTTAGAGGTGGCCTTACCTTTAACTTCGTCCTTTGTTTATCCGGAGCGTTCTCTCGACGAACATGAGCAACGACCCCTTGTTGGTGGTGTCACCGATTTCAATTTGGAGCAAGAATCTTTGTTAGTGGTGTCACGATGATCTACACGAAGAGAGAAGATCCAGATCATCAACCTTCTTCCTCGTACCATGAGGCGGATCTCGAGGGCGAGATCGCTTGTTAATGGTGTCGAATTGTAAGACCCGGTAAAACCACTAATAGAAAATCACGTGTTGTTTTCTTTTTGTGTATCACCATGACCGCATGCTCATGTCATTATGGCATATTGCATTTGAGCATCGTCATGTCATAATGCATGACTAAAACTAATTTCTAAAAGCCTACCTTATTTCTAAATGGCCCATCTTTATTCAAATTAAATTCCGGGCCTCTTCCAGATATTTTGTTTGTCGAAAAACTATTTATAAAAGTCTTTTTATCTATACTAGTCTATACTAGTTATAAAAGAGCAAACATTTTCTTTTCTAAATGCACCCCACAAACGTACACAATCTAATTACCACCACCGGATCCATTATAGCTAACCGCCTGGATCAATCTAACCCGATTGTGTGTGCACTTAGCAATTTAATTGAACGGACTATGCTCCGACGGCAGATGAAAAAACTCCCTGCCCTTTGTGTGATCTGTCCTCGATCTGTGGCCCGCTTTCGTAATCTGACGATCTGCTCGGGAGTCCTGTATCCCCAAATTACGGAACAGCCTGAAAACAGTTTCACCGACTTGATCTCCTCCTCACGAGGTTCTCCACGCCCCGCCCATCCACCTTTGACTTACATTCAATCACCGTACCGCGGTCATTCGTGCTGCCGTCTCATTGAAGCGCCGCTTCCACCCTCTCCGTGGGGGGACCTTCCTCTCTATCGCCCGTGTTGCCGGAATCGACATGACATCTTAGGCCTGCAAGCTTCATTGTTTCCGCCTGGCGAGCCGAAACCGCCGCGTGCCATGTTTCGCATCCTCAGTCCACGATGCTCATGCCAAGCCGAAGTGACGATGGGTACCTGCATGTTACTTGTTTGCTGAATTATCTTGGAGAATAAACTGTGTTGTATCATTCAAATCTCTCAAACTTTTATTTGCTCTGGAAGATCAGGAAAGTAAATTAGCATTTCTCATTCATAGCCCCATGCATAGTTGTAGGAAAGTCACCACGTCAGGTTGTATTTAACAATTTGAAGCCATCAAGGAATCAATCAAATCTTTTGAGTGTCAGGTTGTCTTCCGCATCATCGATCTGTGTGGAAAGTTAAGGCATATGTTTTTTCGTTAGTTTATCCTCAGCTAGCTTCGCCTATTGCCCTCATGTTTCTTGATTCTTCTACAGTATTTTGGCTTAATATCATTTTACGTATCAAACTCTCTAAAGTGTTTTATGTAAGAATTCCCTGGAAATTTGTCACACTTCCTTTTTTTTAGGGTATAATTGGCTATACCATTATAAAAGCAAATAACAGCCAAATATGATTCATATATAATGATTCACTGTTATTTGGAAGTAGCTGCATCATGGTCTCTGTGAATTATCTGTGTTGGAGCTTTTCTAGCACAATATCTTAATGTAATTTGGCTGCTTTATGCTAACCGATGATCCATATCATTTTGTAGTTAGTTCCAAAATATATGTCTATTGGCCACAAGATATAAGATTGTCTCTTTTATGCTGATCAAGTGCTTTGCAATGAATTACTTGAAGAAACTTGCAAAGCGTGCAGAAGGAAATGCATATGCTGGAAACTGCAGATTATGTGTAGAGTTCGCAACAAGATAAAGAAACATTGGAGTATATTTCATATTACTTTAGCTGCATCATTTTATATTTTCTTCTGAAATTTCCTACCTCCATATATATTCCTACCTCCATATATACCCGAAAAAAGTCCAAATCACCCCCACAAGTATTGGGTTTCGGTCATTAACCCCCTTAAATATAAACTGAGTCATTTAACACCCCTAAGTATCTAAAACCGGGAAAATTACCTCCCAGGCGCTGACAGGCTGTTTTGGACACGGTGGACTCTGGTTTTTGTTTTACGACACATAAGCACCTGGTGTAATTAACCCCCAAAGTATTGCTGGAGACACATAAAGTGCTAATTAACCGCTGTTGATCCTATTCTTGGGCTACGTTTTCTCGCGACGAGGACTCCTAGACGGCGTCGACGTTGGAGCATCGGTGGCATGATCTGCTGATCCTGGTGCGGCGCCGAGGAGCAGTGTTTCATTAGTTTTTCTTGTTTGGTTTATTTTTCTTCCAAGTGAATTAGAGGGAGAGAGAGAGATGGATACAAGATCTGATCTGACAGTTAGGATATGGCATGAATTCTTTGCATTGTTAGACTGTCAGTACTGTTAGGTGCAAGGATGAACATGTTAAGTTCACGTAGAATTTACAGCACGTGTCCTCTCTATAGCAACTCTGAATAACTTCACAAAACTTCGAACATATTATTCCTGATGTAGTACCTACTGTAGCCAGCAACAAAAGTGAGCTTAAGTTTACACTTTAGACACACTCGAGTGACTGCTAACACGCACTGCAGTTTTTGCTACAGAGGTAATACTTCTTCGCTACAAACTGCACTTCTCTACCAGTACTAGCAATGTCAAAACATGCTTGTCTGAATCCATCTGCTTCTTCTACCATGCTTGTCTGAATCCATCTGCTTCTTCTACCATGTGCTGTTGCCCTACATCTCCAGCCCCCGCCAACTGCATCAAAGACGCCGCCGCTTCCTCCGTCTCCCGCTGAGGTGGTAGGAGCATGTGCTGGCCGGGATTCCGTTGTGTGGGAGCGGGAGTTGGCGGCCGAGTTTGGGGCATGTGGGAGTACGAGGTGCCGGCTGGATTTGGGCGGTGGTGGACGGACAGGAGGAAGAGGATAAGTCCACCCATGGAGTTATTTAGAATGGAAAAAATACAAACGTGTGCCTCGCCACATGGACAAACGGTGTCCAACATGGACAAAACCGCTTAGAAAACTGCCCATCAGCGCCTGGGGGTGATTTGCCTGGTTTAGAAGAGATAGGGGGGCTAAATGAGCCAGTTTATACTTATGGAAGGTTAGTGATCTAAACCCAATACTTGTGGGGGTGATCTGGACTTCTTTCTATATACATATGGTGCCAAGGATTGTACCTTGACACCTTCTCAATATCTATTCTAATTACCACCAAGATTGTTAACTCTAGAATGCGTTATTTCTGCTAAACTTGGAGGTGCATGCCAAAAAAGATTGATGAGGAACATTCAGTTCCAAAGATTTTTTTTCAACTTAAGGCCTTGGCCCTGTGTTAAATTAATAACGCCGAAAACGGCAGATACATACTGCGATTACAAACAGCCCACATGCTACCGGGAGAACAACCAAGAAGAAGATGTACAAAGCAAGCACAACTTGGAACCCCTACGCCACTACTCGACACCGGGAGCACTAGGGAGGCCGAGGCCAAGGAAGACACCACCGCGAACTGTCCCAACCAGACACACCTAGGCTCCGCCGTCTTCGCTTCCGGAAAAGGAACCCCTTGTCCTCGCCCTGGATCAGAGGGCACCGGACCGTCGGGAGGCGAAGAAGTTCCCCCAAGAACACGACGACACCACGGGACCAAAGTAGCCGGGGAGAGGACGAGGCCACCGAGACGGAGCAACAAGACCACCACCACCACTAGAGACGCCTCGGCATCGCGACGAGGCTGCTGGACGAAGGAGCACCAAAGAAGAGACGACCAAAGATAAACAACCATCCCCCACTGTTGGACAAGACCACCGTAACGAGGTCGCACGCCGGCCAAGCAATGCTGCCGCTGCAGAGGGGAACCCTTTCCCCTCTCGCCTAGGCTCAAGGGCATCAACCCGCCAGAAAGCAGGGGCCTTGGAGCAGCAGAGCATCACGTCAGGCACCTGCCAGACACAAGGGGCAATCATCGCCGAACAAGAAGCATCACCGCGGCCACCACCAGACACAAGACTCAAGCATCTCACTGCAGTCCCCAAGACGGAGCCTCCAAGAAGGGAAACGACGAGCGCCGCCGCCACTGTCTGAACAGGGAACCAGGGATTTCACCCACACAGCGGAGAGGTAGAAAGGAACGGAACCTCGACGAAGCCCTCAAGAAGGAGCACGGCGCCAGAGGCGTCGTCATCGCCGTGGCCCACCGTGGCCAAGGGTTTCCCCAGTACCCGCCCCTGCAACACACCACCTACCCAGCACCAGGAAATCGGAGCCACCAGGCTCCAAAGTGGGCGGGGGAGCCGAGCCTCTTGCCCAGGGAGCCTCACCTTTATATTTGGAGCAAGGGCCGGCGACGGGCCCTGCGCCGCAACCTCCGATCGCCGCCTCCTTGCCACCCGCGCGTCCAAGAGAGGCGGAGAACACCCATCCGGCCGCCACCCGCCGCAGGTCGACACCGTCAAAACCACCCAGGGCCACCGCCCCGGCATACCGACGCCCTCAAGCACGGGAGGGACCCTCCCAACCTCTACGCGAGAGCCGTGGGGACGAATCCCCACCGCCCCCTTCACCGTTGACGCACGCCATCGGCTGGCGGCCCTCCAGGGGAGACGAGGAGGGTGGAGGAGGAGGGGGGGGGGAGGGGGGTGTCGGCGGGCTATGGTTAGGCCCCCTCGGTCGCCTGGAGGGGGCGATGCGAGGGGAGCCAGGGGGCGAGGCCAAATATCGCCCTATGTTCAGTTCGAAAGAATTCACAACCCATCCCAAATAACCATGGCCTGGTGCAGCGATGCAGGAGTAGTAGCAGCAACTGTTGTTTCAGCACATGCGCATCTCCCTTAAAAATATACTTTTTAAAATTACACTAAGATCTCTGGTTTTTATAAAGATCTGGTTTGAATTTCTTGGAGGAAATGATTATGTGTCGCTGCTGAAATAGTGACCATCCCTGAGGCAGACCTGCAAGTGGCAACCACATTGAGCATCATTGCCATAACCCAGGCTGAGGCGCCCAAATTAGTTAGATTACTTTTCATGTGAACGACTTTCAGATTGTTTAGCATAATTTCAACTACTATAATTGTGGAAAAACTATGGTATACTTCATATTCAATAATAAATTTCATTGTTAGTATTGAAATGGTCTTTGTGTTGTACTAAACGAATGTAACATATGTAAATCACACTGTAATTTATTCGAGCTTTAGAGATGAGTTCTATCTATATTGGTCTAATAATTTTTTAAGGTAGAAAGGATAAGTCATCATGTATTTGTTTGGAGACGAGGCTTTTGTTTGCTAATTAGTTCATGAGGAATAGTAAGTTATTAATAATTATGTAAATTTATAAACTATTTTAAGCCTAGCATTGTTGGGAAATGTGGCTAACTATGCATAGAATTTCATTTGGTTAAACCGAGACCACTTATTTTGTCTTTATTTGTTGCATTTGAAAGGGGATCAAACCTGGTGCAGCCTAATGTGCACACACAGAGCAAAGGTTGATTCGGTGGTAGTAATTTTCTCAACAACTCCATTATAACTCTAGGTCAGGGGTATTTTTGTGTGTGTTTGTGATGATTTCTTTGCCGCAAGATTGTGGACATGATTATCCCCGATGTTGAAGAACTGCGGATCATGCCGTATGAAATTCAGGCTGAAACGCGCTACTTCTCTTGCTAAGTATCTGGACAAACATTACGCATCTAAGTCGGTGTTGTTATGTGCATTCGAATTTCAATGGATACTTACAGATACATCTAAGTTACTTGGTCTAACCGTGTAAGCAGGAGGGTGGACTATTGTGTCGATTTGAACTGATTTGATCAACAGAATGATGTGTTTTCTGTAGCTCACCCTTCTAAAAAAATAGAAACAAAGATGTAAGTACAAATGTATATGTAGCTCATTGTCATTTATCGAATCAAATATGTAAGTATAAATGAAGAACAACACATGGGGGTTCAGCTCAGCGGAAGGTCACGTTTTGAACTGATGTCCCGGAGCTGCATAACTTAATGCTTGATGTGAATATTACGAAGAGGTAGACCGGTGTGTTTATAATTTGATGTTTGATCCTTAATAATGGATCAGTAGTTCACATCTTAGGAACTTACTAGCTTTTGTCCTCCGTAATGGAATTGATCAACCATAGCAAATATCATGCGTCGCACGTGCAAACTTATTAGTAAAATAAAACAAACAAGTTTTAATAAAATGTTTTGTACCGGGGGAGGCAGCCCAGCCCGTAGGCTAGGCCACCTATAACCCCGGCTAGCCCAACCCAAACCCACCTAGCCCATCTATCCAAAACCTACCCCTCCTAGCCGCCTCACCCCACCTACCACCTAACCAGACCGAACACGTGGATCACCCAGCACCGCACGCCCTGGGTGCACGCAAACCACCTGCTCGGCACCACTGGCCACGTCGCGCTCACCCTGACCCTACCCCTTGTCGTGACCCCGCCTCGGATCCCCAGCCCCGCACGGGATTCCTCCACCCCGCGCCTGACCCCACCCCGCTCTGTCTCCTCCACACGACCCCGCCCGCGTCGTGTCTCCCCCGGCCCTCGCTTCTACGCTCACCAATCCCGCCGCCGCGCGAGCCCCTCACCCAGGCACCAGCCTCAGGCCAGCGCATCGCGGGCCCTGTCCCTCTCTGCATCCCCGCCGCCACCTCCCTCTTCCCCCGACCCCGTCGCTCGAGCTCGCCGCCGCACGACCTTGCTTTGTCTTCGCCTCGACCTGGCCACCGGCCGCCCCCGTCGCCGGTTCCCTGCACCACCCTGCCTTCCTCGAGCAGAGCCTGCGCCATTCCAGCCTCGAGCTCGTCGTCGACCCGCTGTCCCCTCACCTCTGCACCGGACCAGGCCGCTACCCCCTCTCTCCTTCAGCGGAGCAGGCCACCAAGGCCCTGCTCACCCTCGTCCTCCCGCGACCTCCTCCGAGCGCAACCCCGACCTCCGCCGCCGCCCCTGGCCACCACCTCTGTGCCAACCGACACCGCCCGAGCCTCTCACCGTCGACCCTAGGCCGCACCACCGCCCCTGCCATCTCTGTTCTTGCCTCGGTCGTTGATAACCCACAAGTATAGGGGATCGTGTGTAGCCTTTTCGATAAGTAAGAGGGTCGAACCCAACAAGGAGCTAAAGGTAGGATATATATTCTCTCAAGTTCTATCAACCACTGATACAACTCTACACACACTAAACGTTTGCATTATCTTGGAAATAAAACTAAAGCAACAATACGAGTAATAGAGATAGCTTTGCATGATAATAAATAACAAGAAAGTAAAGCTAGTTGCTGCAGCAATAAAATACACTAAACTAACAGAACCATGAGTGTGGAATAGTGGTGGTAATTGTGGTGGCTTTGTCCAAGTTTAAATAGCGAATAGATCAGGTTGATTGTCTTCGATGCAGTTTTCTATGTGGGAGAGGCTAAATATGCATGCGCTCCACTACTTGGAATTACGTGTACTATATGATTGGATTGTTAGCAAACATCCGTAAGTACTAACAATACATTAAGGTTTCCCGAACCATAGCCTTAAGTTTAATGGTCCTCTTACTCCCATACATGCAACTTTCCGATTTGCGTCCTCAGGTTTCTATCACTCTGGCAGAACTCCCCCTTCCCTTTACACATACTACAAACCCTATGATGTTTAATCCATGCGCGCACAAATATAATGGACACCAAAGGACTGTACCATATCAACATACAACTCTAATGAACCAAAGACGTTCAACCAACCATTCAATCTAAGAACAAAGAAACTACACAAACATGACATAGATCATAGGATTATAACTTATATCATCAAACACCATGTTTACATAGGATAGTACAGAGGTATGTGGGAGGATGAACCACTGCATACTAGGAGGATTAGGTGATGGAGATGGCGGTGAAGATGGTGAAGGGGGCGGCAACAGCACCGGTGGTGGCGCGGGGGACTCCTTCCCCACCGCTGGTATCATCGGGGAGCACCGCCCCTTAGCCCCCTTCCTTCATGGCTTCTTGGAAGCCCTCCCCATGGAGATGAGATCCATTGGGGAGGC
The DNA here is from genome assembly GCA_910589775.1 of Avena eriantha. Taxonomy (NCBI): domain Eukaryota; kingdom Viridiplantae; phylum Streptophyta; class Magnoliopsida; order Poales; family Poaceae; genus Avena; species Avena eriantha. The sequence goes on from OU342746.1 coordinate 124,562,300, forward strand.
AAAAACGTGGCTTTGGCGGCTATAAATTCTTGGGTGGACATGTTTTGGGCGAATTAGATTTCCTCCCTTTATATAGCTTCTCGGATTCCCGTCACCCCATCTTGGGCTGCAGTAAATCGTGCCTAGCTCGGAATCAACTAAATTTTATGTCCAGAACGTTTGTCGCGAAATTTCCAACTTTGTAGTTGAATAGTTTTCCGTTTAAGCCGTCTTCGACCCAAAACGTGACCATCTTCAAAAAGAGTTCTGAGACAGATTTCTGGAAAAATCCCAATTTGACTCCAATAAGGTTTCCACTTGTATTCTTGGTAATTCCTACACATCAAAGTGTAAAACAAGAACATTGTGCACTTTTTCAACTATTAGTAGGTTAGTCCAAATAAATCATAAACTTTATAAAAAAAGGAGTGTCAAAAGCATATTATTAGCATAAAACCATCAACATTTATAGATACGTTATGGTCTTATCAACATCCCCAAGCTTAGTTCCTGCTCATCCTCAAGTAGGTAAACGATAAAAACAATATAATTTTTGAGGTGACATGCAGACAACACAATCTTGATCATCATTATTGTAAAAGCGTTGATAGTTGAGATCAAAGGTACTCTAAACATGAACATGAAAGATAGAGTTCTAACAATATAGCAACTATGTTGTAACATGAAAAGGTACAAACAAAAGATCATGAATAACAATGCATTGAAAGACGTTTGTTGTTTCACATATAGAGAACATAATAAGATTGGTATTAAGATTGTCCCTCATGGTATAGCAAAACATAAATGCATAAGACACCTTCAAAGTTCATAAGGGTGACTAGATACAAATAGTTTAAGAACAAGCAATATCAAAGTTATGAATCAATCAACAAGTCTTGGAACAATGCACATTAAACTAAGAATGACCACTATACAATAGGTGCATTAAGATAGAAGACGGAGACTCAACATAAAAGTAAAAGAAAGGCCTTCATAGAAGGAACCAGGGATTCAAGTCTCATAAAGGGCTTCCAAAAATTATAGTACTTACTAGCTTTCAGCTCTCATTGCCCCTATCATAAGCATCTTGAAGTGATTAAGGTTAAAGTGAACAAACTATGGAGTATATGCTTGACAAAGTATAAGTTGGCAATCTCATGTCACTTGAATACGAGGGCCGCTCCTCATGCTACTCAAGTTTAGTTACCGGTAAGTTCTTGTCATAGTAAGTACATGTGTATCATAGAGAACCGCCAATAGGGTACCCCTTTCCCGATGATACGGAAGAATCCCCATATCAAATGACAAGGCAAGTAGACAATAAGCATCTCATCAATCTTCTTATTTACCATGGGAAAATGGTACTTTTTCTCTCTTTCCTCTTTTCTCATCTTTTTTTTTCTCAATCTCTATCTCTTTTTTATAATAAGAATGTTACATAGATTGCTCATTATGGTTAAGCTGCAGGTTTCCACCATGATTAGGCATGGATTAGACCAGCGGCCCAGGCGTTTCTCTAACACACATACATAACTCTATGGACTTACAAGCTCCCCTTTCATTTCACACCGACGACATCCATGGACAAAACAACATGATATCAACTGGGTACAATGTACAAGTGCAATATTGAAAGCGTTCCCCATGACAGCATGGTTCTGCTAATCCCAAACGTATAAGTGGAAGCATATACAACATAGATGACACAATGGTTCAAGTTTATTAGGGGCTAGAAAAGTAAAGTGTGCCATCAAGTTCGTGAGAGCTTTAATCACTAGTTTTCTCATAACAAGTTTAATTCAGAAGGTAGATAAAAACATGAATATACTTGGAATAGCAAATGCCAATAGGTAGGTATGGTGGACTCTTTTGAATAACTTGGTTTTATTTGGAATTGAATGCGTGAGTGGAACTCATACTTGGTTATGGAGGCTAGCAAAAGACAGGGAGCGACCAACTAAGAGAGCAATAATGGCCATAATCATGCAAAGCGACAAAACATTATTAATTAAAGCATAAAGTGATATTTCAAGTCAAAAACTAAAGGATCATAGAGGCTATGGTGACTTGGGATAGTCTTAAAATGGTGTGAGCATGCGCCAAGTCAACCCAAAGAAAGCATCAAAGGAGAATACCACAATACTATGCTTTAATATGCTAAAACAACGCATGATTCTTTCAAGGCACATTAAGCAATCTCAATTGTTTATAACATGTCATGCTACAGCAAAAATCACTAAGCATAAAGCCAAAACAATATCAAGCATGACATGACAAAGCATAGGCCACATTCCAAAACAAGCTCCTTTTTAGCACTTAAGCATGAACATTTCCTACTCTTTTCCAATCCAAACCAATCTTATTTGAAAACTAATGTGTGAATGAGGGGGGACAACCAATTTATTCAAGCAAACTGAGAAAACCAAGAAAACGAAAACTAAAAACGAAGACGCTCCAAGAACAACATAACTGTGCATGAAACAATAAAAATGAAGTGTTTGTAAGAACCTGGGATTTAAGTTGATGAAGAAGGGGATGCCTTGGGCATCCCCAAGCTTTGACGCTTGTACTTATTGGATATTTCTTGGGGTGACACGGGTGGCATGTAGCACTTTAGTCAAAAAGCTCAATTCCCCAAAGAGAACCCAAAAAGGAATCAACAAGAAGCAAATGCAAATAATGACAGAAATCTGTCAAAACAGACTAGCAGGTAGAAACCGATTTTTTCGAAGACCTTCTGTTGCTCAAATCGAAAAGTGTTCAACTAACGAAAGTTGGATAACAACCTAGGGCAGCAGCACAAAAATTCTAGCTCAAACTGACGCACGGAGATTTTACATGAATTTTTAGAGTGAAGCACAAAAATCTGGTGTTTGATGCTAAGACAAATAAATAAAAAGATACAAACGCTACAAATTTATTCAAGTTTCTATGCTGCTCAAAAAACAAAGTTTAAAGGTTTGCAAACCGAGGGGTTCTCGAAGAAACTTTTGGCCATTCTTCAATTTCTCTGTTTGGTGTTCCTTATTCTTTGCGAAAAAACTTCAACACAAAAACTTTCCCATTCTTTTCTGTGGTTTTTAACTGAAAAGTTTCCATGGGAAGATTTGTTTTGATTTCATAGGCATGGACACAAGTATTCAAGCTCGACCCCCACTTAACCATTACTCATCTTTCCAATCACTTTCCTTTTTCAAAATGTTTTTAGGTAACAAGTACGACTAAATATTTCATAATTCGCATTCCCTATCCATACTAAGATAGAGAACAACTTAAAACTGAAAGTAAAAACTACTTAGAGATAAAACAAACAAGTGCACACAAGAATATTCACCCACACACTATTGCTCCCTGGCAACGGCGCCAGAAAAGGTCTTGATAACCCACAAGTATAGGGGATCGTGTGTAGCCTTTTCGATAAGTAAGAGTGTCGAACCCAACGAGGAACTAAAGGTAGGATAAATATTCTCTCAAGTTATATCAACCACTGATACAACTCTACGCATACTAAACGTTTGCATTATCTAGGAAATAAAACTAGAGAAACAATACGAGTAATAGAGATAGCTTTGCATGATAATAAATAACAAGAAAGTAAAACTAGTTGCTGTAGCAATAAAATATAGTAAACTAACAGAACCATGAGTGTGGAATAGTGGTGGTAATTGTGGTGGCTTTGTCCAAGTTTAAATAGCGAATAGATCGAGTTCATTGTCTTCGATGCAGTTTTCTATGTGGGAGAGACTAAATATACATGCGCTTCACTACTTAGAATTACGTGTACTATATGATTGGATTGTTAGAAAACATCTGTAAGTACTAACAATACATTAAGGTTTCCCCACCCATAGCCTTAAGTTTAATGATCCTCTTACTCCCATACGTGCAACTTTCCGATTCGCGTCCTCAGGTTTCTGTCACTCTGGCAGAACTCCTCTCTTCCTTTTACACATACTACAAACCCTATGATGTTTAATCCATGCGCGCACAAATATAATGGACACCAAAGAACTGTACCATATCAACATACAACTCTAATGAACCAAAGATGTTTAACCATTCAATCTAAGAACAAAGAAACTACACAAACATGACACAGATCATAGGATTATAACTTACAGCATCAAACACCATGTTTACATAAGACAGTATAGAGGTATGTGGGAGGATGAACCACTTCATACTAGGAGGATTAGGTGATGGATATTGCGGTGAAGATGGTGAAGGGGGCGGCGGCAGCACGGGGGACTCTTTCCCCGCCATCGGTATCATGGGGGAGCACCGCCCCTTAGCCCCCTTCCTTCATAGCTTCTTGGAAGCCCTCCCCCATGGAGATGAGATCCATGGGGAGGGAAAAACGTGGCTTTGGTGGCTGCAAATTCGTGGGTGGAGATGTCTTGGGCGAATTAGGTTTCCTCCCTTTATATAGCTTCTCGGATTCCTGTCACCCTGAGCTGCAGTAAATTGGGCCTAGCGGGTCCGTCCGGACTCGGAATCAGCTAAATTTTATGTCCGGAACATTTGTCGCGAAATTTACAACAACTTTGTAGTCAAAGAGTTTTCTGTTTAACGCCATCTTCGACCCGATACGTGACCATCTTTAAAAAGAGTTCTGAGACAGATTTCTGAAAAAATCCCAATTTGACTCCAATAAGGTTTCCACTTGTATTCTTGGTAATTCCTACACATCAAAGTGTAAAACAAGAACATTGTGCACTTTTCAACTATTAGTAGGTTAGTCCAAATAAATCATAAACTTTATACAAAAAGGAGTGTCAAAAGCATATTATTAGCATAAAACCATCAAAAATTATAGATACGTTATGGACGTATCAGTCGCTGTCGCTGGGCCGTCCTCTGAGCCACAACATCCGTCGCCTCCTGCTTGTTGTTCAAGCCAAGTGCCATCTCGATCGTGTCTCCCTGTCCGACCGCAGCGTACCCTGCTTCCTCTGCTTGTGTGTTTTGTTCCTGTAGGCCAAGGTTTCATCTAAAGGCCCAAGCACCTTTGACAACCTTGACAGTTGTCTATGTTTTGGTTTCGCTGCTAGGCTCTCTGCGTGGAGGTGCTTACGTTGTGTCGCCACTGCTATATGGTCATCCATTTTCGAGGGGAAGTGATGCTTGTGTGTGGTGGGCTGTTGGTGATCCCTCGTTGTGCTGGTGTGAAGATGAGGTGCTGAGTGAAGATTGTGCGGTGCATCCAAAGACCTCTGGTGTCGAGCCCTAGATGTCATGGCACCGAAGACGGAACCCCTAGATCGCCGGACATGGACACAAGGTCGCCTCCCCAGAATGCCAAGGCCCTGGATCTAAAGCCCGATCCCGCCGAAGACCGAACCCGAACACCTCGGAACCCCAAGATCACCGAACTCCGATGTGTGACCCCTTATTTCTGAGAACCCTATTTTGATGAATATAATATACTTGTTGCAACAATTTTTGATGAATGCATACATCTTTGTGTTGTTTGTGGGAATTATTTTGATTCACCTAATAAGTAAATATGGAGACCATATGCGGGCTATTCTAGTCTTATATTGCTCCACTTAAATTTGTATAGCGAACCGATGCCATGTTTTGCCTTGTTAATATAACATTTAAATTGTGGGTATCTAAACAACATGAACCACATAATTAAATGTCGGAACCTTAGTTCCTCTTAATATTGCCTAATTGAATCGCATCTATGCCATGTCATACATCATACCCGATCTTCTGCCGTAGTACTAAATAGTGCAATCGGTGTTTCTTTTAGTGCTTTGCTTCTTCACGGATTAGGCTGTTGAGTTGATGCGAGTATCGATAGGTTCTCTGGTATATCTCCGGAGTGTTTCCAGGCGAGCAATCTCCCAATTTCTACCTATTTTGCTTTTATAGTATTTATTTCCTCCTGTTGATCTATTGCTATCCGTGTTGCGATACTTTAGTTTCCGTGCACCATTTATATTTCTTGCAGCCTCTACATTGCCTTGGACACATCCTATTGCCTATTATTTGATAGACAGTCGGCCTTGCGAGTCGTAGTTGCTTGCTCAGGTGCTGCTTTGCGTCGTTGTCGTTCCACCGTTGATGGAAGGTTGGCACATGCTTAATGGTGGAGATGATCATGACTTTCGTTATAACTTATTAACTAAAATACTGGAAATAGATATAATGTAGAGGCACCGGTGGGTAATAGTCAATATTTGGTTTTTAGCCGACCACTTGTGTCCACCTAGGCCTTGAGTTCTTGACACATGTTCCGAGATCGAGCGCGCTAACCACAGGTGGGTGTGTGGGCACCCCATCGGCTTACTACCTGATTTCAAAGTACTGTGCTGGGGCCACAAAGTAGTTTGGGGCTTTATTACTATCCTGTACTTATGTCATACTTTACTGCTTTATTTATGATTACGCGTGGAGCGCTTGTAATATTTAGGAAGGTGGAATGTTTTCGCGGTATCGACAAGCCCAGTCACACTTTCGGGTTCCCTGTCGTTTACAGCCATTGGCACAAACCCTAGGTCTGTCTCAGAGCCGACCGGCTTTGTTGCGGGTAGCTTAGTGGGGTGGCCCCCATGTACTTGCTTTGGGTCTAGGAAACGTCGTGTCCGTGGCCCCATCGCATACCCGTTGGGTGTATGTTCAGGATCTTGCTCATATTCAAATCTGACAACAAGGGTTGAAGTGCGTGTCGATACTTTGGTGCACCCCTACAGAGTTAAATCTTTTCAAAAAGCCATGTCCGCGGTTATGGGCGACTTGAAGCACAGTTTCTCGATCAAAGACAACCATAACTAAAGAATTATTGTTATAATATGACTTGTATCTGATATGACTAGTAAGATGGACAACCACCATGGAATGAATGAATAAAACTGCCAACTATGTGAGTTTCCTCAGCATGACTTCCTCGTTTGGGCTCGAGGTGGAAATATCAGGATGGGTATGACTAGTGTTAGTATCAGGTTGGTTTCGAATAGGTCTTTCTTGTCCCTCTCTAATAGCTGACAGTTGTATCGAGTCTGCATAGGCTGTTTAGTTCATGCTTCGCTGCCGCTTCAGTCCACCATATCTATGTAGGCGAGAGCCGCCAAATTCTAGACTGTCCATCTACTAGCCCCAGTACTGACCGTTTTTTTTCCTTTGCCCTTTGCTGACACCTCTTTTGTTTTAGTAGGTTTCGATATCGACGTCGTTAGCAGGGTTACCCTTCCGGTTTGGCCTAGGCAGGGTTATGGATGCCATTGGTTATTCTTGAGGGCTCTTAGCTCAATTTGCTTCTTATCCGTACTTGGATGTTGTATCACTTTCAAGGTGATTTGGATCTTTGTACTGTATATTTGTATTCTTGACGTGAGGAGTCGTTGTTGTATATATATATATGTTTCTATGGGTTCCATCATGGACTATTGTGTAATTGTATTACTTTGTTTTCCACCCTCACGCAAGTTCCTGGTGGGCATCCTTGAATTGTTTCTATGCGGGTTTGGCAGGAATCGCTGAAACTTGCATAGAGCCAATTTAAGGGTGTTACAATGGGAATTTATGGAAATTGACAATGAGGTCATATCATTAGTTGAATGATGTGATAAACAAATATCTAGCTGTTGTATTTTAATGAGATCTAATTACAAAGTTCATCATTAATGATAAACAAAGGAAACCTCGCAACCTGATCCTTAGACTGTGAGATAACGCAAATAACCGATCTATAGGGAGCTTAGATGGTATTAAGTATCATACCATGACTGGATGATCAAAAAGGTGCCACTCAAGTTTCCCAAAGGGGCATGCAGAGGAGTACATATCAAGACGAGGATTTGCCAGTCCATGTAACAGATATATACATATGTGGCCATCTCGGTGATGTTGCATTAACGAAGCTTGCAAGCGTGTGACTTGGTCACAGAATGCAACGACATGGTAACGAGTAAACAAGTTCATCGGTAATGAGATCGAACTAAGGTATGGAGATACCGAAGATCAAGTCTCGGATGAACTAGGTATCAAGTGGTAAAGGGAAAGGGAAACGACATTTACGATTCGGGCGATAAGATTTGCGGAATGCATAGGGGTCATCATGGGCATCCAGGTCCTGCTGATGATCATTGATATGAGAGAGGTCTCAATCATGATTGGAGTGTTCCCGAACCGAAGGATGTCATGCTTAAGGGTGGGGGCCCATAGGGATAGATGTGGTACCGAAGGAGAAATAGAGAGAGAAAGCAGAATAGTTCCGGGTAACATCCGATGTTGATCGGAGGGGGTCCGGAAGGAGTTCCGGAGTGAAGAAATATAATAATGTTTATTTGTATATTAATTGTAGAATTAATATTAAATATATATTTTATTTTAATTTTATAGGCAACCCATTGCTAATGGGCCTCACCCGAAGGGGAGTCCCAAAGGGGCAAGGCGCCTAGGGGGAGGGACCAACTGGCGAGGGCTTGGTGGGCGCCCAAGTAGGGCCCACCTAGGGCCGGCGACTCCCCCTTGGTGGCCTGCTGGTGTGGGAATTAGTCCCACACCGCCTCCCCCTTGGGTGGTGCACCTCCCCCTCCCACTATATAAAGGGGGTCACCCCTTCCCTTTGGGATCACCGAATTCTCTCATTCTCTCTCTCTCTCTCATTTCCATTGAGGACTTCTCTATAATATTGGAGAGGACCTTTAGGGTTTTGATTTCTCCACCTTCACATTACTGTCGTGTGATCTTCAGTCCACCATCTTCTTCTTCCACTGCTCAGCTAGATCGGAGCCCGGGAGACGCTGCCTACACTGGCCGTGTGTAGTACTTTGGAGGCACCACACTTGGGGTGCTTGGAGCTGCTCGTCTTCATCAACATAGGCCTTCCTGCGTAAGGCATTCATCGGTCTTCAAGGGTATGAATACCGTCTTCATCTTTCTGTTACTGATGTCTACATAGTATAGATCCTGGTATTAGTGTTCGCATAGTTAGATTTTTTTTGTTTTCTTCTACGAAACCCTTCAGTGGTATTAGAGAGGGTCTATGGGTAGACATGTTGTACGGATATAACACATAAAAATATGTGGGCATTGATTTTCTAGTTGCTACCCTATTTTATGTTCTTGTTCATATCGCGACACTATTTGATGACGCGCCCCCCAACCGACCTCACATGGTGATTCACGAGACTGGTCCATAATCAAGTGGTTGAGGGGGGTGTTTGTCTCTCTATGGTAGTTGATATGGGATCAACATTGGAGGGCCATGAAAAGGGAAGTAAAACGACAATCATTGAATCCATGTTGTGGCTCCATAGTCATAGGTGGGAAGGGGTTCTACCGCGAAAGCCCTAAAGCTGCATAAAACTTGCAATAGTTAAAGTAGAGGTGTCTATCTTTATTTTGCATAGGGGCATGTGTTGTGACATGGCAATAACAAGTTTATGAAACTTTCATTAGAGCTCTCGATGGTGATCAAAAAGCTGCGACCACGTCATAACACCGTTGTGAAGTGTCACTTTGTGCATCCTATCTTGCTAGTATGTTAACATATACGACAATAGCATAATAGGATAATCCCTCACAAAATTATAGTCTTAGTATTCCCCTTGTGTGTGCACCACCAAGAAAGTTCTCCATTATGACGCATGCCATGACGATTGGGTGTCAGACATATCTGTGTTCGCATACGGTGGGTGTAAGCCATGTTGCACTGCGGATACACACAAGTTAGAACTAGCGATCCTAGCATGTGTAGACATGGCCTCGGGATACAAAAGATCAAAAGGTCTAGCATGAATCAGATGGTTGATGTGATCAACATTGGGGAATGTCCACCTTTGAAACTGCATTGCCGACCGTGACAATCGGGGGTGGTGTAGCGGATTGGGATCATGTGATCACTGAAACAAATAAAGGGATGTTTGTTTGACTCGGAGTTCTTTTGTTTTAGTTTAGGAACATGAGTTAAAACTTGAACCCATATATGAACATGGTCTAAACACTTTGCAAATCCATTGTAGATGTCTCGCCCACCTACCTTCAACCTTAGCTCATTCCTAGAGAAGGACAAGCTGAAAACTGATGGAACCAACTTCACCGCATGGTTTCGCAATATGAGGATCCTCCTAGTCCCCTACAAGTTGACTTATGTCATCGAGGATGAGCTTCCAGCTAAGCCTACAGATTCCACCTCCCAGGATGAAAAGAATGTCTAGCAGTCCAAGGCGGATGATTTATCCCTCATCCAGAGTGGAATGCTCTATGCCATGGAGCCAGAGCTTCAAAGGAAGATGAATGCTTTTGAGATTGTTGAAGATCTCAAAGCTGTCTTTGATCCATAGGCTCGAGCAGAGAGGTATGATGCTTCCGAGATCTTCTTCTCTACCAAGATGGAAGAGCACAACAGTATTAGTGAGCACGTAGTCAAAATGTCTAGCTACGTTAATCGCTTGAATGCCTTGGATTGGAAAATCCCGGAGGAGCTAGCAATTTATGGGGTGTTGCACTCGCTGCCCCTATCTACAAGAGATTTGTGATGAACTACAACATGCAAGGGATGACTAAGACCCTTGCTGAAGTGTTTTCCATGCTCAAAACTGCTAAGATAGAAATCAAGAAAGGGCACACGGTGTTGATGGTCAATAAAACCACCAACTTTAAAAGGTCGAGGTAAAAGGGGAAGGGCAGTAAGCCAAAGAAGGACGGTAAACCAGTTGCCAACACATCTAAGGCTACTAGGCCCGGCCCCATGCTCAGATCCACATGCTACCACTACAAAGGGGATGGGCACTAGAAACACAATTGCCCTAAGTACCTTGAGGACAAGAAAGCCGGCAAAATAGCCACCAAAGACAAATGTATATGTGATATACATGTTATAGATATGTTCCTTACCAACGCCAGGAGTAACACCTGGGTATTTGATACCGGCTCTGTTGCTCACATATGTAACTCTCAGCAGGAGCTACGGAGTAAGAGGTGATACGTCGTGAACGTATCTATAATTTTTGATGTTCCATGCTTGTTTTATATCTACTTTCTTATGTTTTGTTCACACTTTGAGATATTTTTATACATTTTTTGGAACTAACATATTAACAAGATGCCACAGTGCTAGTTGTCTGTTTTCTACTGTTTTTGGGTTCAGAAAAGCTAGTAAAGGAATATTCTCGGAATTGGACTGGACAAAAGCCCAAGTCAATATTTTACCATAAGGAACACGGAGTCCGGAGGGGAGATGAAGTGGCACACCAGGGTGGCCATACCTGGTGGCGGGGCGACCAGGGTAGGGGCGCCACCAGGGGTGTGGGCCCCCTGGTGCTCCACCGTCCTTGCCCTTTCTCCTATAAAAGTCTCCCAGGACGAAAACCCTAAGTACCCGATCAAATACCTAATCAGAAATCCACGAAAGAGTCTATAGCCACCGCCATCTCTATCCCTATATCGGGGGGATCTGAAGCTCTTCTCGGCACCCTGTCGGAGGGGAGATATCACCCTGGAGGCATTCTTCATCACCATGCCTGCCTCTGGTGTGATGTGTGGGAAGTTCATCCTTGGACTATGGGTCCATGTAGTAGCTAGATGGTTGGTTCTCCTCCTTTGTGCTATCATGTTTAGATCTTGTGAGCTCCGTTCATGATCAAGATCATCTATTTCTAATCTTACATGTTGTGTTTGCGGGGATCCGATGGATATTGAGATGCTATTTTAGATTGATTATTGATTCTATCATGTCTATGTTATTTGTGATCTTGCATGCTCTCCGTTGTTAGTAACTATCTTGGCCAAGTAGAAGCTTGCAACTCCAAGAGGGAGTATTCATGCTCAATAGTGGGTTCATGCCTCTAGTAATCTGAGGAACTGACAGGAATCTCTAAGATTGTAGATGTGCTATTGCTACTAGGGAGAAAACAACAATCCTTTGTCCATGGGGCAATCATATTTTTACTTTACACACTTTGCTTAATGCAATTATCTGTTGCTTGCAACTTAATAATGGAAGGGGTTCAGATGATAACCTGAAGGTGGATTATTAGTCATAGATACAATTAGATTACGGTCTATGTATAATGTTGTAATGCCCAATCAAATCTCATAGGAGTCAAGATGTCTAGTATATGCATTGAATGCTTTCTCGAATCTGTCAATTGCCCTGCTATAATTTGTTCACCCAACATGCTATCTATCTTAAGGAGAAACACCTCTAGTGAACTATGGACCCTAGTCCATTCTTTTACCATTGATATACCATCTATTGTTTACTTTCTTCAAGAAATTACTATCTTCCACACAATACGTTTAATCCTTTGTTTTCAGCAAAACCGGTGAGATTGACAACCTCACTGTAAGTTGGGGCAAAGTTCTGTGGTTGTGTTGTGTAGGATTCCAAGTTGTTGGCAACACCTTGAGGTTGTTTCCTTTCTCCTACTGGTTCGATAACCTTGGTTTCATAACTGAGGGACACTTGATGTTGTGCTCATCATACCTTGCTCTTGGGGTTCCCAACGAGCTCGGCGTATCTTGAGTCATCAAGCCTTTTTCTAGCGCCGTTGCCGAGGAGTTAAGGACAACTTCACAAGGGCACTCTCTTACAACCAATCTCTTTACTTTGTCTTTTTGTTTTTCTTAGTTTATTTTGCTTTATTTGCTTGTTTATTTTTATCAAAAATTCAAAAAAATTAGTTCCTACTATAGTTGTTATTTTTGTTGGTTTGTTATTGTCTGGCTTTATCATGCTTTCTATCAACGTATGGTTTCTTTGAAACTAGATCTTATTGGAAAGGTGGGTTCACTGTAGAACAAATATATTATTATAAGGAACACCACTTGCAACAAAAAGGGAAACACTTATGGGAACAAATTAATAAATTGTATACCATTTCTACAAACGTGTGATCTACTTATTATGTTACTTATTGGTTTGATAAATCTTGTTGCTATAGGAGGTATAAACACTTCCCTTTTTAATGCGAGTATAATGATGATGTTACCATATCTTCTTATGTTAAGGGAAATTATGAATTTTATGATGTGGAACAAATTGAAGAATTTATTTCTTGGAAGCGTGCATTCGAACTTGCTTATTTGCTTGAAAATACTGATGATGCAGCGTATAAATATGAGGTTTATGATATACTTAAATTTTTCTTTGATAATTACAAGGAAGAAAATGGCTATATTCTTAAATATCTTAATAGATGCTCTCCACCAATAGAAGAGACTGATGCCTTGCAGGAGCCTATGGAAGAAGAAATTGCTGAAACTGGAAGCTCATTGGATGAAAAAGAGGAGGAGAGTGATGATGAAGAGGAGGAAGAATGGAGCAGCTACCCATGTCTACCTCCCAATAAGAGTAACTCTTTAACTAATACCTTATTTGATCGCCCTCCATGCTTACCAAACGAGGATGAGTGTGATATTTATATTGTTGAGGTTGTTCATGATGCTACTGAAAATCATTATGAGAGAGGAAAATATGGTTGTTGGAATTCTCATGTTAATAAAACACCTCTCTTTATATTGAAAGTTCCAAAGTTGCTCTTGTTTTATCTACCCATTCTTGTTACTATGTGCTTCTTTGATTAATTTTCTTACAAGATTCCTATGCATAGGAAGTGGGTTAGACTTAAATGTGTATCATATTTGCTCCTTGATGATCTCTTTTGCTTCAATTCATATTTCTTATGTGAGCATCTTCTCAAATTACTGAGCCTATCTTAATGGCTATAAAGAAAGAACTTTTTGGGAGACAAGCCATAACATTTTTTGCTTTCAGTTTATTTTTGTTTATTTGAGTCTTGGAAGTTATTGCCTAAGTAATAACCTCTCCTTATCCTTTTTGTGTGGTTTTTTTTGCCAAGAATAACCTCTAATGAGAGAGAAATAAGACTTGAGAAAGTTGCTGTCCTGAAACAAATTTTTGTGCTTCACTGTAAACAATCGTGAAAAATACCTGTACATCAGATTGAGCTGTATTTTTTTGTGCTTCTACCCCAGGTTGTTATCTAAATTTCGTTAGTTTATCACTTTTAGATTTGAGCAACAGAAGGTCTTCCAAAAAAAATCGGTTTTTACGTGCTGGTCTTTTTTGACAGATTTCTGCCATTATTTGCATTTGCCTCTTAATCTCTTTCTCTTTGAGTTCTCTTTGATCACTTGAGATTTTAGAAGGAATTGCTACAGTATCTGGTGCTTTAATGGAATTTTTACTTGGGTTTCAACTAAACCCAAGGACTTATTATGTTGAATACACTAATGTTGCTAATGAAGATTGTGTGAAGTTTTGTATGAATGGAATTTTAAAGTGTAGGGAAGGATAATGTGATGAGATGAAGTATGGACAAAAGCTCAAGCTTGGGGATGCCACCCGTGTCACCCCAAGAAACATTCAAAAAGTACAAGCTTCAAATCTTGGGGATGCCCAAGGCATCCCCTTCTTCATCAATAAAAATCTCAGGTTTTCTTCCAAACACTTCATTTTTATTGTTTCATGCACAATTGTGTTGTTCTTGGAGCGTCTTCGTTTTTGTTTTTAGTTTTGTTTTGTTTGGTTTTCTTAAATAAATTGGTTGGACCCCTGCATTCATATGCGGTTTCAAATAAGTTCATTTGTGTTGGAAAAGAGTAGGAAGTTTCATGCTTATAAGCGCTACAAAAGGAGCTTGTTTAGACTGTGGCTTAGACTTTATCCTGTCATGTTTGATATTGCTTTGACTTTATGCTTAGTAATTATTGTTGTAGCATGACTTGTTCCAAACAATTTAGATTGCTAAATGTGCCTTGAAAGAATCATGCGTTGTTTTAGCATACCAAAGCATAATATTGTGGTATTCTCCTTTGATGCTTTATTTGGGTTGACTTGGCGCATGCTTACACCATGTTAAGACTATACCAGTCACCATAGCCTCTATGATCATTTAGTTTTTGACTTGTAATATCACTTTATGCTTTAATTAAAAATGTTTTGTCGCTTTGCATGATTATGGCCAGTATTGCTCTCTTAGTTGGTTGCTCCCAGTCTTTTGATAGCCTCCACATGTACCAAGTATGAGTTCCACTCAAGCATCCAACTCCAAAGAAAACCAAGTTATTCCAAAGAGTCCACCATACCTACCTATTAGCATTATTCATGTTTTTATCTACCTTCCGAATTGAACTTGTTATGTGAAAATTAGTGATTAAAGCTCTCACAAACTTGATGGCACACTTTACTTTCTTGCCCTTAATAAAGTTGAACCATTGTGTCATCTATGTTGCGTATATGCTTTTGCTTTATAAGTTGAGAATTAGCAGAACCATGTACCATGGGGAACGTTTTCAACATTGCACTTATTATTCAGTTGATATCATGTTCTTTTGTTTATGGATCCCGGCGGTGTGATATAAAAGGGGAGCTTGTAAGCTCATGGAGTTAGTATGTGTGTTAGAAAAACGCCTGGGCGGCTAGCCTAAGCCATGCCTAATCATGGTGGAATCTTGCAGCATAACCATAGTGAGCATTCTGTGAAGCATCCTCAATAAAAACATATGCAAATAGGAAATAAAAAGATCGCTGAAATGCTCATTGTTTGTTGCCTTGTCATTTTGATATGGGATAGCTCTTTTATCATGGGGCAAGCGATACCCCGTTGGCGATTCTCTATGATAGACATGTACTTACAGTGACAAGAACTTACTCGTGACGAAAGTTGAGATGCAAGAGGTTCGGTACTCGTAAGCAAGGGGCATGGGATTTTCAACTTATAACTTGTCAAGCATATCCTCATATTTGTGTCACTTTAACCTTAATCACCTAAAGATGCTTATGATAGGGCAATGAGAGCTAAAAGCTAATAAGTACTATAATTTTTGGAAGCTCTTTATGAGACTTGAATCCTTGCTTCCTTCTATGAAGGGCCTTTCTTTTTTACTTTTATGTTGAGTCTCCATCTTCTATCTTTATGCACCTATTGGGAGAGCATAGTGGTCATTCTTAGTTTAATGTGCATTGTCCCAAAACTTGTTGATTGATTCATAACTTTGATATTGCTTGTTCTTAAATTATTTGTATCTAGTCACCCTTATGAACTTTGAAGGTGTCCTATGCATTTATGTTTTGCTATACCATGAGGGACACGCTGAATACCATTCTTATTATGGTTTCTATATGTGAAACAAACAAACGTCTTTCAAAGCATTGTTATTCATGACTCTTTTGTTTGTACCTTTTCATGTTACAACATAGTTGCTTTGTCTTATTGTTAGAACTATATCTTTCATGTCTATGTTAGACAACTATGATCCTAGCTATCAATGATTACCAAATACCTTGATCAAGATTGTGATGGTGCATGTCACCTAAAAAATTATTCTTTTTATCACTTACCAACTCGAGGATGAGCAAGAGTTAATCTTGGGGATGCTTGATACATCGTGAACGTATCTATAATTTTTGATGTTCCATGCTTGTTTCATATCTACTTTCTTATGTTTTGTTCACACTTTGAGGTGTTTTTATACATTTTCTAGAACTAACCTATTAACAAGATGCCACAGTGCCAGTTGCTTGTTTTCTACTGTTTTTGGTTTCAGAAAAGCTAGTAAAGAAATATTCTCGGAATTGGACTGAACAAAACCCCAAGTCAATATTTTACCAGAAGGAACACGGAGTCCGGAGGGGAGACAAAGTGGTGTACCAGGGAGGCCACACCTGGTGGCGGCGCGGTCACGGCCAGGGTAGGGCATGCCACTAGGGGGTGCGGGGCCCCTGGTGCTCCACCGGCCTTGCCCTTTCGCCTATAAAAGCCTCCCAGGACGAAAACCCTAAGTAACCGATCAAAGACCCAATCAGAAATCCATGAAAGAGTCTGTAGCCGCTGCCATCTCCATCCCTAGATTGGGGGGACCCTAAGCTCTTCCCGGCACCTTGCTCGAGGGGATATATCACCCTAGAGGCCTTGTTCATCACAAGGCCTGCCTCTAGTGTGATGCGTGAGTAGTTCATCCTTGGACTATGGGTCCATGTAGTAGCTAGATGGTTGGTTCTCCTCCTTTGTGATATCATGTTTAGATCTTGTGAGCTCCGTTGATAATAAAGATCATCTATTTGTAATCTTACATGTTGTGTTTGCGGGGATCCGATGGATATTGAGATGCTATTTCAGATTGATTATTGATTCTATCATGTCTATGTTGTTTGTGATCTTTCATGCTCTCCGTTGTTAGTAACTATCTTGGCCAAGTAGACGCTTGCAACTCCAAGAGGGAGTATTTATGCTCGATAGTGGGTTCATGCCTCTAGTAATCTGGGGAAGTGATATGAATCTCTAAGGTTATAGATGTGTTGTTGCTACTAGGGAGAAAACAACAATCCTTTGTTCATGGGGCAATCATATTGTTTACTTTACACACTTTGCTTAATGCAATTATCTGTTGCTTGCAACTTAATACTGGAAGGGGTTCAGATCATAACCTGAAGGTGGATTAGTAGTCATAGATGCAGTTGGATTACGGTCTATGTATAATATGTAATGCCCAATCAAATCTCATAGTAGTCAAGATTTCTAGTATATGCATGGTATGCTTTCTTGAATCTGTCAATTGCCCCGCTGTAATTTTTTCACCCAACATGCTATCTATCTTAAGGAGAAACACCTGTAGTGAACTATGGACCCCAGTCCATTCTTTTACCATTGATATACCATCTACTATTTATCGTTTACTGTTTACTTTCTGCAAGAAATTACTATCTTCCACACAATACGTTTAATCATTTGTTTTCAGCAAAACTGGTGAGATTGACAACCTCACTGTAAGTTGGGGCAACGTTCTGTGGTTGTGTTGTGCAGGATTCCAAGTTGTTGGCAACACCTTGGGGTTGTTTCCTTGCTCCTATTGGTTCGATAACCTTGGTTTCATAACTAAGGGAAACTTGCTGCTATGCTCATCATACCTTCCTCTTGGGGTTCCCAACAAGCTCGTCGTCTCTTGAGCCATCAAGAGGCGATTGGGGAAGGACGAGGTGATGATGCGAGTCAGAACTGGCACGGAAGTCGATGTGGTGGCCATCGGCACGTTACCTCTACATCTTCCATCAGGATTGATTTTAGTTTTGAATAAATGCCACTATGTACCTACATTAAGTATGAATATTGTAAGTGGATCTTGCTTGTTGCAAGATCGTTATTCGTTTAAATCCAGAAGAAGTGGTTGTTCTATTTATACGGATGATGTCTTCTATGTTCATGCACCTATGTGTAATGGTTTATTCTGACTGGTTCTTGATTGCAATACTCACATCCATAATATTGATGCTAAACGTTGTAAGCATAATGATGATAATTCCATGTTTATGTGGCATTGCCGTCTTGGTCACATTGGCATAAAACACATGAAGAAACTTCATTCGGATGGATTTCTTGGATCATTTGATTTTGAATCTCTTCATACATGTGAGCCATGCCTTATGGGTAAGATGACTTGGACACCCTTCTCCGGCATAATGGAGAGAGCTATAGACCTACTGGGAATCATACATACGGATATATGCTGGCCAATGAGAATCTCAACACACAATGGTTATCGTTATTTTGTTACCTTTACTAACGACTTGAGTAGATATAGATATATCTACTTAATGAAGCACATGTCTGAAACCTTTGAAAAGTTCAAGGAATTTCAAAAGGAATTAGAGAATCAACTTAACAATAAAATCAAGCATCTTCGATCAGATCGGGGAGGTGAGTATTTGAGTTATGAGTTTAACATGTACTTCAAGGACCGTGGGATAATACCACAGCTTACGCCAGCCGAAAGACCACAGTGTAATGGTGTATCAGAAAGACGTAACCGTACTCTATTGGATAGTGTATGGTTCATGATGTCTTTGACGGATTTGTCCGTGTCGTTTTGGGGATATGCGTTAGAAGCCACCTTTTTTATTTTAAACCGAGAACCATCCAAATCCGTGGAGACAACCCCATATGAGATATGGTATGGCAAGAAGCCAATGTTGTCATTTATGGAAGTTTGGGGATGTGAGGATTACGTCAAGAAACTATAGCCTTACAAACTCAAACCCAAATCTGAAAAATGTATCTTTGTGGGATACCGAAGGGAAACTGTTGGGTATACATTCTATAACCAGGATGAAGGAAAAACGTTTGTCACGAAGAACAACACCTTTCTTGAAAAAGAGTTTCTGGCTAAAGGAGTTAGTGGAAGGAAAATTGAGTTAGATGAAGTTCTTGACCCTTCTCTCCAAATTCTGAGTAGCGCAACGGAAGCTGTCCCAAAACTGCTCTCAAACGTGGAAGAAGAGCCCAATTATGATGATCAAAACAACAACATCGAAGCTCCCACGGTTTGCAAGTCTACAAGAGTTCGTACCACTCCTGATTGGTCAATAGCCTTGCGATGTCTGTCATTCTAGATGAACAAGAAGAACCTGCAAACTACAAAGAAGCTGTGGAATGTGCTGATTCCGAGAAATGGCTGGAAGCCTTGAAATCCGAAATAGGATCCATGTACAAAAACCAATTTTGGACCTTGGTAGATCTTTCGGAAGGCCGCAAGGCCGTGGAAAATAAATGGATATGTAATAAAAAGACAGATGTGAATGGTAATGTGACCATTCACAAAGCTCGACTTGTCGCAAAGGGGTTTCGACAAATTCAAGGAGTTGACTATGATGAGACTTATTCTCCCGTAATGATGCTTAAGGATATCCGGATTTTACTAGCAATTGCTGCTCATTTCGACTATGAAATTTGGCAGATGGATGTCAAAACTGCATTCCTTAATGGTCATATTTATGAAGAGTTGTATATGATGCAACCAAAGGGTTTTGTTGATCCTAAGGATGGTGGGAAGGTATGAAAACTTCAGTGATCCATTTATGGGCCGAAGCAAGCATCTCGGAGCTAGAACCAACATTTTCATCAAGTGATCGAGAGTTTTGGATTTGTCCAAAATCAACAAGAGTTCTGTGTTTACGAGAAAGCGAGTGGGAGCTCAGTGGTTTTCCTAGTAGTATATGTGGATGACATATTACTCATGGGAAACAATGTGGAACTTATGAAAAGCGTGAAAGCGTATTTGAGTAGTCAGTTTTCCATGAAGGACTTAGGTGAATATGCATACATATTAGGCATCAAAATCTATAGATATAGATCAAGACGCCTGATTGCATTAAGTGAAAGTACTTACCTTGATAATATTTTGAAGAGGTTCAAAATGGAGGATGCCAAAAGAGGTTTGGTGCCTATGACAAAAGGTAGCATACTGAGTTTGACTCAATGTCCGGTAATTGATGCTAATAGAGAAAGGATGTCTTACATGCCCTATGCCTCAGCCATAGGATCTATCATGTATGCAATGCTAAGTACTTGACCTTATGTGGCATTGGCTCTTAGTTTGGTGAGCTGATACCAAAGTAATCCAGGAATGGATCACTGGACAGCTATGAAAAATACCCTAAGGTATCTCAAGAGAACAAAGGATATGGTCCTAGTCTATGGAGGTGGTGATGAAGCTCTAAATGTAATGGTATACGTGGATGCGAGCTGGCACTCAGATCCTGATGACTCGAAGGCTTACACGGGATTTGTATTTTTGGTGAATGGTGGTGCGGTAAGCTAGAAGAGCAAGAAGCAACCAGTAGTTTCACTGTTTACAATGGAGCCGGAATACATCATTGATGCTGATGCAGCGAAAGAAGCAGTGTGGCTAAGGAATTTCATCACTGAACTGGGAGTTGTTCCAAGTGCGCAAGACCCCATGATGATCTATTGTGACAACACGGGTGCTATTGCAAACACAAAGGAACCAAGAACTCATTCCACATCCAAACACATCAAGCTATAGTTTCATGTCATCCGATAGAATGTTGACGAAGGTGAAATCAAGATTTGCAAAGTACACACGGTTCTGAATGTTGCAGATCCTCTGACTAAAGCTCTCCTACAAGCCAAGCACGAACAACACCGAGATGCCATCAGTGTTAGGTTCCTGCCTATTGTAAACTAGATTAATTTGTACTCTAGTGCAAGTGGGAGACTAAAGGACATATGCCCTGGAGGAAAATAATAAAGTGTATTGTTTGATATATCTCTTATATGTTCCAAATACGTTTCGCTCTAACTGTGTTAATACAAAATGTTAATACACGTGTGGTATGTAAACAAACCACGTCTCTAGTTACCTCTAGTGAACTAGCTCATTGGTCATGAGGATGATCTAGGGTTTCGAGATCATGGGCATTTATGCCAATTGACAATGAGGTCATATAATTAGTTGAATGATGTGATAGACAAACATCTGACTATTGTATCTTAATGATATCTAGTTACAAACTTCACCATTAATGATAAACAAAGGAAACCTCTCAACCTGATCCTTAGACTGTGAGATAATGCAAATCACCGTTCTGGAGGGAGCTTAGATGGTATCAAGTATCATACCGTGACTGGATGATAAAAAAGGTGCCACTCAGGTTTCCCAAAGGGGCGTGTAGAGGAGTACATATCAAGACCAGGATTTGCCAGTCATTGTAACGTACAGATACATATGTGGCCATCTCGGTGACGTTGCGTTAATGAAGATTGCAAGCGTGTGACTTGGTCATGAAATGCAACGGCATGGGAATGAGTAAACAAGTTCATCGGTAACAAGATCAAACTAAGGTATGGAGATACCGAAGATCAAGTCTCAGATGAACTAGGTATCAAGTGGCAAAGGGAATGGGAAACAACGTTTACGGTTCGAGCGATAAGATTCGTGGAATGAACGGGGGTCATCATGGGCATCCAGGTCCCGCTAATGATCATTGATATGAGAGAGGTATCAATCATGTACAGAGTGTTCCTGAACCGAAGGATGTCACGCTTAAGGGTGGGGGTGCATAGGGATAGATGTGGTACCAAAGGAGAAATAGAGAGAGAAACCAAAATAGTTCTGGGTAAATGTTGATTGGAGGGGGTCTAGAAGGAGTTCCGGAGTGAAGAAATATAATAATATGTGTATTTGTATATTAATTGGATTATTATTATTAAATATATATTTAATTTTAATTTTATAGGTAGCCCATTGCTAATGGGCCTCACCCGGAGGGGAGGCCCAAAGGGGCAAGGCGCCTAGGGAGAGGGGCTAGCCGGCGAGGGCTTGGTGGGCCGCCCAAGTGGGTCCCACCTAGGGCCAGCGGCTCCCCCTTGTTGGCCGGCTAGTGTGGGGATTAGTCCCACGCTGCCTGCCCCTTGGGTGGTGCACCTCCCCCTCCCACTATATAAAGGGGGTCACCCCTCCCCTTTGGGATCATCGAATTCTCTCATTCTCTCTCTCATTTCTGTTGAGGACTTCTCCGTAATATTAGAGAGGACCTCTAGGGTTTTGAGTTCTCCACCTTCACAGTAACATCGTGTGATCTTCAGTCCGCCATCTTCTTCTTCTGCTGCTCGGCTGGATCAGAGCCCGGGAGACGCCACCTACACCAGACGTGTGTAGTACTTCGGAGGCACCACACTTGGGGTGCTGGGAGCTGCTCATCTTCATCAACATATGCCTTCATGCGTAAGGTGTTCATCAGTCTTCAGGGGTGTGAATACTATCTTCCTCTTTTCGTTACTTATGTCTACATAGTATAGATCCTGGTATTAGTGTTCGCATAGTTAGAATTTTTTATTTTCTACTACGGAACCCTTCAAGGTTGACGGGTGGAGGAGGAGGGGTGGGGACAAGGCTGAGTGGGGAGGGAGTCCTCCCCGGTCTCAAACTTGCCTTCCAAGTTGGTTTTTGGGAGGAATCCTAATTTGATATGGATTTCTTGTCTCTCTCTCATTAGTGGAAGAAAGGAAAAGGAGGAGTCGTTGTAGGATACGAATACAAGTCCTACTCTCCTCTATGGAGGAGAGAATCCGCCTATATATTGAGGGAGAGGGTCAAGGACGAATACACACAATTGAAGCCCAAGCCCCAAGCCACCGCCATGCCGCCGCCCGCTGCCGGCCATCGTCGTTGCCAGCTGCGGCCGCCTCGGCCCAGTCCTCTTCCTATTCTGCCTGTCGTCATCATCTCGTGAAGGAGATCTTCATCAATGCCCGTAGCAGCTCCATCTTCTACCCGTCTAGATCTAATCTTGACGGACGATACCAGCGGAGGTGCGACACATGGAGCACTAGTTCTTCAGAGCCGTCTGTGGGATAATACATCTCCTCACGACTCGCTAAGTCTTATTGCAGGGATCAACACACGATCAACCTCGTCATCGACAAACTTCCGCTAGTTCTATATTTGAGGGTATGTTCCATTACCTCACACTTGAATTGGATCTTCGTTATGCGCTAGATAATTTTGTCTTCCTTAGGGCGTTCCCCAAGAGTGGTATCAGAGTGGTCTATGCGTAGGCACATGTATGGATAGAGGAATCATCGAATTTCGACATTGTTAATCTCGTTGTTGCTACCAAATTGTTGCTACCAAATTTTTGCAATTTGGATCTTAGTGGTATTGTATGATTAGCGGCTCGAGCCAACTTTATGATCTTCGGATTGAGACTGGTTTGTGAAGTGTACTTTAGGTGCACAAAACAACTTTGTCAGGTGCCTGTTTTTCTGCAATAGTCGAGAGAAATTTTGCACATTGGGCTTAGGTGAATTTGGTGAAATTCACACGGGGTCAGGTGTATAGACGAAGTCTATGGAAGCTATTGTACTATTTATAGTGCAATGGGGACACACCCCGAACAAGTCAAAAAGCAAGTCGATCGATGATGATGCTTACTTACCACGTAGGTAAAGAACGGATCTCTATGTCACCATAGATCCCCCTAAGTTATCGAAGCGTGTTAGAGGCATCTAACTTGTTTTTGCAGGGAAGTGATGTGGTATAGCAAAGTGATATTTGCAATGTGATGTATGAGACGTATTATGTTGTAATCTCTTGGGGCATGAGTGGCAGGAGCCGCGATGATAGTCATAATATTATTGTAATAGCCATAGTTGTTTTTACTTTATTAGCTAGAGTAGCGATAAATGTAAAAGCAAGGGTTGGCAATGATGATCAAGCAACGATGGACCTTGATGTTGTGCCCAAGCTAGGCACGTGGAGGAGTACATTACGCCGGAAGACGTTGATGTTGGAGATCGTTGACGCAAAGTGCTATACTATCAACACCTGGAATTTTAATCCCAGATGCCTGTTATGCCATACATCGCAATCCCAGGATTACCATTTTAGTGAGGCATAACAGAATTTGTACCACAGTACATCATCCATTACAAACCATAATAAACATCTTACAAATAAAGGATATCGTGATCCAGTCTTAATACAATCAAAGCAGTGGAAAGTAAACGTAGTAGGGGATCCATCTTCAGGGTCACAGGCAATGGTGACGATGGGAGATGATCATAGTTGTCATAGACATCCTGCTATCTATCTTCCTGGTAGTCCTCCTCATAGTCTGGCTAGGAGAATAGCCAGGGACAAAGCCATGAGTGCTCTGTAAATACTCGCAAACTATCACTAACAAGTAAGGTAGTTCTAGTAAGAATCTTAAGCTCTAGGTTTATTTGCAAAAAGCCAGGTTTATTTCATAAGGAGTTCAAAAGTAAAGAACCTAATTTAATTTCCTACATCACCTAAGTGGGAACCTAGTTTTCATGTCCACAACCCTGTTGTGGTCAAGTCAAGGTCATAGTTCAATTCACAAGTCATTTTTTAAAACATCTGACAACGGAACAGTATGGCCACTCCAACTGTCCATAACCGCGGACGTGTCTATTCGAATAGTTTGACACTCTGCAGAGGTGGTATACTTTCACCACAAAATCCGATACATCCGTCAGGCATAACCCTAAATCATCATACTTAGTATGTGGATAATCAATCCTAACCTTTCAATTACACACTCTAGTATAGGCACTTCCCCTATGAGCTTGGCCTCCAAGCCATGGCCATCTGCCATCCTGGGCACTACATAGGTGGGCATTCACATTCACGAGGTAGCCTCAGCTCAGCCTCTTTCCACGAGGAACCCATACTAAGGCATATAAACTTCCAGTTAAGCCCTACCCAATTCAGGTATTGTGGTTGTATGGTAAAATTGGAATGGTATCGCATCCGAACCCAACCATTAGTTTTTATCAAAACTAAGGCTCATGCCTCAAGAAGTTTCATCATCAAATCATTGTGTTCATAACACATATCTGCACATTTCAATAGAATGAACCATCATTCCAAGGTTTTCATAATCATTTTCTCCAAGTATTCACATCTAAGTGATCAGTAGTAGTTTAGCACTAGCAACTAGCAATGAGGGTGTCAGTAATAAGGGGTGCTAATCAAGTGTAACTATCCAAATCTAGTTTTATGCTTTTTATGGCATCTAATTATAACTACTTAGGCCTAGTTTTATATTCTTTATGGTATCTATCCTATTTTTGCAATACTCACAATTCACTAACTAAAGGGAAAGAACTTTGGTAAGAGTAAAAGAATAAAGCTTGCAAGTAAAACTTGAGATTGGTATAATCAAGGTTGCATAACCAAAGCATTCCTAATGCATCTTGCATATGTTATCTTGCAAGGATGGCTTGGATAGTTAACTTGTAGTGTTAGGCTTGCATAGTTAAGCTTGCAATTAGTGATGGCTTGCATAGGTATGAAACTTGCAAGTGTTAGCTTGCCTTGAGTAGTGTAATGGTTGAAGTTCTCTCCTTCTCCTTCTTCTTCTTCTTCTTCTTCTTCTTCTTCTTCTTCTTCTTCATACTCCTCCTCCTCCTCGTATCCCGGGTCGGTACTAGCGTCTATAAATGAATACGAGGTGCACAATCACCAAAAAATACTTAACTACTTCTATTTAGCACACAAAGGTTCACACCATATGATCTAGCATCATCACAATCATCACATGAACTAAAGAACTAGTCTTAGTTATCTTATTTTGGAAAAGTAATTTCTACTCATCAAAAAATACTTAAGATTTAATATTCTCCAATTAAAATATGGGATCATGTTGACACATGTCATCACCACATATTCTAATACTTGGGAATGTGATTTAAAGTGGTGGTCATATTTTATAAAGTTTAATATTACTATTTAATAACATTAAAGTGACTAGAAATGCCTATATAGCATTCTTTTGGTACTAGTCCAATGTCACTGCATGTAAACCTACATATTTTTACATATTCATATAGATCTTGTCAAATGTGATTTTTGAGAGTTGGAATCAACTCAAAAGAATTTATGGTTGATTTTGAATTTTTTTTGAAGTGGCAAATACCTCTGTCTTGTTATTTTTGGTATAGTTGATCTATAATTTCAAATGGTTTGAATCCAACGGTCTTGGGTAGATATTTTGATTACCTTTCTAAAAAAATTGGAATCATGCAATTTGGTTTAGTGAATCTCTTTGAATTGATTTTTGAATCTACTGACAGAATCTAGTTTTAACTAAAATGGAAAAAGTCTATTTGAATCAATGGGCTCTGCGCGGGAAACTAAATCGGCCGGCCCAATCTACACAGTGCGGCACAGCGGGCTCCTGAATAGGCGGGTCCTACTGGTCAGTGACAAAACTAAACCGAAACGGTAAGTTTCAATATGGGGGCTATGCGATTAGAGCGCGATCGATGACTGAGCATCGTCGTCTCCGTCGCACAGCTTTGGCGAGACTAAACCCTAACGTGACGGTGGGGGTATGTGGGGGCTCACCTGGGCTCCAGCTAAGGTCGGCGATGGGGGCGAATGAGGTTGTCGTCAACGGCGATTCGAATGGTGGTCGCGGCGGCTCCTGGGCGGCTCCTAGCCCCAGTTCCTCTTCTTCTCTACAGCAGCGGGCTCCAGTGAAATTCCGGCGGGCTGGTGCTCGCCTTGCTCCGGGGAGGGTTGTGAGAGGTGTCTGAGAGAGAGGGGAGTGAGATGGTGTGGAGAATTGGGGCTGGGTGGCCTCTATTTATACACGGGCGAGAGGGGCAGAGTGGCATGGCTCGGGCTCGTCGGCGACGTCGTTATAGAGGGCTATCGGCATGGCTGAGGGTAGGGATCGATGCGATGTTTTAGGGCAGTTGTCATTCGAGTGATAGCGCAGCAAGGGGCGGTCGAGAACGGTCGAGAGCAGTCCGTGTTCTGTGCGGGACCGGCGGCGTTCGAGACGTCACATAATGGCCACGGTTCGCGCGGCGGCGAACGGGCATGTCTGGGCGGTAGCTAGGGTCACGGTGAGTGCGTGCACGCGAGGAGAGGGAAAGGCACGGCATGTGTGCGCGTGTCGGCTGCGGCGCTTGGGCACTCTCTCAACATGGCAGACAGAGAAGTGGGGCGGCGAATGCGGCTGGTCCATGGCTTGTCTTCGGTTGAGGGGTGGACAGAGGGTGGCGGTAGAGTGTTGACTGTCTCCTGGACATCGTGGGAGAGGGCGGTGTGGTCTGTGGCGAGTGGAGCTTGGTCGACCGACACGGTGAGATCGGGCGGCGCTGCACTGGCGCGATGGCAGAGGGGGAGCGTGTCCACTGCAATGCTGGGTACTAGGGGAGACCAGGGGGGAGAAATGGGGCACTAGTGACGATCGATTACTGCTCAGAATAGTAGAAGTTAGGCAGTGGTTTATTGGTGTGTGCCAGGTGCTCGACCAAATGGCCGCATGAATTCAAAATGTGAATTTTTGGATGAAATTTGGTGAGTGTTATGAGTACTTGCTTGATAGGCTATGGTTTCTCGGGTTTGCCAAGGTGAATTGATTTGGGTGGTTTTTGAAAAATGGTGACCTATGCATATGAACTTGATTCAATTTTGCAATGTCCTTTATATAGATTTGGAATTTGTTTCTGTTAGTTTGTAAGGTGGGCTTGGGTTCACTTTTACTTGGTCTAGCAAGGGGTGAAAAGAATTGGGAAAGTTTCTGTTAGAAATCTTTTACTAGGAACACTCAAAGTGGTCTAGTGGATAATTTTGGTCAAAATGACCATTTTCTTATATGATTCATATTTGATTTTCTTTTCTTTTGATGTTGTTTGTAAATGGCCTAGATGATGTAGTATTCATCTTTAAACCATTACTTATCATTTGTAGCAATCAAACATGGAAATTGCACTCATTCCTACACTAATGCAATTCACAGATACACTCATATTAGATTTAATAATAAAAGTTTTTGTTAACCCTAAACTTAGGTGATTAGAACTTGATAATCTTGATTAATATTTTTGGGGTGTTACAAACCTTCCCTCCTTAAACAAAATCTCGTCCCGAGATTTAAGAAAAACTAGGAACTAAAGAGATTTGGAAACTAAGTCCTAATGTAATCTTCTCGCTCCCAAGTAGCTTCTTCTTCAGTATGGTTACTCCACTAGACCTTGAGAAACTTGATACTCCTGGTCCTAGTGGTTCTCAAAGCTTCCTCCAAAATACGAATGGGTACTTCACGATAGGTTAGATCCTTGTTGATATCTATGGCTCGGTGATCGATGTTCTTGAACACTTTGGTCTTCTCCGGAACTTCTAGGTATTTGTGAAGTAACGAGATATGGAACACATCATGTATGGATGACATCTCCTCCGGCAGTTCCAGCTGATATGATACTTCTCCTCGGTGATTCAAAATCTTGAAGGGTCCAATATATCTGGGGGTTAACTTCCCTTTCAGTTGAAAACGTTGCATTCCTTTCAAGGGTGATACTTTGAGATACACAAAATCTCCGACATTGAAGGTCAGGTATCGACGTCTCTTATCAGCATAACTCTTCTGTCTCGATTGGGTGGTCTTGAGGTGTTCATGGACTTTATGAACCTTCTCTTCGGCTTCTCGTAGGATGTCGGGTCCGAAGATCTGACTCTCTCCTACTTGCGACCAATTCAAGGGGGTACGACACTTCCTTCCATATAGAAATTCAAATGGGGCCATTTGAGAACTGGCTTGATAGTTATTGTTGTATGAGAATTCTGTGAAAGGAAGACAATCTTCCCATTTTGATCCATATTCTAGCACACAAGCTCTCAACAAATCTTCTAAGATTTGGTTGACTCTTTCGGTTTGTCCATCGATTTGCGGGTGATAGGCTGTGCTGAAGTTCACCTTGGTTTCTAATCCTTCTTGAACTTTCTGCCAAAATCTTGAGGTAAACTGGGTTCCTCGACCCGATACTATGTTCTTAGGGGTTCCATGCAAACTGACGATTCTTGCAATGTATAGCTCTGCTAGCTTCGAACTCTAGTAGGTGGTCTTGGCAGGTATACAATGGGCTACCTTGGATAGTCTATCAACTATGACCCAAATAGAGTCATTTCCCCTACTAGATGTAGGCAAACTAGTGATGAAATCCATTCTGACAGAATCCCATTTCCATTCCGGAATTTGCAATGGTTGCAAAAGTCCTGCGGGTCGCTGATGTTCCACTTTGACTCTCTGACAGATATCACACTTGGCTATGTAGCTTCCAATTTCTCTCTTCATCTTGTGCCACCAAAATTGCTCCTTCAAATCCTGATACATCTTCGTTCCTCCGGGATGGATAGAATAAAGAGTATCATGAGCTTCCTGCATGATGACTTGCTTCAACTCGGAATCTGCTGGTACACAGATACGTCCTTTGTACCACAAAACTCCTTCTTCATCTTTGGTGAATCCGGGTACCTTCCCTTTATCGATACAACACTTGATTCCGTCGATACTTGCATTTCCTTTCTGCGCTTCTTGATCTGACTGATCAAAGTGGGTTAAAGTTCAATACTGGCTAGGAATCCTTCGCTAACTAGCTCCGTTCTAAACTGCTCCAACTCTTCATGCAAACTTGGCTGGGCTTCTTTTATCATGGTGTTTAATCTACACGGTAATCTGCTAAGAGCATCCGCTACCACATTGGATTTGCCGGGGTGATAGTGAATGTCAAGGTCATAATCCTTGATTAATTCTATCCATCTCCTTTGTCTCATATTCAGCTCCTTCTGGGTGAAAATATACTTCAGACTCTTGTGATCCGAATAAATCTCACAGCGGTTACCCATAAGGTATTGACGCCAGGTCTTCAAAGCTAAAACTACAACTGCTAGTTCTAAGTCATGGGTAGGGTAGTTTTGCTCATGTTGCTTCAGTTGTCTAGAAAGATATGATATGACTTTGCCTTCTTGCATCAACACACATCCGAGACCAATCTTGGATGCATCACAATACATATCAAAAGGCTTCTTGATATCCGGCATAATCAAAATTGGGGCTGAAATCAATCTCTTCTCGAGCTCTTGAAAACTTGCTTCACATTTGTCCGTCCATTCAAACTTCTGATCTTTCTTCAATAGCTGAGTCAGCGGTCTTGCGATGCTTGAAAATCATTCAACGAACTTGCGGTAATATCCCGCTAATCCGAGAAATGCGCGGACTTGGGTTTGAGTGGTTGGGGCTTTCCATTCTTCAACATCCTTAATCTTGGTGGGATCGACAGCGATTCCACCTGTCGACACGATATGTCCTAGCAATCCTACTTCCTTTAACCAGAACTCACATTTGCTAAACTTGGCATACAACTGATGTTCTCTAAGGGTTTCAAGGATGGTTCTCAGGTGTAGCTCATGGTCTTCTTCTAACTTGGAATAAATCAGAATGTCATCGATAAAAACAACGACAAACTTATCTAGGAAGTTCATAAAAATTTTATCCATCAAGAAATAAGCGAGGGCATTCGTTAATCCAAAAGACATGACAGTGTACTCATACAATCCATATCTGGTGGTGAAGGCGGTCTTTGGGATATCTGTTGCATGAATCTTGAGTTGATGATAACCAGTTCTAAGATCAATCTTAGAAAACACTCTGGCACCAGTCAATTGGTCAAATAGATCCTCTCTCTTCGGCAGTGGGTACTTGTTTTTGATGGTGACATCATTCAGCTTCTGGTAATCCCTGCACAAACGGTTACTGCCATCTTTCTTATCCACGAACAAAACATGCGATCTCCATGGCGATGGACTTGGTTGAATCAGACCTTTCTCCGGCATATCATCAAGTTGCTTCTTTAGCTCCACTAATTCAGATGGGTTCATACTATAAGGTTTCTAAGCTATGGGTCTAGTTCCAGGAACTAGTTCAATGATGAACTAGATATCCCGATCTGCGGGCATATCGGGCAATTCATTTGGGAACACGTCGGGGTATTCACAGACTACTCTGACTTGGTCTAGGGTTGGTTCGGCTAGAATCTTGTTGCATTTGAATTGACGGGGCAGTGTATCAGATACATGCTCTACTGATACTCCAGTGCTACCGGTCATGGTTATGGCTTTCTTGCCATAGTCGATTGATCCTTTATGTTTCGACATCCAATCGATTCCTAGTACTACTTCCAAACCTTTGGTTCCAAGTACTATTAGATTAGCATAAAAATCTATTCCATGTATTCTGATAGGTATAGCCTTGCAAATTTTTCTAGCTTTGGTGGTTGAAACAAGTATTTGAACTATCATAACATGCTTCAATTTTGTTGGTTTAATCTTACAGTGCATGCAAATTCTTCTATAACAAACGAGTGCGATGCTCTAGAATCAAACAACACTCTTGCAAGTACTGAGTTAACAGAAAACATACCCAGCATGACATCTGGCACCTCCTAAGCTTCTTCAGCATTCATGTGGAACAGACGGCCGTTGCGGTTGAGCGAGTTCCCTAGGGCAAATCTCCTTCCAGGATGAATAAGACGTTGCTGCTGAGCGGGTACATTGACATTAGTGGCTGCTGTAAGCTTCTTGGGGCACTTGTTGGAGTAGTGACCCTTGACTCCGCACTCGAAGCAAGTAATCAGGGACTTGTCTTTTCCTGCAATAGGCACAACATTGCTTCTAGTCCTTAGGGCAATATTGTTGTTGTTGGTATTGTTGTTGGACTTTGGCGTTGCACGGTTGAAGTTATTGGAGTTGTCGGGGTTATTGTTGTGGTTTCCTCTAGTCCTCAAGTTTCCTCCGCCATGATTGGGATAGTTTGGACGGGACATAGGGGGTCTGTTGTTTCTTGGGGCATATCCTACAGACGGGTTGGGGCGATACTTCGGGGTATGGTGGGATCCAGGCTGGTGCATCATGCGACGCTTGCGGTTGTCATTGGCTTGGTTGATCTTCTCTTCCATCTGGATAGCAGAGTCCACCAAAGCTTCAATAGCATCAAAGGGAATGTTGACTAGCACAGTTTGCATCTCATCATGCAGTCCAATCAGGAATCTCTCTTTCTTCCTTGCTTCTGTTTTAATCTTATCAGGGGCATATCTAGCTGAAGGTAAGAATTTGTCATGTTATTCAACCAAAGTCATCCTTCCTTGTTTAAACTCTCTGAACTCATCCCTCATCCTCTTAATCAGACCTGGGGGCACATGAGTCTGGCTGAACTTGATTTTGAACTCATCCCAACTCATCATCTGACCTCCGTTCATGGTACGGGTGCTATTCCACCAGGCTCTTGCATCACCTGCCAGATAATGGGTGGCAAATAGTACTTTTTCATTGGCCTCAACTCCTGCGACCTCCAAATTGTTCTCCATGGTTTGAAGCCAGTCATCAGCATCTAAGGGCTCTTCAGACTTATTAAATATAGGGGAATTGGTGTTTTGAAAGGTCTTGAGCTTGGATCCATGGTTATCCTGGTTTCTGTGGCCTCGATTATTGTGGGCCATCTGAGCTATCTGTTGAAGAGTGGCTAAGTTGGCTTGGCGTTCGGCTCTACTAGCTTCACGGTCAGAAACTAACATTTGTAGGATCTACAACATTGGGTCCTAAGATGAACTTCTTCCATCGGGATTTCCATGAGTCATCTGAAGATTGAGATAGATAGTGAGATAAGAGGGAAATCTCTAAGGTTCATGGTTTTGTTTCAAAAGCTTTAATCTTGGAGTTTGACTCAGATTTTGTAAACTAACAACTTTCTCTCATTCATTCATTCATTCATTCATTCATAGAACCCAATACAAACACACACCACAACCCAAATAGAAAATAGATGGTTTTAAGAACCATTCCGTGAAACTACGATATAGTGGGACCGGATACAACTCATTCCTACAGTAGTGCTCAAGTGCATCTAATCATAATCAATGAAGGCAGCGTCATCATCATTAGTGTGATCCTACATGGCCTCGTCCTCCAGGTAGTCGTCATCATCACTGAGGTAAGAGTAGAGATCTCCACGGATATCTTCCCCTCCCTCCTCCTTC
Source organism: Avena eriantha (assembly GCA_910589775.1). Taxonomy (NCBI): domain Eukaryota; kingdom Viridiplantae; phylum Streptophyta; class Magnoliopsida; order Poales; family Poaceae; genus Avena; species Avena eriantha. The sequence continues at coordinate 124,595,398 of OU342746.1, forward strand.
GCTTCAAGCTAGATCTCTTGTTCACTGATGGTCTTCTCGAGAGTGGCCACCTTCTTGCGAAGAAGATTGATGATGCTATCCTTCTTGTCACACTGATGATGAAGTGAATGGCGCTCCTTGGTGAGGATGGCGAGGGTCTGGTCCTTCTTGACTATAATGGCCTTGTTGTGGTTGGCGTAGGCACGGGCGTTGTCCAGCTCCATCTATCTATCATACAACATGAAGTCGAGATTATCCACTTGGTGCTTCAGCTCCGGGTGTCATGGCATCTCCAAGGGCATTCCCATAGAATCACGCCTTGCAGAGTGAGCAAAGCGAGTTCCGTTGATCTAGTTAATGTTTTGTCCAGACAGATGGGTAAGAGCTTCTTGCATAGCCCTGGCTAGTCCGTCTAGCCAGATGTTCTCCCTCAAGCAGAATTTGATCTTCTCCGATGTGGGTGCTTCCATCTTGCCTCTGATATCTGCAACTATCAGCCACTATAGGTATCCTCCCACGTGATCGTTGATTTGTGCCCCGAAGAACTCCGGGTGTGGGTGCTCAAGATACTCTACATGTGCATCTAGATCCCTCTCAAAGATCAAGTGGCCTCCGTTGCCCAGCTGGAAGAATTTTCTATACTTGACCTCCATCTATAAGAATTTAGGATGAGCAAGTTAGTGGGGTGATCAAGTGTGTCAAAAAATTTGTAGGCTTGCAAGAATTTTTTTGAGGAACATGATTTTTTTGAAAGAATCTCAAGGATAAGAGTGGGAATAGGTTTTCATAAATACTCACTTCTTTTGTTTTGAAACTAAGTTTTTGTTCAGACGTCCATTCTAACTAGGGTCTCCTATGGTCAGGATGGCTCTGATACCAACTTGTCAACACCCGTATTTTTAATCCCAGATGCCTGTTATGCTATACATCGCAATCCTAGGACTACCATTTTTGCGAGGCATAACAGAATTGGTACCACAGTACATCGTCCATTACAAACCATAATAAAGGTCTTACAAATAAACAATCTCATGATCTAGTCTTAATATAATCAAAGCAGAGGAAAGTAAACGTAGTAGGGGCTCCATCTTTAGGGTCACAGGCAATGCTGACGATGGGAGATGATCCTAGTTGTCATAGACCTCCTGCTGTCCATCTTCCTGGTAGTCCTCCTCATAGTCCGGCCATGGGAATAGCCAGGGACAAAGCCATGAGTACTCTTTAGGTACTAGCAAACTATCACTAACAAGTAAGGTAGTTCTAGTAGGAATCTTAATCTCTAGGTTTATTTGCAAAAAGCCAGGTTTATTTCATAAGGAGGATAAAAGTAAAGAGCCTAATTTCATTTTCTACATCACCTAAGTGGGAACCGAGTTTTCATGTCCACAGCCCTGTTGTCGTCAAGTCAAGGTCATAGTTCAATTCACAAGTCATTTTTGAAAACATCTGACAACATAACAGTATGGCCACTTCAACTATCCATAACCGCGGACGCGGCTATTCGAATAGTTTGACACTCTGCAGAGGAGATACACTTTCACCACAAAATTTGATACATCCGTCAGGGATAACCCTGAATTATGATACTTAGTATGCGGATAATCAATCCTAACCTTTCAATTACACACTCTAGTATAGGCACCTCACCTATGTGCTTGGCCTCCCAGCCATGGCCATCTGCCATCCTGGGCACTACATAGGTGGACATTCACATTCACGAGGTAGCCTCAGCTCAACCTCTTTCCACGAGGGAACCCATACTATGGCATATAAACTTCCAGTTAAGACCTACCCAATTCGGGTATTGTGGTTGTACGGTAAAATTGGAATGACATCGCATCCGAACCCAACCATTAGTTTTTATCAAAACTAAGGCTCATGCCTCAATAAGTTTCATCATCAAATCATTTTTTGTTCATAACACATGTCAAAACATTTCAATAGAATGAACCATCATTCCAAGGTTTTCATAATCATCTTCTCCAAGTATTCCCATCTAAGTGATCAGTAGTAGTTTAGCACTAGCAACTAGCAAGGAGGGTGTCACTAATAAGGGGTGCTAATCAAGTGTAACTATCCAAATCTAGTTTTATGCTTTTTATGGCATCTAAGTATAACAACTTATGCCTAGTTTTATACTCTTTAGGGTATCTATCCTATTTTTTCAATACTCACAATTCACTAACTAAAGGGAAAGAACTTTGGTAAGAGTAAAAGAATAAAGCTTGCAAGTAAACCTTGGGATTGGTATAATCAAGGTTGCATAACCAAAGCATGCCTAATGCATCTTGCATAGGTTATCTTGCAAGGATGGTTTGCATAGTTAACTTGTAGTGTTAGGCTTGCATAGTTAAGCTTGCAATTAGTGATGGCTTGCATAGTGAAACTACCAAGTGTTAGCTGATACGTTGCAAATGTATCTATAATTTTTGATGTTGTATGCTTGGTTTATATCTACTTTCTTATGTTTTGTCCACACTTTGGAGTATTGTTAAACACTTTCTTGGACTAAGCTATTAACAAGAAGCCATAGTGCCAGCTGCCTGTTTTCTGCTGTTTTTCCTTCTAGGGAAGTCAGAAAATGAATATTCTCGGAATTGGACGGGACGAAAGCCAAAGTCAATATTTCACTGAGGGGGACACGGAGCCAGAATACGAGACGGAGAGGGGCCAGGGGCCGCCCACACCACCTAGCCATGCGACCAGGCCTGGCCCGCGCCAGGGGGTGGTGCGGCCGCCAAGGGCACCCCCTCGGCCTCCCCTTTCGCCTATATATTGCCTCCGATACAGAAACCCTAAGTACCCGATCAAAATTCCACGAAAGAGTCTATAGCCGCCGTCATCTCCATCCCTAGATCGGGAGGGATCTGAAGCTCTTCCCGGCACCCTGCCAGAGGGGAGAATTCACCCTGGAGGCCTTCTTCATCACAATGCAAGCCTCCGGTGTGATGCGTGAGTAGTTCATCCTTGGACTACGGGTCCATGTAGTAGCTAGATGGTTGGTTCTTCTCCTTTGTGCTACCATGTTTAGATCTTGTGAGCTCCGTTCATGATCAGGATCATCTATTTGTAATCATATATGTTGTGTTTGTGGGGATCCGATGGATATTGAGATGCTATTTCAGATTGATTATTGATTCTATCATGTCTTTATTATTTGTGATCTTCCATGCTCTCCGTTGTTAGTAGATATCTTGGCCGAGTAGATGCTAGCAACTCCAAGAGGGAGTATTTATGCTCGATAGTGGGTTCATGCCTCTAGTAATCTGGGGAAGTGACAGAAATCTCTAAGGTACTAGATGTGTTGTTGCTACTAGGGAGAAAACAGCAGTCCTTTGTTCATAGAACAATCATATTGTTTACTTTACACGCAATGCTTAATGCAATTATTTGTTACTTGCAACTTAATACTGGAGGGGGTTCGGATTATAATCTGAAGGTGGATTATTAGTCATAGATGCAGTTGGATTACGGTCTATGTATAATGTTGTAATGCCCAATCAAATCTCATAGGAGTCAAGATGATTAGTATATGCATGTATGCTTTCTCAATGTTTTTCAATTGCCCTGCTGTAATTTGTTCACCCAACATGTCATCTATCTTAAGGAGAATCACCACTAGTGAACTATGGACCCCGGGGCTTTCTTTTTCCATCAATCTACAACTGTTTATTGTTTTCTGTTTACTTTCTGCAAGCTATTACTTTCTCCCACACAATACATTTAATCCTTTGTTTTCAGCAATACCGGTGAGATTGACAACCTCACTGTAAGTCCGGGGCAAAGTTCTGTGGTTGTGTTGTGCAGGATTCCGAGTTGGAAACAACACCTTGGAGGTGTTTCCTTGCACCTACTGGTTCGATAACCTTGGTTTCATAACTAAGGGAAACTTACTACTGTGCTCATCATACCTTCCTCTTGGGGTTCCCCAACGAGGTCGATATCAACCACGAGCCAGCAAGTATTTTTCTGGCGCCATTGCCGGGGAGTGAAGGACATCTTCACAAGGGGAGTCCCTGATAACCAATATCTTTACTTTGTTTGATTTGTTTTGCTTAGTTTATTTCTTCTTTGTTTGCTTGTTTCTTTATCAAAAACACAAACAAATTAGTTGTACTAGTTTGCTTTCTTTATTTAAAACACACAAAAAATGACTACTCTTTAAAACACTAAGTTGTGTGACTTCCCTAGCACCAACAACAATGATTTCATGTGCACACCTATTGCTCCACCTGTTCCTGAAGCTACTTTCTTTGAAATTAAACCTGCTTTACTCAATCTTGTTATGAGAGAACAATTTTCTGGTATTGGTACTGAAGATGATGTTGCTCATCTAAATAACTTTGTTGAACTTTGTGAGATGCAAAAGAATAGGGATATAGATGGGGATATTCTTAAGCTTAAATTGCTTCCTTTCTCTTTCAGAGGAAAAGCTAAAGAATGGTTGCAATCCCTAACTAGAAATAGTATTGATTCATGGACTAAATGCAAAGATGCTTTCATTCGAAAATACTATCCTCCTGCTAAGATTATATCTATGAGACGTGAAATAATGAAGTTTAAACAATCTGACAGTGAACATGTTGCTCAAGCTTGGGAAAGAATGAAATCTTTGGTAAAGAATTGTCCCACTCATGGACTGACTGCTTGGATGATTATCCAAACCTTTTATGCAGGATTGAATTATTCTTCAAGAAATCTACTGGATTCTGTTGCTGGAGGTACCTTTATGACCATTACGTTGGGTGCTGCAACAAAGCTTCTGTATAATATGATGGTTAACTATTCTGAATGGCACACTGAGAGAGCTCCACAAGGTAAGACGGTAAATTCTTTTAAAGAAACCTCCTCCTTGAGTGATAAATTGATGTTATTGTGTCTATGCTTGTTAATGGGAAAGCTCATATTGATCCAAATCATGTTCCCTTAGCCTCTTTGGTTGCTCAAGAAGAGCAAGTTGATTTGAACTTTATAAGAAACAATAATTTTGGTAACAATGCTTATGGTAATAACAATTACAGGCCATATCCTCCCAATAATGGTAATGCTTATGGAAATTACTCCAACAATAATAGTAGTGCACCCTCTGAACTTGAATTTATGCTTAAAGATTTTATTAGTAAACAAACTGCTTTCAATAAAACTATTGAGGAAAAACTCTCTAATGCTGAAAGAAATATAGCATCATTGGGTGGAGCACAATCTTCTTTTAATAAAATGGCTACTAAACCTGAAACTATTGAGAATCCCTTTGCTGCTACTAATGCCATACAAGTTAGAATTGATGAAAATGTTAGACTATTAGCTGAATTGCATGCTATGTGGGAAAGAGAATATGAAATTTCTAGAAATATTAGTGTTTCTACTATCACTACCACTAATGTTGAAGCTAGTAAACCCAATGGATCCTTTTCTAATAAAAATACTAAAATTCTTCGAAACATGGGAAACAATAGCTCTAGTACTATAGATGATAATTATGATTTTGATCTTGATGGTTGCAACATCTTTAAAGTTATTAAGTTCCTACAAAAGCTTGCTAAAAGTCCTAATGCTAGTGCTATGAATATGGCGTTTACAAAACACATTACTGATGCTCTCATAAAAATTAAAGAAGAAAAGATGAACCATAAAGCTTCTATTCCTATGAAACTACAAGATGGTTGGGAACCCATCATTAATATGAAAGTAAATGATTTTGATTTCAAAGCTTTATGTGATCTTGATAGTAGTGTTTCTATTATGCCTAGAAGGATTTATGATATGCTTGATTTGCCACCATTGGAAGATTGTTATTTTAATGTACCACTTGATGATAATGCTAAAAAGAAACTCATGGGGAGTATTAATGATGTTCTTATTATGGTTAACAATGCCTATGTCCCTGTTGATTTCTATGTTTTGGATGTTGAATGCAGTGCTTCTTGTCCTATTACTTTGGGAAAACCTTTTCTTAGTACTATTGGTGCCATTATTGATATGAAAGAAGGCACCACTAAATATCAACTCCCACTCAAGAAAGGTATAGAACACTTCCCTAAGAAAAGAGAGAATATCCCTTTTTCCTCTCCTATGAAAACAAAATTTGCTCTTAATGCTTCTTCATTTGAGAACACTTGATTCTTTTCTTGCTTCTTATGCCTAACTTAAAGGCGTTAAAGAAAAATACTTATTGGGAGATAACCTAAAAGTTTTAGATGAGTCTTAGAAGTTATTACCTCTGTAATAACCACTCCTTATCATTTTTATTTGCTTTTTGTGCCAAGAGTAACCTCTAATGAGAGAGAAGTAATGCTTGGGAAAGTTGCTGTCCCGAAACAGATTTTTGTGCTTCGCTGTAAAAATTCGTGTAAAATCTGTGTACATCGGTTTGAGCTGTGATTTTTTTTCTTCTGCCCCAGGTTGTTATCCAACTTTGGTTAGTTCAACACTTTTCGATTTGAGCAACAGAAGGTCTTCGAAAAAATTGGTTTTTACCTGCTGGTCTGTTTTGACAGATTTCTGCCATTATTTGCATTTGCTTCTTATTGATTCCTTTTTGGGTTCTTTTTTTTGGAATTGAGCTTTTTGAGGGAAGTGCTACAGTAGCTTGTGTTTTAATGGAAGTTTTATTGGTGTTGAAACTGAACCCAAAGACTTATTATCTTGAGTACACTAATGTTGCTAATAAAGATTGTGTGAAGTTTTGCATGAAGGAAAAATTTCAAGTGTATGAAGAGAATGATGTAATGCCATTAAGAATGGACCAAAGCTCAAGCTTGGGGATGCCATGCGTGTCACCCCAAAAAATATCCAAGAAGTATAAGCGTCAAAGCTTGGGGATGCCCAAGGCATCCCCTTCTTCATCAATAAAAATCCCAGGTTTGTTCCAAACACTTCATTTTTATTGTTTCATGCACAGTTGTGTTGTCCTTGGAGCGTCTTCATTTTTGTTTTTAATTTTTGTTTGCTTGGTTTGCTTAGTTTGCTTGAATAAATTGGTTGGACCCCCTCTTTCATACATTAGTTTTCAAATAAGTTTGGTTTGGATTGGAAAAGAGTAGGAAAAGTTCATGCTTAAGTGGTAAAAAAAGCTTGTTTTTGACTGTGGCCTATGCTTTGTCATGTCATGCTTGATATTGTTTTGGCTTTATGCTTAGTGATTTTTACTGTAGCATGACATGTTATAATCAACTGATATTGCTTAATGTGCCTTGAAAGAATCATGCATTGTTTTAGCATATTAAAGCATAGTATTGTGGTATTCTGCTTTGATGCTTTATTTGGGTTACACCATGTTATGACTATCTTAAGTCACCTTAGCCTTTATGATCCTTTAGTATTCGACTTGTAGTATCACTTTATGCTTTAATTAATGATGTTTTATCGCTTTGCATGATGATGGCCATTATTGCTCTCTTAGTTGGTCGCTCCGAGTCTTTTGCTAGCCTCCATAACCAAGTATGAGTTCCACTCATGCATCCAACTCCAAATAAAACCAAGTTATTCCAAAGAGTCCACCATACCTACCTATTAGCATTTGCTATTCCAATTATAGTCATGTTTTTATCTACCTTCCGAATTAAACTTGTTATGAGAAAACTAGTGATTAAAGCTCTCACGAACTTGATGGCACACTTTACTTTTCTTGCCCCTAATAAACTTGAACCATTATGTCGTCTATGTTGTATATGCTTGCACTTATATGTTGGGGATTAGCAGAACCATTCTATCATGGGGAACACTTTGAGCATTGCACTTGTACATTGTACCTAGTTGATATCATGCTCTTTTGTCTATGGATGCCGTCGGTGTGAAATGAAAGCGGAACTTGTAAGTCCATGGAGTTATGTATGTGTGTTAGAGAAACGCCTAGGACACCGGTCTAATCCATGCCTAATCATGGTGGAAACCTGCAGCGTAACCATAATGAGCAATCTATGAAGTATTCTTCTTATAAAAAAGAGATAGAGATTAAGAGAAAAAAGAAAAAAAGAGATGAGAAAAGAGGAAAGAGAGAAAAAAGCACCAATTTCCCATGGTAAATAAGAAGATTGCTGAGATGCTCGTTGTCTGCTTGCCTTGTCATTTTGATATAGGGATTCTTCCGTATCATCGGGCAAGGGGTACCCGGTTGTCGGTTCTCTATGATACACATGTACTTACTATGACAAGAACTTACAGGTAACTAAACTTGAGTAGCATGAGGAGCAGCCCTCGTATTCAAGGGACATGAGATTTCCAACTTATACTTTCTCAAGCTTATACTCCATAGTTTGTTCACTTTAACCTTAATCACTTCAAGATGCTTATGATTGGGGCAATGAGAGCTGAAAGCTAATAAGTACCATAATTTTTGGAATGTCTTTATGAAACTTGAATCCCTGCTTCCTTCTATGAAGGCCTTTCTTTTACTTTTATGTTGAGTCTCCACCTTCTATCTTTATGCACCTATTGAGAGAGCTTAGTGGCCATTCTTAGTGTAATGTGCATTGTCCCAAGACTTGTTGATTGATGCATAACTTTGATATTGCTTGTTCTTAAACTATTTGTATCTAGTCACACTTATGAACTTTGAAGGTGTCCTATGCATTTATGTTTGCTACTCTATGAGGGACAAGCTGAATGCCACTATGCTATGTTTTCTTTATGTGAAACAAACAAACGTATTGCAAAGCATTGTTATTCATGAATCTTTTGTTTGTGCCTTTTCATGTTACAACATATTTGCTATCTCTTATTGGTAGAACTTTATCTTTCATGCTATGTTGAAGTACTATGATCCCAACTATCAATGTTTTACAAATACTTTGATCAAGTTTATGATGGTGCATGTCACCTCAAAAATTATTCTTTCTTTTTATCACTTCCCTACTCGAGGAGGAGCAGGAGTTAAGCTCGGGGATGTTGATACGTTGCTAACGTATCTATAATTTTTGATGTTCCATGCTTGGTTTATATCTACTTTCTTATGTTTTGCCCACACTTTGGAGTATTTTTATACACTTTCTTGGACTAACCTATTAACAAGATGCCATAGTGCCAGCTGCCTGTTTTCTGCTGTTTTTGGTTCCAGGAAAGTCAGAAAATGAATATTCTCGGAATTGGACGGGACAAAAGCCAAAGTCAATATTTCACCGAGGGGGACACGGAGCCAGAATACGAGACGGAGAGGGGCCAGGGGCCGCCCACACCACCTGGCGGCGCAGCCAGGCCTGGCCCGCGCCAGGGGGTGGTGCGGCCACCGAGGGCACCCCCTCGGCCTCCCCTTTCACCTATATATTGCCTCCGATATAGAAACCCTAAGTACCCGATCAAAATTCCACGAAAGAGTCTATAGCCGCCGTCATCTCCATCCCTATATCGGGAGGGATCTGAAGCTCTTCCCGACACCCTGCCGGAGGGGAGAATTCACCCTGGAGGTCTTCTTCATCACCATGCAAGCCTCCGGTGTGATGCGTGAGTAGCTAGATGGTTGTTTCTTCTCCTTTGTGCTACCATGTTTAGATCTTGTGAGCTCCATTCATGATCAAGATCATCTATTTGTAATCATACATGTTGTGTTTGCGGGGATCCGATGGATATTGAGATGCTATTTCAGATTGATTATTGATTCTATCATGTCTTTGTTATTTGTGATCTTGCATGCTTTCCGTTGTTAGTAGCTATCTTGGCCAAGTAGATGCTAGCAACTCCAAGAGTTAGTATTTATGCTCGATAGTGGGTTCATGCCTCTGGTAATCTAGGGAAGTGACAGAAATCTCTAAGGTACTAGATGTGCTATTGCTACTAGGGAGAAAACAACAATCCTTTGTTCATAGATGCAGTTAATGCAATTATCTGTTGCTTGCAACTTAATACTAGAGGGGGTTCGGATGATAACCTGAAGGTGGATTATTAGTCATAGATGCAGTTGCATTACGGTCTATGTATAATGTTGTAATGCCCAATCAAACCTCATAGGAGTCAAGATGATTAGTATATGCATGTATGCTTTCTCGATGTTTGTCAATTGCCCCGTTGTAATTTGTTCACCCAACATGCCATCTATCTTAAGGAGAATCACCACTAGTGAACTATGGACCCCGGTCCTTTCTTTTTCCATCAATCTACAACTGTTTACTATTTTCTGTTTACTTTCTGCAAGCTATTACTTTCTTCCACACAATATGTTTAATCCTTTGTTTTCAGCAAAAATGGTGTGATTTACAACCTCACTATAAGTTGGGGGAAAAGTTTTGTGGTTGTGTTGTGTAGGATTCCAAGTTGGAAGCAACACCTTGGAGGTGTTTCCTTGCTCCTACTGGTTCGATAACCTTGGTTTCATAACTGAGGGAAACTTACTGCTGTGCTCATCATACATTCCTCTTGGGCTTCCCCAATGAGCTCGATATCAACCACAAGCCATCAATAGCTTGCCTTGAGTAGTGTGATGACCCACAAGTATAGGGGGTGTATCGCAGTATTTTCGATGGAAGTGAAACCCAATTTATTGATTCGAAACAAGGGGAGCTAAAGAATATTTATAAGCCTTAACAACTGAGTTGTCAATTCAGCTGCACCTGGAAACAATCTTGCTCACATCAGTTTATCAGTAGCAACAGTTTTGTAGTAGGAATAGTAGAGTAGCAGCAGTAGTAAAGTAAATACAGCAGTAACAATAGCAGCAAACAGTGGGATTCGAGTGCGGTAGGCATAGGGATGGATGGACGGGCTATGCATGGACAAGACAATTCACATAGAACATAGGGCAATTGCAGATAAATAAGATAAAGCATCCAAGTACTAGATAATCCTAGGCATGTGTTCCATATATAGTCATACGTGCTCGCAATGAGAACTTGCACAACATCTTTTGTCCTGCCAGTCCGTTTGCAGCGGGGCCTCAAGGGAACTACTGGCAATTAAGGTGCTCCTTTTAATAGAGCATCGGAGCAAAGCATTAACACTCTGTGAACACATGTGATCCTCACATCAAAGCCATTCCCTCTGGTTATCCCGATTTCTGTCACTTCGGGGCCATTGGTTCCGGACAACAACGTGTGTATACAACTTGTAGATAAGACCAAAAGCAGTACTATCATAATGAATCAATAGCATGTTCAGATCTGAAATCATGGCACTCGAGCCCTAGTGACAAGCATTAAGCACAACAAGTCGCAACAAAGTCATAAAGCACTAATAGAAGACACTAGGCACCATGCCCTAACAATCTGATCCCATTACATGAACGATCACATCCAATCCCTACCATCCCCATAGCCTACAACGAGGGATTACTCACTAATAGATGGGGGAAAGATGGATGGTCGATGGAGAAGCGATGGCGATAATGATGGCGATGATCTCCTCCAATTCCTCGTCCCGGCAGGGTGCCAGAATGGAGTTTCTGGTGCTGTTTCAATCTGGTGGTGGCGGTGGAGCGAAACTCCTTCTGGAAAAACGTCGAACCCCCTTGAGTTTTTAGGTCAGAAGGCAACTTATAGGTGAAGATGGAGACCGAGGGGGTGCCTGGGGCGGCCAGACCACCCCCTGGCATGGCCAGGCCCAGCCCGCGGGGCTAGGTGTGTGGCTGGGCCCTAGCCCCTCTCCGTCTCATATTCTGGCTCCATGAGTCCTCTGGGAAAATAGGCACTTTGGCTTTTGTCCCGTCCAATTCCAAGAATATTCATTTTCTGACTTTCCTAGAACCAAAAACAGCAGAAAACAGGCAGCTGGCACTGTGGCTCTTGTTAATAGGTTAGTCCAAGAAATCATATGAAAAGTACTCCAAAGTGTGGACAAAACACAAGAAAGTGGATAAAACCAAGCACGGAACATCAAAAATTATAGATACATTTGCAATGTATCAACATCCCCAAGCTTAACTCCTGCTCGTCCTCGAGTAGGTAAGTGATAAAAAGAAAGAATAATTTTTGAGGTGACATGCACCATCAAAGACTTGATCAAAGTATTTGTAAAACATTCAAAGCTGGGATCATAGTACTTCAATCATAACATGAAAGACAAAGTTCTAGCAATAAGGCATAGCAACTATGTTGCAACATGAAAATTCACAAACAAAAGATTCATGAATAACAATGCTTTGCAAGACGTTTGTTTGTTTCACATAAAGAAAACATAGCATAATAGTATTCAGCTTGTCCCTCATAGAGTAGCAAATATAAATGCATAGGACACCTTAAAAGTTCATAAGAGTGACTAGATACAAATAGTTTAAAAAAAGCAATATCAAGTTATGCATCAATTAACAAGTCTTGGTACAATGCACATAGAACTAAGAATGGCCACTATGCTCTCAAAGTAGGTGCATAAAGGTAGAAGGTGGAGACTCAATATAATGGTGGAAGAAGGGCCTTCATAGAAGGAAGTAGGGATTCAAGTCTCATAAAGAGCTTCCAAAAATTATGGTGCTTATAGCTTTCAGCTCTTATTGCCCCTATCATAAGCATCTTGAAGTGATTAAGGTTAAAGTGAACAAACTATGGTGTACATGCTTGACGAAGTATAAGTTAGAAATATCATGTCCCTTGTATATGAGGGCCGCTCCTCATGCTACTCAAGTTTAGTCACCAGTAAGTTCTTGTCATCGTAAGTACATGTGTATCATAGAGAACCGCCAACGGGGTACCCCTTGCCCGATGATACGGAAGAATCCCCATATCAAAATGACAAGGCAAGCAGACAACAAGCATCTCAACAATCTTCTTAATTGCCATGGGAATATGGTGCTTTTTTCTCTCTTTCCTCTTTTCATAATCTTTTTTTCCCCTTTTCTCTTTTTTCTCAATATAGGACTCTTTTTTTATAAGAAGAATGCTTCATAGACAGCTCATTATGGTTACGCTACAGGTTTCCACCATGTCAGCATGGATTAGACCAGCGGCCCAGGCGTTTCTCTAACACATATACATAACTCCATGGACTTACAAGCTCCCCTTTCATTTCACACCGACGACATCCATATACAAAAGAGCATGATATCAACTAGGTACAAGTACCAAGTGCAATGTTGAAAGCGTTCCCCATGAAAGCATGATTTTGCTAATTCCCAACAAATAAGTGCAAGCATATAAAACATAGACGACATAATGGTTCAAGTTTATTAAGGGCAAGAAAAGTAAAGTGTGCCATCAAGTTCGTGAGAGCTTTAATCACTAGTTTTCTCATAACAAGTTTAATTCGGAAGGTAGATAAAAACATGAATATACTTGGAATAGCATATGCTAGTAGGTAGATATAGTGGACTCTTTGGAATAACTTGGTTTTAGTAGTTGGATGCATGAGTGGAACTCATACTTGGTTGTGGAGGCTAGCAAAAGACTGGGAGCAACCAACTAAGAGAGCAATAATGACCATAATCATGCAGAGCGACAAACATCATTGATCAAAGCATAAAGTGATACTATAAGTTGAAAACTAAAGGATCATAAAGGCTATGGTGACTTTGGATAGTCATAACATGGTGTGAGCATGTGCCAAGTCAACCCAAATAAAGCATCAAAGGAGAATACCACAATACTATGCTTTAATATGCTAAAACAACGCATGATTCATCCAAGGCAAATTAAGCAATCTCAATTGTTTATAACAAGTCATGCTACAACAAAGAATACTAAGCATGAAGCCAAAACAATATCCAGCATGGCATGATAAAGCATAGGCCACAGTCAAAAACAAGCTCTCTTTACCACTTAAGCATGCGCTTTCCTACTCTTTTCCAATCCAAACCAAACTATTTGAAAACCAATGTATGAAAGAGGGGGTTCAACCAATTTATTAAGCAAACTAAGCAAACCAAGCAAACTAAAAACCAAAACAAAAACAAAAAAGAAGATGCTCCAAGAACAACACAATTATGCATGAAACAATAAAAATGAAGCGTTTGGAAGAAACCTGGGATTTTTATTGATGAAGAGGGGGATGTCTTGTGCATCCCCCAGCTTTGACGCTTGTACTTCTTGGATATTAAAGCAATTGATTAGCAAGGTCGACCTATAGATTACAAGCTCATGATCACAATATGATCACGCATAGAGAGAGAGAGATGAACACATAGCTACCGGTAGAACCCTTAGCCTCGAGAGAGAACTACCCCCTCCTCATCATGGGAATCAGCAATGGTGATGGAGATGGTGGTGGAGATCGATGGAGATGGCTCTAGGGGCATTTCCCCGTCCCGGCAGGGTGCTAGAATTGAGACTTTCTGTCCCCCGAATCTCCCCTTCGGTGGCGGCGGCGTTGCGGAACTTTTCGTGGATTTCTGATTGACTCCCCAGGGTTTATGCCTCGGGAGGCTTCTTATAGGCCAGAGGGCAAGGTCGGTGGGCAGCCAGGGGGCCCACACCATGCCCTGGCGTGGCCTAGGGGACCCGCGCCATGGGGTGGTGTGGACACCCTGTGGCCCCTCTCCGACTCTCCTTCTGACTCCGTGAGTCTTCTGGGAAAATATCAACTTTGGCTTTTGTCCGGTCCAATTCCGAGAATATTGATTTTCTGACTTTCCTGGAACCAAAAACAGCAGAAAACAGGCAACTGACACTGTGGCACTTGATAATAGGTTAGTCCAAGAAATCATATGAAAAGTACTCCAAAGTGTGGACAAAACATAAGAAAGTAGATAAAACCAAGCATGGAACATCAAAAATTATAGATACAGTGGCAATGTATCAGGGCTCTGCGCGGGAAACTAATTGGCCCGGCCCAATCTTCACAGCGCAACGCAGCGGGATGCTAACAGGCGGGTCCTACTGGTCAGCGACTCAACTAAACTGAAATGGTAAGTTTCAATCTGGGCTGTGCGATTAGAGCGCGATCTATGGCTAAGCATCGTTGTCTCTGCCACACATCTTTGGTGAGACTGAACCCTAACGCGACAGTGGGGGTACGTGGGGGCTCACCTGGGCTATAGCTAAGGTCGGCGATGGAGGCGAATGAGGTTGTTGTTGACGGTGATTTGAATGGTGGTCGCGGCGGCTCCTAGCTACAATTCCCCTTCTCCTCTGCAGCGGCGGGCTCCGTTGAAATTCCAGTGGGCTGGTGCTCGCCTTGCTCCGGGGAGGGGTGTGAGAGGTGTCTGAGCGAGAGGGGAGTGAGATGGTATGGAGAATTGGGGCTAGGGTGGCCTCTATTTATACACGGGCGAGAGGGGCAGAGCGGCATGGCTCAGGCTCGTCGGCGATGTCGTTACAGAGGGCTATCGGCATGGCTGATGGGGGTCGACGTGGTGTTTCAGGGCGGTTGTCATGCGAGTGATGGCGCGGAAAGGGGCGGTCGAGAATGGTCGGGAGCGGTCTGTGCTCTGTGCGGGAACGATGGCGTTCGAGATGGCACTTAGTGGCCATGGTTCGCGCGGAGGCGAACGGGCATGTCTGCGGGGTAGCTAGTGTCATGGTGAGTGCGTGCACGCATGGAGAGGGCAAGGCGCGGCGTGTGTGCGCGTGTCGGCTGCGGCGCTCTGGCACGCTCTCGGCATGGCAGACAGAGAAGTGGGCGCGGCGAACACGGCTGGTTCACGGCTTGTCTTCGGTCGAGGGGTGGACAGAGGGTGGCGGTGGAGTTTTTCCTGTCTCCTAGACATCGTGGGAGAGGGCGGCGCGGTCTATGGCGAGTGGAGCTTGGTCGACCGGCACGGTGAGCTCGGGCGGCGCTGCACTAGCACGAACGGCAAAGGGGGAGCATGTCCACTGCAATGCTGGGTACTAGGGGAGACCAGGGAGAGAAATGGGGCACTAGTGATGATCGATTACTGCTCAGAACAGCAGAAGTTAGGCAGTGGTTTATTGGTGTCTGCCAAGTGCTTGACCAAGTGGCCGCATGAATTCAAAATGTGAATTTTTGGATGAAATTTGGTGAGTGTTCTCAGTAATTGCTTGATAGGCTATGGTTGCTTGGGTTTGCCAAGGTGAATTGATTTGGGTGGTTTTTGAAAAATGGTGATCTATGCATATGAACTTGATTCAATTTTGCAATGTCCTTTAAATATATTTGGAATTTTTTTATATTAGTTTGTAAGGTGGGCTTGGTTTCACTTTTACTTGGTATAGCAAGGGATGAAAAGAATTGGGAAAGTTTCTGTTAGAAATCTTTTACTAGGAACACTCAAAGTGGTCTAGTGGATAATTTTGGTCAAAATGACCCTTTGCTTATATGATTCATATTTGATTTTCTTTTCTTTTGATTTTGTTTTTAAATGGCCTAGATGATGTAGTATTCATCTTTAAACCATTACTTATAATCTGTAGCGATCAAACATGGCAATTGCACTCGTTCCTACACTAATGCAATTCACACATACACTCATATTAGATTTAATAATAAAAGTTTTTGTTAACCCTAAACTTAGGTGATTAGAACTTGATAATCTTGATTAATATTTTTGGGGTGTTACATATACCATATCACTATATGAATTGCATGTGATGTTAATCCTTTTATGCACTTTATTTGTTGCGTGGTAGTCATAATAAATAGGGAGATCTCTCACTTAAATATCAAGTAACAATGTGTTCCCTTTAAGTTAGGCACCATATAACATGGGCTTCAGATTGGTGTGGGTCATGTGACATGGGCGCACCTAACAATGTTCATAATGTGGGTGCAAGACTATCACACTGCTGGTAAACTAAGGTTCACTTGACATACTACCTAGAATGTCTAGAGTATGGAACACAAGAATCAAAAGATTAACAAGTGTCATATGGAGATACAATTGGTATGAGTATGTACCAGTCTTATTCCCCGGTGCACGTTGTTACATTGGTACCGAGAAAATAAGTTCGTGGATCTTGAATCACTAAGTATCAATCATGAGAGATATTGATTTTAGTGGGAGCTACACTCAGGATTAAAGTTGTTAACCTTATGTAGTTCATTAATTATGAAACAATGTCTAAATGAATTTGCAATTGTTTGTAGATCAATGGCACGCAACACAAACTTCCCTTTAGCTAGCATATCAGAGAAAGAGAAACTGCATGAATCTGGTACAAATTTTGTGGATTGGTTCTGCAATATAAGAATAGTACTGAAAGGTGCTAAGAAAGACTATGTCTTGGAAGCAACTCTTGGTGATGTTCCTGGAGAAAATGCAACTCAGGCTGCGGAAGATGTCTTTTAGCAATGTAGTGATGACTACATCGTTGTCTAATGTGCTATACTTGCATCGATGGAACCAGATCTTCAAAGGAGGTTTGAAAAACAGGGTCCATATGAAACAATCATGGAATTAAGGGGCATGTTTGAGAAGCGAGACCGAGCTGAAAGATATGAGATCTCTCAAGCTCTTCTGGATTGCAAGATGGCTGAAGGAGGCTCGGTTAGCGCCCATGTAATAAAGTTGCATGTGTACGTTCAAAGGTTGGAAGCGCTAGGTGTTCCATTTCCTTCTAAACTGGGAACCGACATAATCCTTAAATCACCACCACCTAGCTTCGCTGGGTTTGTCATGAACTTCAACATGCATGGGAGGAACAAAACATTGGTTGAATGGTTCGTGATGTTGAAGGTGGATGAAAAGTACATACAGAAGAACACAAATCATGTGATGATGGTGAAGAAAACCACTGGCTTCACGAAGAAGTCTGGGGCTGACAAGAAGAAGGCGGATGTGCACCATACCTCTAACAAAGGCAAAGCGCCTAAGCCACGTCCAACCCTAGACGCTGAGGATTTCTTCTACAAGGAGAAAGGCCACTGGAAGAGGAACTGTCCATAATACTTAGTGGAGAAAAAGAAGACTAGATCATCCAACTCAGGTATATCTGATATACATGTTATTGATTTTTTCTTGCAAGGTCCTAAGAGTGACTCTTGGGTATTTTATACCAGATTAGTTGCTAATATTTGCAATTCGATAAAGGAGCTACGTAATCCTAGGAAGCTTGGCAAGAACGAGGTGATGATGCACGTCGGGAATGGAGCAAGCGTTGCGGTGATTGCCGTCGGCACAAGATGTCTACAACTACCATCATGATTAATATTAGAACTTAGTAATTGTTACTCTGTGTCTGCATTATGTAAGAATAATACCAGGATATTGTATCTTACAAGATGGTTATTCATTTAAATATGAGAATAATGGTTGTTCGATTTATATGAATAATGTATCCTATGCATACGCTCACATGAATAGTGGGTTGTTTATGATTGATCTTGAACGTGATACACACATCCATAATACTAAGGCTAAACGTCGAAAGACAAATGAATTGAATACCCCATATATATGGCACTGCAGATTGGGTCACATTGGGCATAAACGCATGAATAAGCTCCATAGTGATGGACTTATGAGTTCATTGGATTTTGAATCTTTTGATACATGTGAAGCATGTCTGATGGGAAAGATGGCTAAATCACCATTTAACGGTTACATTGAATGAGCCCATGACTTACTGGAGATAATACATACGGATGTATGTGGTCCAATGAGTATACTAGCATGCGGTGTATTCCTCTACTTTATAACCTTTAAGGACGACTTGAGTCTCTATGGTTATATTTATCTTATGAAGCATAAGTCTGAAACATTTGAAAAGTTCAAAGAATTTCAGAACGAAGTAGAGAATCAATGTGGCAAGAAATAAAGTTTCTGTGGTCGGATCATGGAGGTCAATTTGAGTCATGAGTTTAGCGGACATCTTAGAGCTCGTGGAATTGTTTCACAGCTTATGCCTCCGTAATGGAGTGTCGAAACATCGTAATCGAACTTTGTTGGACATGGTGAGATCTATGATGTCTTTAATAGATCTCCCTATGTCATTTCGGGGCTATGCTTTAGAGACTATGGCTTTTACACTTAATAGAGCGCCATCAAAGTCCGTTGAAACGACATCATTGGCAAGAAATCCAACTTATCATTTCTTAAAATTTGGGGTTACGAAGCTTATGTAAAACATTTACATCCAAATAAGCTTGATCCTAAGTGTTGTTATCCTGGAAATTAATGCTCCTATTGAACCACGTAGATCTGGTAGAGTTCGTCTTCCGGTCGTAAGATTTGAAGATGAAGTATTGTTGTTAGACAACAATGAGCCAGCTACATACAAAGAAGCTTTGATGGTCCCTGACTCTGTCAAATGGCAAGAAGCCATGAAATCCAAGATAAAATCCATGTACAAGAATCAAGTTTGGAACTTGATAGACCCTCGTGAAGGCGTAAAGCCTATACAATGTAAATGGATCCATAAGAAGAAAACATACGTGGATGGTAATATTACCGTCTATAAAAAAACTTGTTGCAAATGGGTTTAGACAAGTTCAAGGAGTTAACTACGATGAGACTTTCTCTCCTGTATCGATGCTTAAGTCTGTTCGGATTCTTCTAGCAATGGCTACATATTACGATTACAAAATATGGCAGATGGATGTCAAAACAGTGTTCCTGAATGAGAAGCTAACCGAGGATGACATCTTAAAAAAGTTTGGTCATGCAGTCAACTTCATTGGGGGTTTTAGGAGAAGAGAATTTGTTTTGGTTATTTCTTTTGGAAGAGCAAAATTCAAGCTGGATATTCATTCTGTTGGATTGGCCATACAGGCTATTTTTGGAGGAAAGGCTTCTTCCTACCGTGTCAAAATCTTGCATGATAGAACTTTTAAGTTCTCGGTTGCCTCCAGAGCTGTGGGATTGGAAATATACAATATGGGTATTTTTTCAGGAGATATGTTCGAATGTTTTTTTAATCTCTGGGGGAATGGGGGTCCTAATTGGCAAGCTGAGGAGAAAAAATATTATCAAGAATTGTCCTCAGAATGGACTGTGGTCTCAAAAAAGAAAGTGGAAAACTCGGTTTTCAATCGCCTGACCATGCCTAATGCCAATTCAGAAAATTTGAAAATCCTTTCCTCCCCCAATAATATTCTCGTTGGACGGCTTAATTGGCATTCATCTCAGGGCGCCAATCAAGCCATTTGCTTAAATGCCAAAGTTAATGATAATTATTCGGTCGGCACGCCTTTCTCGCCTGCATTCAATGGGCCACGCTAGGTCAACCTAAGCGTTAATTCGGCAGCAAATAATCTCCAAAAGTTGCCTTTTCGGGAGTTTGCCTCTTTCCCTAAACGGGCTTGGCCCAATAATAGCTATCTTACTTGGTTCAAAGCCCAAGAACCCTGGCAGTTTTCCAGTTTTAGGGAATTCGATATTTTCTCTAAAGGAAAAGAGAATCAAGACCCTGTCTTCTCGCCTTCTTCACCTGGTACAAACCCTAGTTCCGCTGATTTCTCTCCTCCTGGCTCTGCTTCGCCGACCTCTTCACCGGCAACAATGGCGAACATTCCAATTGATCATAGGCCTTTCATTCCTCAAGGCTTCGAGATTCTTTAGATTCCTGGTCGTGTCGGATTCAAGAGGGTAGTCGTGGCCCACCGACCTATGCTTCATGAACAGTACACCATCGCCACCATTGCCCCAGTTCCTCCAGGTCAGATTCTGTTTGCAAACATTGAAGAGGTTCTGCAAGATTTTGTTGCCAATGAGATGCATGTGGGCTTTAGGGACATTAAAGCTTGTCCTTTTGGGTCTGCATATGTCAAATTTGCACTGACCAGTGACATAGACAGGTTAATTAGAGAAAGCCCCATTCCGTTTGAGGAAGTACACATCTCCTTTTCCAAACACAATGAAGGAATCAATTGGAGAAGGGCTCAGTTTAATAGGGAATTTTGGGTTCTTCTTGTTGGTCCACCCCTTGATCACTGGTATACAGAGGATCTTGATGCTATTTTCTCTGATTTTGGCAAACTCATTATGTGGGAAAACATCCCCAACCACAAAGGTAGAATCATGGCTAAGGTCAGAGTCACTGATCTTGAGGACATTCCTAAGAGTGTCAGGTTCACTGAAGGAGATGCTCCTGATTCTCAGTCCTGCACCTTCTCTGTGGAGGTTTTATTGCAGACTATGCTTGGGGGTGGCCCACCTGATGAGGACCCTTTGCCTGATGAGGGGATTGACCCTCACCCAATCCCCAACTTAAACCATGTTGCTAATAATTTTGTGCCACCTCCTGTCAATCCAATGGTTGCTGATAACAATGATGATGAAGGTTGGGGGCATTGGGCTATGGGAAATGATCAGAATGAAAACCAACATAATCAGCCTAATGCTGCTTTTAACCAGATTCTAGATGCCATTATGGAAGATGTCTTACCTGAGGATCCCTTGCATCCTCCCCCACAGGACAACGGTGTTGTTACCATTTCCTCTTCTGTCCATGCTCACAATGGCTCTGAAAGCAGTGGGGGTCTATCCCAAAATAACAACCTCATCTTAGATGAGGAAGAGGTGCTACCAGAAAATCTGAATGCAGCACTTGGAGAAGGTTTGGAACAGCTAATGAATGCTTACAACGTAGAATCAGAAGAGGTTGAGAATGTGGATAACTCTAATAAGATTAATTTGGATAACCCAGGAGGGCTCCTGGATGACTCTGAGATGCTTTCACCCAGCTTGGCTCACTTCCAGGTTGGGTTTGTGCATACTCATTTTTCTCAGATCCCTGATCTTCATGCTGCAAAATTGATTTTCTCAAAACAAGGATTAGAGCTATGGGACAGATTTTTTGCTCCTCATTGCAAAGTAAATGGTAGGGTCAGAAACTTTGATATCCCTATAAGTTGGTTCAACTACATCACTCTATTACTCTTGACACCTGAAAAATTTGACTGGACAAATCATTTCTTGCAATCTTCTTTGTGGGATATCTTAAAGGAGCCCAGTCTAAATGAGCAGACAATCCCTTTCTCTATTTCTGATTCTTGTGTCACTCAATCAGCACCTACTTGTATTCTTTAGGGGGAATGTATTCTTGGAACTGATGCTCAGAGAACTCCCAGCTCACCTGCTATCCCCACTAGGAAGAGGAGGGGAACTTCTACTCTTGTTGAAAATGAGGTGAGAAGGAGTCCTAGGATCATTGAATTAAATGTTGGTTTTAGGAATCATGCTCATTGTACTAGCAAAGACTGTCTTACATGTAATGCTCTTCCACCTGATATTAGCAAAAAAATTGCTAAACATCTTGCTACCTCCTTTTGAAGGTTGCTGAGGAAGGAATTGAAAAGAGGTTACTGAAAAAAGTAAGATTGTTCAGAAGGTGAAGGTAGCACCAGGTACAAGAACTTCTTCATCCACTGCTGTTAAAGGGAAAGAACCTGCTACAAGCTCTGACAAGGTCATTGGATAGAGAAATACTTATGCTGGAGTTGGCTCTCAGAAACACAAGGAGCCACCCAAGAAATAATTTTAAATGGGTTACATCTTATTTTATCAGAGAGGTAGCTGGAACTACTCTTGTTGTCATGGGAACTGTAATAGACCTAGTCTCTCTTGCCTTTTGATGCAATGTTTCTTTCTGTGGATGATGAGATGGCTCCTTGAATATGCTGAAATTTATTTTCACTACTTTGGCATCTATTCTGTCTGGAAGTATACTTTTCTTCCTAAAAAAGATCTACATCACACAGTTTTTTATGGATAACAAAAGAAGTTGGAAAGTTATGAACTGGAATATTAGAGGGATTAACTCTGAGAAAAAATGGCTAGCCCTATTTGATAAGATTGTTGAATCAGGATGTGATATCATTTGCCTGCAAGAAACAAAAAGAGATTGCTTTGACCTTGAGTACATAAAGAAATTCTGCCCTATAAAATTCAATAAATTTGAGTTCCTGCCATCAGTTGGTGCTTCTGGTGGAATTATCACTATTTGGAATGGGACTCTATTCTCTAGGAACCTGGAATTTAAAAATGACTTCTCTATTTCCATCAAGCTTCAGTCCAACTTATCTAATGAAACATGGTATCTTACCAACATCTATGGCCCCTGTGACCCGTATAGAAAAGCTGTTTTTATTCAGTGGTTTCATAATATTGATTTTAATGATGGGGTGAATTGGCTTGTGGTTGGAGATTTTAACTTAATAAGAAAACCTTCTGATAGAAATAAAGGAGGAGGTGATATGAATGATATGTTACTATTCAATTAAGCTATCAGTAATCTTGGATTGGTTGAGTTACCTCTGAAAGGAAAACAATTTACCTGGAGCAATATGCAAAAGGATCCCCTTCTTGAAAGACTTGATTGGTTTTTCACCTCAAGTTCCTAGACTTCCTCCTACCCATCAACATTTGTTTATCCTTTAGTCAAACCTACATCTGATCACACTCCTTGTGTTATTAACATTGGTACCAAAATTCCTAAGACAAATGTTTTTAGATTTGAAAACTACTGGATGCAGCACAGTGATTTTCTTGGTATTGTTCAAAATGCTTGGAACATCCCAGTTTCTTACCATGACAGTGGAAAGAATGTAAATGCTAAGTTGAAAAATGTGAGAAGAGGCTTAAATATTTGTGCAAAAAACCTTCCTTGCCTGAAACAACTGATTGACAAGGTTAATCTGGTCATTGAACTCCTGGATAATTTTGAACAGTTTAGATGTGTGACTATACTGGAATGGAACCTGAGGGATATGCTGAAATCACATGTCATTACCTTATTATAGAACCAGAAGTCCTATTGGAAACAAAGGGGGAAGATTAAATGGGCCAAGCTTGGGGATGGTAACACAAAATTCTTTCACTCAAAGGCAACTATCAACTATAGACATAATCACATTTCTACTCTCAAGAATGCTAATCATGATGAAATCTCTGATCATGAGGGTAAAGCTGCTTTATTATGGAATGCTTTCAAAAATAGAATGGGCACTTCTGACAATACTACTATGCACTTCAACCTGGCTGATTTTTTTTGGAGATGGCATGAGTTCAAACTTAAGAGAGAGTTTGGAAACCCCTTTTTTAGAAAAAGAAATTGGTGATGTTGTGAAGGATTTACCCAATGACAAGTCCCCTGGTCCAGATGGTTGTAATAATGAGTTCATCAAATGCTGTTGGCCTATAATTAGTAAAGACATAAAAAAGATGATACATGACTTCTATGATGAGAAAATCTCTCTTGAGAGCATTAACTCAACTTTCATTACTTTGATTCCTAAAAAGAGCTTCCCTGAGACTCCCTCAGAATTCAGACCCATATCTCTTCTCAATAGTGTGCTAAAAATCATCACTAAAATTCTGGCAAATAGATTGCAAAAGATTATTTTAAAACTTGTCCATAAAAATCAATATGGATTCCTTCAACAAAGATCTATACAAGATTGCCTTGGATGGGGATTTGAATATCTTTTCCAATGTCACCAATGAAAGGAGGAGATTCTTGTTTTAAAACTGGATTTTGAGAAGGCTTTTGACAAGATTGAGCATTCTACACTACTTGAGATCCTCAAGGCAAGAGGTTTTGGAGACAAGTGGATCAATTGGATACAACTGTTACTAAGTTCTGGCACATCATCTGTTCTACTAAATGGTATTCCTGGGAAGAAATTTTACTATAAAAGAGGAGTTAGACAAGGAGACCCTTTATCACCACTCTTGTTTGTCCTTGCTGCTGACCTACTCCAGTTCATCATGAATAAAACTATGAATCTGAATTTAATCTATGCCCCTCTCAACTGCCATGCATGCCCTGATTTCCCTGTAATTCAGTATGCTGATGACACACTTTTGGTCATGAAAGCTGATGTCAAAGAATTGATCTGTCTGAAATCATTGCTAAACACTTTCTCTGATTCAACTGGACTGAAAGTCAACTATCAAAAATCAAGTCTAATACCCATCAATCTGGACAATACAAGGGTGGATCACTTTGCAAAAACACTGAATTGCCTAAAAGGTACTTTTCCCTTTACCTACCTTGGATTACCTCTTGGCCTTACCAAGCCCTCCTTAGAACATTTCATTCCAATGGTGCAAAGACTGGAGAAGAGGCTAAGTGGAATTGCTTACTTCCTCAATTATGGTGGTAAACTTGAAATGGTTAAGTCAGTGTTATCTTCCCTACCAATGTTCTACATGAGCTGCCTTAAGATTCCACCAACCATTAAAAACCAATTAATCAAATACTTCCGACATTGTTTATGGAGAAAAAAAGGTTATGAACCTGTTGAAGTTCAAGCAAAAGGATCTGCCCTAGTGGCTTGGGAAAAAATCTGTAGGCCAAAGGATCAAGGTGGATTGGTGAAAAAATCTGTAGGCCAAAGGATCAAGGCCAAAGGACCAAAGGATCAAGGTGAAAAAATCTGTTCTAGATATAACCATCCAGAATAATGCTTTACTTCTAAAAAACTTGGATAAGTTATATAATGATCATGACATTCCTTGGGTGAAACTGGTGAAAATCTCTTATTATGTGGATGGGTCTGTCCCTAGTCATAACCCTGAAGGTTCATTCTGGTGGAGAGCTCATCTAAAACTAATGGATTCATACAAAGCCATGGCTAAAGGAAATCTAGGTAATGGGGAATCAATTCTCTTCCGGACTGATCTCTGGGAGGAACAGTGTCTGCACCAAAAATTCCCTCATCTGCTATCATTTGCAAAAAATACAAGCTACACTATAAAAGAAGTGGTACAGACCGAGTTTCTAGAAGTCTTATTTCACTTACCCTTATCACAACAAGCCTACAATGAGTTTGAACAGATGGAAGTTATTTGTCAGCTAGCTTTGACTAAGATGCAAGAAGGCAAACAAGACAATTGGTCATACATTTGGGGAAACAACAAGTTTACATCCCAAAAAGCATACAAAGTCATGATTGGGTATCAAGCTACACCCTCACATTTCTCTTGGATCTGGAATACCTCCTGTCAACCGAAACATAAATTCTTTTTTTGGCTACTACTTCATGACCGTTTGAACACAAGGAATCTCCTTAGAAGAAAAAAATATGCAACTCCAGTCGTATTCATGTGCTGTTATGGAATGTTCACAAGAAGAAACCCTTTCTCATTTATTCTGGACTTGTCCTTTTGCTGAAAACTGTTGGGACTTTATTTGCCCACAAAGGCACAGGGGTTTATCAGTGTTTGAGGCTATTGAAGATATTAAGGAAAAATTGCACCTACCCTTTGCTATGGAAATCATCATCCCAGCTCCTTGGGGGATTTGGATTATTAGAAATAATAAGATTTTCAACAATCAAAGACCAAGTTTCAACAATTGGAAGGCAATTTATAAGGAAGAGCTAAGATGGATTAGCTTCAGAATCAAGAGAGACCATGCTGAAAACTTTAAAGCTTGGCTCCAATCTCAGACTTAGTTTTTTTATTTGTTAGTTAGGCCTTTGTAATTATTCTTGTACACTACTTATAATTTAATATAAAAATTGCAGTGGTCTTTTGCTCATTGTTCATCCTCAAAAAAAAAGGATGTGCACATGGTACAACACGAGGGTTTTGTCGATCCTAAAGGTGCTATAAAGGTGTGCAAACTTTAGAGATCCATCTATGGACTGAAGCAAGCATCACAGAGATGGAATATTTGTTTCGATGAAGTAGTAAAGAGTTTCGGCTTCATTAAAACGGACAAGAGTCTTGTGTATATAAGAAGGAAAGTGGCAGCATGATAGCGTTTCTAATACTATATGTTGATGACATATTGTTGAGTGGAAACGATAAAAAATTTCTTAATACCATAAAGGACTCATTGAAAAAAAGTTTTTCAATGAAAGATTTGGGTGAAGCAACTTACATATTGGGCATAAGGATCTATAGAGATAGATCGCTACGCCTGATAGGGCTTACTCAAGATACATATCTAGACAAAGTTTTGAAGAGGTACAAAATGGAAGAATCCAAGAAGGAATCACTTCCAATGGTACATGGCAAACCACTAAGCAAGAAGCAATGTGATATGATAGATGCTAAGCGAAAAGACATGAGTGAAGTGCCATATGCGTCAGCAATTAGCTTAATCATGTATGCAATGATATGTACAAGACCAGATGTATCATATGCTCTAAGTGTTACGAGCAGATACCAAAGTGATCCAGGAGTGAATCACTGGATAATGGTGAAAAATATACTTAGATACTTAAGAAGGACTAAGGATATGTTTCTCTTCTATAGAGGTGACAAAGAGCTTGTTGCAAAGGGTTACACTGATGCAAGTTTTGTCACTGATCCTGATGAGATCTCAGTTTGGTTATGTGTTCACTTTTAACGGGGGAGTAGTGAGCTGGAAAAGTTCTAAGAAAGATATGGTTGCAGACTCTACAATAGACGTGGAGTACATAGCAACGTCAGATGCGGCAAAGGAGGGTGTCTAGATGAAGAACTTCATCTGAGAACTTGGTGTGGTTCCAAGTGCGCTAGAGCCAATGGTTATTCATTGTGGCAACAATGGTGCCATCGCTCAAGCAAAGGAACCAAGGTCCCACCTGAAGAACAAGCATGTACAACATCGATTTCATCTCATACGCTAGTTCATGCATGATGGTGACATCAAGATGTGCAAAAGTCATACAGATCTGATTTCATCTCATACGCTAGTTCATGCATGATGGTGACATCAAGATGTGCAAAAGTCATACAGATCTGATTGTGGTAGATTCGTTGACAAAATTACTCACGCTCGCAAAGCATGAACAACACCGTAAATCCATAGGTGTTAGAATGCTAAATGTATACTACATTATTGACTCTAGTGCAAGTGGGAGACTGATGGAAATATTCCCTAGAGGCAAGAATAAATGTGTTATTATTCATATTTCTATTTCGTAATTAAGTTTATCATTATGTGCTATAATTGTATTTGTTCCAAATAATGTGTATTTGGAGGAAAACCCTAATACATATGTGGGATGATAAACACCATATACAAGATATCCCTAGTCATGCCTCTGTGACTAGTATGTATGTCAATGATAGTTTTGATTTCCTAACTATGGGGAAAGAGATAATATGATTGTGGAGTTGCCAGTGACATATGTGATCAGAGATGTTGGAGAACAACAATGATGGATAGACCCAAACATGAGATACCGTGAAACGCATCATCAATATAGTCATCGATTTAATCTCATAAAACTTTGTATTGCCTTTACTAGAAATCGTTTGACCACGAGACATATGTGAACTTGGGAAAATATGGACATGGCAACATTCTCCAAACGTTTCTCTTAATGGAGTGATTATAAAGTTGATGCTTGTTCATACCGGATGGTTCGCCGATCATTCACATGATGTGCCTATTGGAATTGATACTCCTGACTATGGAGAGATACACTCTAGGCCCGCTCATCTACTATGATGTTCATCATCGTTTGGCCGGACATGTGATCAAGTTGTTGAACACAGGAACATCGATAGTATGAAATGAGTAAAGAGTACATGCCGGGTAACGAGAATAACCTAGTGATTCATCTTGGGCAATGTAAAGTATCGACGAATCAATACGATGTGTATCAGACTCAATACTACGGTTCACATGATAAAGAACTTCGTGTTATTTGCGGGGATTGCTACTTGTATCAAGACTCTTATAGTAATCATTGTCATCGGAATGAGTTTCGGACATGTCCACAAATATCCGAACCTACCGGGTCACACACTTAAGACATCTATGGAATTTTATAATGTGAGTACGAATAAGATAGTTGGATGTAGATAATCTGAAAGGATGTTTTGGAGCGTATCAGAAAATTCCAGACGAGTCCGGGATATCGCCGAGAGTGGACGGAATCATTATGGAAATTAAAAAGGACGCTGGGAATATTTTAGGAAGGTTTCGAATTAATTCGGAGGTGTCCGGTATTTAATTCGAGAAGCTTTGGAATAAATATTTATATTAATAGTTAATAATAAATTATTATTTATTAATATCCCAATGGGTCCCATTATCCGAAGGGCCACATGGGCCCACACACGCGCGGGAGGGGGGGAGGGGGAGCGACCTTGGCCAACTCAGGCAGGGCCTCCCCTAGGCCGGCGAGTGGAGGAGGAGGGGCGGGGGCGAGGCCAAGTGGGGAGGGAGTCCTCCTCGGTCTCAAACTTGCCTTCCAAGTTGGTTTTTGGGAGGACTTCTTATTTGATACGGATTTCTTCTCTCTCTCTCATTGGTGGAGGAAAGGAAAAGGAGGAGTCCTTGTAGGATACGAATCCTAGTCCTACTCTCCTTTATGGAGGAGGGAATCCGCCTATATATTGAGGGATAGGATCAAGGGAAAATACACACAATTGAAGCCCAAGATCCAAGCCACCGCCACCGCTGTGCCGTCACTCGCTGCCGCTGCACCACCGACCATCGTCATC